>CM023099.1:4244958-5444958 GCA_013103745.1 Gardenia jasminoides | reverse complement strand
GAGTAGACCAGCACCCACGAGGGGGCTTAGGGAAGCGAGACCGAGGTGTAGACCATTGAAGATTGATCTTAATTGTCTAGGACCTCCCAGTCCTGGGGCCTTGTAATATCTTGAATTTATAATTTTCTCGAAATTGTCCCTCCGAGGACATTGTTTCCCATAATGTCTGGAATTGTTAATTTTGCAATGCAATTTTCAAGTTCTTCTTTTCCGTTCTTCTTTTCCGAGTTTGCACTTCATCATTTTTTTTTTGCTTGACTCATCCGTTTCCGAGATAACTCCCGAATTATGCTTCTTGTAGTCATCCATGCCCCCGAGCTTTGTTTTCAAAATCAGTACTCTTGGAAAGAAACTCCCAAGTGTAAGTCACCCGAGAACAAAGAAACCGAGCAATTAAGAAAAGAATGAAAACATGATTGAACATAATTGTATTTTCGAGTAGCTCGTTAATTTAATCCGAGCAGAATACTCTAACAATTGCCAAGTACATCAAGGTGTATTTACACATGGAACCTCTTAAGATTCGAAAAATGCCAAATACGGGGGAGCAGAGAGCCATTTCGGTAGGTTAGGGTGCAGTACCTGTGCGGATTTGCGTCAACTACCCTGTACGGTCCTTCCCACTTAGCGTCTACCTTTCCCTGCCCCAGAACTTGGCTAACGGAGTTCTTCCTAAGGACTAGGTTTCCAGCCAGAATGTGATTTCCTGAACTCTTGTGTTGTAGTAGCGGGTCAGGGCATTTTTGTAATTTGCAGAGCGAATGGCCACAATCTCTATTCTCTCTTCCAGGAAATCCAAATCAACTTGCCAGGCCTGCAAGTTATTAGGCTCGGAGAAAGACTGCAACCTAAGACTTGGGATGAGGATCTCGGCGGATACCACAGCCTTAGATCCATACGTGAAGGAGAAAGGGGTCTCTTGGGTTGTCGTGCGAGGAGTGGTTCGGTAAGCCCAGAGCACCCTTGGTAGCTCCTCAGCCCAGGAAGTATGAAGCCGGTCTAAGCGGGTCTTTAGGTCGTGGAGCAGAATCCGGTTTAAATTCTCGACTTGACCATTCGCTTGGGGATGGCTAACCGAGGTGAAGTGTTGCGTGATCCCGAGGGTCTGGCACCATCCCTTGAAAGGGTTCTTGGCAAATTGCTTGCCATTGTCAGAGATAATCACCCTAAAATTCCTGAAACGGCAAATAATCTGCTTCCAGAAGAACTTTTGCACGCACTGCACGGCCAGTGATACAGGTCAAGGGTTCGGCTTCTACCCATTTACAAAAGTAATCGATGGCCATGACGAGCCATTAAAAACCTCCAGGGGCCCTCAGAAATAGGCTTAGGAGATCAGTTCCCTATTGTTCAAACGGCCAGGAAGAGTTTATCGGGATGAGATCTACGGCAGGGAGGTGTCTGTCGGGCCCATGAGCTTGGCAGGTCGAGCAGCTCTGAGTTAAGGCGCGTGAATCTCGTTGCATAGAAGGCTAATAATACCCCAAGTGGAGGGCTTTCTTGGACATTGTATGGGGGCCCACGTGGGACCTGCAAAGGCCCTCATGAACTTCTTGAAGGACGGCTTGGCCTTCCTCGAGGGTTATACATTTCAGCCACGGCCCTAAGGACTGCCGATACAGATTGCTTTGGAAGATGGCATACCGGGCTGCCCTTAGCTGGATACGCCGAGCCAAACTCCTGTCGGCGGGTAGTTCCCCTCAGGAAAGGTAGGCCTCGTACGGGCTCATCCAGTTGGGGAGCTCAAAGATGGGGAGGACCTCTCCTCCATCTAGGCTTGGGCGATGGAGAATCTCGACGGTGACGGTTTCCGAGCCAGGGGTATATGAGGTGGAGGCCAATTTAAAGAGGGCATCGGCTCGGTTGTTTCTTGACCTGGAGATACGTTGGATCTCAAAAGTGCCGAAACCTTTCATGAGAAGCATCATGCGAGTTAGGTACTTTTTCATGTTGTCCTCCTTAGTTTCATATTCTCCGAGTACTTGCTTCACCACAAGTTGGGAATCACTGTACACTCTAACACTCGGCGCCCTAAAATTTTTGGCGAGTGACAACCCTGTGATCAAAGCCTCGTATTCGGCTTCATTATTAGAAGTTGGGAAGCTGAACCTGAGGGCATAGTTACACTCGAAACCCTTGGGGCTGATAAGGAGAAGTCTGGCCCCACTTCCTTCTTGATTGGAGGACCCGTCCACGTATAGGTCCCACGGGGCCGAGGTTTCCGTGCCTGGGGGTGATCCTCCCTCAGAGTCTGCTCTGCGATAAAGTCAGCCAGTGCTTGACCCTTGATGGCCGATCGAGGTCTGTATTCTCTGTCGAACTCTCCGAGCTCTACAGCCCATTTCGTCAATCTTTCCGATGCCTCTGGCCAGGTTATGATCTGCTGAAGAGGCTGATCGGTTAGCACGCAGATGGGGGTGACTGAAAATAGGCCTTCAGTCTCTGAACTGCGTACACCAGGCTCAGAACCAGCCTCTCCATGCGTGTGTACCTTCGTTCTGGGCCATGAAGAGCTCGGCTCACATAGTCTACGGGTCTCTGAGTGCTCGACTCGTCTTTGACCAGGACCGCACTCACGGCTTTCTTCATAGCCAACAAGTAAAGGAATAGAATCTCCCCCAAGACAGGAGAGACTAAAGTCGGCAGAGTTAACAGGTACTCCTTCAGGTCTTCAAAGGCCTTCTAGCACTCCTCGGTCCAAGAGAACTGATCGGCTTTTTTCAGGGTCTTGAAGAAGGGCACATCTCGATCCGCCGACCTGGACAAGAACCTATGTAGGACTGCCAGGCGTCCCGTCAGCCTCTGCACGTCTCGAAGGGTTTTCGGAGGGGTCATGTTTCGAATAGCTTGAACTTTGTCTGGGTTGGCCTGGATTCCCCCCTCTGAGATCATGAAACCAAAAAACTTTCCCGAAGAAACCTCAAAGGTGCATTTCTTGGGATTCAACTGCATCTTACTGGCCCGGAAGACCCCGAAGACCTCGGTAAGATCCTTTACCAAGTGGTCCTGCTTCTTGCTCTTGACGAGGAGATCATCAACATAGGCCTTCATATTTTTCCCGATCTGCTGTTTAAAGATTTTATTAATGAGCCTTTGGTACGTCACACCCGCATTCTTTAACCCAAAAGGCATAGTAACGTTGCAGAACACCCCTTGATCGGTAATGAAGGCCGTCTTCTGTTGATCCTTCTTATCCATACCGATCTGATAGTACCCCTTGAATGCGTCAAGAAAATAAAATATTTTATTGCCTGCCGTAGAATTCACTAAGGCGTCGATTCTTGGTAGGGGATAGCAGTCCTTGGGGCACGCCTTGTTGAGATCGGTGAAATCCACGCACATCCTCCATGCCCTCGTGTCTTTCTTGAACATGACGGGGTTAGCCAACCAGGTCGGATAGAAAATCTCTTTAATGATGCGGGCAACCAGGAGTCTCTCCACTTCGGCCTTGATGGCCTTGGCTCAATCAGGGTAGAAATGTCACTTTTTCTGCTAAATAGGACGGATTTTGAGGTCGACATTAAGTTTATGAACAGCAAGTTCGGCGGGATGCCGGGTATATCATCGGTTGACCAAGCAAAAAGGTCCCGGTATTCTCGCAATAGGGCTGCTAACTGCTCAAAGATCCAAGGCTCTAATTGACTGCTGACCCTCACAGTCCTCTCCGGTCAAGCCGAGTCTACGAACAGATGGGTGACGGTGTCCCCGGTCTCCAGGCGTGGCTGCTCCCGGAGAGTCTCGGGGTCAAACGGCTCTACGACTAGTACTGGAGCTGAGGTCGGCGAGCCCGATGCTCCACGTAAAGTGGCGAGATAGCATTCCCGAGCCGTCTCCACATCGCTAAGGATTTCAGCGATTCCGTACAGGGTTTGGAACTTAAAACTTAGGTGATATAGCGAGATGATGGCCCAAAGGGCGTTTAGAGTAGGCCACCTTAGGATCATGTTATAAGTGGACGACGCCTTTACCACGGAAAAGTTGATAGGAATGGTACGAGTTCGGGGGAGAGCGCCTATAGTGACGGGGAGGGTTATCATGCCCTCCAAATAGGTAACCTGCCTCCCGAACCCAACCAAGGGCATCCGGACAGGGGTGAGTTTGTCATCTGTGAGACCAAACTGCTCGAACGTTCC
Source organism: Gardenia jasminoides (assembly GCA_013103745.1). Taxonomy (NCBI): domain Eukaryota; kingdom Viridiplantae; phylum Streptophyta; class Magnoliopsida; order Gentianales; family Rubiaceae; genus Gardenia; species Gardenia jasminoides. The sequence continues at coordinate 5,440,825 of CM023099.1, read as the reverse complement.
GTAGTAGAGGATGTCCGTAGAGCTGCCTTGGTCGATATAGACTTTCTTAACCAGGTAGTTGTTCGTAACCACTTGAATAACGATGGTTTCGTGAGTGTTAGAAGTCTAGGGAATCGGGTCCGAGGGACCGTACGAGATAATCTCGGTGAGCCGAGCCTCTACACCGAGGTCTCCGGTCGTAGCTTGTCGGAAACTCCTTTTACGAGACCTCTGGCTGTCCCCAGCGGTGGGTCCTTCAGCGATGGTATTGATTACGCCCGCTAGGGGTCCGTCCCCGATCCATGATGATCGGGAGGAGGAGGGGGAGGGCGATCATTGCGTGGAGGGCCCTCGTCTCGACGGCGGTCCTGTCGCCTATCACCGCGCCGATCTTTCCGCCGACCCTGTTGTCGGGTATCTTTGACGAAGAGACGAAGAAAACCCCTTTTTATTAATTCCTCAATTTCCTTTTTCAACCCATGGCAGTCGTCGGTGTCGTGGCCAATGTCCTTATGATATGCACAAAAGAGGCTAGGATTCCTCCTCTCCCTCTTGCCGACCATAGGCAGGGGTGGCCGAGGTATGATCTGCTGTTCCATCACGGCCAAGATCTGGGACCGTGCAGCGTTGAGCGGGGTAAAATTTTGCTAGGGCAGGGTGGACCGACCCTTGCTTATGCGATCGAAAACACTGATTGGGTCGCCCTTCTGGCCGGAGGAGGCGGAGGGATGGCGGGAACTCGGGTTTCCCCGACGTCTATCTCCTGGCTGACCTTCCTTCTTGAGGCGGTCAGAATTTTCGCCCTGTATATACTTATCTGTCCTCCGCCATAACTCGTTTAGTGTCGATGGGTAGTCCCTGTGCAAGTCTTTATTAAAATTCCCGGACTGGAGCCCGTGGATGAAAGCCGCCAGAGTGACCTGCTCCTCGGGGTCCGGTATCTGGATGGACTCCTCTGAAAATCCGGTCATGTATGACCGCAGGGTCTCGTTTAGCTTCTACTTAACATTCATGGGGTAGGCCGAGGTCTTGGTGATCGGCCGATACGACACGAAACGATGCACAAAGAGGTCCACCAACTGCTCGAGGGAGGAAATGCTATTGGACCCTAATTTCCAAAACCATTTTCGGGCGTTCTTTTGTAGGAAATGAGGAAAAGCTTGGCACATGATGGATTTCGAAACCCCGTATAGGCGAAACGCCGAGAGGAATGCATGCACATAATTCTCAGGGTCTCCCTTGTCGTTGTAATAAGGGACAGTCGGCAACTTGAAGTTGAGGGGGAATAACTCCTCGTTGATGTTAGGGGTGAAGGGGGGAGCCCTGAGGTAATCCCCATACTTAGACCCTTGAGCCGAAACCTCAGGGTTCTCACGACGGAGGAACGGGTTCTTATTCGGGGTCTCGGATACCGAAGAGATAGAGCGGTCATGGGATTTTAGCTGCTCATATTTCTTCTTTGGACTGGCCCCCTCGGACTTGTCCCTTGATGAATGTCTTCGCGAGCGATCTTGGGAGGGCTCAGCCTTGCTTTTCCCCCTCATCTGCCGAGCAATCTCTTCGAATATGTCGGGATTCGCTACGACAAACTTGACGATCTTAGAGACTGTCTCGGCATCTGGGTGTGAGGGCTCTTCAGGAATCATTGGCTGGGGCCTCCTACGCTCTGGGGGCTCATCTTAGTCCATATGCTGGTTCGTCCTATGAGATCTTGACCTAGTCATGATAATTACGGAGAGCACCAAACTTCTATGTTCAGTTTCCCATAGACGGCGCCAATTGTAGAAGCAAGATTTTCTAACTCCGAGGAGGTCTTACTGAGAAGGTGGTCAGCGAGGAGATCAGGCGATCCTGCAGTAAATGAGAGAGAAAAAGAGTATATGTCGGGGCTAGGTCCCCCGGCATGATTCCGACGCCTAAGTCTGGACTCTTTCTCTAGTGGAAGTCACTGGAAAGCTGTAAAAAGCTACTTACCTTTCCTTGCTGATGCAAGAGGGTATTTATAGTGGATGGATAGTAGTATGGCTTCTCAGGAATGATGACACATGGGCATAGGACCCTCTCCAAGGGCTCAGATGAGAAGAGGGCATGTGGTGGGACGTTTGACAAGACGTCTGTGACAAGATGTTCAGGATGTGACAAGTAGGGGTCCTTGCTACAGGGCACAAAGGTTAGTTGGCCGACCAAGGTCTCGGGGAGAACAGTCACCTAGGGCCGACAAACCCTCAGGGAGGTTGATGAGGTCGACCAATCATGTTTGTGCCCCCGGATCCGAGAGAATAGTTCGGATATGCCCCCTCAAGTATAATTAAATTAATCCATTTATACCCATTTAAATATATGAATATAAATGAAAAATTAAATCAATCCATTTATACCCATTTAAATATATGAGTATAAATGGGTCCCATTTATATCCATTTAATAAATGCGTATGAGTATACCCAACTACCTATTTATGACCCATTTGAAATATTATTTATTTTTTAAAAATTTTTTGCATGGTGTTTGACAATAAATAATGGTATTTATTGTTATTACATTGGTAAGAAATCCAAATTTATCTTCTTAACACTCACTAAAATTTTGAATAAAATGTACATTTATTTTTAAATGGGTTAAACAGATGAATCAAGTCAATCCAGTAATCCACTACCATCAATTAAATGGGTATAATACCCATTTATACCCATTTAAAATTAATAGATGGGTTTGGGTAAATTATTAATGGGCGAGTTTGGATAAACTAATATAAATGGGTTGTGATACCCATTTATACCCATTTAAAATTAATGGGTAGGTTTGGATAAATTATTAATGGACGGGTTTGGATGAATTAATATAAATGAGTTGTAATTGACACATTTATTGTTCACCATGCAATTCCCCTAGAGATTATGATGCACAACATAACCACCAGCATCAGCACTTATTGGAGAGGTGAAAATTGGGGTCAAACCGAGGTCAGCTGAAATTCTTGTTGGCCGAGATATTCCTGCAACAAAAATAAACAGGTCAGTCAGGCTAGTCCTCCATACGCTAGTCCCCCGTACTGCTCTCCGATGCTCAAGTCAATAATCAGGACGAGGTGTCTTGAGTTTTTGGAGTTGAGAATAGGTGCCCTTAAAGAGTGGAGCAAGAGGTGTTTATATTGGTGAGGAATGAGAGGAAGATGGTAACGAATGGAATAGATGGTGCTTTTCTCGGAAACAAGGGCGATGATAGGTTGACAGAGTTACGATTAGGCTGCATACATCCCATCAATCAAATCACTGCATGCCAAGATCTGGGGAATGGAAAGACATCTCGGCTATACATAAACAAGCCAAGATGTCGGGACTCACACTCTCATCATTGGTTTGTCTGTTTGGATACAGAAGTATTTGATTTATTTTCCTACTTACATTATCAACACGTTTTTCAATCACCTTTTTATCTCACATATATCACATTAAAAAAGTACTACAGTATTTAGATAACCAAATAATCCCAAATAATCTACTATCCAAACAACTAGAGAATACAAATGGATAGCATGATGGAGTTGTGCTCGTCCACTACCCAAACCATTGTGCGAACGAAATTCCCGGTGTCCTTCAAAAATAAAAAACAAAAAAAGGCAAATAAAATCCGTTTTGAAGTATTTGGTAAATGAGTTTCAACCCCCATTATAAGTTTCAAATTAAATTATACTCACACACGGTATATGCTTGGAGCCAATGGAATAAATCAATAAGAATAGTCCACATCTTTCTATGTGTTTTCTGATTAATCACCTCTTATTAGAGAATCATCTTAATTATCCATTTTATTCTCCTTGTATGTAAAAATAAGAAAACAAAAAGCCATCTTAATTGCCTCTTTTTTCCCCTTAAATGTAAAAATAAGAAAACAAAATGTTATAATTTTTGCTGATTTCAACAAATGGAAAAAAAAGAAAAGAAAAAAGAAGTAATGAAAAAAATAATAGATTGTAAAACCCATTTCATATTAACACACAGTATGAGTTTTCATCAAAACCTAGTATTATTGATCGCCTTATGATATCGATAGTGATAGTGATGCTGTGTTATCACCTTTTGAGGTCCAATGCATTGTTAAAATTGGAGGACAAGATTGAAGTCAAAATTCTATGAGAGAGACAAGACTGATGCCAAACTTGCACATACAAAAATTTCAAGTAAGGTTTTTCCTAATTGATAAATTTGCTGAAATAAAATTAAACTGCATCAAATAGAAACATAATAATACAATGGTTATATAAATGAACTAAACCATCTCATTTATCAGATTTTACTTTTATAGAACTGTGTCCCTATTTCTTACACCATAAGTAAAATAAAAAGGCAGTTAGTATTTCTAAGTGGAAGTACTCTTAAGGACTGCACTAACAAGAGTACAACTAAAGTGATCTCACTTTGGTCGATTTCTTGGAGTGCCTATAAGCTAACACGTAACCTTTGATTGGTTCTCAGCAAGAATCCATAATACAAATGGGTAAAACACATGCTTTTTTCCTTTCTTTTTTTAGGGGATCCTACCAATAATAATAATAAAAAAAGAGTAAACCTGCTCTCTCTCTCTATATCTATTTTCAAAAAGAAATTAGAGTATTTTTCACATGAAAATGTAATGTGTTTTTATTGCACTTCTGCAGACACTTTTCTAACTTTTCAATGGTACAAACGTTTACCACTCTTCGAGATTTATTTTACCTATGAAGCTCAAAACATTTTATAGAACCACATAGTAACTTTCTATCTTACCAATTTTCAGTTATGAGAGCGCTCCACTAAATCGAAGTTTAGATAGAAGAATAAGTGTGAGGACCCGAAAATTCATTTTTATTCGACCCATTTACGTAATTAATTAATTATTTTCTCTGAATAATTAATTTAGATCATTTTAATTGCAAATACGCCATACGTTACTTCCTTTTATTTTAAAACCTTGTTTAACTATCAATTTAATTTATAAAATTGTAAAATTTCATATTTTCATAAAATTACTTCATTAAAATTAATTTGAATTATTTGAATGTCGTTTCTCAATTGTAACGGTACCAAAAGTTTTAAAATACATTTTGTACATTTAAACTATTTTTTCGATTTAAATTATTTTGAATGGTTAAATTTCGCACTCGGGCCTAGGATCGACTACTAGACATAAGTTTCGAATGTTAGAATATGTATTCGGAATATATAAATGAGAGAAACCAGGATCATAATATTTCGTCGTGTGATTTTACCTCGACGCGACAAAAGTGGCTTTACGCCAAATCACCCAACTTTCCCTCATTTCTTCCATTTTTCACAAAAACCCAAAAGTCAAGAAACAACCTCAACCACTCATTTCTTTCTTTCTTCTCCATAGAGCCGGTTCTTCCCTTCTTCATTTCTCCAAAAACAGCCGCCCCTCTCTCTTCTTAATCCTCTTTTTGTTTCATCAAAACCACCAACACAAAGCCACTATTGAAGCCATCAAAAGCTTGGGGACTTTGTTAGAAACCTTGGAGGAACTTCGGTCCAGCTAGGAGAGGAGGAGGAGCTGGTTGTTGAGCTTGAAAGTTGAGGTCTTGGGTGAGCTATTCCATCTTCCATTCACTAAGCTCCTTGATTGAGTTGAGGTAATCTTGCTAACCATCAAGAACTTTGCTCATTTGTTTCATTTCCTAGGATAAGAAAGCTTGTAGCTCTTTGAATTAGATTTTATTGTTGATTGGTTGGAAGTGGGCTCTATGAAATCCCACCACATGTGAACTTGGGGCTGTTGATGATGTATTGTGTGTGTGTGAGGTGTTTATGTGGTGTTTAGTTGCTAGAAATGAAAGGGGGAAAAGAAGAGGAGAAACCGAGAGGAGAGGAATGCTTGCTGTCCTGTCTTTGGTTGCTTTGATCCCAGCCTTTCCATGCGAATTTTTAGCTGAAATTTGGTAAAAACGTAGCTTACATACTGAGGTTGTTGCCTGAAAAACTTGGTGTTTTTCTAGTACCATTTCATTGATCAAATAATGTCTCAAAGTTGTTCTTTGAATCTGGAATTTTCAGAAAATCTTGGTTGGTCATGCAGCCTACTTACAACTGTTGTAACTTGGCGTAGGAAGGTCCGAATTGAGTTCCGTTTGTTGCATTTGAAACTAAAATTTGAGTTCTTTTAGAAGTATAAATTTCAAGGGTTATTTCCAATTTTGTGAATTTTGGTAAAGTTTCAAAGTTGACTAAAAATCAAGACTGTTATGTCTTGTTTTCACTGTAACAGTAGTTTTAAACTGAAATTTGATTGGTTTTTGATTTGAATCTTGTACAAGTGTATTTTTGAGAGTTTTAGTTCACTGAGTATATTTCCAACCATATAAGATTCATAAATTTTGGACTTATAGAACTCAAGTTATGGTTTTTCAAAGAATGCTGCGAAAACTGGAAAACTTTACCTCTATGCAAATTGCCGAATTGTTGCCCTGTTTTTGGAGCATTTTGATTCGAATTTTTGCAACCATTTTGCTTCCATTTGATAAAGGGATGCTGCTAGAGATTTTGTGTAAAAATTTGAGTGATTTGGGGCTGATTTAGTTGAACAAAATGTTTGCAAATCAAAGAAGGAAAAAAATCTGGCAGCTTAGTTCTGAAATTTTTTGCAAACTTTGGCCATCTATAAAGTTACCTTCCTGTGTGAATTTTTCACTCAATTTTGGTTCACGCTCAGTTCACATAGTGGGGTTTGAGTGTGCAAAATTTGGTGATTTTCCAGTGGCATTTCGATGCCCAAATGTTGTCTCAAAATTAGCTTCTCAAATCTGGAAATCTTCCCGTCGGTCATTGCGAACCCCTGTGTTTCTAACGGCTGTAATTCCTTGCTCGGAAGTCAGAATCAGGCGCTGTCAGTGGCGTTTGAAACTAGACTTCACAAGCTTTCTAACAGTATATGGTTTGTATGTTAGTTCTTTCTCCATCAATACCAGCAAAGCCACAAAGATGGCTGTTTTACAAGACTGATTTGCCTGTTTTTGTTCCTCGCGACTTCTTGTGGCGCACTTTTGCCTACTTTACAAAATGAATCTTGGAGCGAGCCCTTCTAGTGAATTGTAGTACTCCGAGCCTAGTTTCCATAGCCATAGGTCTTACCTAATTTCGATAAGTGTAACCTAAGATATGGTCCGAAAAAGAAGTAGTGGCAGTGCGGTCTTGGTGAATTTTAGTAGTGAAGTTAAGGTTTTAAACTTCAGTTATTTTGGCTAGTGATTGATAGTGGGATTTTGGCTTAGGTGATTAAGATTTTGCCGAGGGCGACCCGACTACTGAGATTTAACCTTCTTGCTCGTTCACTTGTTTTACTGAACTTCGGTGAGTGTTCAAGTGCATGTTAATTAATGTGTTAAATAATGTAAATGATTTGAAAAACATGCTTGTGTGCCTCGGTGGGCGTGTACTTTATTGCGTTCACCTTATTGGAATTTGCCTCTAAGTGAGTTCTACTATTTAAAATGTTAATCGATTGACTGTTTGAACTGCTTGTTTTGTTTATAACTGCGGGGACGTCCAAACCCCATTAGAAATCCCTTCACCTTGTCCGGCAACAGGGGTTAGGGCAAGGGATGGGTGAACCATGGGTTATTACTGTTTAAATCACGTCGGTTGGAATGAATCCACCGACTATGGCATACTCATAGTGGGTTGCCATGCACTTTTAAATATTGGAATTCGGGCCCGATCAAGGGGGTGTAAGTAGACGGGAGAGGGATCAAAGTGGTGAATATGGATTGTGAGAGTGAGTGGTTGACGGAGTGTCAACATGTGGCTTGAATTGATGCTTGTGAAGAAAATAATTGCAGAGAATTACGGAAATGTGGAGCTGGCCAACTGTATCCTTCGAATTGTGTTGTTTAAATGTTTTATTAACTGTTTTGCTCATTTACTATTTTATTACTTTATTTAACTGCTTTGATTTGCCTGTGCATGTTTCTCTTGACCTCACTGAACTTTGCTCACCCCATAAGTTTTATTTTCCTTAACAGGTTTTGAAATGGAGCTCGAAATTCGAGGAATTTAGTTTCTTTCGTAGTATTTCCTCACTTTTGTATAAAGATTGAAACTGTTTGTGAAATTGATGAAATATTGTACTTGAGGTTGTTATTTCTATAACTTTGATAAAAATTATGGGGCTTGTACTCTTGAAAGTCAAACTAGTAATTTTGATAGATTTTAATTATGGTTTTAAGAATGAATGTTTGTAATTACATCTGATTTTAGTGAGTGAGTCCTGACGAGAGTTGGGCAGGCGGCTTACGGATACTCTAGGGTACACCGTAAGGAGAAGTGGGGTCGTCACAATAAGTGCTTGACAGAACAAATTCATAAGGACTGAACAACAAAGTTAAAACCTTGTCAGATTAATCTGCTTTACTTGATGAAAGAGGAAAATATGGAGTATAATTTTCACATTGGTGATTATATGCACCTATGTGCTATAGGTGTCAAAATGGGTGATTTGGTTAGATTTGGTTAATTCATAATTGAGTAATGGATATAATCGAGTCAATTCATTTAAATAAATGGGTATAAATGTATTTGTACTCATTAGATAAATGGGTATGGATATACCCAAGTACCCATTAATGTCTCGTTTGAAATATTATTTATTTTTCTGAAAATTTGTCACATGGTGTTTGACAATAAATAATAGCATTTTACATTTATTACATTGGTAAGAAATTCAAATTTATCTCATTAACACTCACTAAAATTTGAATAAAATATAAGTTTATCTTTAAATGGGTTCAATGGGTGAGTCAAATCAACCCCCTACCAATTAATTAAAGTACCCATTTATATCCATTTAAATTTAATAAGCGAGTTTGAATAAATTATTAATGGGCGAGTTTGGGTGAACCAATATAAATGTGTTGTGATTAACCCTCTATTTGTGCCTATGCCTCCATGGGCTAACTACATCAAGATGAAGTCAGAATAAACTAATCAGAAAGTTTCAAAACTATTTTAATTGTCAAAATTTGACCTCTTATCTCTTTTAATTCTGAAATTGATTCCTTAAAATCAATAATTGTCAAATTTTGATGTAAATTGATCCCTCAAAAACAATAATTGTTAGATTTTAATATAAATTGATCCCTTAGATCCATTAGCTTTTACAATGAAGGCAAATTGAATAATTTTTTTTATTACTCTTGATTGTGAGAATTAAAATGCACGAGATGCCAAAAATTAATAACTGAAATAATTTCAGAACTCCCAAATAATTTACAATGAATTTTTCTGCAATTCAGGATTTTGTCCAAGAATAACTTGAATATTCTTCTACCAGAAAACTACTGGATTATATTTTTCTTTATTTACAAAAGAAATAGTAATTTACTTTAAAAACTATATCACCACATAGGGCTTAAAGTGAAAAAGGATTCTCGAAATAGAGAGTTCCAATAGGAAATTATTTCTCAACATTTACTTGCTTACATCATCAACACATTTTTCAACCACCTTTTTATCTCACATATATCACATCAAAAAAGTGTTACAGTAATTTTTTTCAAAAAATTATCTCAAACAATCTACTATTCAAACACACTTATGTCAGGCTGCAAATAGTTTTTCGGAAACACCTCCACAAGGGATCAAGCGATTGCTAGATATCGATACAAGGGAAGATACCATCCCCAGATGAGTGTTGACTTAGTAGGCCTCTAGCCTTTTGCATGTACTAACAAAAATAATAATAATAAAGATTTCTTTTTCAATTCATCCCTAGAGTTGAATACCTCATTTAAAAATTGTTTTTGATCCAATCCACAGGATCAATAGAAAAGACAAATCCCTTACAATACACTAAATCCAATCGGTTATTGAAAGAGTTTTACCCTTAAACCATCCTTCTAGGCTATAGCTGGCCACGAATCAGGGATGCTTGCCCTTGATAATAGGCTAATGGTGTCGAGAGAGAGTTAAAATTTGACCATACCCACTCCGATGGCAACTTATAATCACAAAAATCCTCTGTTTCCCTTTTTTTCCCTAAATAAAAATATAAAAGTAAGGAAAAGTGCTCCCCTTAGGTTAGTCTGTTTTGGACTGAAGATATTTTCCAGAAAATGTTTTCATGAATTGCCGGTGTTTGCATATTTCTGCGAATGGTCACTAGCACCAGCAAAAAGAACACAAGCCATTGCGTGCTCTAACGACCCTTCATTTGCCTTCTTCCACACTTGCTCAGTTGCTTGGGAGATGCCTATCAGGCTTCAGATTCGTGCCCAGCCTAATTCAAAACTACCCATCCAACAAGACAAGAAAACCTCTTTAACATCCTGTACTCCTCAAAAAGGTCCTCTCAAGCTGAATCACCAACTCTTGAAAGGCAGAAATCACATGCATGAATGGGGCCCTAGCTGTCCATGAATCCACCAAAAGAAACCAGGAGAACACAAAAAAAGAAAAGAAATACTTACAAGGTAAGAGCATCAGCCAGCATTTACCACATATCATAAACGGTCAAAAAGAACCACATTAACTATAGTGATTTACTTGTAAGACGGGCAAGAACCATGTTTACAAACAATACTCTGCTTTCCCTCCTCCTTTTTCCTGGGCTTGGGACTGACTGTTTGTGCAGACAGGTAAAGTTACAAGCATCGGACCAAACAAAACAGCACAAATATAGAAAAGCAAGCCACCATCAAGAGTAGCAGAGAAGAAGGAACAGCAACACAGATGCATCTCCAATACAACAAAAAGATCCAGCTTGTATGCAACAAAGTCAAAAGGAGCAGAAAGGCACAGGGAGTCACCTATCCACCAAAAAACAACCTACAAACATGTCGACAGTGATCTCAATTAATCAGTTCTATTCACAAATAGCAAAATAAACCTGTGTCGATTGTTACCCGCAACAATCTATGCCCCACAATGCAAGAAAGCTCTAAATAGCACCTATGTTTGTTCTGTTCATTATAGCTTCCCCCCTTTTTTGTGGGAGTGGGTAGGGATTCATATGGAGGACCTTAAAGTCCCCATTACACAGCCTTTAGCGACTTATATCACAAACTATAGTATTGATTTAGTAAAATATACCAAGATTCTTTCTTCACTTGTTCTATACCCAATTTCACCATCTATCATAACTCCATATGCTTTTTTCACTTAAATCTCACCTTTTATCATAACTGCAGACTTAAACCTATAAAACAACTAAATTATCACCAGCAGTTTCAAACTTCCAAATTAGGAGATCAATAACTGTGCAAAACATTTATGACCCAATCGAGATCAACCACCGTGTGAAACATATATGGCACAACCATTAATCTGCTATAGCATTTAAGGTGCCAAAAAGAATTGGAGAAGGTTTTGAGAAAGCTCTATTGAAGAGCATATGCACCAAAAAAATAATAATCAAAATAAAACAGAATAAAATAAAAATCATACTGCTAAAGTGCAATTATCCAACAAAATAGACCCAGACTTGAAACATGACATCATAGGGGCTTAGGCTGCCAATAATAAAATCACAGGTAAATCATACATAATAAATGACAGGTGGTCTAACTTTCAAGACTTGTACAAGAGGCATTTGGATTCCTCTCGATCTGTCAATTTGTAACCATTTATGAAAGGTTCCATGAACAAAAACATCTGTGGTAGGGCCTGCTAAAATGCAACCAGCTCCCAAAATAGCAATCCATATGACTATTGCAGACCTTAGATTGGATACCTTGATGTCATACCATATCTGTTAAGGCCATAAGCAACTATTATCGAGTAACTTCTTTCCATTTATAAGAATAACAAAATTCAGCCACGAGCAGTTTTAAAGTTGCATTCTAAGCCTGTATGTGTATGAGGATCACAAAATTCAAGTACAAAGTAAAATTCACAAACAATGCCACTACCAGTAACAGATATTCCATGCATCTATTTAGTTGACTGAACCGATATTTGCCCACTGAGGAAGAATAACCAACTACGTGCAACCACCTGACACTATTTCTTCTGCTTGAGAGTAAATAACGAAAGCTAGCAGCATGTACTCAACAGTGAAGAAAAAAAGGTACAATTTCTGCATAATAATGAACATACCAGTAAAAGATACCAAAAGCCCAAGAACAATGCAGAGGCTAGAAATAAATCACCAACTTGACCATGACCATGATTATCAAAACTTGATAGTCCATGACTGAGTTATATCTTATGCCACACACCATAGGATATCAGCAGTTTCTTGCCACACACCATAGGATATCAGCAGTTTCTTTCCACATTTGAAGTTGTCAATCAAATTTCATGTAGGCTAGAAGCGCTTCATCTTGACCATGACCATGATTATCAAAACTTGATAGTCCATGACTGAGTCATATCTGGGGCCACACACCATAGGATATCAGCAGTTTCTTTCCACATTCGAAGTTGTCAATCAAATTCCATGTAGGCTAGAAACGCTTCATCTTCTCTGACTTAAAAAGAGTAAAAGGCATAGATCCCAATTTCTAGATATTGGGCACAAAGAACTAGTTGAAGTAAAGATAACTTAAAATCACTGGAATAAACAGTTTCCATCCATATGATTTAAAGGGGAAATACATATAGCAATCCCACTTTGTGGAATTTGGACTCAAAAGATGAGGTAAAGTTATCTTAAAATCACTGGAATAAGCAATTTTCTTGCCACAGAAACTTTACTAAAGACCACCAACATCCATACCACCAAGGAGAATCCGCAAACTTTGGCATATAGTAACAACTACTACATGAATCAACATGGACAAATAAGATGACACAACAGCTGTAGTCGGAGATATCCTTTACAAATCATATCAGGGAAAGAAACCTTTATAAGTGCAATACAATTTCATGGTGGTCAGTAGTATGCAACTCGGACAACTGTGCAGAAGCCAGGAAGGATGTGTTAGTAGATACAAAAGTTCAGGCTTGAAGACATATATCTGAGTTCAACTCCAAGCTCTTCCTGAAATTGCATGGCTTCATTGAATTTAAAAAATTACAGTCGCTATTCAAAAATAACCATGTACAACAACAAGAGAAAAGGAAGCTTCTTCCAAATTGTGTAGACCACAACACCAGGTAATCAAATGACCACCAGATAATCAAACGACCTGAAATTCTTGAATTTATGCTCCCTAAAATGAAGACTAGATATAGCCAACTTAGTAATGACTCAGCAAATGTAACAGACCAAGCAGGACAGGGATAGAGAGAGAGCGCTCTGAAATTATGCAGGCCACAAAATCAGATAAGACCAGAATTCTTGAATTCGAGCTCTATAAATGGTTACCAGATAAGAGTCAAGTTAATGATGAGCTAAACAATAGTCACATTCAGCATATGCAACATGTCAAGTAGGAACAAAGGGAACTCCCAAATCGATTGAGATCATGAACGACCATAAATTTTCCTCTCTCCAATAAAGTTTTCTATGCATCATTTCTGATGATACACCCTATCTATATGATTCTATAGCAAAAGCATCAAATAGCCATAAAGAGAGTGTTAACAGATCAAGAAACTAATTGATATCAACAATTCCAAAAACTTACAAGAAATACTAGACCATAAAAAACATGACAAACCAAATATTTTTATACACCATTTTGTCGAATACTTGGTAATGAACTCAATGGTGAAAATGCTAAAAACACAGCAGAGCTGGATAACCATCATGACTAATTCAGAGATTATCCATCAAAAGCTAATGAATTGAAGTAATACAGGTGAAATAACATCCCACTGTACAACCCAATTCTGTGAGGCTAAAACCATTATCTTGAACCCTTCCACTGTTACTCGAGAGAACCTAACCAGAAATAGGTGACAGAAACTATTTGTAAACATGCAAACTAGGTAACCACACGACAAAAACTCCCGAATCCAATCTGCAAAATTGAAAAAAAAAAATGTAAAGCCTGAATAATGTATCAATGATTTTTTACCAAACACAATGACAGAATGACATGAAGAGGATTCTATGATTCAATAATACCGCGGATATCTCAAAAGCATCCAAGAGACCTCTATTTCTTCCCACTTCTCTTGTGCTGCAAGGGAGTACCAGGACATCAAAACCCAACAACTTATTACTCGGACACAAAGATGAAAACCAATATCAGAACTGTCCATTGATTCCAACTATCTAGAAATTTAAAGATCATCTACATACCTTCAACACTGATTACCAAGCATAACATTAATTCTTCTTCAGATCATGAAGAAATATTAAAACATGAGAAACTGCCTAAACAAACAATGGTAGAATTAGATTACATCCTAAACCATCAGAAAACAAATCCCCAAAGAAAGGCAAGGCCTGGGATTAAACTAATCAGAAATTAATGGAGAAGCAAAATAGTTGTGAATCAATCAATGGAGAAATTAAAATACTTGCATTCACGTCCATCCAATAATTGTATGGAGGATTACATCCAAAAGCCAATATTCCATCACCACCCCAAGGAGAGTTCTGCTAGAGAGTGAAAATATGAATAGCCAAAAACAAATCACACTTAGTGAAAATATAAATAACCAACAACTACTCATATACTCACAAAAAAATGAAACTACCCTAAAATAAAAATTGTAGATCATCTAACATACGATAAAAACCGATAAGCATAGCCTCAATTCTTCTTCAGATCACAATGAATCAGCAAAACACAGGAACCCACCTATACAAAGATGTTTGATGATAGAAATTTGATTCTGGTTAGACAGGAAATACAGCAGAACCATCCCCAAAGAGAAGTCCTGGACTAACCTAATCCATCAAAATCCAAAGGCCATAAAAGGACCATTGAGTATGACAACCTTGGTGAATTGAATAGACAGGTTGAAAGCTACTCATAGATGGTTAGACTGGAATAAACAGTTCAGACTAAGCAGATACACACTTGGCTATAACCTGTTCTATCCCTCATGGATCCCCACATAGATTAGTAAAGTCAACTCTACAAGAATGACTCTGACCAAATGATGGAACATCGTAAGAAAAGTTTATGGAAAACTTAAAATTATAAATACGGTGTCACCACTCCTAAATTCCACAAGCACAAAAGAATACTTGCTGTAGATGAGAAAATAACTCCCTTCAAAAAATTTTACTAACCCTTGATCTGAAGAAGGAAAGGTAAGTTTGAATCACTTCACTAAAACCCTAAGTTGCAACGACTTAGTAATCTAGGAAATTAAAGAACAAGCAGAGGAAATTTACTGTCTAGAAATCTGCCAATCAATTTCAAGGAAACTGCAGGGCACAAGAACTAGGGAGAGAATAAGAAAGCTCCTCTAGAATCTTGTAAACCAGAATTGCAAGGTAATCAACATGACAAGAACACTCTGATCCAAGCTTCCCTGAAATGAAGACAAAAGATAGAAACCATTACCAGCAAACACCAGTAATTTTTAGGCAAACAGCACAAACAAAAAATAGGTTGGCAGCAGAGAAGAACTCCCAATTTATCACATTCGTCCATCCAACGGAAGAGCTCTTTTTGCCTCTATACACAGCCTCCATACGAAGAACAACCACCATTCTAAGACAACCACATCAAAAGAACCAGAGAAGAAACGACAAATATGGAAACATTAATAAGAACCAACAGCACAAACAGCATAAACAAAGAATAGGTTGGCAGCAGAGAAGAACTCCCAATTTATCACATTCGTCCACCTAAGGGAAGAGCTCTTTTTGCCTCCATACATAGCCTCCATACGAAGAACCACCATCATTCTAAGACAACCACATCAAAAGAACCAGAGAAGAAAAGACAAATATGGAAACATTAACAAGAACCATTCAGGAAATACTAGATCAATGAATTGCAAAATTGCAAGATAGTTTAGTTCTTCCAGATCAATTATCAGCCAACGCCACAGAGGAACTGCTAAAACCCAGAGCCACTACCTATAGCGCTAGCGCCCATCGACAAAAACACCAAGAGGCCCAAAATAAAAGCTCCAGATTCAAAATTACACTCAGATCCCTCCAATTAATTCATAGAGAGAGACATCCAACAAACCTGAGTCTCACTGAAGTTCTGCAAGTGACACAAAAGCCAACAAAAAACTGAAATTTGACACAAAGATAAGAACCGACAATGAAATTATAATACCAAGTTTTTACAAATTTAGATCACATATATATCACCAAACCTATTCATATAATAAGCATAGACTTGATTCTTATTCAAAATATGATGAACTACCAAAACATCAGGAACCACATAAAAGAACATGTTTAATGGCAGAATTTAAATGCTAAAAAATACTTAAGGACACTTTTGTAAGATCCTAAGCATCTGACAACCATTTCCTACAGATAGGGGAGACATGGAACCAAAATAACTTTAAAAGCCTAAGGAGAACTAATGACCAAGATAACTTGAACGGAGAAGAAGCAAAATAGGTACATGTGAATTGAACAGAGAGGTTCAAAACTTATTTCAATGGTATACATCATTAAAAAAAGTTAACAAAACATGTAGACAAAACAGACCCCATATAACAAAAGGCACCAAATGCATAAATTCTGCAAGCACAATGTTGTTGGTAAGAAAATAACTCCTCCTAAAACAGTCTACCACCTAAGGAAGGAAGACTTTGTCATCACTACATCTCTAAATATGATAAGAGAAACTATTTGCAGAGGTGCAGATACACTAGGTAAGAGCACGACCAAAACTCCTGAATGCAATCTGAAAAATTGAACAGAATATAAAGCTTATTTCGGTGATGTTTTTAACAAACGCAATGACAAGATGGCATGAAGAGAGATTCCATAATTCAAACCATAGCAAACAGATATCTAAAAAAGAAAAAGAAATCCAAAAGACATCTATTTCTCTTAAGTCTCTCTCCCTAGGGAGTAGAGTTCTGCAAGGGCGTACCACCACAACACCAAACCCAATTACTTAACACCAAGATGAACACTGATATCAGAACTATCCATCTAGATATTTTTAAATCATCTATATACCATTTAAACTGATTAATATACCAAGCACCTTGATAAATCTCCTTCAAATCATGATGAATAATCCACACACCAGGAGCCACAGAAGAACTTGATCCAATGGCAGAATTAGATAAAGATAAGGCCTGGGATTAAGCTAATCAGAAGTTACTGAAGAAACAGCAATCTAGGTGTAAGTGAATTGAAGGGGCAAGTCGTAGGTGTCCAACAACTGATTACAACTGAATAGTTGGGATTACGAAGTGGTGCACACCCGCTGTTGTTCTCCTCAACCATCAGGAATATGGACTTCAAAGGAACCACCGCTAGAACGAATAACTCATAACATATTTCAACAGACATGCTGGACTGCAGAAGAAAAGATTCACAAACAACTTATACATAATAGTCTACAGATATCAAAAGTAAAATCATCAACAAGCAGCGAGAAACAGTAAGCATAGTCAAAGAGATAAACTTCTTCAAAACAATGTACTAGCCTTTGATCTGAGGATAGAGACCTAAGTTTGCACCATACCTTTGAATCACTGAAATCCTAGTTTCCACCATAAATAATACAGACTCTTAGAGAACAAGTAGAGAAAATCATTTTTGGGAAAAAAGAAAATAAGAGCACGGAATGAGAAAACATGGCTGGCATTCCTGGTCAAAGCTTCCTAAAATCAAGACAACAGACATGGTGGACTATGGAAGAAAAGATTCACAAAAATTTTAATTTATATAATAGTCTACTTCCTCAAGTAGCAAGGAACAGTAAGCGTAGGCAAGAAAATAAACCCCTCCAAAACAATTTACTAGCCTTTGATCTGAGGATAGAGAGCTAAGTTTTCACCACACCTCTGAATCACTGAAATCCTAGTTTCCAACACAAAATAATACAGACAATTTGAGAACAAGTAAAGAAAATCATTTTTCAGGGAAAAAAAACAATAAGAGCAGGCATGAGAAAGCTCATCCAAAGGGATGCTACAAAATTGAATAGCCAGGTGCCAAACGTGACCAGCATTCCTTGTCGGAGCTTCCTAAAATCAAGACAACAAACATGATGGACTATGGAAGAAAAGATTCACAAAAATTTTAGTTTATATGATAGTCTATAGACATCAAAAGTAGAATCCTCAAGCAACAAGGAACATAAGCGTAGACAAGAAGATAAAACCCTCAAAACAATGTACTAGCCTTTGATCTGAGGATAGAGACCTAGGTTCTCACCACACATTTGAATCACTGATATCCTAGTTTCCAACACAAAATAACACAAAAAATTAGAGAACAAGTAGAGAAGATCATTTTTCAAAAAAAAAAAAAGAGTAGGGAACAAGAAAACTCAGCCAAAATGTTGCTACAAAATTGAACAGCCGGCTACCAAACATGACCAACACTGCTGGTCCGAGCTTTCCTAAAATCAGGACACAGATAAAAGCCATCTCAGGCAAGGAGAACAAACAAAGACCAGGTTGGTAACAAAAACTCCTGACTTTATTCACATACACAAGAGAGCTCCTCGCCTCCGCACACCATAAGCCCACTATTCTTGATAGACTACATCAAAAGCACCAGAGAAAAGACAAATATTGGAAAATACCAAGAAAGCAAATAATAAAAAACTTGAAATGTTTCTACCAATAAACACAATAGAAAAACTGTTGAAAAACCTGAGCAACTACCTACGGAAATGCAGCATCAACACAGAAACCAAAACTCTAAATTACGACTAGATTTACATCCATCCAATTATTCTAAGAAAAGTCACACCTAAAGACCTATACCCTGTCACCACCCTCAGTAGTCCGTACTCTGTCACCACCCTCTAGTTCTGCAAGTGAGTATGAAAACATGAGTAGCTAACAAAGATTCAACTTGACTAAAAGATAAGAATTACCTTAAAATAGTTGTTGTATATGATCTACCATGTGCTCAAAATGATGA
Organism: Gardenia jasminoides; assembly: GCA_013103745.1. Taxonomy (NCBI): domain Eukaryota; kingdom Viridiplantae; phylum Streptophyta; class Magnoliopsida; order Gentianales; family Rubiaceae; genus Gardenia; species Gardenia jasminoides. Next base: position 5,421,934 of record CM023099.1, on the reverse strand, counting down.
GCATAGATTAATTTTTCTTCAAATCATTTGATGAATCAGTGAAACACTAGGAAATCAACCTATACTAACATATTTGATGACAGAATTTAGTTCCAACTAGATACTAAGCACCATAGAACCATGCCCAAAGAAAGGCTCTAGACTAAGCTAATCCATCCAAAAGGTTGGGGAGGGCATTACACATGATGACCTCAGTTGAATTGAATGGGCAGGCTGAAAGCCTATTTGTAGACAGGTTGTAGATGGTTTGTCCAGAAATCAACAGTTCTGAATAAGCAGAAATAGATACTTGATTATAACCCAACTCTCATGGATCAGAATTGTGAAGGAAACACCAGGACTTCGCAGCATTATTGCCAGACCAAATAAAAAACAAAACCTGAAAAAATTTACAGAAGTTAAATTACAAATAAGGTGCCAAAGTCCCTAAATTCCAAAATGCCTCTAGCACAAAAGAATAACTGGTTAGGTGAGAAAATAACTCCCTCCAAAACATTTTACTAGCCCTTAGTCTGAGGATGGAAAGGTAGGTTTAAATCACCTCGCTGAAGCCTTAGGCTGCAACAGCATAGTAATATAGGATATTATGGAGCAATCAGAGCAAATCTACCATTCAAAGGATCTCCTAATCAACTTCAAGTAATCAACAGAAAGCAACTAGCGAAAGAGAGAGCCCTTCCAAATTCTTGTGAACCAGAATAGCAGGGAAACAAACATAACGAGACTGCTTCAATCCAAACTTCCCTAAAATGAAAACAGTAGATAGGACCCATTACTGGCCCCAGTAATTTTTAGGCAAAGAAAGCAAACAAAAAGTAGGTTGGCAGAAGAGAACAACTTTCGAAAAATCACATCCACCCAAGAAAAAAGCTCTTTTTGCCTCCATGCGCAGAATACCACAATTCTTAGATAGCCACAAGAACCTCAGGAAGCACTAGATCAACAAGCCATAAGAAAGTTTAGGTCTTCTTGATCAATTCTCAATCACCACAGCAAAGAAGCTGCTGAAACCCACAACTTCCACCTATAGCAACCCCACATATAGCGTTACCACCTAGAGCAATGGCAAGAACATGACCAGCATCACAGCTGTCTCACAGAGCAAGTCATCATCTATAGTCAGAAAACTCCCAATCAAACAGCACAAAACAGGTAGGGACATAGAGAACTTCTCTAGAATCTTGTTAACCAGCATAGCAGGGTAACAAACATGACCAAACCTCTTGCATCCAAATCTCTTCCCTAAATCAATACAGTAGATCGAGCCTGTTACCAATGACGCACCAGTTAACTTTTTCAGAAAAAAGGAAGAAGAAAGGAATAAAGGTATGAGAGACTCCACAAGTCGTATCACATTCACATCACATTTGCATCCAACCACAGAGAGAGCTCTTTTTCAGCCTACCACGAATTAGGATTTTGCCACGTTAAAACGAGGACATCAAAAGCACCAGAAAAAGAAAATAGGAATCTTTTGATAATGAAGAACAATCAAAAAATTATGAATCAACGAACCCAAAGTAGTAAAAACTTAAATCGATCATCGATCAGAACCACGCAAAATCTGCTGAAATACCAGAGTACTGCCTAAAACGACCACCACTACCAGAGGTGTGGAGGAAATAAATGCTCTGGGTTTTAGATTATGCTCACATCCATCCAAAAGAGAGCTCCTTGCCCACTCTATACACCTGTAATCAGTCATTCTACAGCAAGCACAATAAGAAAGCCAGAAAAAAGAACCAAAAAAGGGCTAATTTTCAAGGGGAATTGATGTCAAAAAACTGTCCAACAGTTGGAACGATCCAGAAATTACCACAACCAAAACTATTGCAAAAACTCATACCCATCCTGTTCAATCCTCCGAAATAACAGCACCATCGCAAAAAAAAAAAAAAAAAAAAACTTGTCATTCTACAACAAGCACATCAAATAAATCTTGTAAACCAGAATAGCAGGGAAACAAACATTATGAGAATGCTTCAATCCAAGCTTCCCTAAAATGAAGACAACAGATAGAAGCCATTAGCAACTAACCCCAGTAAGGTAAGGCACAGAGAACAAATAGAAAGTGGGTTGATAGAAGAAAAGATCTCCCGAAAAATCACATCCATCCACCAAAGAGAAAAGCTCTTTTTGCCTCCACGTGCAGAACACCACCATTCTAAGACCACCACATGAAAAGAACCAGAGAATAAAAGACAATCTTGAGACATCAACAAAAGCCTCAGGAAGTACTAGATCAACAAACTACAAAACTGCAAAAAAATTGGGCCTTCTTGATAAATTCTCAATCACCACCACAGAGATGATGTTGAAACCCAGGGCAACCACGTGTAGCATTACCACCTAGAGCAATGAAAAACACCACTGGTAAGCCCAATATAAAAGCTCCAGATTCTAGATTATGTTCAAATCCACCCAATTAATTTACCAAATCACACATCCAAGAGACCTTCCTTTCATTAGAGTTCTGCAACCAATACAAAAAACAAACCAAAAACTGAAAATTTGATGCAAAGATGAGAACTGACAATGAAACCATCCAATAAAACCAGCTTTTTACAAATTTAGATTATCTACCATACCACTACACTTAATTCATATTGCAAACATAAACTTGATTCTCGTTCAGACCATGATAAGCCACCGAAACACCAGCAACTACCTAAAAACACATGTTTAATGGTAGAATTTAAATGTTAAGAAATATTTGTGAACATCAATATCGACATACTCCCATGCGAAAGAGAGGTAAGGCATAAAACCAAAAATAAATTTACAAACCTAAAGAGAACCAATGGGTGAGATAACTTTGATGGAGAAGCAACAAAATAGGTGCATGCGAATTAAATGGAGAGGTTGAAAGCAATTTCAAAGGTCTTTAGGTGGAAGTTCTTTTTAAAAAAAATCTAGATAAAAAAGTACACAAAAAGATGCCAAATACATGAACTCCTGGACATAAAAAGATGCCAAATTCATGAATTCCCCAAGCACAAGGGTGGATGTGAGAAGATAACTCCCTCTAAAACAGTGTACGATCTGAGGAAAGAAGGCTCAGTTGTCACCCTACACCTCCAAATCACAGAAACCCCATACTGCACGACACAAATGTAATGCAGGAAATTAGAAAACAAACACACAGCTGTCCCACAAAGCAAATCATCATCTATAGTCAGAAGACTCCCAATCAAACAGCAGAAAATACGTAGGGGCAGAGAAAACTTCTCTGGAATTTTGTTAACCAGTATAGCAAGGTAAGAAATATGACCAGACCTCTTACATCCAAATTTCTTCCCTAAATCAATACAACAGATAGAGCTGGTTACCAATGACCCAACAATTAATTTTTTTAGGAAAAAGAAAAAGGCTAAAAAAGGCATGAGAGAAGAGCTCCTGATGCTGTATGACATTCGCATCCATCCACACAAAAAGCTCCATTTTAACCCACCAAAAACCAGGATTCTGCCACACTAAAATGAGGACATCTTATGCACCAGAACGAGGACATCATATGATAGGGTGCAATTAATTGATATATTTGTTCCTATTTTCCTCTTTGTTAATACCAAATATTGCTTTAATTGATTGATTCTACTTATATTTGGTAGTTTGTGTTAATTGTAGAAATTAGAGGAAAACGTGCCTAATTGATGTACGTGGACGTGTTTGAACTCAAGGTTTAAAGCCGGAAGATTCGGATGGATATCAAGCAATTTCCTAATTCAAATCAAATTCCAGTTGATAGCTGTGGGATTTTCTTATATTGTATTTTCCTTTTTGTTTTTCCAGAATTATAGGCTTTTGTTTAGAAGTTAATTGATAGTAGGAAACTAGTGATCACACTAGTGAGGAATCCGAGAGACAACAAAAAAGGGAGGAAGTACTCGTAGTTGGAGGATATCCCTTGGGTTTCGTGTGGAAGACCTGGGGCGGTGAAAAGAATAACTAGTCCTGGTGACTAGTAGTTTGAGGAGTCCTTTGCTGGAGAACTTCAAGAAAAAGACGGAAGTAGAAGTGATTGGAAGTGATTAGTAGTTGTGATCCCTTTTTGTCTTTGGAAGAAGACTTCGGACGATGGAGAACTGGGACGGAGCGATAGCTTTCTTGTTTTCTTCCTTCCTTTGCTATTTTATTTGAAAGATTAATAGATGGTCTTGGTATTTTCTTTTAAGAACTTTGGTGAATTTCCTACGTGACGCGTGGCTAATTTCATCTTTCTAGTCAAGGAACAATTGAAGATTTGGTTCATCTAATCCTGTGAGATCTAATTTATTTTAACCGTTCCTCCTATTCATTGATATTTATATGTTTTCTGCCTTTATTGATTATGGTGACCTGTGTGGTTAAATAAGTGTGCAATATTTAATTATTCACGTGATCTATTTGCTAATTAGAGTAGTTGAATCCGTAATTGTTTGATTATTCTAAATAATTGGGTTTGTATTAGGAAAATATACAATCTAATTTAAATGGACTCTCGTAGCGTGTCTGTTAATTAGAATAGGGTTTCTCTAATTTTTAATGCAATTAGGAAATTAAATCCCATTGTCGTACCTAGGGTTATTTCTGGATTCGGGGAATAGTCAATGGTCGTACCTTGACTATCGATACAGTAAGGAGGAGCTAATTGTCAGATCGTATCGGCAATTAAAAACCTGTTTGTCAATGAATGTTGGAATTATATTTGCATCAATGATCAGTTATTTGAACCATTTCTGAAGTGTATCCTTGGTTAGAGTTTTCCTATTAACTATCTCTTTTAATTATTTTTCATAGTTGGTTAATTAGTTAATATTTTGTTAGCATTTAATCCTCAAAATCCCCTCATTTCTCGTGTTTAAGAAGAAATGAATTTTCTCCCAGTCCCTGTGGAGACTTGCCACTGTACGCAAGTTAATTAATTCTGGTATATCGGATCAAGCATGCTTCGTGATTCAGGGCGAAACAAGTAACCCATTGCACATCCGCAGTCCCTACTCTAGTACCTGGAATTGGATTTTGGTTATTTTTATTGGCAATTAGGTTTATTGATTATTATTGCATAGGCTCGACACTTGTCATCATACGCACCAGAAAAAGAAAATATGAATTTTTGGACAACAAATAACGATCAGCAAATTACTAATCAACGAACTCAACAATTGCAAAAACTTAGTTTCCTTAATCAACCTCGATCAACACCACACAAGCACTGCTGGAAAGCCAGAGCACTACCTACAATAGCAACAACCATAGGTATGGATGAAATAAAAGCTTCGGGTTTTAGATTACGCTCGCATCCATGCAAGAGAGAGCTCCTTCCCACTCCATACGCCCGAAATTCGTCATCCTACAACAAGCACAACGAGAAAACCAGAAAAAAGAACTAAGAAAGGGCTAATTTTAAAGGAGAATTGACATCAAAACTATCTAACAATTGGAACGATCCAGAAATCACCACATAAACCAACCAAAACTACTCCAAAAACTTGTATCTATCCCGTTCAATCCTTTGAAATACCAGAGCCACCGCCAAAAAACAAATCCATCATTCTACAACAAGAACATCAAGAAAACCAGAAAAAAGAACCAATAAAGGGCTAATTTTCCTTGAAAAAGGAACCAAGAAAGGGCTAATTTTGAAGGATAATTGATGTCAAAATTGTCCGATAATTGGAACGATCCAGAAATTAATTACCACATAAATGAACCATAACTGGTCCAAAAACTCAAAACCTTCCCATTCCGTCCTTCTTACCAGAGCCATCGCTAAAACAAAAAAACAAAAAAAGAAATCGTCATTAAATCTCAAGAATCGACATCAATAATGAACCTCAAATTAATCTGATCATCAAACAATGGAAGCAATGGCAACAACGAGCTAGCGATGACATGAATTGAAGATCCCAATATTCTGCTGAGACAAACAAACCATAACACTTGATCTAATTTAGCAAAAACCTAAAACTTAATCCTAAAATTCTCAAGAAAACTGATGATGAAAACAAGCAGATGATACGCCTACCACACAACGAAACCACGAGCCGCGCGCCAAGAGTAAGATGGAGGGCATTGAGGCATTCTTATAGATGTTCTGAGAAGGGAATGAATGGTTATGATTTAAGCAGCGAATCATGATCTGGACGGTTGAGAAGAGGTCTTATCCTTATTGGACTTGGGCTGAGATGGCTTTATGCGTGTTGCCCAAAAGTCAGTCGTTAAAGTCGGTTGTTTGATTTAGGAAATTTGGCCACCACAAAATTTATAATTCTTTTTTTTCAAACAATCGGAATCATTCTTTTACAAAAAATTTAGAAAGAAAGAAAGATTCCTTTGGTGGTTGTGCAAGGTCAAAGCTCAAAGGCCTTTCCATTTTCTAGGACCTTTCTCAACTTCCTGTTGAATAGTCTAACATGTTATTCATCTTAATATTTTTTGTAAATTTAAGTGCATTGCATGGATTATCTCTTTTTCAAAAGAAGGCAAAAATTGGATTTCAAGAAATAGAGAGTTTCTTGGAATGGAAATAGATGAAAAATGGGTAAAACTTCAACTCCATATATTTAAAATGATTAATTAATTTCCTGATAAATTAGTAGATAAAAAATAAGTACAGATTTTTCTTTTTCTGAATTTTAAATATGCCTCAAATTTTATACAAAATTTAATAGAAATAAGAAAATCTTTTCAAAAGCATTTAAATAAAAATAAAAAATCTGATTTATCTCATTCTTTAATAAACGTGGTAGTGTTAAGGGTGAATTGGAGAGGTAGGCTTTCAATCTGATTTCTTGGGTCTGGAACTGAAGCAACATAAGCACTTCCAATGTAGTAGCATTTTTGCAGATGAAACATGTATCCAATAATTGCTATGTCAGTGTCATAGATCACTCCTTGAACTGTGTCGTTCTAGAATTTCAAAAATATGTAAAAAAAAAAATGAGCAAAAGTGTGATAAAGCTGAGTGAAAAAATTATGAAAGATAAAACAACATTGTTAATATGCTACAATGATTATTTATATTGACCTGTTCATTAGCAAAAAGTAAGCGCATGAATTTCTTAACAAAAAGTAAGCGCATGAATTTCTTTCCCTTGATTGATGATATGAGCATACGTTGCTTTTCTATTAGTTAGACTTTTATAAACCAATCACGTTGCCTAGGTTTAAGGGTTTGAGGGGAATGCATCTACTGTCCATCAGCACTTGAAGAGAAAAAGTGATTATGACAAACAACTATAGGTTTATTAGTAGTAATATTAATGCAAAATGAGGAATATAATTGATAATTAACTATGAATATAAGTAGAGCAGAGTTCTACTTTTACAGGGCCAACACAATCTGGAAAAGAACTTGATTAATAAAGAAGAAAGGTTGTTGCTAAAATATCGAAAAAGAAATCGTGATTTAGTAGCAATTGCAAGAACTTCATTATAGACTATATTTCTTGTAAAATTGCTATCTGCATCTGGTGTTGGAGGCCTTATCAGTACTTTCACATCATTAGCTGTTCTAGCTCTAGATAAGACAATGTATAGTTGGCTATGGCTAAAAACATTCTCTTTTAAGTACAATCCAGGAAAATCTAGTGTTTGTCCTTGAACCTTATTTATTGTCATTGCAAAACACAATCTAATAGGGAATTGTGACATTTTAAATGATATAGGATAAACATGATCATCAGAACAGAGCAAAGAAATTATAAGGATAAAAACTTCTTTGCCATGGTGGTTTCTAAAAGCAATTTTTGCATGTATGAGATTGCGAGTAAAAGATAAACATATTAATCTATTACATAATCCCTCAGCTGGATTAAGATTTCTAAGTAGCATTATAGGAGAATTTTTTTTTTAAAATCAGCTCATGAGGTGGTAAATTGGGTGGGTGCAATGTATGCAGAAAATCTTCATGTTCAGATTGTTTAGACTGATCTAATGTTTCATCACTAATATATATTTGTTGGTCGTCGGGTAGCCTTTCAATCAGCAAGTTATTGATTTCATCAACAAATTCATTTTTTGTTGTTAATATGGCTCTATTTATCATATGCAAAGAGTCACTGGTAAATAAAATCATATTAGGAAAGACTAACTTTACAAGCTGACTAAGAGAAGCACATTCATCAGTAAATGGCAAGAGTGAAGAAGCTGGAAGTGTTATTCTACTGTCTTCTGTAATAGGAAAAGTTCCATTGCCAATATGTAGTAGGAAATTTGAGAAGTTTTTGTCAAGATATGCACGCATGTTCTGCACCAATTTTAGTTTGTCAAGATACTGCCACACATATGATTTTACAAGACTTGCAGAGATGTAATCTTCTTTAAGTCCTTTTGTCACAACATGTAATGTTTGCCTAAAATCTCTGCCAAAAACTACAACTTTACTGCCGAAAGCATCTTTAGAATTCATAAGGTCTCTTAATAGCTTATCAAAACATTCAATTGTATATTTTTTTGCCATTGTAGCTTTATCTCAGATTATAAGTTTAGCTCTTTTTGTGACGACCCCACTTCTCCCTAGGGCGTACCCTAAGGTATCCATGGAGCGCCTGCCCAGCTCTCGCCAGGACTCACTCACTAGAATAACCAATAATACTTCAAAAGGGAAACATAAACAACCATTCCAATCCAAATCACAAATATTACACAATGAAATTTAACTTACAACTCTCATTCCCAAATTACAGTTCAAAGTACTTAGAGTACAACCACAATACCATCTCATAGGCTCAAGTACAATAAAAGTCCATCCATCCATGATTACAAAGGGATACAGGAAATAACCCAGCCAAATACACTCAGAAGGATCATAACGCACGCTATCCAACGTCTCGAGACCTGTGGGGGGGAAAATAAAACATTTTTGGGATGAGCTAGGAGCTCAGTGAATGTCCAGTAGAAACAAGAAATTCATGGACCTTTGAGTTAACAGTCACTTTGTAAAACAATTGAGTTTTCAAGCAATCATTTCATCAATACTCACTTTAATAACAACATACAAGCAGTAATTGACACAATCAAATCCGATTATTGGAAGGATATTGCTCACTTGGAGCTATTTCAGTAATCCACTTCACCTTATAACTCCTGATCAATCCCCTCAGTACAACTGGCCATTACCTTATCCCTCCAGTGGTAATACTCGAGTATACCGAAGCAGTGCCCAGGGTTCCAACCTACCCGACCGAGTCCGCTTCGAATAGGCTAGCAACCAAGGGTAGGGGGTTCGCCAAAGGCGTACAACATGCGCAAATAATGATCAGTCACGACCAAGGAGTTTGTTTTAAGATAAAGCTTTTCCAACCTATCCAGCCACCCTAATGGCGTACTCAAGTAGGCTTTTGACCCACCGATCGCTCAAGAAGGGGGTCTTAGATAGGCTTTCTAGCAAAAGGGTCTTGAGACCCAGTTCAGTCGATACGATAAAGTACACATCGACCTACAAGTAGTGAACGATGCGATAAGGTACACATCGGACTACAGGGGTAAAATGCTCCTTGGTACACCACTATCAAACAATCAAGTTATCAACAAAACGATCAAGGAAACAAGTAATATGCAAGCAATGGAAGTGTAGACAGTTGAACATTATATTAACAGTTAGGTCGAGTGTGGTAAAGTACACACTCGCCTAGAAACAAGTATGTAATTCACGTAACATACGGGAGATATTCACAAACTCATTTCATTGCAAGTATAAGTTGAGTATATCGTATCACAAGTCATTTTCACGTAGTAGCGAAACATTTGATTTAAAAATGGATTTGAACATCCATAAACTCTTCATAAATGGTTTCACTTGTAAAGCATTTCATTTGGAAATGATAGTAAATCTTTTCAATAAATCATCCATTTGGAAACTATTGCCAGATTTCATTTGAGGGGGAGTTGAATCACTCCCAAATCCTTTATAAGCTATTTCACGGGTAAAAGCATTTTACTTAGAAATAGTGACAAATCATTTCTTGGTAAATACTAGCAAATCATTTTACAAATCATTCATTTACAAACCATGGCAAGATTTCTATTTAAAAAGGGGGTTTGAACACTCACCTCGATCCACTTAAACGAGTGAGCAAAGAAGAAGACTAAACTTCGTTAGCTGGTTCACTCTCGACAAAGTCTTGACCACCTGAGCCAAAGTTCAACTATCAGATACCAGCCCAAAATCTCATGTTCCAAATCTTAACTTAACTACTCAGAAGCACCAAATCCTCACTACTACGAAGTCTGGTTCGGGCCATATCTAAGATTACACTAGTTAAAATAGTAATATCTCAAACGTCAAAAATCATTATTTTCAAAATATCTTGACACTTACTCATAGTCAAAACTATACATTAATTTAAAATACTTCATACCAAGCTCTTGTATTCGAAATCCATAGAATTTGACCCAAAATATAATAAAACCCTCAAATTCTTTCAAATGACACTTTTCATTCGAAATATATGAAAAACTTCACTTTTCATCATTTAAAATTCAAACATTCGCTCCACTCAAACATACACTCATAATTGAACAAAACACATATTTTCTCAGAAGAAAGTTCTTCAAAAACAAACACAAATTTCGAAATCAAGTATTAAATTTACCAAGCATGGGTTTGGCCATCACATCTATTTTCCTTCAAAATTCTCAACAACAAAACCCTACTTTTCTAGCCATCAAATCATATATTTCACAAATATCATTCAGATCCCAAACAGGTCCTCAAGTCAGCTACCTAAAATCCACCTCAAGTCCGCTACCTAGGTTGGGAATCCAAGAGCCCAACTCAAATGCTTCATACATAAGCATTCTTATCAAAATAAACCATAAATCTAATAAATCTACCGCTAATAAAGTTAAAGCTAAGATCTTTAAGGATTATACCTCCAGATCTTTTCAGATCTAGCAAGATCAAGGAAGATCTGATGAAGTTCCACCCACAGATGATGTCCTAAGCTCCAATACTTTGAGATCTTCCAAGTTAAGCCCAGATCTAACTTGATCCTTGGTGTTTTCCTCCACAAAACTTCAAGACAAGAAGAGCAACAAGATAACCCTTTTCTCTTCCTTGCTATTCCTCTCACTCTCGGCCCTCTCCCTTTCTCTCTCTAACTCAGATTCCTCCCTCTCTTTTTCTCTCACACACGGCTGCAACAAGGAAGAGGAGAAGCAAGATCAAGGCCTTCAATGGAATCTTGAGGCTTCAAGAAATGGAAGATGAAGAAGAGATGAAGAGTTGATGTCTTGATCTCTCAAGTTCTTCAAGAAACAAGACAATGGACAAGATGAAGTTTTTCCAACTCTCTCTCTCTCTCACCCGGCTAGAATTAGCAGCAACAAGGAGTAAGATGAGGCCTTCAAATGATGTTCAAGGTGCAAGGAAAAATTGAGGAAGAAGAAGAAGAAGAAATGGAAGATTGGAGCTTTTCTCTCTCTCTCTCTCTTCCTCACTCTCTCGGCAGCTCCCTCTCTCTCTACTCCCAAATTGCAGCTGAAAATATGAGCCCAAGGTTGCCAAAAAGTCAAGGCTAAAAGGTGCCAAAAAGTGCAACTTCCACAATTTAAGGAAAAAGTGCTTTTTGGGAACTTTATGTCGCGTCATCCGCGACAGTCTAACTTACACTGGTTTATTCCATTCCAACACTGTCTAACCTTCATAATATTTCCCTAATATCACTACATATGCTCGGGTTCGATTCAAAATCACTATTCACACGTCGGAACAATTTTTAACGCTAAAATAGCCAGATCACCCACACCGGCAATAAATTCGTATAAAATTCTCTAAATTGGAGAATAATCACTTTAAACATATATTCACTCATATTTCAATAAATAAACATAATATAAATAATATTATGCATTTTTAAAATAAAATCTGAATTTTGGGGCCCTCACACTTTTAATCAGTAATGCAGTCTGACTTTGTTTTGTAACATTACAGCCTGCTTCGCCAACATCATTAATATGGATTTTAAAGCGTGAATAAGCAGTACAGCCACCAGGTAAAACTGAAGTTGTGACACCTGATGATGCAGTTGCTAATGCAATTTCACCCCTTGCTCTTATAGTTGCTAGCAGAGTTTGGTATAAAAAAGACTTACCAGTACCTCCAGGGCCATCAACAAAAAATGCTCCTGATTGTCTATGATTTATTCTATCCATTATCTTTTCATATGCAACTTTCTGTTCATTATTCAACATAAAAATATCTTCCAGATCTTCAGGAGTTATTGGTATGTTTAGCTCAATCTGAAACTCTTTATTATCTGTCTCGATAAACTTTTCATTCTAGTTGGTATCGACAGCACCAAAATCACAAATGGACTTACCTATAGCATGGAGATGATCATTAATCAATCAAAGTACTTTGACTCTTATTTTAGTTGATGTTAACTGTGTATCACACCTGATATCTTCAGAAAGTGGGAGTTCATATTTTTCCCAGAGTACTTTTGGATTTGCTGGGCAAGAATAGATAAGTAGAGTTGCAAACAATTGGTGCAAGTTATGCAGCATTTGATATGCTACTGCTTCTGCTAGACAATCATCAGCGTCATTATTATTTCTTAGTAGTCCATACAATTTAGCTACTTGTTCGAATGTCGAAGCTACAATGCCATTGATAGTTTTCAAATTTTCATATGAAGTAGGTGCACGAACATGCATGAGCAGTATTCGCAGGAAATATTTTTCACCTTGCAATGGATGTGCTGATATAAGTCTACCTATCGTGTGCCTCTGTTTTCTTTATTCCCAAATTCTATCATCTGGATTCCACTTAAAATATTGGGGAAAATCTTTATAGAGACACTTGAGCTGTTTTGCTTTAGCATTAACTCTATTCATGTGGAAAAATTCTGTCAACATCGTTCTTGATGCTCTGTCATTATTTGCAATGCTTTCTAGATGATCGTTTTTGTTAAAAGTAATTGATTGTTGTCCTTCAAGATGCAAGTGAAGACTAATAACAGATGGGTAAGTTTGAGCCAAGTCAAATGCCAAGATTCTCGAAAGAGCTTCTAGAGCACAAATCCATCTTGCTGACTGGTAGTTTTTTATTTCATCAATGGTTCAACCAGGTTGCTACGCACTTAGCTGGTATAAGATTCTCGCATGACCTTTATAAATGTACTTCACAGCTTCTATTGTTGAATAGATTTCAACGTTAATATGGTAGTCATATTTTGCCTGTAAAAAAGGGTTATAAGGCACAACCTATCTATTGTAGAGTTCTTGGCTACGAATGTAGACTTTTCTGCCATTGTTCTGTTGCCTTTAGATCGGATATGAGTTCTTTCCATGCCTTGTGAATTCTGAAAACTCTTTTGGATAATTAAATCTGCACTTATGATTTTGCTTCATGCGTGGACTTTTTGCATCCAAAGATCTACACGGTCCATGGAGCATATGCTTAACAACTAAACTATGCAAGTAATTTGAAGCAACAGGATCTGGCAATTCTACTGAGACAATGCGATCATATGCTTTTGGAGAATGTAGCTTTGATGGATTCTCGAGTATGAATAGGAAATGTGCATATGGGAGACCTCGCTTCTAAAACTCAATTACGTATGTATAAGCAGCGACTTTCCCAAATAGATTCTTTTTTATGATATCATCTTTGACCATCTCTAACTTTGCACGAAAGACACGCGCTGTTAAATCAAGTCTGTTAGATGCTTCTTCACCATCTAATAAACATTTTTTAATCTCTGGCCAAGCTGGATTGCATGTCATTGTGATGAAAATATTAGGCTTTCCATACCGCTGCACAAGCGCCATTGCATCTAAGTATCTTCGTCTCATATCCCATGGTCCTATAAAGGATGTAGGCAGGACAATATGCTTTCCTATGTTAGAAGCTGATGTTTCTCTAGATGTTACATTGTCTAAAATGCCTTGATATATTTTTGCTCTAATAACACACTGTTTGTGCCTATGAAAGTCCAATCGGGTTGATTCAATTTTGACATATGTATCAACCCCAAATTGTTGAAATAGTCTTGCAACATGAAGCAAGCATGATCTGTCAGAATGTCACATTTGGAATTTGTAAGCATAATATTCATGGCAAGGGACTGTTGTCCATTTCTTAGTTTTCTTGTTTTGGTTCAAAGCTGAAATGGTGAAAATATTAAGATGAGCACAAAGGGTTAGAAGTGGAATATAATATAAATGGGTAAGTAAATGAAAAATCTGGCAATAATAGGATTAAAAAAATACCTCGATTTTCTGAGAAAATCATTTGATCGGCATCTACATAATTCTGTGGAAAGAAATTTTCACTAATCTATGTTGAGTGACCAGCAACATCATCAACACCTTTAATAAAGCGCTGGATTCCTTCATGCCATCCAATTTCACCATTTACAAATATGAGTGGATATTGTAGAGCATCATAACATCCGAAATAATACCTAACAATTTGTGTTGTCCCAGCACCTGTATATACTTGTATATAACACAATGTAACACTTATATCTGTATAATTTACTGCCCAAACTGCAGCAACTTGCGATGTTGTTGGAGTATTGTATACTCTCTGGTCTAGACCTAGATCAAACTTTAAAAATATTCTATAATCATTTACTTCTTGAATGTTTGCTAAGTTGCGAAAGAATGTAGAATACGGATTTCTTTCCAATATCTTCTCTAACTGAGTAACAATAGACTCACGAAATTTGTTGGAGATGGCCATTCAATTTTTCATTTCATGGTTTGTGTCAAAGAAATACAACTAAATGTTTGATGTATTCCGACCACTATCAGGTTGAGTAGATTCATAAAGTGGTACATCTGTCCCTAGATTCTGAATGTGTAGATTCCTTTGTTTCTCTGGCTTAGTTCTTTATCATAATGTACACCAAGTGATGTGAACACAAACATATTGTTGTAACTTCTAATGCATTCACGGAATTCAACTGGCTCAGGTTCATTAGCCGTATACAGTTTTAATAATTCAGAAGGCATGGTAGTACTTGCTAATCGAACTTCACTAGCACAGCAACAGAAACAAGGTGACTCTAAATAAAATCTCTTTGTACCACAATATACACAGTCTAAAACTAGAGGGAGCGTACTCGGTTCATTAGGTATTTTATCTATTAACTCAGTCCTGGCTCTTCGCTTAACAGGTTGTCCTAAAAATTGTGATTAATGCTTTTAGTGAATTACTAAATTAACAAGAGATGGCAGATAAAAGGAGGGCTTTTGTCTCTATAGTTATACCAGCATTAGTTGTTCTGTGAGTGATAATTGATGTGTGCTGTGTTCTAACAGTAGTATCTATCACTGCATGATTAAATGTGAGTTTATGTTAGCTACTCATTGACTATATGTATATATATTTCAGGGTCCAATATACCTAGTCGATTAAGATCTAGATTGTCTGTATTCAATGGTGGATTTTCAGAGCAAATGACAACTACAAAAGCATAAATTAGTTGTGTTGACAAAATAGCTATGTTAATATAGCAGTGGCTATAACTCAGTAGCTGTATGTCTTAGTATGCATATGTATGTGTTTCTGTGAGAAAGCAAACCTTGAGTATCTTCTTGCTCTGTAGTTAAAATTGTAGCAGCAGTTCTCATGATAGTGCCGTGGCACTTAGCTACAGAATCATTAATAAGAGCATCTATTTCCATGTACTAATAGCATCAGAACTTGATGCTGACTGAGTTAATTCATATTTTAAACGTGAAAGCTGTTTTTTGGCTGCTAGTTCAGCCTTTTGTTTGCTAGAAAGAGCTACATATCTTTCTCTAGCATGACGATTATTTTCTAAGTGATGCTCTTCATCAGAAAAAAACTTCCTTTTACGGCTCATGAACACTAAAAATTCAGTAGGAAAGAAGTAAGTAGATAGACAATTTAGCGAATACATAGAGCACATATGAAGTCAAAGCATGGCAAATAATAATAGGTAGAACATGAAAAGCAAAATATAAATAAAAAAAGTAACTGATCTCAGAAATGATCAAGGCAAAGGGTATACAGAAAATATTCATGACGAAATACGACAAATGGTAGTTAAGTACGTAATAGAAACAAAGCTGAACATTGTGAACAGATGGAGCCAGTAATAGAAATAGGTAAATGCAACCTGAAATAAAGAAAGAAACCAGAGCATCAATGACGTGTAAAACAAACAATTTTCAGAAATAAATGACGTAAAGAAGAAGACAGAGTACATGAAGGTCATAATAGGAATAAAAAATGAACAATTTCATAGCAACAAAAGAAAAAGGAAATCAAAACCTCATCAAAATGAAACTCACAAATCTATGCAAACGTTAGACAGAGAAACTCTGGAATAGAAGGTATAGGATACCATGTAAAATAGTAGAGTATAAAATTTTCCCATGCAAACACTGTATGACAATTAATTTCTAACAATAAATAGCAAAAGGAAGCAGGAGAGAAAAAGTAAACAATCACAGATGGAGATGATCTGAAAGTTATGCAAAGGATAGAATGGAGAAAATGATAGCATGATAACAAGCATTTAATGGGCTTATATGGGAACAAACTACAGAAGGGAAATTTAAGAAGGCTAAGCTAGGAAACGGATAAAAATTATGCAGAGAAACGAAATACGCAGCTTTCATTACTTGTTGAAAAGAGCAAAATAGCTTAACAGAAGGAAGACTACAGGCAAAAGATGGTATGGATAGGAACACCAAAGCATTGGCTCAAGATTAAAAAGATTTGGAATAAACTAACCAAATTTAGAGAAGAAATATCAAGTCAGATAAAGAAGGAAAAATGGGGTGAAGATGATGACTATAAGAACTAAAAATCCTTGCCTGTGCTGCTAGCTTGACGAAGCATGCAAGAAGAAAGAAAGTGGGAGGATCTAAATGAGTCTGCGATCATTGACAGCTGGGCAAAACGAATTATCAATTTCATAGGCAACTTGTAGAGTATCAGCAAAGCAAGTATTAGACTATTAGCTCAACGATTATGGAGGTCATAAATGAGATAGACAGGTGCAAAAACTTACAAATTAAAAACAAAGATACAATGACAAAAAAAGCCATGTAAATGTATAGAGGAAGACAAAATAGAAAGGCAATTGAGGCAAACAATTAGACCAAGCATATCAGGTACATTTAAGACATGAAGGCAAAAGATGAAAATAGAGTAAAAAATGTGAATATGTAGTTTCCAAGAACAATCAATGGCTACCTAATGGCAGACAACTAAGACACATGTCTTTTCAATGGCTTATTTAAATGAATATAAATAATTACAGAAAAAAATATACAAAGTAATACACGTAATAATATATACACTATCATATACAAAGTAATAGATTTAAAACTATATACACATAATATAAAAAAAAGCTAAAAGAAGTAGATGCATATGCATACTACATTATTTAAAAAAGATATCTTTAACATGGGCTAAAAAAGAGAACAATGGGGAAAAATGAATGAAACTTTTTTATACAATTAGTTTGATTTATAACAAATGTAATCAATTTGGATATTTGTATTCAAATTCTAGATACAAAGTGGAAAAGGAATTTACATCTACTTAGTCCTAGTGAAATGCGAATTTAGATAGATATTTAGAATAGGCCAATAATATTTTTTATTATAGCATTTTTTCAACCATAGGGGAAAAAATTGCAAAAACCATTTGAATGGAAATAATAGAATAATTTTTTACAATCAACTAGATGAATAATCAATTCCATAAATAACACATTCACGCTACATTTGATAAGAACGAAGCTAAAATCTAGAATCTAAAATTTAAAATTTGAATTTACCGACTAATCAAATTATTTAGTATTCAATTTAATATATTTAAATATGCATCATTTAAGTTTATTCAGAAAATTCAATGTCACTTAATTAATCTAAATATTCATCTTTCAATTACTAAATGACATGAACATGTTAAAATCCTAATCCACTAAATTTAAGTATCAAATTGAGTTATTAAATAGAGCCAGCACGGATTTAGATATTTAGACTAATTTTTTTTTCACAATATCAAAGAGAATTTTGCATCCACTTAATGTCGATCAAGACTGCATTTAGATAGATATTTATAATAGATGAACAATATCTCTCAATGCATTGTTTATTCCATCACACACAAAGAAGTGCAAGAACCAATCGAATGGAAGTAATAGAATAATTTTTTACAATCAGCTGCATGCATACTGTAGATAATTCATTTGAGCACTTATACATATATATTTTTTACATAAAATACCCCAAATTTCATATACATAGAAATCTGATAAACTCTGAGTGAAAATAAATATTTCAGAAAGATTGATAATATTTTTGATTTTGTAATTAACACTAATAATAGAGCATGTTTTAAGACAGACATTCGTGCAGAATTGACAACATCCCTCATTGTGAAGTTAATACATCCTATGCACCAAGAAAGAATCAAGTATCTAATCACACCTTAAAGCTAACAGAGCATTAATGCTCCAGCATGTAGAGTACTATAGGCAAAAGAGCACACCAATGAACTAACATCTAACTAATAGAACATAAGCGATTTTTGGTCCAGTGGAAAAGACCAAAATATATATCACTAACCACTAAAAGACCAAAGAACCAGTAGAGATCACATATGCACTATTTATTTTCCAACTCTAGCTTTTAAATTAGGTAGATATATTCCACAATAGCATCACCAGTCTTGAGATCACCTCCTGGATCCATTTTTGTGCCAAATTTGCCCAGGAAGCACATAGAGAACATTTTTTAAGATTTATTTTTTATTTTTTTTACTTTTACTTTTATTTTTATTTTTTGATGCAGTGAGGACTTCACAGCATAGGAAAAGATAGGGTTTGAGAGTCTGGAAGATCAGGATACCTAGCTAAGCTAGTCCATAATTAAGAATTGTTAGGCCATTTACTATCAAAACTGGGGATCTACGCTTAAGGGCTTTGCTAATTTGTAATTCAACTTGTTGATTTCATTAAATGAAAATCTCTATTCAATCATTTTACAATTTTCTTAATAGTTAATAATAAAAACTACTAATTGCATAACATTAATGTTTCCAACAATAGTATATGTTCTTAAATTTTCAAAGAAATAATTAATTCATAATTGAAGAAAACAACGATGAGTAACGTATCACTTTCATTTTTCCATTTCGATAAGCAAAAGAGTTATTCCTAGTTCTAAAAAGAAATATTTTTGATGTTGGAAGTTTGAAGTTTTTGTGTAACTTAAACTCTTTCTTTGCCCCTTTTGCTCTCTTTATCTTTTTCCGGTGCTCTCTCCCTAACTAAAGGTAACTAGGTCAGCATGCAAGAAGTCTTACCTGATGATAAGAAAAAATATTGGTTACATTTATTTAGTCTATAAATCATGATCCCGGATTTTGATGTTTACAAAACAATTGGATAATTCAATCTAATATTTTTCAATTGAGAAAATGTCAGTTCAGATCCTTAGGTGCATATGGAGACAACAAAAGATTCAATCAAAAAGAGAAAAAGAAACTCAACTCTGTCGGACGCTTGAAAACTAGTACCAGACGTCCGATAAAGATTGAGAACTCTCAGAAGAACTACTATCGGACGCTCAAACTGAAATACCGCGTTCGATAGACAAGAGAAGTATTGGACACTCTTATCAGATGCATATCATCATCATCGGACGTCCGATAGAATTAAAGATGAAATCCAAGCTCTCTGACCAGCATCGGACGTAGACTTCATCGGACACACAAAACCCATCGGCCGTCCGATAGACGTTGAGAAGAACCTTTCGAATGATGACACCGGACGCATAACATTGTATCAGACATCTGATAGCTCCAACGGCTATTTTTTAACAGCCATATTTTTGACCGTTGGAGAGTTTCTTGAGGCCATTTCTTACACTCTATAAATACCCACAAGTTCAAGAGGATAAGAGACTTTTGCCTACATGAAATACAAGCTTACAAGTGAAATATTTGGGTAGAAATATTCTTTGTTTGTTGTATAGGTGTGGGAAAAGTAGGGTTTGTGAGTTTGCTCAATAGGAGGAGTAAAACCTTGGTGAAGGTTGCCTCACTTGTAATAGTAGTTCTTAATTGGTTGAGTGAACTTTCAATTGTAGCTTGTTGAGGGTTAACTAGGATAGTTGTAAAACTCCTTGGCTCAACTAAAAACTTTTAGGGTGAGGAAGGAGTGAACCTTCACTTGTACAAGTTGGTTAGCTTCACCAACAATTGAAGAAACTACTAGTGGATTTTATCGAAATTCGGTGCAATTTGGAAATTTGGTTTGCAATTCTTTCTATATTTTTTTTTCTTTATTGTTCAATTGTGATATCTTTATTGTGCTTAATTTGACATATCTTTGTGCACACTTGAAAAATAGTTTGTACTTGTTTTATTAGGTGAATTCTTGCTATAATTGATTGTCTTATTAAACAATATAATTCACCCCTCTTAGGTTACATTTGGGACCAACATAGTCTTATATGATTGAGCAAATTTTTCCATAAATCTCTTATAATTTTAACTATTGTAAATAAGCCCCTCATATTTTGGGCTAAAGATATCAAAGTAACAAGTATGGTCGAATGGTCCTCTATATTGGAGCAAAATGAAATATCAAAAGTATCCAACTATCAATATGAGAATTATAGTTAACTATAGTGTTAATGATACTTATGTATAATTTTTTCCAAGTATAAGAGGGTTGTGTTCAAAAGAAATGAAAAAGAAAAACTAATACACAGGGCACAAAAGTGTAACTTATCATATCTTTATATATATATACACATATATATATATTTTTTATTTTTTTATTTTTTAAAGAAAAGTAGTGGTGAGATTTAAGAAATAGAAAGAGAGAAAGAGATTAGAATTCAAAATCTCTAAATTTTAGGGTCTCAACTTTAGTACTAGACTAGACCCTTATCAACAATGTGTTTATATACCCTAGCCATTAAAGTCATTTTAGGTTTAAGAGGGATAATTTGAACATTTTAGCTAATTTCATCGTGGAGGATGGTGTCTGTCATTTTGACACTATACTTCAATGCATGGGAATCAAGTACATTTTACCATATGGTGATTATACAAACATGCACTAAATTACTGGGGGTTGAAGTATAATTTATCCAAGAATCTTTTTCATACAACTAGCTAAAAGCCACTTGAGGCTGCTCGCATTTTTTTCATCGTCCTGGGCTGCTCCCGTGCACGTGATTCCGTAGTTTTGCTCTTTTCTCTTCCGCTTGAGGCTGCTTGCATTTTTTTTCATTGTCCTGGGCTACTCCTGTGCACGTGATTCTTTAGTTTTGCTCTTTTTTCTCTTCTTTATACAGAAGTGTGACATTTACTTATGCCCTTGCCCATAGCTGTTGCATTTTTATGCACTAGCTTCTTCTTTCCTTCATAAATGCATCCTTTATGTAACTGGAGAAAAGAACTGGCCTTGGTCTTTAACCTTTAGACAAACTGGGCTCCTGCACTCTCAATCTTCTGCAAAAGAGAATGGCTCGTTGGTTATTGCATGAGGCTTTAATTCGCTCAGTTAGCCACGTTCAGCCCATCAACTCATTAAGTAGCCGTTCTCTCTTAATCTCTCTTCAATACACCTGAATGTTTCGGTTGTTACCATGCTTTGTTGCTCGTAGTTTGTTACTATCAGCTTTTTCTCTGTAGTTTTTGTTGGTGTAGGATTTTACCTCTGAATTGGATTCCACTTAATTGTCCATAGACTTGTTCTAATTTTACTACCACGTATTTCTTGCCCTAACATCTCTGATGAGAAAGTTATGCAGTAAATTTTGCCCAGAGGTAATGTGAACTGTGGCGTCAGATTTTTTGAGCAGTTCTTCTCCTCATGATGCCTACTACATTGGATTTATTGATTATATTGGCCCAGGTAATTGTTGTTAATATCCCTTCTCTCCTCCCAATCTAAATTTTCTTCTTTGTTTTGCTTTTGCCTTTTCTCTGTCCTCTTAGCTTTTAAGCTTTCAGTTGTTCTTTGTATTCTTCTTTTGTTCCATGAATTTTTGATTTCTTCCTTTGCCCTTTGAATAGATACTTTCTTCCTTAGTTTTCTAAATAGTATGTAACATCTTGCTCTGTACTTGTAAAGTTCAGAAGAAATACATTTGCGTGCGTCTCCCATCAGTTTACTGGTAATTTTTTCTAGCATTTTTTCCATGTTGTCCTGTGTTACTTATTGTTCCTCTGCTTTTTTAATACTTAGTATTGTGTCCATTGTTTTATTTTTTTTATTTTACTAGAAGTGCTTCTTTGTCCATCTGTATGGTTACATTCTCTCTTTAAAAGAAAAAAATATATCCTCCTTCCGCCTTGCTTTTTGTTTTGTATACATTAAGAGTGCTTGCTCATTTGTTAGAGTAAATTAAACTTTTTCCATTATAATGTGTTGAGCTTTTGTTTCACCATTTAGTCTATTGCAATCCAGTTCATTCTTTATCTTGTGTTTTCGTTATTGCTCAACCAATAGTCCAAAAGTTTGTTTTTTTACTACTTTAATTGAGAATTGATGTAGTGATGTGTACAGCCTATATTTCTCAGCATAATAAGGATTTCTATTGTTGTTGTGACTTTTTTCGTGTTTGTTTGATATGATAGGTGCAGAATCTGCCTGCATCCTTCTCCCTTCTGAGTCACTCCAAGGTTATTCGCTCTTCTTCATTGTGCCTGCTATGTTTAGTTTTCTCTTTTGATAGTCTTTTCATTGGCGACCTTGTTATTCTGGGGAAGAAATACATTTGAGATCAACAAAAGGAATGAATTATGGTTGTCTTTCCATAGTTAATAGTTCTCTCTCTTGGTTATCTTCTGCTTAAATGTATATATATAAACATAAATATATATACATATACATATATATATATATATATATAGATATATTACCATGGAAGGAAAGTTTTCAGATTACTAAATGAACTTTTTGTAGCACCAGTTCACTAAGAAACAAAATAAATGACTTTGAAAAAAAAACAGATATAAATACCTCTCTATTCATAGTTTGTGATGATGACCATTGAACATTACAAAAATATTTTTATCCCACACCTGCAAAGCTAGATCATTAAAGAAGCAAGAAAAAAAAATTTGAAATCACAAGAGCTCTGAAAAAAGAAAAAGGGTAGCACTAAAAAACTTACAATTCTTTCCACACTGTCAGTGTGGCTCTGTGAATCCTCCTATTCCCATCATTACTTGGGTCTGTCACCACCTAGGATTTCCATTATTATTATGAGTGAAGCAAAAAAAAAAAGTTCATTGTTCACAAAACAAAAAAAAAAATGTATTCCCTGCAAATACAAAGGAGAGAAGTGTGTGACAAAGTGAAACAGATACAGCTTAGAAGATGGGTGGTGATTTTTTTTGGTAAGTTATTTGGGAGAAAGCAAGGAAGATAGAAGGAAAGGAACATGGTAAAGAGAGTTATCCATTGGTCAATACCTATTGTTGATGAGATCCAAACCAAAAAAACAGTTAACGCTGGTCTGCAGGACTAGTAGATCTTTGGTGATTCTGCGACATCAGCAGAATTCACTTATAGTAATTCATCTAATTTAAGAGATGATGAAGAAAACTTTAGCTTATGTGCATTTCTTTATTTTTAGTATAAATTACATTTAACCCCCCTATGGTTTTGTCTATTGCCACACAACCCCCCTAATGTTTGAAAATATCCACTTCACCCCCCTATGGTTTTATGTAAAGTGGAAAGTGGACAGAATATACAATTTTGTACCAAACGCGCTCCAAAAAGCGCGTGTGATAAAATTTTATATCCATACAACCCCCTTATGATTCATACAAATATCCACTTTACCCCCCTGTGGTTTTTGCAATCATCCACATAATTCCCCTATACTTTTATATAAAGTGGTAAATCCACTTTATATAAAACCATAGGGGGGTGAAGTGGATATTTTCAAACATTAGGGGGGTTGTGTGGCAATAGGCAAAACCTCAGGGGGGTTAAATGTAATTTATCCTTTATTTTTATTATCATTAATATCAGCATGTAGAAACTAGAGTTTGCTTTCCAAGTTTGAACTGTCCAGCTTCATCTGAACATAATTGTTTTCACCTTAGTGATCATAATGCTCACACTAAACCTTCTACTTGACCTTCCACAACTGATGGACCTAACCTAGAATCTTTCTCAGATACTTCTTCTAATGAAAGTGGGCTAGATAATGAGCAGTTGACCGAACTCTTTAAGAATGTGGTTACTAATCTAGAGTCCTCAATGCCTGCAACGCACACATCATCACCTCAGGATCAACAGCATGGTTCTGCAAATGCAGGCCTTTGCATTAGTTCTCATCTTGGAGGTAACATGGCTGGCTATCTTTTGGTTCTTTTGGTTCTGCTATCTTCTAATGCATTAGTTCTATGTGCATTAGCATGTGCTCTATTCCTTTCCCATTTATCTATTTATCTTTTTTCTTTTTTTTTTGGTCCTGGACCATCCACGTCCAAGGGTAAAACTCTTCGGCATGTCTTGATCAAGGCTACAAATATGCAAGAAAAAGAAAAGTCTTCACCTTGCTCAACTAAACTTGCTAAGCATGCTAAGGCAGTGCCTCGGGCTTGGCTGTCAGGTTGTCTTTTTTAAGTCGTTACCTGTGTTTAATTAACTTTCACGCTGTTCCTCCATTTTGTTCCAAACCTTTTTCCATTTTCTCTTCTGAAATTCCTACTTTGTTAATAATGACCAGCTACTTGGCCTTCTTTCCACAATAAATAGACACCCTTGTGCACTAGAATATTCTTAAAATTTTC
Organism: Gardenia jasminoides; assembly: GCA_013103745.1. NCBI lineage: Eukaryota > Viridiplantae > Streptophyta > Magnoliopsida > Gentianales > Rubiaceae > Gardenia > Gardenia jasminoides. Next base: position 5,397,180 of record CM023099.1, on the reverse strand, counting down.
CTTTCTTGAGCATCTCCATTTTTCTTAAGCACCAGCTAATACTAAACTTATTTACTTATGTCACAATCTATGTGACATGTATACTCTTCCCTTAGCAAAAGCAAGCAGTAGTGGTAGACCAGGAACTTCTGCTATGGATTTTATTCCTACAAAATCTATGACTTTACCAAATGCTCCTGATTGCCAATACTGCGGAGCAAAGAGGTTCTACTTATAACCAGTATACTTTTGCTATTTTGGCGAAGAAGTTTCTATTCCGTCGCTAGCAATGCCTTATGATTTATATTGTTTACTTACTAGCACTAATGAGGAGAGTGTACAATTTTGTAAAAAGATTAGGACTTACAACAGCAACCTAGCCCTTACTATATTTGGGGCAAAGTATAATTTAGAACTCACTAAGAACACAAAAGGTGTTTATGCTTTTCGTGTTCAAGAGCAGGTCTATCATTTCCTTGATAGTTTGATGACATCAAGTGATAAGACTTCTAGAGTTTAGCTTTATTTCTTTCATACAGAAGAAGAACTTTTTGTGAGACTCAACAGTTCAGAAAAATTTCGTGAGAGTACACTTAAGCTTCTAATGCATATTCTTTCAAACAATCCTTATGCTAAATTCTTTAAGGATCTTAGAAATATTCCTTACCTTAAGGATAATTAAATTTTTCTCAATTTTGATCCTGGTTTAGACCAGCATGTCTACAATTTTCCTACTTCCTCACAAGTTGCTACCATCTGGACCGAAAGTGAAAACATTAATACTGCTGAAAAAGGGCCTCATATTCAGGTGTATAGCCATTCCAATACGAGCCATCATATCCAACACTATTATGGTTGTTATGACTCATTGCAATATCCTCTTCTTTTCCCTCGCGGTGAAACGGGGTAGCATCATAATATCAAAAGGAAATCCTCTTGCAAAAGAAAATCATCTAATCTATGTGATGATGATGACCAACCTCATTGTGCATCAACCATTAGCATTTCACATTTGCTTGATTCTTGAACAAAAGGGTAAGCCTTTTCCCTCTATTTTTTTAGCTCTATTTCAGCCTCTATAATATTTCAATGCTTCCTCGCAACATTCTTAACTTGTGTCGATGTCAATTTTATAGCTGCTAAAGCTAGCAAAACAAGTGAAAACAATGTCACTGCTCAAGAATACTATTGCTATAAATTTCAGATGCATGATGATGATAGATCCATGTTGCTCCATACGAGCAGACTTCTATAACAATTTGCCGTTGATATCTATATTAAACTTGAGACTTGTCGTCTAGATTTTCATCATAATCAACAAAATGAAATAAGGACAGAAATATTATAAGGAGTTTTAGACAGCTTTTGTGACAGCCCCACCTCTCCCTAAGGCGAACCAAAGGGTTCGGCGGGCCGTCTGCCCAACGCTCACCCGGACTCACTACAGTTCCTCAATTCAATTGCAAGCAATTACTTCACATAGCAAAATAATTTTAATATTCTCCAGTCAAATGTAACATTTAAACCCCAAAACTTCCTTAGGGAACCACAACCATCCCAAACTATAATTACAGATACAAAAGTTTATCCATTCAGAATTTCATAAGTACAATTCAAAATACAAGGATTACATCAAAATACAAGCTTAAGTCTCCAAACTAAACGACTTAGTGCAATCCTTGGAGGCTCTCGTTCTCAAACCCTGTTAAGGAAAAATAAAGTTGGAAGGAATGAGCTAAAAGCCCAGTAAGCGATCCTAATATCATGCAATCTCATAGTAACAGTGGAGCACTATATGTGACGACCCCACCTCCCCCTAAGGCGAACCAAAGGGTTCGGCGGACCGCCTGTCCAGTTCTCGCCGGGACTCACTACAATTCTCGAATAAATTAAAGTTTGAACTTCAATAGATACAGTCCTCAAACCAATTACAATGCCAATTTCAAATATTAACATCAGATACTCCACTAAATTACATTCCCATCTAATCCAAATACACCAAAAATCCAACAATCCAGGATTACAAATGGTACAAGAAATAATCTAGCCACTCACACTAAGAAAGATCACAACACTTGGTTTCCTTCGTCTCGAGCCCTGTGGGGAAAAATAAAATATTTTGGGGTGAACTAGAAACTCAGTGAATGTCCAGTGAAAACAAGAAATTCACGTTTTATCAAATTCATGGACATTTGAATTAAATATCATTTTGTAAAACATTTGAGTCTTTAAAGGAATAACGTGTGAGTTAAGAACATAGTCACACATTCACATTGAAAGTATTTAAGAATCTTTTCATTTAAGAGAATACAAGAAACAGTAAATCCTTAAACAATCGTTCCATAAACACTTAATTTAACAAACAACATGCAGTAAACATTTAGTTCAAGTATTGAAAGGATACAGTGTCCTTCGGGAGCGGTTGCAGTCCGTCTTTTCCGTTATCAAACCCCTACTCCTCCTTATAACACTCGGTGGTAATACTCGAGTATACCGTATAGTGCCCTAGGTTACCAACCTACCCGACCGAGTCCGCTTCTGACTCGAATAGGCCGGTAACGAAGGGGAAAAGGCCTTGTTCAGCCAATGTGGTAGAGTACACATGGCTTACAGTCATGCACAAGTTATTCAAGCAATGATAAATAGCTATCAACCATTTTTGGAAGCGAGGGACAACTGACAATCAATTCCAACCTTCAAGCCCCTTAAGAGAGTGCAATAAAGTATACACTCCCCTTCGGAAGCGAGGGACTCCTGACGTCAGCCTCTTCACCTCAAGCCTCGTTAGAAAGGAGGAACGAGTTTTATTTAAAACAAAAAATAATAGTTTAATAAAACACATTTAGTAATAAAATACTTTCAAATCAAGATAAGTAAAATACCAATCCAAGCACTCACTAACGATCAAAATTAACAGTGAAAAGTATATATATTTAAACAAGCCCAATCAATCAATTAAGCACCCATTCGAATTATGGAAACATTTAAGCACCACTGGCAACAAGGAACACTCACAAATCCTTCATAAATTATTTCACTTGTAAAAGCATGTCACTTAGAAATAGTGGTAAATCATTTCTTTGTAAATATGAGTCGAGTAAATTATTTCACAAGTCACTTTCAAATAGCAGTAAAATATTTGATTTAAAACGGATTAGAACACTCACCAAACAAACCAAGTAATCTCAACTGTACGCGCATTGTTCACCCTCGATATCACCTTCGAATCCTAAGCACAAACAATGCATGCAACCATTAACTCAACCAAGAAAGTGAAAGCAACTTAATAGGTGCAAATACATGCAACTAGTTCATGCTTCTAAACTAGGAAGTTCTAGGAAGGCTCAAGGTCACAAAATGAGGAGATGTTGATTTGGAATGAAATAAGCGCGCAAGACCCAAGAACATCAAGATTCGACCAAGGAAGGAATTTGCACTAAAGCTGGAAATTCGTCTTAACAGTTGGCTATGTGCAGTCCCGGAAAAATGGGTATAACTTGGTGTAGAAAAATCAAAATTGAGTGTCATTAGCAGCGTTAGGAACTAGACTCATAGGGATGTCCAACGGTATATAGCTCATCTCCCAGTTCATTTCCTATCAATACCAGAAATTCAGGGAAGTAGACTGAAATTTCATTTCTGATGGAGTGACTGGCAGAATTTCCTTGTGCACTTTAAAAGGTTTTCATCCATCAAAATGATTTGATTTCACTCCCCAAAACTCATCATCCACATTAGTTTTAAGGTCATAACAAGTACATCAAGCCCTGTTATCACACCTTATTACACAATTGAAGCAAAACAGCCCCTTCATTCTACCTCCGCTGGAAATTCGTCCAGCCACCAAAAACAAAAAACAACGTGCCATTAAAACCTTCTTAAGCTCAAGATTTTTACTCCAATCCAACATATACTTGTAGGTTAAAGTCCCATAGGGTTAGTTGAGCAAATTTTAACCAAAATACACCATGAAACATGTGAAATCAAAGCTGAAAATTTCAGCTTGTCTGCCGGCCGGCAAGCATAAATATTTCTTCAAGGTTTCCAACTCTCTAACCAACTAATCCTCTAAATCTAATTACCAGCCATAACACAACCACAAACATTCATTACCACAAAAAAAAACAAGTTATAGCTAGGAATTTCCATAAGAAAAGTCACCAACTTCCTACTTGAACCAAACCAGCACTAAGTTGTCATCCATGCCATATCAAGCAAACCTTCACTAATCATCATGTAACCAACATCTACAACTTCAATCATGCATAAATCCAGTAAAAACCATAAAGAAAGAGTAAGAATCAAGTGAGTTGAGTATCTCTTGTGAACCTCCAAACCAATACAAACATCATTCATTTCTCTTGAAATTCAACCCACATTTCAACCTGCTCAAGACAAACCATAACACAGCAATATCATCTCAAGAAAATTTGGAAAAAAAAAATAGGTTAGAAAATTCAAGAAAAATTCGGACAGCAAGTTAGGCCATTTTCCAGCAAAATATAAGGGTTTGAGCAGCAGGGGTATTTTGGTCATTTCACTCAACACAGTGCTCCGATTGGGCTGAAATTTTGTGGATATATGGATAACTCAATTCTATACAACTTTCATGTTTAGTGTAAGAGCTAGTTTGGTCATTAACATAGAGAAATCTTCTCTGCAATTTTCGGACAGCAACATTCAAGGGTTTTCCAGCAAAACAGGACACATGAACAGTCAGGGGTATTTCAGTCATTTCATGCAACACAGAGGTCCGATTGGTCTGAAATTTTCTGGGTGGAAAGATAACTCAAATCCCTACAACTTTCATGTTTGGTGCAAAAGCTAGTTTGGCCTTTATCAAGGACGAATTTGCAGGTTAATTTCACACAAAAATGGGCAATACACCAAGGAAAAGTTTCTTCAAATTCTCACCAACACCAAGAAATCATCCTACCAAGCACAAGATTAAAGGAAGAGATGGTCTAGCAATTACCTTTCTTAGTTCCTCCTAACAAGAAGAAACAACCACAACTTCCTCAAAGCCCCCCTTCCTTCCAAGCTTAAGTGTGAGTTGATGGCTGTGAAAACAAATCTTCCTTAGATGGCTCACAGGTTCAAGCAAGAAATCAAGCAGGATGGTGAAGTTTTTTTTTTTTCTCCTCCATTTCCATAGTCTCTCTCTCGGCTGTCTCTCTCTCTATCTTGGCAAGACACAATGAAAAAAAGAAGAAGGATTTGCTTGGTTAAAGTTGTTTGAGAAAATGGAGTGGTTGAGAAGATGCCACTTGTCAAAATCTCATTGGATTTTTCCAAAACTTTTTACACAAAACCTCCTCTTCTTTTTACCATTTCCTCACATACCCCACTAACTCACACTTATACTAATTACTAACCCCTACATGCAACAATTAATAAAATCATCGAGACTAAAGAAAATTATTTTTTTTTCAAACTTTAAATCAATAAATAATTCAATTCAAATAAGGTACACAAATCATTTATCGAAAAATCAATAAATGCAGATAATCCAAAGTGAAAAATTGGAAAATAAATTTTACAAATTTTCGGGTCCTTACAATATATATATTAGTTAAGCACTCAATAGATCAATATAATTCAGTTGAGAAGTATACAATGTATAAAACACATAAACTGAGAAAACACTCAGTAAAAGGATACAATTTTCACTGGAAGCAGTTGCAGTCCGTCTGGTCCATCACTCGACCCCTTACTCCTCCTTATAACTCCCAGTGGTAATACTCGAGTATACCGTAACAGTGGCCCAGGGTTCCTAACCTACCCGACCTAATCCGCTTCTGGCTCGAATAGGCTAGTAACGATAGGCAAGGGCCCAGTTCAGCCAAAGGCTTACACTCATGCACAAACAATCAAATAACCGTCAATTAATCACTTTAAACAGTAAAATGTCACATTTGACTAGGTCGAGTGCGATAAAGCACACACTCGTCTAACAAATGGTATAACGGAGAAAAGTTTCACATTTGAGCAGTTTTAGAAACACTTAACACTTAAACAAGTAGTGAACATTCAAAGAGCACATAACAAGATCATTCAAGTCACACACATGCAAAGATCACTCACCTTCAAGCAAAGCAAACCCTATGCGTCCGTTCTTGGATCCCCTTTGTATCCGTCTTCCAAGTCTAATAGCACACAAGATATGAGATATTTAGGTTTGAATAGAGTTTAAATCGAGCCACAAAATTACCCAAACAATCATTAAGACGCCAAAACCACGAAAAAACACTCAAAACAGCAAATAAGGTACATGCATGGGCGTTCGACTAAAAACGGATGAGAACAGAACAAAAACGGAAAACACACACTAAAAGGTGTAAAAGGCAGTTTTGACACCCTATGCGCCTTTACTCATAACTCATGCTAAAAGTATCGGATTAAAGTGCACGAGGTGCCATTTTGAAACTAAGAGAACAATCTATAACTTTCATGAAGACATTGAGAACTCAAACAGACTCCTTCCCAGTCAAATCAGGTTGAAACAGTAGCCAAATGAACTGTCCATATAACTTCAGTTCATTTCTGGACATTTTGAGTAGCTTCAAGTGTTTTAACTGTTTCTTAGGCTACCAATATCCAAATGGTCTGAAATTTAACAGTTAGTAAGAACACTCAACCCTCTACAACTTTCATGAAGAAGTCGAAACCCAATTCCATCTCGAACTAGGTCGAAATTGACCAAAACAGTGGCTTTTTACTCTATCGCAGAGATATGAGCCGGACAACTTCAGTTGGCCATAACTCTACACTCACATCTCCAAATCAAGTGATTCTAAAGCCGTTAGAAAGCTAACATACAAGGATACAATTATTAAGAAGACATCAAAAGCAAAAACATTCATCTTCCCAGTCAAAATGACCCATTACAGTGGCAAAATAACATTTCGGACATAAACAGGGCATTGGGGGCATTTTAGTCATTTCACATGTTATAGTGCTCCGATTCATCTGAAAATTTATAGATATAATCTTCACTCAATTCTCTACAACTTTCATGTTTTGTACTAAAGCTAATTCAGCCTCCATCATACTCAAATATCCAGAGCAAATTCGAACAGAAATTCAGACAGAAAATCAAACCCTACTGATTTCTTCTTGGCTGAAGCTTTACGCAAGAAAATTCAACAATCTAAACCATAAATTCATCTAAGAAGCTAAACATGATCCTCAATCAAGTCAAAACAACAACAAAATCCAACAACTTCATCAACTTAATCAAAATTCCAGCTTGCAAGACAAAGGAATAATACCTCTTTGGCTTATGTTCTTGATGAAGTTGCAAGCTCCCAAGGTTAATCCACTTCTCCTTGCTTTCAATCAAGGTTGGATGGTTGAAATTGGCAAAAATCCCCAAGCTTTTCTCTCTTTTTCCTCTCTTTTTCTCTCTTTCTTTTCCTTCTCCTTTTCCACGGTTTTCCTTCTTCTTTTTCCAGCCTTGCACCCGACCCTCTTGGCTGTTTTTTAGCTAAGAGATGAAGTCTCTTAGATATTTATTTAACTTAGTCAAAATTTGGTCCAAGTCCAAGTCAATTATCTCAAGCCAATGCAATCTAGCAACTTAAGTTGGTTTGCACTCTTGCCCAAATGATTTCTTTTCCTATCAATTTAGTCCATAAACCATTAATTCAACTTAAGCTACTAATGCTTAATCTCACCTACTTAGGCCACTAATCACCCAAGTACCATAATTAACTTTCATGAGCATGCCCAATCACACATAAAAGCTATGAAAGAACAAACTTGTGATTTTTACATATAATTAAAGTTTTGAGAAAACATATTAGGGTTTAATATACAACTAGGGTTTTACTATAAATTAGGGTTTAAAAAAATTAAAGGTGTTCAATTAACACCAATTAGGGTTTTAATCTACAATTTAGGTTTTTAATTTCAAATTTGGTTTTTCAAACTTGTAAAACAAAATAGTTAAAACCAAACACTTTAAGAAGTAAAACAAACCATGTAAACACCTTGACAAACAATAATTACTATAATTAACATTATTTAATATTTTTCCAAAAATTGGAAAAAATCGGGATCTCACAGCTTTTCAATTGGTGAAACAGATGGGAATAAGGTTGGCCGAAAAATAGTCCTCCCTGCTTCTTTCATTGGTGGACCTAGGAACATGCAACGTAGGTATATTGATGCAATGGCTTTGGTACAAAAATATGGTAAGCCTGATTATTTTCTTACTATGACCAGTAATATGATGTGGCCTGAAATCTAGCAAAATCTTATATTTGATGACAAGCCTCAACATAGACTAGACCTTTTTGCAAAAACTAGAAATGCTTAAACATGAATTGATAAACAAAAAACTATTTGGAGAAGTTGCTGCATGTGTATATGTTGTTGAATTCCAAAAAAGAGGCCTCCCATATGCTCACATTCTACTGATTATGAAACCAAATGATAAGCCGTTAAATGCTAAAGCATATGACAGATTTGTGAGCGCTGAAAAACCTGATCCTTCTAAAAATTTTCATCTATATTCTCTTGTCATCAAGCATATGATGCATGATCCATGTGGTGATATGAACAACAACAATGTTTGTATGAAAAATGGAATTTGTAAAATTCATTATCCTAAATCCTTTAGTGAACATACAACACATTCAGAAGATGGGTATCCTCATTATAGAAGAATGAATAACGGCATATCTATTAGAGTTAGAACGCGTGAAGGTGGGTATTTCCATATAATCATTATTTATTAGCTTTATTTGATTGTCATTTAAATGTAGAAATTTGTTCAACGATAAAGCTTGTTAAATATCTATATAAGTATGTGTATAAAGGGCATGATCTTGTCAACTTCCATATTGCTTCTGAGAACAACCTTGTTGATATTGATGAGATCAAACAATTCCGGGAAGGCAGATGGATAGCACCTCCAGAGGCTCTTTGATGAATTTATAAATTTGCCACTAATAGTATGAATCCATCAGTTTATACTCTCCAAGTCCATCTTCTAGGACATCAGTTGATTTCGTTCAACAAGAATTCAGATTTATTGAACTTGATTACAAAAATCGATTTCTCAAAAACAATGCTGACCTAATTTTTTGAAATGAATCGAACTAAAACACAAGCCTTGAAATGTCTTTATCGTGACTTCCCCTAACATTTTGTTTGGAGTTCTAAATACAGGACCTGCACAGAATGGCAGCGCTATAAAGTTGGTGGAAGGCCTGTTTCAGTCAATCCAAATGAAGGCGAGTGCTACTATCTTAAATTGCTTCTTATGCACATTCGAGGGCCAACTTCACTTGAAGATTTATAAACTGTTAATGGTTCCCAACTTAGTTCATATAAAGAGGCTGCTTTACAATTAGGTCTTCTTAATTCGGACAACTGTATAGTAGACACCCTTAAAGAAGCTGCTCTTTTCCAAATGCCATCATCTCTGAGATTCTTGTTTGCAATCCTGTTAGCTTTCTATTCACCTTATGACCTTAAGTTTCTTTGGGAAACGTTTAAAGCACATATGTCAAGAAATTTTGAATGATCCTAGGTCTATACTGGTTTGACATCAACTCAAATTAGAATACATGTTTTAGAAGATATCAACAAGTTATTGGAATAGATGGGCAAATCACTTGATGATTATCATTTAGCGCTATCATTTTCAAAACTTACTCATCAAGAAAGAATCACCAAGAAGGTTGCAAGTGAGAGAAATATTACCTTTCCAGAGACAGATTTGCTTCTTTCTTCTAGGTTGAATATTGGCCAAAAAATTGCCTATGATACTATACTAAATAGTATTTTTTCGAGTTCTAGTCATTCATTCTTTGTGGATGGTCCTGGGGGTACTGGGAAGACATTGTTATATCGTGCCTTACTTGCCACCTTAAGATCATTGCACTTGTTGTAGTAACTTCTGGTGCTGTTGCATCAATCCTTCCTGGAGGCCGAACCGCCCATTCTAGGTTCAAAATCCCTTTAGATTTATCAACTAAGAAAACCTGCCAGCTTAGTAAACAGAGTGCTATAGCAAAACTCATATACCAAGCTAAGCTCATTTTATGGGATGAAGCTTCCATGACCAAGCGTGAGACGGTTGAAGCTTTTGATTTTTTGCTTAGAGATATCATGGAATGTGATCAACCCTTTGGTGGAAAGACTGTTGTCTTTGGTGGTGATTTCTGCTAAATACTTCTTGTTATTGACAACTCACCAAGGGAGGTTCGAGTTGAAGTAAGTTTACTCAACTCACCCCTATGGAAATCGCTTAAAAAAAAATCTCTCAGAGAACATGATAGCAGTGCTTGATCCAGCGTTCTCAACTTTTTTGCTTAGAATTAGAGAAGGTACTGAACTTATAGATGAAAATGGAAAGGTTACGCTTTTCCCTGATAGGGTAATTCCATTCAATAGCCATGAAAGTTCTCTACAAAGGTCTGCAGTTATGTACTTCTTTGGTATGTAGTCCAACTTTTCCATGAGCCAATAATGTTGGCTAATGTTTTCACAGTACAGTGTGATGTCTAATTATCTCTCTTGCCTAACAGGTTAATAGATTCTGTTTATCCCGACTTACAGCTTTACACAATAGATCCTTATCAGTTGATCAATATGTATATTTCATCACCCACAAATAGTTCTGTTGATGACATCAACCATATTATGATTGATAACTTTCCAGGCGAAGCTCATGTATACACAAGCACTGACAAAACACTAGATGAGCGTTACCAAGGAGACTATGAGGACTTTCTAAACTCTTAGAATCTAAAGGACCTTCCACCTCGTAAGTTGGTCCTCAAGAAAAATTGCCCCTTGATACTCTTAAGAAATCTCAATCCCACTGAAGGCTTCTGCAATGGAACTCGATTAATTTGTAGATAGTTTAAAGCACATACTATTTATGTTGAAATTGCTACAGGCCATCATAAAGGAAAGCATGTTCTGTTGCCAAAAATTCCTTTGCAGACTTATGATAGTGAAAAGCACGTCATTCCTTTTAAGCACACCCAATATCCTGTTCGGCTCTGTTTTTCAATGACAATTAATAAATCTCAGGGTTAGACTCTTGATTATGTAGGAATATATCTCAAAGAGCTTGTGTTTTGCCATGGCCAGTTGTATGTGGCATTATCAAGAGCTAAAACTTTTGATGCGGTGAAAGTTTTAATTGTTCCAGGAACTTTTGCTGATACTAAAATAGATTGTAAGACCAGGAAAGTTGTTTATGAAGAAATTTTGACAATGTCGAAGTTATAAAATATATCAACCTTTACGTATGTATCAGCAATGCTATTACTTCATTAGCTTAGCTATGTTTATCTTTTCATTTTTAGTTTAATAACCAAGTACATATTTTATGATATTTCTTATTTGTTGACCTCTTAATAGCTATTATAATCTTATTCGTAGTCTTCTAGAATGGAGGAATTTCTGTCAATTGATGATGTTAAGCCTAGGATGAAGTCCTGGGCTGCCAAGGTGACTGTTTCAAGAAAAACGCCAGCCTGCTGCATTTGACAAGTCCTCTACCACATACCAGAAACTAATCCTAGTAGATGCAAATGTAAAGCACTCATTCATAAAAAAAAAAAAAAAACAACTTTTTCTTTTGTTTAATCTTTGCTTAGCTGATGTCTATATTTATTAAAGAAAAAAAATATTATGTCTACTAATGCCATATTTTCTGAATATAGGGGTCTCAAGTTGAAGGTATATTGTTTAATTGTGCTATTCAGGTTATGGGGACACGGCTTAGCGTTTTCAAGAAATACGAAATTACCAATGCTGAAGTCCGTGAAATAGATGGGCAATACAAATCTGACGGATTGACTATGCAATCGGTTATTTCGACTAAAATTGTCATTGAAGAGCTGCCTGAGAATGCTGATATGATAGCAACAAAGTTCTGTTACACCATGTTTAAGGATTTGGAGCAGCTTATAGAGCTAAGTAACCACCCTGTTGGTAAGTGAAAATTCCAACTAATATACTTTATTCATTTTTATTCTAATTTGTTTATGTATTAATCCATTACTTTATATTCTTGCCTATTAGATACCTTGGCTGTTGTTATCAACGTATTGCCAATAACAACTTTTACAAATACCTTTGGGCCTGGTAGAGTTCAGAATTTTTTATCATTAATGAAGAGTTAGTCATCTTTAAACTCCTATTGTTCTTTTCCATTGTGCCTTCTTTTATACATAAAAAGCCCACCGATTTTTTCTTACTATGTCCACTTAAATAAATCCGCCTGCAGTTATCAATGTTTAATGATCTCATTGACAGTGAAGGCCAGCAGATAGCTAAATCAATGTATAACTTTCCCGTTATTATTTGCAGAAGACTGAAGATTAAGTCATTTAACAGTAACTATAATAAACCTGCTCCTATACTTCCTACAATGTTATAGCATCTTCCAATTGTACTCCTCTATATTGCTATATTAGCTAGTATCATTGGTTTTTTTTTTTCCTTTTCTTACAAGGGGTTATCCTTTCTACTAGAAAAAATTCATCCATTCTAGTTGATCCTCCCGTTCATGAAGCTGTACAGCTGAAAATGTGGTATAAATATTTGCTAATCTTTCTAAACATTTAATTGTATACCAAAATCTTTTTATTCTAGCAGAATTTCTCACAGTCAATAACTATTTCAGGACTGCAAACAATGCAGTAATTTTCTCTCAGATCATTAAAGATCAATCTTTACGCGGATCTTTTCTTGCAGTCTCCTAAGAAATTTACTCTAATTTTCTACTTGCAGCCAATTCAAAAGGTTATTATAGAGTTTTCCATAATTAAAATTAAATTTTAACTCAATCATCTGTCTAACTTCTTAATTTACTTGCTATTAGTTTGCATGGGTCAAAGCATCTATATCATTCCAACACATTTTGCAGTGTTATTGGTATATGGCATGCAAGAGATGTTATAAAGCAACTGATGCTTCTCATGGATATCTGTATTCATGTAAAAAGTGTTCTGAGCACCAAATAGCTACGCTAAGGTTTATCTTTTTTTTTTTTTGTCTGTCCTTCCATTATGTTTTATCCATGAGATTGATTATATAAACTCCTCCTCTTACAAGTGCCGTTTGATGTAAATATTTCTGATGCTACTGGACAGGTCACTGCTACTTTATTTGGTGAATTGACTGAAAAGCTTTTGACCTATTCTGCAGTAGATGCCATGGAACACTTTAGTAAAGTACATTTTTTTAACCTACTATTTAGGTTATTGGAGGCTGTTTACATGTTTCTTATGCTATAATAAAAATGTACCTTGCATTTTATACTCGTTGGCCAGAATCTTCAGCTTCCATTGCAACACGCTCATGGAACTCTCAAAAACAAAGTTTTTGCGGTTTAGATCCAATTAGCTTAGAGCCGCTATATTGATCCTAAGCAACACTACACTATTGTATATTTTTATGAACTTGCTAAGGGCAAGAGTTTATCTGGGCTGCCTATCACTACTCAGACGTCATTATTGCTCGACTTTCTCATGCAATCGTTTCTTCTTCAGACACAAGGTAATATTGACATCAACTTTAAGTATACCAAACCAGTTATTACATGTCCCATATACTTTGCCTGTTACAATTACAAAATGACTTATACATTGCAAGTACTTATACATTGCAAGTACTTTTATTTTTGTAGAAAATAAGAGCCCTCCAAGGAACATCTGCATCAATTTATTAAGCAAATTTGATGAAGCAGCTGATACTGAAGAAATGAGTCTCCAGACTACCTCTGAAACACCCAACCTCAGCACTGTAAAGAATTTAAAACCTGCATGATTATCACTGTTGCTTGTTGCTGAAGGAGATATGGATTAATGTTTGTTGATACTAAATATTCAGATTAGCTAAGCATCTTTTGTCATTTTGGCTGAGCTACTGTTGTGTCTATTATCCTTATTCAGGTTTTTCTTATTGTATGTTAGTAGCATCTGACAAGCAAATTGCAAAGCTTTTGTAATGGGATGAACTGCTCTTCCGTAACTTTGAAACTATTTCTAACTATTAATGCATTATTAATGGTTTGACAGTGTACTGTGACCCTCTTCTATAATTTTGAAACTATTTCTAGGTATAAATGCATTATTAATGGTCTGATAGTGCACTAGGACCCTATTGGACATAGATTCTCTTAGCTATTTTCCTATTCATTATTACTTTTGCATGTGCTATTGCCATATAACATTAGACTTGCTTTTTCTCTACTGTCTTTGCCTACTGTCTTACAGGTTATACAGATTATACAAAAGACAAGTGAAATTTACCAATATTTTACCATTACAATAAAGTATTTTCTACTACAGTTGTGTCTCTTATTGACATTTTCAACTTCTTTGCTTTCTTAAATGTTCTCATTCTTGCACTTTTAATGGGAATTTACTCAAAATATATCCTATAATGTATCCGTTACTTTGCTGCTGGAAAGACAGTTTGCCTAATTACTTTATATCTCCTCCAAATTCCTATTGCTACTTAGTATTCAATGCTTAGCAATTTTAGCATTCATTGTTCATTATTACCTCCTCAACTGCACTTTTTTTTGAATCTATTTATACTGCTTTATAACATTGAACCACTGCCTGTCCCTGCTGTATAGAATCTGCTCTCGTTCATGAGCACTTAAATTATTGGTACCACTTTCTCTAACTTCTTATGTGTCTAATTGTTCTTTGTGTGACTTAACACTCAACGTCTTTGCTTTATTTTCCAACAAAACACACCTGTATACTAATCTACTTTTTTTTATTCCAGGTGAAGATCTCCTAACAGCTTCATGGCAGTAGCAAATGAAAGTACAAGCTTACCTTTAAAGCTAGGACCATTGGATGATGTAACACCTTGTTGCTATTTCTTAAAATGCAATAACAGATTCAATGTAAGCCTTTATGTTCTTCTAATGTCATTTTTTTTAGCTTGATTCAACTTTCTTGCCTCTTGAACTAAGGAAAATTCGTATTATAGGGCCTACTGAGTGAATTTTCTGACTTGTTGGAACTATACAACAAAAGCAATCTTACTGTTATATAGGGTTACAAGAGTTGAAAACTTGAAATTGATCAAACTAGCTTTGGAGAAGGATGGACACAATTTATATCTGATAATTAGATTAAAAGACATAGTCAGATGTTACTCAGACATAATAGCAACTTAGCCTTTGATCTCATCTTATTTACAGAGCTTAAGATTAGTGCATGTATCCCTTGGACAGTACCTCTTTCAGATGTTCTAAAATAGCACCTCCTTCAGAGCAGTGGTATATTAACACTTTACATTTTCTATGAAATCCTTCATATATATGTGTGCCTCAATCTAGATGACTATGCCTGATTATTAACATCTTCTTTTAATTCATGAATAGCAGATAGAAAAGCTAAATACATCTTGCATCAACATGATTACTCAGCTATAAAGCCAAATATAGTTTAGAATCTAACTGATTCCATTGCCTTCTATCACATTTATAGCGAAAAAAGCAAGAATCATCTCATGAGTATATATCATGTATCCTTTTGATCTTTAGCTCCAACAACTTATTATTCAAACTTCATATATATTATAACTTCATGTTTTGTTTTCTAGTTGTTAACAGAAAGTCCCAAATCTGTTGATTGCTTCTTGAATGGTAGCAAAACTGCAACTATTACTTTGCGCACTAGATATCGAGCTTTTCAAAGTCAGATGGATGCAAACCAGTTTACTAGCTATTGGAAAACATTTATTAGTGCACATCAGCTGGAAGTCAGAGATGTATTAGTCTTCATACCAAAGTCCATTAATAGCTTTACTATGCAGATTTATAGGCCAAATGGCATTGAGAAGCTTTTCCCTTGGTATCACAAGTACTATGTACTTTCTTATTTGTAATTTCCTATATGTGGAATCCACAGCTACGGAGAAAAAAATATAATTTGCTTGACTGATGTACTATTGATATCAGTTAAAAAATGTTTTTTAAAAATGTAATGAATAAAGATATATATTTTAGAAATATAGATTTAAGTCCAATCATGCATTGCTAAAATCTACTAAAGAATTTTGTCAAAAAATATACAAATTTGATCCTTTTTACTAACATAGTTTAGTTGTGTGCTAAATCCACATAACTTATTATGACTTAATCAAAAATTCCAGTCCACCGGCTAATCCAAAAGCATTCATAGTTACTATTGCCACATAAATGCATCCTACTTCAGACAGCTCTACATTTAAGTTCTACTAATTAGAAACTTTTTCTTTAGCTTTATCTTGGATTGTTAAAAGCTATCAACTACCCCCTCAGCGGCCTATATTTTTATAGTAGGATGTACAAGTTAGTGAGTTTCTTATCTAAACTATAGATATATTGTTCTAATGGAACTAACCTCTCAGTCATAATTATTATCTATCTAACAATAGTTCTAAAGTAGCCTTTAGAACCATTATTGCATAATCTTTCACCACCGTTTCTATATAAAAAATAGATGTCATCTATGCCCAAAAACTGCCTTAGTGAGGTTGTTCTCTGCTCTATTAGTCAGGTTCAAGAATCCTTGAAAAATTAACGTGCATCAGTTTTGACTTTCCATTAGAAAGAATCTCAACCTGCAAATTTATATCATGCCCATGGAAAGAAATCTTTGAGCTAAACAATGTATCATACATTTCCATCTCCAGAACTGAGCAATATGTTTTAATAACTGGAAAAAAGGGATCATTTTGCTATTTCCAACAAAATTCATTATTTTCCATCAGAGAAAATCTTTTGCATTCAAAGCTAATACATTATGCCAACTCTCGTTGAAGCTTTACTATACCAAGACCTTTGTACACATAGCTTATCCCATAGACAACTAATCTACTATACTATGAATTTAAACTCTATCAATCACTACTAAATTGCTTATATAATACATTATGAATCTTTTCCGCAAAGCCCTTAATTCTGTCTAGTAAGGGCCTATATCCTTCTGTACCCAAGTGATTGTGAAATTTATAAAGACATACCCAAGTACTCCCCTTCTTATTTATTTCAGATTCCATGTAGTTTATTAGATTAATATCTAATACATGAATAGTATTATATTACAAACACTAATAGTTAGCCCTTATTTCTCTACAAGAACAAAAAATGACAGCTAATTATAGTGTGGTACATCAGTTTGCAGATTCTTAAGACTATGACTTACAACTATGTAACCAAAAATGCGATTGCTAGCAATCTTAAGTTGAGCATCGACTTTCTCAGTGAAAACAATTGTCCAATCAACACTAATTATAACAAGAATTTTTTCTCAGGTATGAAAACTAAGGATGAAGATATTAATCCTTTTATCAAGCGATGCTTGCAAGACAGTTTACTACCTAATAGACTGTATAACATATTATTGTTTTCCAATGATTTCCCATCTTTTAGAGCTCCATATGAACAGCTCACTACAAAGGAAGAAAAACAAGAGAGAGGAAAAAATCAGCACCTTCATTCTTGCAGACAAAGTATCATCTTCCAACCCAGACAGCTATATATTAATAGACTCTTTTTCTATAGCTAAGCTCACGGTAGTATCCAAAAGAGTATAGTAAATAATGTCTTTCATGCTATATAATTGTAATTATTCTTCCATTTAAAAACCATTTGTAAAAAAATTCTCAATGACTAATTATTAGTTTGGCAAAAGTAGTTGTCACAGTAAGGAAAGAAACGCTTGAAGCATTCATTGCAAAACCGTTATAGGTTTAAACAGTAACTAAGCACTAAATTTTCACTAAATATCCATTATAAAAGCTTCGTTCACTAAAGAGTTACACCACCTACTAAACCTTCAACTTTTAGTGTCATAGATACATTTTTTTTATTAGCAGCTCATTCTTAATTTGAAAGGATGAGCATGGCATAATAGCCTACATTGATTGGAATAGAGTCATCATGGATTAGCTGCCTGATAAAATGGAAAATGCAAAGTGCCACGAATACAACCTTTCTATCCCCTTTCGATCAAACACCAGTATAGCAAAGCAGGTCTTGGATTGTGGAATAAAGAGTAATATTTGCCCATTCTGTAAATCATGATCAGCTACAAAACACTTCCAGTTTCTATCAAAACATCTACCACTCATGTCAATGTGGTAGCGTTTGTGACCATTTGTAAGAGTTATAGTTGGTGTTTTCTTTTCATTCAAACTTAAGTCTGCAAATTCTGGTAGCTCCTGCAGATGCACAAAAAATCCTTATAACTAAGCAAGTTAAAAAAAAAAAAAAGAGGAGTCAACATAATTAACAGCTACTGCACAATACCAGCTTGTACTTATATTTTGATAAATAAAACTAATAAAAGCAACTAGATGCTGCCCAGTCATGCTTTAGAAATAGGTTTATAGATGACACAATGCGAAGTAGGAAAGGCTGCTGTACTTCATTATCTGTTTATAGAGTAAAGCCAAATGAAAAAATTACCATTAGTACTAGATTCTTAGAACATAGAACAATTTTATTCGTAAGAAAGAGATTGAAAGATCAGACAACTTCCTTTGTTTGAGATCATTGGTAATGGAAGGGTAGAAAGCATCCAATCTGGGACTGCATCTCAGAGAAAGCTAAAACAACATAAGTAAGATTTCCCTTTGTGGGCAAGAAGATCATACTATTTTCATAAATAAGTAGTCCCACCCTTGTTCAAAACATCTATTTTTAATGTTAATTTCCCATGTCTCTCTGCCATGGTATATTTTAACTATATGCCCATCCTCAAGACCAAGAGACTGAAAAATGCAGGGAGAAATTTGCTGCAAAAACAAAAAAAGAAAAACTAATCTCAATTTATTTGTTCCAACAGAACATGTGTTAGTAATTTCAACAACATACCTAATTGTGTGTTGGTCCCGAAATGCAACCCAAGAAATCAACTAAAATTGTTCAAGCAAACAAGTACTCAAACAACCACAATAATGATAAATGTAAACAATCTTAAACCACAAAGAATAAAATAACAAAAAGGTAAAAGGAATTCAAACCAATCAAACTCCCAAACTTCTTCCAAACTTGGAGTTGAATTCACCAAATAGCTTCTTCAATTGATGGTGACACTAACCAACTTGTACAAGTGAAGGATCACTCCTTCCTCACCCCAAACACCCTTTGGTTGAGCAAAGGAGTTTTACTACTCTCCAAGTAAACCCTCAACTAGCTACAATTGAAAGCTCACCAACCAACTAAGAACTATTTTACAAGTGAGGCAACCTTCACTAAGGTTTTACCACTCCAAGTGATAGGCTCACCTTCACCAAGGTTTTATGCCTCCTATAGAGTAACCTTCACTTGAGCAACCTCACAAACCCAACTTTCCCCACACCTATACAACAAACAAAGAAGATTTCTACCCAAATATTCACTTGTAAGCTTGTATTTCATGTAGGCAAAAGTCTTATAATCTTCTTGAACTTGTGGGTATTTATAGAGTGTGAGAAATGGCCTCAAGAACCTCTCCAACGGTCAAAAATATGGCTGTTGAAAAATAGCCGTTGGACCTATCGGACGTCCGATACAATGTTATGCGTCCGATAGGAGTGTCCGACAGGTTCTTCTCAACGTCTGTCGGACGTCCGATGGGTTTTGTGCGTCCGACACAAGTGTCCGATAGGTTGCTTCGTTCTTTATCGGACGGCCGATGCATAATTCTGCGTCCGATAGCTTTGCGTCCGACAGCGACCAGAGAGCTTTGATTTCATCTTTAATTCTATCGGACGTCCGATGATAATGATGTGCGTCCGATAGAAGTGTCCGATAAGTTAGCATCTTCTCAATTCATCTTGAATTGATTTCTTTTCTTTTCCAATGAATCAAGGACCTGTTCTAACAAAATTCTCACATAAAAACATTAGTCCAAATCATCATTTTATCTTGTTATCATCAAAACCTAGGAACAAGGCCAACATTGTGTCTATTTTAATTAAAAAAAACATGCTTGCCTGTTTTTGTTTATTTGAACAAAAGAAAACATGATACCATGGTTTTCCCTCAAATGTTTTTCCAGCCTTCTCTGTAGCTATTTCTTCGACCACCACAAAAAACAAATCAAGCAAACATCACATTAATAATAGAGAAAAAGAAACTTCGATTCTGTCATAACAATAAATAATGAAAAAAAATGGCAAAACACTACCTATATTTGCAAAAGCCTCTGCATTAATAATAATAACATTCTGGAGCCATTGTGTGATGGAAGCAATATAATATAGAGATGGTTCACCTTTATACTTCAGCACCATAGGATAATTTTCAATGAACTTTCTGTTGATGTAGTAGAGAGTTGTTCCTTCCGCTGATGTTAGCTGTTGCAGCGTGAACTCGTACTTTATCATATTTGCAAAGAAAAAAATTAATGTTATCTTTCCCAATTGCTTCCTATTTTTTGAAGGGATTTTTAGCTTTCTTCATTAACAAAGAAATTGTTTGCAAAACTGGCAAAAGAAAGAAAAGAAAGCAAAGAGTTATAAGTAGCTCATTTCCATTTATAACTCCATCACATTTAATGCATACAGCAAATTTGAAGTAAACTATTGTAGTCCAGCACATGATGGTTGAATGCCTTAATTATAGAGCTGGAGGGAGAGCAGAAAGAAATCAGTTTTTTGAGGGAGTTACTTTTGATAGATACTTCAACATTTATGGAGCTCTAGAGTAATTGAATGTTACATTTGTTCTTGATGGACCTATCATTATTTTTACTTTGTAGTTAACAAATATATATCACTTTTATTGTTTCTAGTGTGTTAGCAATTGGAGGCAGTATCCAGCCATTACACAATATTGTTTAATCGAAGAAAAGCTAAGTTGCCATCTGAACAGAGGTCTGTATATGATGGAAAGCTTAAACAGGTCCAGCAAATTCTTAACCTGAGTTCTTAAATTGATGGAAGTAGTGTTGAGTCCGAAAAACAAAACAAAATTAATGCTGGAATTGAAAGCAGTACAGATGAGATAAAGATCCTCTATGATTCTGGTGTTAGCAAGGCTACTGAGTTCGCAGCTAGGTACTATTCTATTGTGTGTTCTTGTATATACTTCACATAGTAAATTACATACTTGTCAGTAACTCAAAAACTCTGTTGCTGCACTTTAGTTTCTTAAAAGATCAATGAAACTGATCATCCATGCTGCAAAATATTAGTTCCTGCAACAAAATACTCTAATTTTTGTTTTTCCTTTTGATCTTGCACTTACCTAGAAACAAAATTACTTAGATCTTATGCATTAGGCTATCTTTCATGTCATTATGTCGAAGTTTGACTTGATTGATTGTATGTTTGGACTTGTAATTCAAAATTTTGGTGAACTAATAGTGTGTACCCTCTTCTGTAAATAGAGATAAGTTTCATGACAAATTATCTTCTTTTCGTCCTGAATATATTGCTCCAAAGATTGTTGCCCATAATATAGGCCAAAAACATATTAAATGCCTTTTGTTCAAATGTGCCGCAATTTTGCGAATCTTTTGCCTGGGTTGCCTCCAAATGATATAGTTTAGAGGACATCTGGAAGACTAAATTGTCTTCATTCGGAAGGCGTTCATGTATACAGAATGCCATTGTAATCACAAATTATGACAAATAATGCAGTAAGTGTTATTTGCAGCTGATGCTTGAGATTACTTTTGTCACGCCCCAATTTTAAGAAAAAGGAGTGAAGGTGTTTGAAAATATGTGTTTTGAACTTTAGAAAAATAAATGAAAAAGAGCCAAATGGGGTTTTGGAAATTACGATGATTTTAGGCCCAAAAATAGTCTAAAAAAGGGTTTTTACAAAAAATGGAGTTGCCACTTGGTATTGAATTTTGGTGTACCAAGTCACTATAAAAAAGTTTTTAGAAAATAAAATAACATACATCCTTTTTAGATGACTCTGGATCTTCAAAAATAAGAGAAAAAGGTTCGGGAGTCATGGTTGAAGAAAGGGAAAGTAAAGGTTCAATCGGCTCGAACCTAAGGCACCCGTTCAACCTAGTCTAAGCTAGTTGCGAGATTTAGTCAAAATTTTCCTAATATAACTCTTAAACTTATCATATTTGAATGCTTTTCTATGGATGCAAAATCTAACTCTAAAAGGGGGGTATTGGGGAAGCAATATGTCCCTTCAAGTTTGAATTGGTGCCAATCGCATTAATTGCAAAACCCAAACAATAAAGCCTTGAAGAGGTCACAAATATGCAAAAATGAGACTCAAGAATCGTGAAAATAATATATATACATATAAATGATCAAGGAAAAGGGGAAGCAATATAATGGGGTATGGGGCACAAAATACTCGTGACTCATTTTTTCCTTCTTATAGAGAGGGTATTGGCGTGCTAAGGTTAAAGAGTCATACTCGCTCATTTTCTCTATTCGAAGGGTGACTTTTCTCAACCTAAAAAAGTGTGTGAACTTATTTGTTCTAATTTTTGTAAATGAAATGCAAATCTAAATGGAATGATTTGCGCATATAAAGGGATTAGGGAATATAGTAGGGGGATTAACACGCAAATGATGAAAAAGATCCTAAAAATGGAAAATATGCGTGAAATGGCATGAATGTCACACAATCGTAAATCTAGCACATGCAAGGCTTAGGGGTCTAGCATTGGACTAACCCATTTCTACAAGTCACAACTAGCGTTGGACTAATGTGAACATGGAGGAAAATGCCACAACAAGTGTTGGACTAGTGTTATGACTTCATACATTATTTATCATAAAACATATAAAGTATAAAGCAAATAAACACATAAGAACATATAGGGCACATAACACATAAGCATGATATCTAGATGGAAAATCCTAAGGGAAGCAGGTAAAACACATAAGCACACAAAGCACATAAAGCCTATTTGCTATATTGGGGGCCCTAACTACAATCTAAATAGGGAAAACATAAGAATATGGACAAAGGTTATTTGGATGAAAGGAAATATATGAATTCATGTGGAGGGTCATTGGTATTTCCTTTGATACGATGAGCCTAAATTACCTGTTTTGATCCAACCCAAGCCTAAGCCCCATTACAATCCGAATTAAGACCCATTGATTTTTGCATTAAATTTGACTTTAGAGGTGGCAATGTGATATATTAGCAAGCATATGGTGACATTATTTCATCATGTGACAAGAGTGATCCTTGTGTTTCGTTTCTGAGTGATGAGTAGTCATACACCATGCTATAAGTGAGGGTTGAGTCTTGCATTTGCTGAATTTGATGACATTGTTAGGAAGATAGGTCATTTGTGCTCGCATGTTGAATTGCCATGTGTTTGTACTTGTAGCGCACCTTTGAGTTTTGAAATGCTTGAGGACAAGCATTGTCTTGATGTAGGGGGATTTGATAGAGAGATAATTGTACATGTTATTTGTGGGTATTTGGACTTTAATTCGGCCATTTGTTGTGCAAAGTATCTGGTTTCTGCTCATATTTGATTTTTATGTCAATTGCAGGCGTTTGGTGTTTAAAGCGGCACTTAATGGTGAAATTCCAGAAGACTTTTTATTCCAAAACGTGCCTATGCCAGAGAGTGCTGAGCAAGGCCGAAATGGCAGACATCTGAAGTTAAATTTCTGGACACTTGCCATTATTTTTGGGATACATTGGAAGTCGATTTTGGGGAGGAAACGTCTTCTAAGATGCTTGGCCACAAATTAGGAAAATGAGAGACGATACTCTACTAACAAAAGGAAGGCACGTTTTTCTAGGGATGAAAATGAGTAATAGTTTGAATTTGTTTCCTTGTTTTGGGGGATTCCCGAGTCACACAGAACTAGTATCTTTTGTTTCCTTAGGCCCGAGGAGGCGAGACCAATAGAGGGATCTTTTACTTTTCGGAGAGACATCTTTTCATTAGGCAATTAGTTGTAGTTTTTTTCATTTTCTTCCGCCATCAAAGAGCAATAGACTAGTACTTGCTTTGCTTTTCTTTTCCAGAAATTACTCTTTGCAATTGACGATTTCCCATTAAACAATAACTGCTATTCCCTTATCCGAATCGCTTGAACTCTTTGGATTGCTTGTTGGGATGAGGCGTGGCTAAACCAATTTTCTAGTTGAGGAATAATCAAGACTCGATTACACAACAATTGTGAGATCTTTCTAATTGTTCTATTTTAATTTCTGTGTTCATAGGTATTTAATTATTCTCTGTTTTTAATTAAGGTATTGGCGCGTCGCCTTTAAGAAACTTAATTAGTGGCTAACGATACAATTTCATCGCCTCGCAAGCGGTCTAATCTGTGTCGTGGGAATAATTAATTTAGTTTGAATGAATCCGCGTGTGTGTTTGTTAACTAGAATTGGGTCTATTTAATCCTTAAGGTTATGACTACATTAAATCCTACGAACGTTTCTAAGGTTATCTAGTTCACAAGGGAGTAGTTTATGAGCGTCTCTGAACTACCATATAATTAAGGAGAGATTGGTGGTTCGGCATGTCGACAGACTGCTATAACTAATTTATTTGTGAACATATGAATTATCCCAGGTATCTATGATCAGTTGTGTGCACCGGTGTCAAAATTAATTCCTTGACTAGGTTTTGTTAATTAATTGTTTCTTGTGTTCTTTAATTACTGCATTCTTTTCTAATTAGAATTTCAGTACTTTTGCATCTTTAATTATTCGTTCCCTTCTCCAAAACCCCCCAAAATTTCCTGTGTGCTAATCTACCAGTTCCCTGAGGAGACGACCCTACTTGCCCTGTACACAAATTAATAAGATTCTCTGGAATAAATTCTGGTATATGGGCTTAGCAAACTCTTTGGAAACAGGATGAATCGACTAACCCATTACACATTCAGAGTCACTTCTCCAATCCAGAGTCACTGCTCCAATACTGGAATTGATTTGAGGATATTTTTGTTGGCATCTAAGCTAATTATTTTATTTTTATTTTTGGCAATTTAACACCAACTAGAGATGAAGAAAAAAGCGCGTGCGCGCATGAGGAGCAATTCCCCCCCTCCCCTTTTGAAGAAATGGGCCTAAACTTAAGGGTTTGGTTTCTTTCCTTTGGGCTATTTTTTTTTCTTTTTTTACTAGGTTTTTGATTGGGCTTAAGGTTAGTTCATGCAAAAATTTTATTCCTTTACCTCTGGGCTTTGAAGTTTGGTTTTGCCTTGGGTTTTGGGATTAAAAAAATATTGGGTTGTTTCTTTTCTTTTATATAGAATCTACAAAAATAAAATAAAATAAAATAAATAGTTATAATTTTCATAGTAAATTCAAAATTATAACATGAGAATAAACTAATTAAGGATAAAAATAAAGATAGAGAAATAAATAAAATAAAAGATAAAATAAATAAAAGATAAATAAATAAAAATAAAAAAATGAAAATTTGGTGTCTACAACTTCTTTCTTTGCACAAAAACTATCAGAAATGTGCTGCTTTACTGTAACCCAACTGTTGATGCTTGAAAGCACAATTATTGCTAATGCAAACAAAGTAGAAGACACAGATATTGATGAGGAAATGGTGAAAAATGCAAACAAAGTAGAAGACACAGATATTGATGACGAAATGGTGAAAATCAGCTGGCCTGAGGATTTTATTGATAAAGCTAAAATCATACGGTTTAAGGCACAATCTATGGCTGGAAACGTGGAAACTATTTCTAACAGCTTTCTTACAGGTTGGTTTCATTCGTCATTTTCTTTTTTATTGTTTTTAAAAGAGTAAATTCTCGCTGTTTCTTCCAGTCGAGTTTCCAAATGCTTTTGACTAAGTCTGATATTTAATGTTTTGTCTTAATTCAATGTGCTTTGCAGGCATATCAGATTTAGCTAAGGTCTCTCTTGTGATTCACCTAAACATCCAACGAATTCCATTCAGGAAAAAGCTGGTTTGTTTTCTGAGAACCTTCCAATAATTATAATACAGCCTTGGGTAAAATTCGAGATGGACTCCAATATTTATCATGTGTCATCCTCTGAGCTTCAATGCCAAATCCATAAAGTAATAAAGTATTCTTCCGGGATATGTTCCCTGTGTTGTCCTTGAAAATCACTGTAAATAGTTTCACAGGATTTAGTTCAATGATATTCGGTTGTTTGTTACATTTGTTCCTTCCTCTGAAAGTTTTACCATTTTTTAATCAGATGATGTATGTTTTACATCTAATTTTTCCTCCTCCCATGGAAGTCCATGTTCCGGTTATTTTTCTGAGGGAAGAAATACATATTGCATGGATTGACGAAATGAGACCATCACATTTTGACAATTGCTTTGTCCGAATCATTGCATCATTAGTAAGGGATTTTGTTTTATTATCGTGGCTTGGCCCTGATTCTCTTTTCTTTTTTAGCAATTTCCACTGATTTCTATTATAATTATAAATAGTCACGAGCTTCCATTTAGACATGTACAGCCTGAGTCTTATTCAGACATGTATACAATATATTGTTCTATTCGAATCGATAGAAAGAAACCTCCGGATGTTCCAATATGCCCATAACAGGAAACAAACTTAAGCAAAATACAAGAAAAAAGTTATTGGACGAGCTCTGGCTTTCTAACACATATATAAATCTTTCATTTTCCTTTCTTCGTTTTCTGTTTCATAGGATAGAAACTCCGTTCGATTATCAACCAGCAAATTTTGCTCTTTATAAACATTTTGCATATTCTTCTCTTTATCTCCCGTCACATAATATAGAGACAGATGATCTAAATAGAGAGTAATATTTATTTACCCCCAAACCATGTAATTCATTGTACTAATGTGTACACTCACATTACTTGAATATTTTTTGCTTCACTTCTTAAAAATACTTGGTAAGGAGGTTTAAAAGTAATTCATCAACTCAAACCATTTTTCTCATTTAGCAAGAAAATGGTGCAATTTAAAAAGCAAAGAAAGGCCAATGATATTTAAATATAGAATCTCTTTTTCATTTTTATTTTAACACTACTAAAACAGCCCTTCAACTACGCTATAAAATAAATTAATCCCTCCACTATCTTACTACACTCATAATACTTCCTCAGCTATGTTTATGCAGTATTTTTGCTTTTCATCATATAGTATTAATCAAAACCACCCCCCCCCCCCCAAAAAAAGCAGCCAGTTGCCCAATGAATCATCCATATATACTTGTTATTAGACAGTGTATTATTAGATATATATCCATATATCATTGACAAATTCACTCATATTTAAAGTAACCTTTTTCTCAAATTTTTTAAATCATTGTGATGATATTATCTTTTCATTCAAATTATTTACATATTTTCACTATAATATTTCGCTTTTCCATTTCATTTAGTTAACTAAGCCAATTTACTGTAAATTTTCCTGTTCCACCATTATTATCTTCTTTTTTCCTCCATAAGAAACTATATATTTTTTTCTCCATGTTCGTGCTACTCTTACTATGCAAAGTTCGCTTACTTTATCCGGATCAATCAAATAGCTTTAGAGTTTCCACTTAAATATCCTTAAACAATTATTCTTACGTAAATCAGATTCCACTTAGCAATTTGCCTCAACATTTTTCACATTACTAAATCAATCTATCATTTAGTTTACAGCTCCCATCATCTTATTAATTCCCTTTACATAACCCCTGTGTCGCACCCCATTTTTAAGAAAAAGAATTGAAAAGTGTCTGAAAATATGTGTTTTGGACTTTAGAAAAATAATGAAAAAGAGCCTAATGGGGTTTTGGAAATTGTGACGATTTTAGGCTCAAAATAATCTAAAAAGGGTTTTTACAAAAAAATGGAGTCGCCACTTGGTATTGAATTTTGGCGTACCAAGTCACCATAAAAAGTTTTTAGAAAATAAAATAAACCCTTTTTAGACGACTCCAAGTCTTTGAAAACGAGAGAAAAAGGTTCGGGAGTCACGGTTGAAAAAAAGGAAGGCAAAGGTTCAATCGGCTTGAACCTAAGGCACCCTTTCAACCTAGTCTAAGATAGTTGCGAGATTTAGTCAAAATTTTCCTAATATAACCCTTAAACTTATGATATTTGGATGTTTCTATATGGATGCAAATCTAAATCTAGAAAAAAGAGAATTGGGAGGGGCAAAATATCCCTTCAAGATTAGATTGGCATTATCACATTAATTGTGAAACCCAAAAAGAAAATCTCGAAGGCATCACAAGTTATGTGAACATGAGACTCAAGAAAGTAAAATTAGATATCATAGACATAAGTGATCAAAGAAAATGGGATGCAACATGATGGATACAGGGAACGAATACTCGTGATTCAATTTTCCTTCTGATGGAGGAGGTAATGACGTGCTAAGGTTAGAGAACCACGCTCGCTCATTCCCTATATTCGAAAGGTGACTTTGCCTAACCTAAACAAGCACATGGATTTATTCATTCTAACTTTCTAGATGAAATGCAATTCTAAATGGAATGATTTGCGCATATAAAGGGATTAGGGGATATAATAGGGGGATCAACATGCAAGTGATGAAAAAGATCCTAAAATAGAAAATATGAAATGGCATGGATGTCACACAATCATGAATCTAGTGCATGTGAGACCTAAGGGGTCTAGCATTGGACTAGCCTTTTTCTACAAGTCACAACTAGCATTGGACTAGTGTGAAATAGAGGTAGCCACAACTAGCGTTGGACTAGTGTGGTGACGTTATATATTGTTTAAATACAACTCATAAAGCATAAAATAAATAAACACATAAGGACACATAGGGCAACATAACACATAAGTATGATATCTAGATGCAAAATCCTAAGGAAAGCAGGTAAACACATAAGCACACAAAACACATAAACCCTATCTATTACATTGGGAATCCTAACTACAATCTAAATGGGGAAAATGTAAGAATATAGACCTATCTAACCTATCTATTACATTTTCTATCTAATTTACAATATTTGCAAAAATAAAGCCTATCAATTACAGTTCGAGTATTCGACTACCCTTTAAATAATTACATAACTTGAATTTCATAAATTAATAAAAATTCAAAAACCAATAAATAAATAAATAATAGAAATATAAAATATAATAAACTAAGCATATAACACATATGAGCACATTGATTCACATAGGAGCACATAATTGGGAATTAAAGGTATCAGTGTTACCTCCCTTTGAATAATGACTCAATGAGGAAATGTAGACCATTCTACCATTCACAGTCAACAAAGAGGTCAAGGCACCAATTTATTTGACAATTAATCATAAAATGTCAAAATTGTGATTCATTAATGAAACTCACTAAATTTTAAGCAAGTAATAACGAGCAAGATAAATTAAGCTGTATTGACACATTAGAAAATGGAAAAGATTTCAAAGAATTCTAAAAATCAAATGAAATGCACCATAGAGAAACTTAAATAACAATTAAAGAAAGAAAAACACTCATAGTTGCAAAATCATCATTCTATTAGGGGTTTAATTGAAAATATTTTAAAACTTTTTGGGGTTTGAACATAATTTTCAAAAAAATTAGGGGTTAAAATTAGATGAAAATAAAGTTGAGGGGTCAAAATATAATTAAAGTAGGAACTTAAGTGAAAGAAACCAAAAGGTTTTCGGGCTGAGTAAAATTAGTTGAGAAATTAGGAGTTAATGTATAAATTATTTTTTAACGGACCAAAGAGTAGGTTGAAATATTTTTTTTAAGAGTTGGGCCAACACTTCTTCGACCCAAACAAAATAAACAAAACCCAAGCATAAACCCCAAATGAAAATAACCAAAAGCCCAGCAAAAACCCAGACAAAACTAACAAAGGTCTGATGTAAAAAGCCCATCTGAAAACTCAACCAAACAACCAAATAAACTAAGCTGAAGCCTGCAACTAAAAGCCCAAACGAAAAAACATGGCGAATTTCTTAGAAAATTGCTATAAAAAAAAAACCGCATTTGTGGTAGGTCCGCTTAAACTAAGCGTTTGTGAATCGTGGGGGGCTCGAAAATTTTTTTTTCCAGGTCCTTGCCAGGGGCCTTTAAAACCATAATTGAGAAGCGGAGGCGGTTTCTTTTTTTTTGCGAAAAGGCCCAGGGCCTATTAAAACAATCCCGCATTTTAGAACGATTATAACAAATCTATTATCTTGTACAATATTCTTCTATGCTATGTAGAAAATTGATATCTAATTTTTTATCATAAACATTTGCTTTTCAAAAATAAGAGTTAGTTTGTAATGTCAAATTTCAAAAAGTCAACAAAATGGGATCTATTAGGGGCTTCTAAAATAGGGCCATTAAAGTCATTGCGTAGTGACCAATGAATTTTATGTTTTCCCAACTAATTTTACACTTGTCGATACGATTTTTTGTCATTACACGAGCGTGCATTATAAAAGATTTAACTTAAAATAAATTAGACCGACATTTTTAAAATTTTTTAGATTACCAAATAAATGGTTAACAAGAATTTAGGGTTTTGTAACTTAGTGTTCAAGGTTTTTAAGTTAGGGTTTTTGATTTATGATTTAGGGTTTCTGTTTTGATAGCACTTGCAAATATTGTTAGTAAAATATTGTATTAGAATACTTATATTTATGTATATTAGATATTGTATTATTCTGTTCTTTTAAATTAAATACTTAAATAATTTATATTTTAAACAATTAAGTAGTGTGTCAAACACATTTTAAACCTAATATGTTGCCTAAACCTTAACCAATCCTAACAACACAATAAATTCCATATTTTAAAATGTGCAATTCTTCCAAGACAATTACTTTCTTTCCATATTAATTCATAAATTCACGCAATTTATCTAAACCCTAAACTTGGGGTAATTTCTTAGAATATCGTTACAAAAAAATAAAATATTTTTTAGCTCCACAATATTTGATGTTCAGTTAAATACAATAATTTTTTTATCTGTATAATATATTATAATTTATTTTTTTCAAATTATTTATAAGTGCTCTTAAAACCCTAAACCCTAAACTCTAAACCAAACCTAATACCTAAAGCATGGTTTCAAAACCCTAAACCAAAACCCTAAGTGAAAATAAACACGGAGGCACAAAGAGTTTTGAGTGAAAAAAAAAAAAAAAAGGAAGGGAGGACCAAAGGCCCTCCGCATTTCAGAATTGTGAAGGGCCCAATTTTGAGCCGGTTGAGTGAAAAAAAAAAAAAAAAAAAAAGTCCCTCAGCATTTGTGTCAGGTGCCCCCTCAAAGGCCCCTGCTTTGGGGGCCTTTGAGCAAAAAAAATTCCTGCCCGCTTCGAACGGGGCTTAGTTTAAGAACACGACCGTTGACTGGCCACAAATGCCGGTCTTTTTTATTTTCTGCCTATTTTCTAAGAAATTGGCCAAAAAACATAGCCCAATCAAATAAACTAAACAAATGTTTGAAAACAAGACCCAAACAAAATAAATCAAGCCCAATCAAATAACCCATACCAAAATTAGGAATTAGCTCATATTAAACCCAACATTAATTCTAACAACTTTATAAAAAATTTTTCTTTAATCAAGAAAAATAACAAAACAGAAAAAGGAAAAAAGAACAGGAAAAAAAATTTTGGAACGCTACGGCCACAGTCGCCGTATTCTGGAAAATTTCGACCACTTTCACCGGAAATTGGAAAGTTCCGGCCATTGTCGTCGGAAACTGGAAAATTCCGGCCAAAGTCGCCGGACAGATTTTTTGCAGCTTTTTAAACTAAAAATTTACACCAATTGATTCTTCTCATCATTCTAAACGTGATTTTAACATAAAAACGAACCTAATTGAATCAAAAGAAGCAAAATCCAAGAAACAAACATATCTTCATTTTTTTTTCTTTTCTTCCTGTTCGTTCTTTTCTTTCTACTCCTACTCATTTTTGAGCTCCAACAGGTTTTGGATTGACTAGGGCTACTCCTCATATGCACACAAAAATTCATAAGATTCGTTCCTATGGTCCAAGCTTCACTTTGGCATTTCATCAAACATGTAAAATGCAACAATCAAAGCCAACCATTCTCATGAAATTCCAAGACAATTTGGCCCAAAATTTTATTTCAGACAATCTATCAAACATAAACACACATAACCAGACTTCAACAAAGCATTAAGCTAGTAGGAGAAACTTAACAGATAAGGCCCCATTCACATAAAGAAAGAAAAGTAAAAATAGAAAGAGAGGTTTACAGTGCTTTGAAGAAGATTGTGTTCTGAAGATGTTGATGATGATGGTAGCAGATTCCGGCTACTGTTGATGCTAGAAATCCCGTCGGCTCTCTTTTCTTTTTCTTTTTTTTTTTCTGTTCTTCCTGCTTTTTCTTTTTCGAACTTTTAAACCCAGAGGAAAAGTGAGTTCCTCATCCTTTTTTTTTCTTGTGTTTCCACTCTTCCCACAGCCGCCTCTCTCTCTTCTCACCTCCTCCCTAACCCTAAAGCCCTAAATTGTGGCTTTTATATGGCTTTTTAAAATCTTTTCAAAAAAAGAAAAAATTGCAACGAATGGTGGAAAAAGCGGTGATGTGGTTTCTTGGAAACCATTAGTTGATGATTAGGATAAGATTTCTAGATTACAGCTATTTTGTACGCGAATTTTGATGAAAAAAATGAGGAAAAAAAAATCAGAGTGGCTATGGCTTTTTTCTGGTACAGGCTCTGTACTACCCGAAATTGAAGAAGAATGCGTGCGTGAAGAGCAAAAAATTTTTTTTTTTAAAGGAGAAAAAATGGGCTGAACTTGGGGCTTTTGTTTCTTTGCTTTGGGCTATTTCTTTTCCTTCTGCTGGGCTCTTGCTTGGGTTTAATGTTGGGTTTTGGGATTAAAAACAATTGGGTTGTTTGGTTTCTTCTTTTTTTTTTTTCTTTTTTTTCTTCTTCCCTTTTTTTTTAATTATAGAATCTATAAAAACAAAACTAAAATAAAATAAATAAGTAATTGTAATTTATCTAGTAAATTCCATAATTGTAACAATGAGGATAGAATTAAATAAATAAATGAAAATAAATAAAAATAAAAAATGAAAATAGAATGAATAACTAAATAAAATAATAAAAAATTTGGTGTCTACACCTGCACATTTATTTTATATCATTCTTCTAAAGTTGAGTAGGTACAACTCTTTTATTACCACACAACACTGTGCGTAAATTTTTGCCTAGTGAAACGAAAAGTAAGTCTTGGTGCTGGTCCTTTCACAACTACGAAATGAATATAAAACCTCCAAAGACAATAAAGTAGTCAATATTTTATTCAAACAAAGACCAAGATGACTTCCGGATTATGGCTGACAATTTGTACATTGTTCCATAATTCATTATCATATTTCTCTTCTTCGCCTTCCCACCAGAAGAGAAAAAGAAAAAGGAAAAGATTTTTCAGGAAAGAAAAACTTGCTAGCTCTACAGTAGGTGAAATTTGTTTCTCCCTTAAAATTTGAGTGCGAAAGTGTGAAACTGAGGAAAATCCCTGCATAGAGATGGAGATGGCCTCCACTTGCATCGACCGTGTCTTGCGTGATCTCCAGTTGCTCCTGAACAACTTCCAAAACTACCATGGCCGTCTCTCGCATAGTGGTTGGGCCAAATTTGAACAGTCCGTCGTTAAAGAAGCAATCAAGGACCTGAAACGTCTCAAAATATTTCTAATGTGTGCAAGAAAGTGGAGCCACTGCAGTGGTCTGTTCTTGGAATCTGATAATGCTGTGAAGCAGGTGAATCTTCCATCTTTCCTATCTTGCATTGAAGATACCCTTCACAAATATGAGGAGGACATTCACCCTCTCTCCCTTAGATCAGACACTGCAAATGTCATAATTAATACTGTTCGTGAAGTGGTCCCCAAATTTAAGAAACAGATCAAATCATTCAAGCAATTAATCATCCAAGTTTACTTTACTTTGGATAGCAGCAGG
This sequence comes from Gardenia jasminoides, assembly GCA_013103745.1. NCBI lineage: Eukaryota > Viridiplantae > Streptophyta > Magnoliopsida > Gentianales > Rubiaceae > Gardenia > Gardenia jasminoides. The sequence goes on along the minus strand of CM023099.1, from coordinate 5,363,385 downwards.
TTTTTGCAGTCAAACTCTTGCGTGACAGATGATGAACTAATGGAATTCATAGACCTAATTCTACAAAACCTGGCGGATTTGACAAGAAGCTCTTTGCATATTCATAGAGATCCCCAAGTTAGTGCCGAAATCCAAGCCCTTGAAGTAAAGCTAACATTCTTGAAAAGGTTCGTTCCCTTTGCCAAATTGCAAGGAACTGTAGACATTCCTCCCTTGCTATTAGCTCACTTTGGGGTGGTGGCTTTGAACGCTGCACGTCTCTATTTTGGGCATGATGCTGATGAAAGGCACACTCCTGAGTTCCGTTCCATGATCTGTGAACAACAGCAGAAGATGAAACCTGTTGATTTTCAAGTCTATGGGATTTATAAGGAAGTTCTTAGAGCTACAAGATCCTCAAAATCATTGCATAGTTCAATGATGGATAAGCAGATATTGAACAACTTCAATGATTCTCTGATAAGTTGTCTCTCAGAGCTATTATGCTGCAGCTCTAGCTTTATGGATTCTATGAAAGATGAAATGCAAATACTCTATGCGGGACTGAAATTCTTGAGAAGAATTTTAAGGCAGCATCAGGAGAAGATGAATGAGCAAAACGAAAGAATTGGAGCTCTCCTTAGTGAGGCAGGGATTATAATTTGCTCACCTTCTCTAAACAGAGTGAAAGAAGGAAAGGTCAGCTTCTTAGAATCCACGGAGGGTCTTGATTGTTATGATATGCTGGCTAAGAGCAACATCCATATCAAGCATTTTAAGGATCAGATCAGTGGCTTAAGTTGCAAGCCTTCCAGCCGCATACCATCAAGAGGAAAAAAACCAATAGACCATGAAGTCATAGTTGGTCTCAATGATGAGGCAGAAAAAGTAATTGAAAGACTAATAAGCGGACCAGAACAGGTGAAAATTGTCCCCATTGTGGGAATGGCTGGGCTTGGTAAGACAACTTTAGCCAAAAAGGTTTACAATGATCGTTCAATTACCTATAACTTCCACATTCGTCTTTGGTGTACTGTTTCTCAGGTATTTAACATGAAAAACTTGTTAATGCAAATTTTATGCTCTGATGGTAAACATTTGAGGATGAATGAAGAGCTTCAAAAGCTGAATGAACATGAATTGCTTCAACAGCTCTACCAAAAGCTGAAGGGGAGTCGGTATCTTGTCGTTTTTGATGATATCTGGGACATCAAGGCATGGAATGAGTTGAAATATTCATTTCCAGATGATGAGAACAGAAGTAGAATCCTCTTCACGAGTCGATTATCTAATGTGGCTTCACAGGTTTGGTATGGTGGGGAACCTCACAATCTTCGCCCACTGAGTGAGGAAGAAAGTCTTGAATTACTGCAGGAGAAGGTATTTGGAAAAGAAAATTGTCCTCAAGCGCTAAGTGGATTCGTGAAGGAGATTGCCAAAAAATGCAGGGGATTACCACTTGCAGTTGTTGTTATAGCTGGAGTTCTAGCAACTATAGAGCATGATACTTGGGTTTGGAAAGAATTTGCTGAAAGTTTAACTTCGTCCATGATGTCTTGTACGGACCAGTGCAAGAAGTCATTGAAGCTTAGTTATGACCATTTACCATATCACTTGAAGGCTTGCCTGCTCTATTTTGCTACATTTCGAGAAGATGAAAAAATTGGTGCCAAGAAGTTGATGCGTCTATGGATTGCCGAAGGGTTTGTTGAAAAAACTGAAGGAAAGAGAATAGAGGACATTGCAGAAGAATATCTGATGGACCTAATTGGTCGAAACTTAGTGATGGTAAGTAAAAGTAGATCCCTTGGTGGAGTCAAAACTTGTTACATTCACGATTTGATATTTGAGTTCTGCAAGACTGAGGCAAGAAAAAAGGATTTTCTTTGGGCTCTCCGAGGATACGTTTCTATCTTTAACGAGCCTCCCAACTTATCTCGGTTGTCCATTTGCTCCAATGGAGAAGATTCTATAGAGTCAAGGCTATTTTTTCTGCGGTTAGGTAGTCTTCTATTCTATGATCAGATTCCAAGATATAATTCTGTGTTGCATTATAACCACTTCCTCTATCGCATCTTCAAAAATATTAAAGTTTTGAATTTACAACACACTGGCCTACGGCTGTCGGAGTTTCCAACTGAATTTGAATCACTTCTTCGCTTGAGGTACTTAGCCCTTACAGCTTGGGGCATGACAATCATTCCACCGTCCATAGCCAAGCTCTCAAATTTGGAAACGTTTTGTCTAAATTCCAGCGAGACGGTTTCATTGCCAGATAACATCTGGAACATGAAGAAATTGAGGCATCTACATGTAAGGAATGGTTGCGTTATTTTTGATCTTTCTTCCAATGACAACATTGTTGAAAACCTCTCTATTTTACCCAGTTTAGAGACACTCTCCAACCTGCTTCTTTCTTTTGATCAAGAAGGGGAGAACATATTGAGAAGAATTCCCAACATTCGCCAACTCAGAATTTGCAATTGGTGGAGAAGAAAAAGCGGTTACTACAACATGAGTCAACTGGAATGTCTAGAATCACTCACCCTGGATTTGAAATGCTTCTCAGTTCCAAGGGATCGTGCTCAGCTTTTTCCCACGAATTTGAAAAAGTTGTGTCTTTCCAATTTGCGTCTTCCCTGTAGTAAAATGTCATTGATTGAGCAACTACCCAAACTTGAGGTCATCAAATTAGGATGCCATTCATTGGGCGGCAAGAAATGGGAGCTGATGGAAGGAGGATTCCCTAAACTCAGGGTCTTGACTTTGCACGCCGTAGGCCTTGTGGAGTGGATAGAGGCAGACCCTGATAGTGATGATTATTTCCCGTGTCTTCAGCAGTTGATACTCCAGACACTTCCTGATTTGGAAATGGTCCCTTCTTGTTTAGGGCGAATATCAACTCTTGATACGATTAAGATGGACGGATGCAGAAATGATGTCAAATCTTTGGTACAGGAAATTGAAGAAGCACAGAAAAATTATGGAAACGAGTGCCTAAAGATAATTTATGAAAGATATTGAAGGGCACCAGCTGTTGCAATGGCGGGTAATTTTTAGTTGTTACAAATAATTAGCTTGCAGAAACAATCTTACGTTTTGTTTGAAAAAACTTTAATTGATTTCCTCTAATTTCTTTATTCACATATTTATTTTTTGGTGGCTTTGCACTTTTTTCTACTTTCAGTTGCCTATAAAGCGTGCCCGATTACATTGAAATCGTTGAAAAAACAACTAATGATTACTCTATTTTTTTTAATGATATTAGCAGAAATTGCTACATTTTGTCCTCTTGAGATCGTAATTGCTCATCTGTGTGGTCTGGCTTTCGTTGGTGCTTTTGTGGAAGATGGATGTAAAAGTTGAAAGGATGGCTGTTTTCTTGTCAAGATATGGTGGAAAGAATGAATGAGGTTTGTACACCGTGCACCATTTCATCAATATGCACGGCAGGATAACGGTTTAAAAATTATGCCTCATGTTCAATTATTTTGCTGTTGGTGTGGAAGAAGAAGACAGTCGAACAAGCGAATGATTGTTTATGCCATCTGTGTGTGAATTTTCCGTGATTTTCGTGTTGCTGATTTTAGTGATTGTTTATGCTATTTTTCTTTTCAAGCATGTGTCAATTTGCGGAATTGGGATTTGAATATGAAAAAAAGGCTATGCAAATAGATGGAAATATTCCATGTGTGCAATTACAGTGCTATATGAATATGTGATGACGGTTTCACTATTTGATACTTTTTAGTTTTAGTGGTGGAGACTAAAGAGTTTTGAATAATTTACATATCAAAGTCGATAAGTTACAAGTTCAAAATCCAAGAAAAACTCTTTTTTTTCCCCAAAATTCATAATCTTTCTGTTCAATAGAGACTTTATTTAATTCTCTAAATCTTGCAGTAGAAAAAATAACATCTATGTCGGTGCAATATTGTCTGCTTGCTGGTCATCATATTCCCAAGTAACTATGCTACTCGGTATTATGCTTAAGAAATTGAAATGAAATGTAAAAACTTCATTGGCACTTACCAAATTGAGGTCAATTTGGAAAATGGTAGGACCTTTTTATCGTACTCTTCATGTGCTATGTGAATGCTGAATTTGTATTAGCTTTAATTTATTCTATACGGATCACCTTGAGTCTATTTACAGGCTTACAGTTTGATTTGGATACTTTAAGGTACTAATTTACGCTATAACTTTAGAAACTAAAGCACACATTTTTAATCCCATGTAAGTTTTCTTAGCAATGCTTTCGTCAAGGTAACTTGTTCCATCTGTAATTAGCTTGATTTACATACTTGACTATAGCCCAGAAAGGTGATAATCCTATTGTTGTTTCCTTATAGAGACAAGAATTATTTTACCAAAATGAGGGATGAATATGTCGATGAGCAACAGCGGAGCGAGGATACTAGGGTCAAAGAGTTCAATTTTCGATACCACATTAAAATATATGTTTATAACGTCATTCTTTCTCCAATTTTTTCTTTTTTTACTTTAGCGCAATCGATCAAACTCATTTACCCCGATTTTAAGCTCGACAGAGTCATTGTTTGGTACGAGTTTCAAAATGCTGACCCAAAGTCATGACTTTTCATTATTAGTGGTCTCATTGTGAGAACGTGTGAATGATTGGGTTGCAACTTGAATTCAGAGTAACAAGCATTGAAAATCTTGATTGGACCATATGCTTGGGAGATTAACTTCTAGTCAAATGAGAAAGTAAGGATAAGAAAGAACATAATTCTCCTTGAAGAAAACAGGGACAAGAATCAAATTCTCTGGAACCAATGCAATAATTCTACGTGAACAGGACCCAATAATAAAGGTTCAAAAGCAGTAACCTCCCACCACTTTCATACGCTTCCAAATGCCCTTTTCTATAGTGGATGGATAACGAATGACAATTTGGCAACGCCGTGCTGCCTTCCACTTTTTCCAGGGAATTTCTTGTTTCCCGTTATTTCCATTGTGTATTTGTTTATGTTTGTTTGAGGCAATATTATGTAGAAGAGGCTGATCCGCCCAGATCATTCTTGGTAGGGATAAATTCCACTCTCCATTCTTTACGTTTACACCGATAATCACTTTGCACCTATTAGTTTTAAATTACACAACGTGGACTTTAACGTCAAAGTGTCTCCATCATCCCAAGAACTTGTACTGCAAATGAAAGTGCACTAAAGCATATGCATTCATTCATTTAATTTGGCAATTGAGATGCCTGCATACGGGTGCATGTACCATATTACTTGTCTATTTAGCAATAATAGTATGTGAAATGCCAAATATTTTCCGATGGATTAGCATCTTGAAGGGTGCAAAGTGTCTTGAATAGTATGAAAAATATTGAAAATAAAAGTTTCAGTTGCAAAGTGAGAATTATTAGAAATATTAAGGTTGCAAAATTGAATTCGTACACCTTGGTGGGACTAGTGATTCAAACGAGTCTGCTAAAACTCTTGGTTCTCACTCCTCAGAATTGGAAGCTTATCAGCTTTTCTTTTTCCACATCTTCTTGCATTTGTATAGCATGAGTTGTTGGAATGTATGCTCTAAAATAATTATGTTGTTTAAATACATTCCTAATTAAAGTTTTGTATTTTATAAACTTTCAATTTTATCTGTTTTAATATTTGATATAACTGATAAAGTCCTTAGAATATTTATTAATGTGATGGTAGTCACAAGAGTTGTTGACTAATGAGATATCAATCACATTTATAATAAATATTCTTAAATTTCCCTAGTCATAGTATTAATGAGACGGGATATCATTAATACGGACAGACTAGTACACAGTTAGCCCCTACTTAGTGTAAGTAGTGGTTGTTCTCATCAACCATGGTATGGGGATACCTAGGCTAATGTGTAGATGAATTGTAGAGTACTAATTCATTGGAGTGATCCATATAGAGATCCCATTAGGATATCTAGTGCCAATGGTTGAATCTCTTATGGAAAATTGTGTAAGTGATCCTAGACTTGAGATCACCATAGTATCTTGAGTGTGAATCACTACCTTTTGATTCTGTTTCTTGTTAGTCACCAGGAATGACTTAAAGAATAGAGATTGGGGGTAGTGTGAAGGATGGAAAGATAGTGAGTGATCAAGAGAGGATTCACCACTCCGATAGTGGGAGCTGATATCCAGTAAGGCCACTAGTTGGAATGTAACCTTAGTAGTCGACTACATTAGGTTAATTGAAGAGTGTCTTCAAGTTAATCTAATCTAAGGTTAATTCCGGGAACTAGAAAATTAATTAGTCATTAAGGGAATTGGCACTTGTTCCTTATTCCCTGACTAATTGGATATCAATGGTGAAAGAATAATAATTACACTGTAATTTTCCATGAAAAGGTTAGGCCGGAATTCCCCTCGATCAATTCCGAATACCTGGGTGGTTGTGATGTGTTGCTAGACACCGCTCACAATTTATAATTATGAATAATTAATTATTGTAATTAATGATAAAATAAAAGTGTTTATTTTATCTAATTCTTTTAAGAATTATAATTCATAATTATTACCAGTGTATTTGGGACCTATTGGATCACACGCATAGAGATTGGGTTCTGGATTAAATTGTGTGTCCAAGTAGGGACTTGGAAATAAATACTTCTGGGGTTTAATTATAAAGATAAATAAATCCTGGGGTCATCTGACAAATAGGATAAAGTGGTTATCTCTTATCTGTCAGATAACAGAAAGGGATGAGAGATAAGATGTTACGGTGGTTTGATTTTGAATCAAACCACCTGACTCTATCCTTTCCCCTTTCTCTCTTATCTCTCTCTCTCTCTCCTATTAATAACATCAGATGTTACGATAGGAGAGAGTTAGTCACTTCTGATAGTCAGAGAAATAGAGAGAAAAGAGTTCTCCAAAACTCACGTAGAGAGAAAACAGAGAATCTGTGAGTTAGAGTGTGAGAAAAGCTAGCACCTGTTCTTCACTCACACACACACATAGATCGTAGAGACGATCAGGAGTAATCCAGGAGCACTCTCGCGTGGATTACAGTAGAGGCAGGACGTCTGGACTGCTGGTGGGGTTTTTCTCAGCCTTCTCAACAAATCAGAGACACCATCTGCGGATTAAGGTAATCCCTAGAACCCCCTTGTGAAGTCATACGTAGAACTAGAGTGATTCCTGGCAGGAATCTGGGGCTAAATTTTTTAATTTTTTGCTGTACCTGCTGCCCCAGTTCCTAACATGAGTTTGATGGAATTATAGTTGATACCAGTTGATTACCGGACTATAGCCAAGCCTCTAATTCTGTCATGAGGTGTACTAATTTTCAACACTGAAATGAGGAATTTTAACTTAAACATTTGCCAGTTGAAATGGTTTTAAGTTTTTCTTTTATTCTTGTCTTGAGTGCAACTTTAGTAGTCATTGCATGTTTAGATACGACAATTATATTAACTATTCTTTTACTTACATCACAAATATATTTTTACTTACTTTTTTTTATCTTACATGTTTTGATATTTTACAGAAATTGTTGTGAAAATTGACATCAGCTGGAGACAAGCAGTGAATCCACAGCTAACATATGCCTTCATTTGCCCCAACATACCTTCCACTATCGGATATCATATCGGAGAGGAATTTATTCTATTTTTCAGTTGGTTATTTTATTTATTTAATTTGTTTGCTTGTTTGAGAAATATAATAGTGGGTCCGTTTGGATTAGTTGTTTTTGAGGTTGTATTTCAAAAACAGCACTGTAACATTATTGTAGCTATATTTGGATGGTTTTTTTTATTTTTATTTTTTATTTTCCTTTTCCTTTTCCTTTTTTCTTTTCCATTTCTTTTTTCTTTTTCCTTTTTCTTCTTTTCCCCCTTCTTCCCCTCACTGGTGTGACAGAAGGTTTTTTTTTTTTTTCCCCTCCTCCTTCTTCTTCCTCCTTTCCCTCTTCCTCTCCTTCCTCCTCCCTCCCCCCATCCACCCTCCCCCCTCCCTTCCACCTCCCTCCCTTCCTCCCTCCCTCCCCAACCCTTGTTTACTCAGGATCTGGGTGGGGGGGGTGGGAGGGGAGGAGGGAGGGGGTGAGGAGGAGGGAAGAGAAGGGGAAGAGAAGAAGAAAAAGGAAAAAGAAAAAAAAACATATAATATTGTGAAAAATAAATGTGTTATTTTTGGGGTTGTTTTTACTGTAACATTTGGGGTGTGAAAAACAGTTTTTCAAAAATAAAGCAAAAACAACCCAATCCAAACGGGCCCAGTAATAGAAAGGATATGATGAAGAACCAGTCCCACTTTTACAGTTAAGAAGCCAGCGTATACGTGCATATTGCTTCTACAATGACCTTAATATTATTGCGTGAAACCACAGTAATTTTGGATGAATTATTAAAAACTTTAGGGTGCAAAACATTCAAAATATATTTTGAGGTGCAATTTCATAGTAATTCGTAATTTTAAAGTGCAAAATATCGAGAAATAAAAATTTGAGATGCAAAATGGAAGTCATTCAATAGCATGCAAAGTAAAATTGACTGCTTACCAAGCAATCTTACTCCCCTCCCGGGTGAAAAGAAGGAGTTTGGGCTAAGGATTTCCATGGTTTAATTGAAAAGAATCCATATATCAAGGTTTGAAGACTTCGTTAAGATGTAACTATTTTCGTTCAACTCAAAGAATCCATTAAGCTGAAATATCTAATAAAGTCATTTTTTCAATTTTCTTAGCAATTAAGGATAAAAAAATTGTTATTTCGTAAAATTATGTTGGCTGTAATCATAGGATGCAAGAATTATTAAGCAACACTACTTGAATTCTGGAGGAAACTATCAATTGAAAATCAGAGTTCCTCATTTCTTTTGGCCCCTTTTGGTTCTTTTTTTGTCTCTTGGACTATGTTACAGTAACGCGAGTTATGGTAACGCTAGGAAGATAACCTGCAATAGCTGGTTTTTACTATCTTTAGTAACAAATTCGATTTTTAGCGATTTTTCTAATATTGTAATGGTAAGTTTACAAATAAATTTAGTAAGTATATCTTTTAAAATAGTAATTTATAGTCATCAATAAAAATTTATGTTTTCAATAAACAAATTTACTTACTTTTTAATAAAATTTATGTTTTTTTGAATTTAATTTATTAGTAAGTTTACTAAGAAATTTAATAAGTATATCTCTTAAAATAGTAAGTTATAGTCATCAATGAAAATTTACTTTTTCAATAAATAAATTTACTTACTTTTTAATAAAATTTACCTTTTTTTGAATTCAACTTACCAGTAAGTTTACTGAGAAATTTAGTAAATATATCTCATAAAGCAGTAAACTGCAACCATAAATGAAAATTTACGTTTTCAATAAATAAATTTACTTATTCTTTAATAAAATTTATCTTTTTTGAATTCAACTTACTAATAAGTTTACTAAGAAATTAAGTATATCTCATAAAACAATAAGCTACAACCATTAATGAAAATTTACGTTTTCAATAAATAAATTTACTTACTTTTTAATAAAATTTACCATTTTTTGAATTCAACTTACTAGTTAATATACTATGTAAAAAGGTAAATTTTGTCTATTTCTTAAATTCTTGATCATTTGGGGCTTTTATTGTAAGTACCAATCCCAATGTCAATAAATTCATCTCGAATGGCAAATTACTAATTCTTGAGTTCAGACTTAAATACAATTGCTTCCTCAACCTATTTGTATGATTGATTGACCACTCTAAAGTAGAATTAATTCACGATCTCCGAACGGGTTGCGATTGAGAGAATTCCCTCAAAGACATTTTAAAAAAAATTGTACTTTAATCAATTGCTTTTGGTACTTGGAGATGGAGATTGGGGTATGCGTACAAGACATGAACGTCCAGTCCTTTTTCCAACCGACGTCTTCTATTGTTGCACAGATATAGTAAGGTCTATACCTTTTCATTTAGTTCACTTCAAATGTTTTACGGCAATTCGCTTTTCCATTGAAGTTTTTTATAATTTTAGGTCCTTTTTCTTCAATGGTTTTTTGAAATAAAATATGAAATTTGTTGACTATTTACATTAATTTGATGATTATGGTATGGAAATCGACATAGTGCATGCGTTCTATAAACATTGCATGAAACTTGTGCCATAAGCATAATTTCCACTAGAGACTTCTGACGCAACTTAATATATGGATGAATTTACTATAATTTTCAAAGATTATGCTACATTAATATAATTTCAACTTTTATACTTATGATCTTGACAATCAATTTATTAAAATTTTATCATTTTATTTTATTCATATGGATTAACTTATAAAAATTGTGATGAATAGACAACTACCATTATATATATAACTTGGCTCAAGATGATTTATTATTATTGTAAACCAAACTTTCAATCTTTTCAAAAATTAAAAAATAATTCAAAATTTATAATCAGACAAATTTTATTACACATTTTATAAGGTCATGTGAAGTAATTTTTATAGTATTCTTGGCATTTTTTCAATTAAATTTCCTAATGCTAGTTTCATATAAGTTTTTAAAGTAAATTAGTAAATTTATGCCAAAAATAGTAAGTTTGGATCACTAGTCAAATTTACCATGTTATCATAAAATTTACTACGATTCTATAGAAATTTATTGTTAGTTGAAATTTATTGTTACCTTTTGAGACATGAAAGTTACTAATTTATTAAATTAACTTGCTCTTTTTGATGCAAAAGTTACTTACAAACTTTTAGGCTAATTTTTAGGTATTGTCTTATCTAAGTGACCGGTCTAATAGGTAACTAAATGGTCACTAAAAGTGTTTTTACCTGTAATATCAGGTGAACTTTATTTCGTTATCATAACTATCGTCATTTGGGTATTTTCCTTTTTTAAAAGTTTAAAATAAAAATTTCATCATCCATCACCACCCACTACTCCTCTCCTCCTCTCTTCTCCACCGCCACCATCACTGCCGCCCTCATCCCATCCTCTCTTCTCCATCTTTCTCTTTCTTCCTTCTTCCTCTCCCTCCTCCTTCCCTTTCTCTCCTCTTCCTCCTTACTTCTTCTTCCTCCTCCTCCTCCTCCTCCTCCTCCCACCCCCTCAATCTTGTCAAAAATCTCCTGCTCCCCTCCCTCTAGTTGTGACTAGGAAGTTGCAACCTGCTGGTCGCAGCTAGAAATAGTGGCAGGTAGGGCAGAGAAGGCTTGATAGTGTGACAGCCCCACTTCTCCCTAGGGCGTGCCTTAAGGTATCAGTGGACTGCCTGCCTAACTCTCGTCAGGACTCACTCATATAAAGATCACTAATATGCCAAACTAAAATACCATTCTCAAATCAAACAAAAAGATAACTCACAAATACATTGTTCCAAACTCACAACCCAAATTACATAAAGTACTTAATCATACATTCAAATTCTCATAATACAAAACCCTCAATTCCATAATTCAAGTTTGTCATTCCAAAAACAAAAGTGAACCCTAAGTCTAATGGTTGGCTCCTTCACTTGGGTTCTCAGTCCCTGTTAAAGAAAACAAATTGGAAAGAATGAGCTAAAAGCCCAGTGAGTTCCAAAAGGCATGCAAAGCACATAACACATATAATGTTTCACTTCAAACATTAATAATCAGATATAAACAATTAAGGAAAGCAATTAACAATACATAGGTAGGATACGGGGGCTCTCAGGAGCCAAGATCCACGAAACTCGATCGCGTTCCGAGTAGTTGACACTCCGTCAACTTTCACAACTGTAACCATGTAGACCTTCACTTACACCTTACTCCACCAAACCCTCGTCGGGCCCGTCTCCAAGCACATCACATCACATAGTTTGTTTGTTGTCCTTTTCCGAGACGAGTCCATATGCCAAGTCTCGAGCACATTTCACATCACATCACATCACATAATTTACCCTATGGCTCTCCCTTTTCTCCTCGGCCTAGGCCTAGCCTATAGCTCGAGGCGAACAACTTGCCGATAAGTCTTGGGAATTCCCAAAATTTCACACACACACACAATTCACATCAAATACTCTTAAATCACATCAAAACATTCTTATAACTTTTTCCGTTCAAATAGAGGTAAGCGTGATAAAGTACACACCACCCCACTTGAAAGTTTAAAAATCCAATTTCACATCAAATCGCTTAACTGACACAATTCGAATCATATTCACATAAACACATAACAAGCATTGAAACTCACCACAGCAGTAAAGTTCGTTTTCCAAGGTGGGATCTGGTTCAAATCCTTCCTCACCTCCTATTAACACGAAAAGGAAGAAATAAGTTTCGTCTCACTCACAGCGAAACTAAACTCAAATAACTCATTTTACAAGATTCCATTTTCAAATCAAAATTTCAAATAACCAAACCACTCTATCGATGTACTCCTTCCAAGCATCTTCTAATCTTTTAACACATTGAAATAAAGTGAGGTTTTTTACCTCAAAATCACTCATTTGAGTTCAAATTCAACCTCAAACTTTTAACTAAAGTTCTAACACATCTTTCAAACAATTTTCACTAGGTCTCAATGCACAAAATTCATGAAAATTAGCTAAAGTCTTTCAAACTCACAAATTTGTCTAAAATGGCACTTTTCTCTCACAGTTTAGTGAAATTCAATTTTTCACCATCAAAATTCAAGATCTTCACTCTGTTAAAGCTCATACTCATAGTCAAACATAATACATATTTACTTAAGCAAAATCTCATCAAAAATATCATAAAATTTTGAAATCAAACATCAAAATTTTCAAGCATGGTTCGGCCAACCCATAACTCTTTCCTTCAAAATTTTCAACTACAAAATCTACTTTCTAGCCATAAAATAAACTCATCTTATAAATAACGAACACAACCACATTCAGGTCCTCAAGTCCGCTACCTAAGTTGGGAATTCAAGAGCGCAACTCAAATGCTTCATACATAAACATTCTTAGCAAAATAAACCATAGATCTACTATATTTAACACTAATCAAGCTAGATCTAGGAGGTTGAGTCTTATACCTTCAGATCTTTCTAGATCAACCAAGATCTTGTGAGTTCTTCTCAAGGATGACACTCCCAAGCTTAGCAACTCCAAAAGTTCCAACCTTAGCCCAAGATTCGCTTGATTTGATGATGGATTCTGTCTTCAAACTCAAGATCAAGAAGTAACCAACCAAAGGAAAGATTTCTTCCTCGTTCTTCTTTCTCTCTCACTTTGGTCCTCCCTCTCTCTCTCTCTCCCTCTCACACGGCAGCCAAGAAATGGAGAAAGAAATAAGTGACAATGGCCTCAATGGAACCTTCAATCTTGAAGAAATGGTGGATGAAGAAGATGAAGAAGACTTCTCAAGCTTTTTCTCTCTTTTTCTCTCTCAAGGCTCTCGGCCTCTCTCTCTCTCTTGTGTTCTAAGAATGGCTGAAAAATGAAACACTAGAAGCAAGAATTAAGGCTTTAAAGGAGACAAAAAGGTGTCATTTCCTCAAATCATGGAAAAGTAGTCAAACGACCACTTTTTGTCGCGTCACGCGCGACATTCTAACTTTTACTATTTTATCTCATTCCGACACTGTCCAACCTTAAATATATCTCTGTAATATCTCTACATATGCTCGGTTTCAACTTAAAGTCACTATTCACACTTCGAAACAAAATTTAACGCTTAAATTGGCCGAAACTACACACCGACAAATAATACTCGAAAAATTCTCTAAATTAGAAAATAATCACTCAAAACATAAATTCACTCATATTTTAATAAATAAACACAATATAAACATTATTATGCAATTTTAAAATAACAATTCAAATTTTTGAGGCCCTCACAGATAGCAGTGACGTTCTTCATCTAATTAGTGGTGAGGTGAGTCGAGCGTTCCCTCTTTGTCTTCAAGCCTTTCATTTTTCCACTCAAGGGCGCATAGAGTGTAATAATAGAGGAAAAGTTTTGGTAGTTGATACCAATCATCAAGGGTTCTTTTCTTTCAGTATAGTATTCCCTTTCACTCGCTGATGCTTCTGGTCACTACCAAAGGAAAGGGGGGCAGATGGCGAGGAAAGGAGGGGAGGTGAAGGAAGGAGGGGAGATGGAAGAAGGGAGAGGAGAGATGAGTAAGGAGGAAGAAAGGGGAGAAATAGGGAGAGAAAGAAGAGAGGAGGAGGGAGAAGGTGGTGGTAGTAGGTGGCGATAGTATGATGCCTGGTAGTGGGTGAAGGAAGAAAGAGTGTATAAATTATTTATTTATTTATTTGATATATTTAACATTGTATGTGTTTCTGGAGTGTCACGATAGACTTTAAACACAAAAATAGTTTTTTGAAAAAAAATTGATATCCATACAAGGGCCAAAGTTCATGGTCAATAAAAGAGTAAACTCATCATGTGAAGTTGATGCATAACCCCCTTGTGCTTTTCCAACAATCTTGGAGGTCAGGTTTGGCCCAAAGTGTAAGTGAATGCACGAAACCAAAACTGTAGGGAAACTTTGGTGGTTGATTCTACCACCTTAAATGAAGTTGGATTTCGACCACCCATACCACAAAAGCCTAAAATGGGTTAGCTTTTATTCCCTCAGGTTAAATTGCTTGTGATGAATTTCTTTGACAAAATGATATTCATCTTCTCACCTACAAGATAAATAAGTGGTGAGGAGAAAAATGATGGTGAAGATTCTAGCCAGTGTAAAAGCTCTATTGTAAACTTGTAATCAAAAGGTAGATGAGTTGATGAAAATAGGTTGATGGAACTAAAAAGGGTCAGGGCCCCAAGTTTTCAAGAATAAGATAATTCTTTCTTAAAAAATTGATAATTTTCAAAATTGTTCTTTATAGATTTAAACTTTGCTCGCAAAAAATTTGCATGTATTTCATACTATATACTTATGTTTATATATGTTGAAGTTTGGTCCCTTTAGATAGAATTTCTAGTTCCGTGATTATATAAACAGAAATTTCCTAATTTCGTGATCATAACATGCAGACACACATAAAATTTCTAATTCCGTGATTATACACAGATGCACATAAAATTTCTAATTCCGTCAATATTGAGGGGGTATATTTACAGTTTTGCATGAATATACATGTACAAACACATAGCATTCAGTGATCATAAAGCACTAGAAATCTTTATACAAGTTCGACTAACAGGTAGATGGTTGAACTATTGTTGTTCCATTGTTAGACTGAGTTGTTTATCAAAGAAGCACAAACGGCTGTTCTTTAGCAAAAATTGATCATAAAACACTGGAATTCTTAATACATGTTCAACTAACGGTTAGATGGTTCAATTACTCATGTTCCATCGTTAGATGAGAAGTATTCAGTGATCATAAAACACTGGAAATCTTTGTGTGTACAAGTTCGACTAACGATTAGAGGGTTTAACTATTCTTGTTCCATTATTAGACTGAATTGTTCATCAGAGAAGTACAAACGGTTGTTCTTTTGCAAAAAATTGATGTCCAAATAGGTCAATCGATCTGAATCTGAAATTTTCAATGTTAAAAGAAAAACCATTTTACCCAATCTGGAAGTCGCCTAAGTGGTAATGCCCGATGAGCAGTGTACAAAGATGATATGTAGGTTATGAATTTGAAATTGTACTGGACTGTACTTGTCTACGATGTTGAAACTTGTCTATGATGTTGAAATGATTGACTCACAACCATTCTGACGTCGAATCTGACTTTTTTAACTCTTACAAAGTGTTCTTAATTTTTCTTAAATGTAATTATTTTACCATTTCCCCTTAATGGGATAAAGGCTTAGTTGTTGTTGTTGCTAAATTTTATTTTGGGTAAACAATAGAAAACTCCCTGTGGTTAGGCTAATATACAAAAAAGCCTCCTGTGATTTCAAATCATGCATTTCAATACCTCATGGTTTGAATTAAGGTAAGAACTAGATCAAAACCATTAAAACTAACGGTTTTGAATAAAATGACAGATTTACCCTAATGAAGATATCATCAATTATTTTCCTAATTTATTCTTCAGTATATACATAGAAAAAGTGTTGAAATTTTTATTTAAATCCTTACAATACATAATCTAAGAAAATATTGCAATTGTGAATTTTTATTTTAAATCCTTACAATATACACTAAGAAAATATTAAAATTATAAATTTCAAAATTAAAGGTATCAACTATCTTCCTAATTTTTCTTCACCATATAAAGGTATTATTATTTTCCTAATTTTCTATTTTAAATTCTTACAATAGACCTTCTAAGAATATATTACAATTACAATTTTTTTTATTTCTATTGATATTTTTTAATTTTTATATAACTTGTTTCCTGCAAATTTGGGGCCAATTTAGAGTTTTATTAAGGTCTGAGGGGCAAAATAGACATATTAGGTTAAAATTTGTGTTAAAAAACTATTTCCAAAACAAACACTTGCTTTTGAGGTGCATTTAGTTCAAAACCGTTACTTTTATCGATTTTCGTCCAGTTTTCACTTTAATTTAAACTATGAGATTTCGAAAGGTATGATTCGAAACCATAGGAAGTTTTTCTGTATATTAGTCTAATCACAGAGGGTTTTTTTTTCTATTTTTTACCCTTAGGGTAAATCTGTCATTTTACTCAAAACTATTAGTTTTAACAGTTTCTATCCAGTTTTCACCTTAATTCAAACCATGAGTATCGAAATGTATGATTTGAAACCACAGGGGGCTTTTCTGTTATTTACCCTTCTATTTTCCCTCAAATCATGGAAATATAGAAAAATTAATTGTGGTTTTTTTTTTGTGTTCTTTTCTTTTTTTTTTTTTGTTTTTGTTTTTGTGGGGTGGGGGGGGGAGGGTTGCAGTTTATCAGGCAAACAACATATATAACTCGCAATTGAGTGTCTTTCTTTCGCATCTGGTTAGGCAGCCCAGCCTAGCAGTTGCAAAAAATGTTCACATTGAAGCCTGGCAAAGTCATTATCGAGACAGAGTCGGAGGGCTGTGTTGACAGGAAGACGGGTTCTTTGAGAATCATGGAAAACTATTGAAATTGCAATTTAGGGAAAATTTCACAAGCCTCTTCTAAGGTTTATGATAATTTAAGGTACTACCCTCCAAATTTAAAAAATTGCACATACATCCCCATATGGTATAAAATGACAAAAAAGACTTTCATCCAATATTGAATTTAAAGTCTCCATGAAGGGAAATAATGTAATTTTAAATTAAATTTGACAAACCCATTTAAAAAGTTAAAAAATAAAGAAGAGCAAGAGCAATAGAGTTCAATCTCATCATAACTATCCATATTGTCTCAACCCAATCTTACTCAATATAGTAGTAATTTGGAAGTAAACCAACAAAAAAAAAATCTAGTTTCTTCTAGAAATAGATTCTTACTCAATTAGTTTTTTTTTTTTTTTTTGGGGAAGGGGTTATGTAGGTATCAACAATATTTATTTTGAGCGGATAAAAATAAACTTGTCAGAGAACTTTTTCAAAATATGTGACTAATGATTTGAGTTTAATGCTATTAAGAAGATTTGTTTTTGTAGAGCATAATTACGTGAGGGCATTTTAGGATTATTAATGGAAATATTTTACTTACATAAGCAAAGTGAGATCCAACATATTTCTTGAGGGAGGTTTCTGTAAGTTTTTAAACATCAAGGCTATTGTCTGCAATTATCACAAACATTAGGGCTGGTTTGTGAAAATTACCCCCGCAATTTAATATGCAAAATAGAGCACCACTGTCAAGAGTTGTGTCTACTCGGCTTCGGTTCCATCTATTCCACGAAACTTCGATGTTTTTTTCTCCATTTAATTGCTTCCAATACCACATGGTTCAATTATTTCTATGATACAGAACGAGACCCTCGGGGTCAGGAATCCCTCATTTATAGTAATAATACTTTATCTAGGGTTCATAATTACAGTAAATTTCTTATATTTCGGTAGTAGTTTTATTAATTTATCTTTATTAGTTTTATTATTATCAGTTGTAGTTATGCTAACAAAGGTTATTGGGTAGTACCAGAAATGTAAAATTAGATGGGGATACAAATGTCCTCCATGGTAGAGAAAATCAGGGTGATACACGATTATTCTCCCTTAAGACAACAAGAATCAACAAGATTCTAAAATTTAGGGCACACCCAAAAGAGTAAGGCATAAACAACATAATAAGTGTTAAAGTTGATAAAAATACGTCAAAAGTCTATAAAATAAAATCCTAAAGATGCCCATTTATAGGTTACAAGTGTTCTAAACTGAAAAAGAAACGAAATACAATGAAAATAGAGAAAACGACTAAAAATTGAATCCACAAACGAACCCAAGCTAGGCAGCTCCCAATCCATCTTGTGGATCCACGTCGCTAGTCTCCGCCTTGAATCCGACTAGACAATCTGTGAGGGTCTCAAAATTCTATTTTTATTGAAAAATAAATAATAATATTTATATTATATTTATTCATTAAAATATTAGTGAATTTATACTTTGAATTGTTATTTTCTAATTTAGAGAAATTTTTCAAGAATTATTTGCCTGTGTTTGGTTTCGGCCAGTTTAAGCGTCGATTTTTGATCCGAGATGTGAATAGTAACTCTAAGATGAAACCGAACATATGTGGAGATATTATAGAGATATATTTAAGGTTGGACAGTGTCGGAATGAGAAAACTAGTAAAAGTTGAAGCGTCGCGTGTTGACGCGACAAAAAGTAAAGTTGGTCACCTTTTCCTTAAATTAAGGATGACCAAGCCTTTTGTCTTTAAAAAGCCACAATTCTTGCTCCTTGTCTCTTCATTTTTTCAGCTGCAATTTTGGAGCTTTAGAGAGAGAGAGGGAAAAGAGAGAAAAAAATCAAGTCTTCTTCCATTCCATTTGCATCTTCCATTTCTTGAAACTTCAAGACACCATTGGAGGGCATTTCTCTTTTTCTTTCTCTTCCTTGTTGCTACCGTGAGAGAGAAAGAGAGAGAGAGGGAGAGAGATCCGAGATTGAGAGAGAGAAAGGAAAGAGGAAGAAAGCTCATCTTGTTGTTCATCTTACTTGGCATCTTCTTGTTCTTGAGTTTTGAGGAGGAAATCAACTTCAAGCAAGCAAATCCTTGGCTAAGTTGGAAGTTCTTGAGGTTGCTAAGTTTTGGGAGATCATCCTTGGGTAGAGCTTCACAAGATCCTACTTGATCTTGCTAGATCTAACTAGATCTTGAGGTATAACACTTAAATTTCTTAGTTTTGATTTTATTAGTGTTAGATCTTTCAGATCTACGGTTTATTTTGCTAGAAATGCTTATGTTTGGAACATTTGAGTTGGGCTCTTGAATTTCCAACTTAGGTAGCTGATTTGAGATGACTTTTAGGTAGCGGACTTGAAGACCTGATTGTGGTTGTGATTCTTATTATGAGATGAGTTCATTTCGTGGTTAGAAAGTAGGATCGTTGTTGAAAATTTTGAAGAAAAGTAATGAAGGCTGGCCGAACTTATGCTTGAAAGTTTTGACATTTGATTTCGAAATTTTATGATGTTTCTTGGCTAGATTTTGCCTAAATAAATGTGTATTATATTCATTTATGAGTATATGCTTAGACAGAGTTAAAATCTTGAACTTTAATGGTGAAAAGTTGAGTTTTCACTAATTTTCGGGTAAATATGCTATTTGGACAGATTTGAGGGTTTTGAAATGTTTTATCTATTTTTCATGAATTTTAAACATTGATGTAGACACCAAATTTTGACTATTACAAGTGTTTTCTTATTTTTTTATCTATTAATATTTAGTTATTTATTTTTGAATATTCTAACTCATTTTTCTTATTTTCGTAGGTTTTAATAAAAAAAAAAAGGGCTTAGAACTGAAACGCGGACCTGTTACGCGGAGTGGTCCGCGTAACCTGATTAGAGGCTAAAAAAAAATACGCGCGTGATTTTTTCAGCCATTTTTCTCCTCATTTCTAGCTGTATTTTTTGCGACTTGAGCATCAAGAAACCTATTTAGTTAATCCCTAACTCACCCTTAATCCCTAACACCCCATCTAATGATCAAAAATCAACCAACAAACCCTAAATGCATCCAAGCCTTTGGTTGTAGGTTTTAATGCCTATAAATTACCCATGTTAGGGTTTTCTGAAAAAGAGAAGAGGGAGGCTGAGAGTGAGCAGAAAGAGAGAAGAAAGAAATTAGGAAGAAAAAGAAAAATGATTGAGAATCAAAGAGAAAAAGAAAAAGAGAGAAAAGATAAAAAACTAGGGTTTCCTTTTTTTTAGTGAAGATTTCTTGAACTTTGGTGATTCCTTTTCGTTCTTTTCAAGCCTCCGAATCAGGTAGTCTTCCTTTACTCTATATATTATTTTAATGGTCGAAAATTACTAAAAAATCAGGCCTTTTGGTGGAACCAAGGTCTTAAATGTTTTTTTTTTAAGTTTTATGACATTTGATGATGATTATTGGTTGTTATATGAGCATGTTGTGTTTATAAAGCCTTGATAAGGCTCATAGTCTTGTTCTGATGTTTAAAATCAGACGTTTGATGCTTCTGTGTTGATTTTGTTGTGATTTCTGAAAAATTTCTGGAAAAATGTTCTTCATGTTTTGAAGATGTGAAGAAACGCGGGCTACTTGCGCGGCCTACTTCGCGTAACGATCCGCGCTTCCTCTTGAATGTTTGAAGATGTGAAGAAATGCGGAGCTCTTGCATGGCTTAGTTCGCTTAACTGTCCGCGTTTCTGCTTGAATATTTGAAGATGTGAAGAAACGCGGGGTTGTTACGCAGGCCAGTCCACGTAACTTCCCGCGTTTCTAGCTTGACAGTTCTTCCCTTTCCCCTTTTTTGTCTATTTGATGATGTTGATGCTTAAGATTTGGCCTTTTTCGGTTTTAGCTTGTTTTGACATGATCTGAATGATGATTTTTAATGCTTTAAATAGATCCCCTGCCTCGAAGATTTTGTTTGTGTTATTGCGAAAAAGCTGGAAGCAATCTTCACGATATTTTGAAGATGGGAAGAGACGCGGACCGTTACGCGGCTGAGTCCTCGTTTCCCCTCTGAACTTTACATTTTGCATGTAACGCGGACGTAGTTGCGCGGTTCTGTCCGCGTTTCTACTCCGCGTAACCTCTCTGTTCCTCAGTTTTGTTGCTATTTCCTACTCTTTTATTCCAGAATCTTACTCTATTATTCGTATTTCCTATCCTTGTCCATGTTGCTTGCAGAATCTGTTTTGATACATTTTCTTTGAATTTTTGATTGATTTTTCCTTTAAATTGGTACCTTGATCCCTTTTGTTGACATTGAATCTTAGATAACCATTCCCCTCATTTAAGGATTCAATTAAGGCATCACATCAAGGGATGGTAACTTCTTTCCCCTATTATGTGCTCTTATGTGTTTTTGCATGATCTTGCATGTTTTAAATTAAGTTTTCCTTTGCTTTTATTCATGTCTAGTCTTTATTTATATCATTTAATTTTTGGGTAAATCATTTGGAGGCCTTGGATGCCAAGTTGTAATAGACAGATTTAATTTTTGCAAAAAGTGTATTTATTCCAGAAAATGTAATAGTTAGATTATTATTCCGAAATTTTTTCCCTTTAGAATGTATTTAGGTTCCCCCAATGTAATAATTAGGTTTTATATGCTTATTTTGCATGCTTGCATGTTTATGTGTTTACTTGCTTTCCTAGGGTCTCGCATCTAGATATTATGCCTATGTGTTATGTGTTTATGTGTTTTATGTGTTTACTTGCTTTATTATCATGTCTACATGTTTATTGTGTAAATGTATTGACGTCACCACACTAGTCCAACGCTAGTTGTGGCCTTTCCTTTCGATTTCTCACTAATCCAATGTTAGTGAGAACTTTTAGACGAGGGCTAGTCCAATGCTAGACCCTTAATGCCGTTCATGCATTAGATACAAATTTCACACACTTTGCAGTTTTAGAATTTCTTTTCCATTTTTGCATGTTACTATTCTCTCATCCCGTATGCGAAACATCTCATTTAGTTTTCTTTTTCATCAAACAATAGATTAGTGCATTTAGAGCATTACCCTTTGAATTAGGGAAAAGAGCGAGTATGACTTCTTAGTCTTAGCACGCTTTTATTTCCTTCTATGAAAAGGAAGATTTGAAATCACGAATTTAGTCCCCCGCACTCATTATATTGCATTATCCCTCTTTAGGACATACATGTGCATTATTTTAAATTCTATCAAAATCATTCTTTAAAAATCAACTTTCTTCTCCATGTTTAGCAATTTAAAGTCAAAATCCATTTTTCTTAAAATTGCATCTTTTGGAAATTCAAGTTCCTCTTTGCACTTAAAAATTGATCTTTTCAAAAATCCAATTTCTTTTCCCTTGAGATTTTTATAAAAATTGCATTTCTTTTGAAAACCCTAGTTTTCCCGTTTTTTCCGAGTCTCATCATTTGTATTTTTCGTGACCTCTTCGAGGGATCAAATTTGGATGACACAACTAATGTGATCAATTCCAATCAAACCTCAAGGAGACATTTTGCCCCTCCCAATCCAACATTAGGTTTAGGTTTTGCATCCATATAGATAACATCCAAATGTGATAAATTTTAAAGTTAGAATTAGGAAATTTTTAACTAAATCTTGCAACTAGCTTTGGCTAGGTTAGAAGGGTGCCTTAGAGACGAGTAACATCGAATCTTTGCCTTCCCTTCTTTCAACCGTGACCCTCGAACCTTTTTCTCTAGTTTTTCAAAGACCTGGAGTCGTCTAAAAAAGGGTTTTCTTAGTTTATTTTCATTAATTAAAATTTTTGGGTGACTTGGTACACCTAAACTCCATACCAAGTGGCGACTCCCAAACTTTTCTAAAAACCCTTTTCTAGACTTTGTTTTTTGGGTCCAAATCGTCGCATTTTTGTAGTCCCATGACCCATTTCTTTTTTCAAAAATCAAAAATCAATTTTTAACTAAAAAATCTTTTTCCAACCAAAAACCCGAAAAGACGAGGGTTTTCTTTTCCCTCTCTCCTTTTCAAAAAAATGGGGCCCGACAGCTTGGCGACTCCACTGGAAATCGAACCCAGAATCTCTGGTTCGCGTAACAGTCCGCGTAACCTGATCAGAGGCTAAAAAAAAATACGCGCGTGATTTTTCCAGCCATTTTTCTCCTCATTTCCAGCTGTATTTTCTGCGACTTGAGCATCAAGAAACCTATTTAGTTAATCCCTAACTCACTCTTAATCCCTAACACCCCATCTAATGATCAAAAATCAACCAACAAATCCTAAATGCATCCAAGCCTTTGGTTGTAGGTTTTAATGCCTATAAATCACCATATTAGGGGTTTTCTGAAAAAGAGAAGAGGGAGGCTGAGAGTGAGCAGAAAGAGAGAAGAAAGAAATTAGGAAGAAAAAGAAAAATGATTGAGAATCAAAGAGAAAAAGAAAAAGAAAGAAAAGATAAAAAACTAGGGTTTCCTTTTTTTTAGTGAAGATTTCTTGAACTTTGGTGATTCCTTTTCGTTCTTTTCAAGCCTCCGAATCAAGTAGTCTTCCTTTACTCTATATATTATTTTTCTGGTCAAAAATTGCTAAAAAATCAAACCTTTTGGTGGAACCAAGGTCTTAAATGTTTTTTTTTAAGTTTTATGACATTTGATGATGATTATTGGTTGTTATATGAGCATGTTGTGTTTATAAAGCCTTGGTAAGGCTCATAGTCTTGTTCTGACGTTTAAAATCAGACGTTTGATGCTTCTGTGTTGATTTTGTTGTGATTTCTGAAAAATTTCTGGAAAAATGTTCTTCCGCGTTTTGAATATGTGAAGAAAGCAGCGCTACTAGCGGTTTACTTCGCGTAACGATCCGCGTTTCCTCTTGAATGTTTGAAGATGTGAAGAAACGCGGAGTTCTTGCGCGGAATAGTTCGCATAACGATCCGTGTTTCTGCTTGAATATTTGAAGATGTGAAGAAACGCGGGATTGTTACGCAGGCCAGTCGCCTGACAGTTCTTTCCTTTCCCTTTTTTTGTCTATTTGATGATGTTGATGCTTAAGATTTGGCCTTTTTCGGTTTTAGCTTGTTTTGACATGATCTGAATGATGATGTTTAATGCTTTAAATAGATCCCATTGCCTCTGAAGGTTTTGTTTGTATTATTGTCTGAAAAACTGGAAGCAATCTTCCTGATGTTTTGAAGATGGGAAGAGACGCGGATTGTTACGCGGATGAGTCCGCGTTTCCTGTCCGCGTTTCCCCTCTGAACTTTACATTTTGCATGTAGCCTTGACGTAGTTGCTGCTCATCATGATTCTACTCCGCGTAATCTCTCTGTTCCTCAGTTTTGTTGCTATTTTCTGCTCTTTTGTTCCAGAATTTTACTCTATTATTCGTATTTCCTAGTCTTGTCCATATTGCTTGCAGAATCTGTTTTGATACCTTTTCTTTGAATTTTTGATTGATTTTTCCTTTAAATTGGTACCTTGATCCCTTTTGTTGACATTGAATCTTAGATAACCATTCCCCTCATTTAAGGATTCAATTAAGGCATCACATCAAGGGATGGTAACTTCTTTCCCCTATTATGTGCTCTTATGTGTTTTTGCATGATCTTGTATGTTTTAAATTAAGTTTTCCTTTGCTTTTATTCATGTCTAGTCTTTATTTATGTCATTTAATTTTTGGATAAATCATTTGGAGGCCTTGGATGCCAAGTTGTAATAGACAGATTTAATTTTGTAAAAAGTGTATTTATTCTAGAAAATGTAATAGTTAGATTATTATTCCAAATTTTTTCCCCTTAGAATGTATTTAGGTTCCCCCAATGTAATAATTAGGTTTTATATGCTTATTTTGCATGCTTGCATGTTTATGTGTTTACTTGCTTTCCTAGGGTCTTGCATCTAGATATTATGCCTATGTGTTATGTGTTTATGTGTTTTATGTGTTTACTTGCTTTATTATCATGTCTACATGTTTTATTATGTAAATATATTGACGTCATCACACTAGTCCAATGCTAGTTGTGGCTCGTTCCCTCTAACAATGTCACACTAGTCCAACGCTAGTTGTGGCCTTTCCTTTTGATTTCTCACTAATCCAATGTTAGTGAGAACCTTTAGATGAGAGCTAGTCCAATGCTAGACCCTTAAGACCATTCATGCATTAGATACAAGTTTCACACACTTTTCACTTTTAGGTTTTCTTTTCCATTCTTGCATGTTACTATTCTCCCATTCCGTATGCGAAACATGTCATTTAGTTTTCTTTTTCGTTAAAAATAGAGTAGCTTTTTTTAGGGCATTACCCTTTGAATTAGGGAAAAGAGCGAGTATGGCTTCTTAGCCTTAGCACGCTTTTATTTCCTTCTATAAAAAGGAAGATTGAAGTCACGAATTTAGTCCTCCGCACCCATTATGTTGCATTATCCCTCTTTAGGACATACATGTGCATTATTTTAAATTCTATCAAAATCATTCTTTAAAAATCAAGTTTCTTCTTCATGTTTAGCAATTCAAAATCAAAATCCATTTTTCTTAAAATTGCATCTTTTGAAAATTCAAGTTCCTCTTTGCACTTAAAATTGATCTTTTCAAAATCAATTTCTTTTCCCTTGAGATTTTATAAAATTGCATTTCTTTTGAAAACCCTAGTTTTCCGTTTTTCAGTCTCATCATTTGTATTTTTTCGTGACCTCTTCGAGGGATCAAATTTGGATGACACAACTAATGTGATCAATTCCAATCAAACCTCAAGGAGACATTTTGCCCCTCTCGATCCAACATTAGGTTTAGGTTTTGCATCCATATAGATAACATCCAAATGTGATAAATTTTAAAGTTAGAATTAGCAAAATTTTAACTAAATCGCAACTAGCTTTGGCTAGGTTAGAAGGTGCCTTAGAGGCAGTAACATCAGATCTTTGCCTTCCCTTCTTTCAACCGTGACCCCCGAACCTTTTTCTCTAATTTTCAAAGACCTGGAGTCGTCTAAAAAAGGGTTTTCTTAGTTTATTTTCATTAATTAAAATTTTTGGGTGACTTGGTACACCTAAACTCCATACCAAGTGGCGACTCAAACTTTTCTAAAACCCTTTTCTAGACTTTATTTTGGGTCCAAATCGTGCATTTTTTGTAGTCCCATGACCTATTTCTTTTCAAAATCAAAATCAATTTTTTTACTAAAGAATCTTTTTCCAACTAAAAGTCAAAACGACGAGGTTTCCTTCCTCTTTTCAAAAAAAGCACGGTTTTTGGAGATTTTCCTAAGAGGGTCCGAGCACTTGATTTAGGTGACTATTTCATTTTTCTAACTTTCTTATATATCACATTTGGATGTTTTAGGTTGCATTTCCTTTTCTTTTCTTTTTTTCTTTTTAGGATTTTTTCCGGCGCAATCACTCTTTACACATCGCGTACATGATGAATGAATTGTTGTTTATTTATTTGTATTGATATTTACTTGTACCGCGCCTTGCATTTGGGGTGGGTGTGCATCTACCCTAGAGCCTCGAGAATGTTTGGTATTTGAATCCCTCCTCTCAAAGGGAATCACTTTCATACATGCATATGTATTTTACTTTGACCCTTTTTTTTTTACTTTAGTGGCTTGTCACGCCACTCTTCCCTATTAGGATTAGGATTGATCCACTTGGACATGTGGCCGTGGCACGACGTGCACGTAGCAATGTCCGGGGGATCACTCGAGCCACCGACTTGAGGCATTTGGATTGATGACCTTTTGCCTTTTGGTCTGAAGGTTTGGGAGCCTGTAACCTTTGTCAAGTCTAGATGCATTAGTGAGCCCAACCTCATGCATCCATGTTAGAATTACCTAGGGAAGAATCTATCTTACCCTATTAAGGATCACTAGACACGAGAAGAGGGATTCCACCCCTCTTTATTTTTGTGCAATTTGTTGCTCCAACGTGTTATGTGATATCTGTCGATTAAACTAACCTTTTGTTGTCTTCCCTTTTCTTGCATTTCACAAACTCTAGAAAATAAGAGTCCTGACACTCTTTTAAGACAAGCCATCCTTCTAGATAGGCTATTGCACGTTTAAATTTATGTTTATTGCATTTAAGTTATAATTGCATATCACTTTTAGACTTACCCCGGCATTCAAATAGGTCTCCTATAGGCCGTGTTTCATTTTGCACCCTTACTTGCGTTAATAAATTGTCATCATGCATTAACCATAGAGGGAATGTCATTTAGGGAATCCCACGATAGGAATAAACCACCCTTGTGTCTCGGATATATAATCCAGTGAGACTTGCATGTTTATGTTTTCAGTAATATCCAAAGGGGTAGTGCACAAGGTAAGGTAGGGTCCGATCCCTTCTATGATGGCATCCAAAGATATGGAGTGAGTTTCGCATGCTAGAATATAAACCTCTAGTAATCATTTTTTGGCCATTTTATCAAAGTTGGTAAAATCCCCTGCATAAGGACACTAAATCGAAAAAATTCACAAATAATTTCTCATTGTTGAGATAATGATTTTATCAAGGCCAAATCTTGATTTTAGAAGGCTTATGAGCTAGTGTGTTACAAATAAAATTGAGATGTGGAGTTACAGGTAAGTAATGAACCCAGTCGACTTTTGGGTAAACCATCAATCCATTTGAACTAGATCCATATTTCCCTCAAGACTAGTCAAGGCACTACGATTCTTTCAAGAATAGTTCTTTTCATGCTAAATTAACCTTTAACCTCTCTTCACATATCAATTAAAGTAATAAATCCATTCGGACTTTGTCCTCGTGATGCATCAAGTATCACATATTCTTTTGGTCAATCCTCTAGATTGTTTTACTAATCGCATATCAGTGAAGTGATCGGATCCATCAGGTATTGTATGGTGCATACCCCAGAGGATTGCATTTTTCATGCTAGGCCGACCCTTGGCATAAAAGGGCTCCTCCATAGGACATGCATACCGATTTTGCAATTCTGCCTACTAACTCCAAGTTTTTTTTCTTTTCCTTTCCCCCCTCCCTTGCATTCATAAAAATGTATGCGTTGATAAGAAAGAAACATTTTCTTGATCTAATAAAGTTTTGAAGATTAGAAGTGTTATTTGATTCTTGGGTAGATCCTGCAATGCAAACTATGGAGAATTCATTTGGGGAAATACAAGCTCAAAGCATCTATGAGATTTATGGCATGGAGGTTTAACGACTTGTCTATGAAAATCAATATTTTGACATGTTTTGTAAATAAAAGAGAGGGATTAATGAAAAGTAGAGTTGTATTTTAGATGTTTTCATTTTTCTTAGTTGAATAAATTTTTACTTCAAATTTTTTATTCCAAATAAAGCTGTTCTTTTGGACTTTCCTTATTTTGTAACTTTGTACATGTTTATGTGAATTTCATCTTCTCTTATAAGGAGACTTCATGATGGATTTTAAGAAAACAAGACCAAGTTGAATCTTGTCATTTGTTGAATAAAATTGACAAATGTTTGCATGCAGTAAATTTGTGGCCTCAATAATGTAGTGAGAGAGCCTGAATTCAAAATCTCAAATGAGTCACTCGAACTTGTTATCTTATTTTCAGTGACCAAGCAAGATGGAGTTTTCCTTTCGTTTTACTTTTCTGATCCTATCAAGCCTTCAGAATGAATAAATTAGCTACATTGGTTAGCACACCCCAAGTCAGGGCAGTTTTATTTTGTAAAGGTTCACTACAGCTAGATTGATTCAACTCATATTCAGTTGAAAGCAAAATGATCATTACTTTTGATTGTTTTGAAAATTTGGGATGATGCTTTAGGCATCCGTTTTTGTCTTCACACAAATTTTGTCATTTGTTCTCCCATTTGAGTCATCAGAAGTACAATTTCGTTTCAAATAAAAGTCTTGATGATCATACCCCTATTAGAGTGATTTTCAAATGCTAGAAAGGAAAAGATTTTCACAATGATTTGTTCTTTACTTTGGTTGTCATGGGACTTGGAAATGATGCTTTGGCCATCTCTTTTACTATCTAAACACTCTTTACCCTTTGCATCCCAAGATTGAGCCTAAATTGGTGGTTCGTTTCAACAGCACTTATGATCGCATCCCCACATTGGGGTAGGAGACATAAGCATTTTCAATGATGTCAAGGATGCTACAATTTTTGAAAAAAAAAAGAGAAAAAAAGAAAAATTGAAAAAGGGAGAATAAAAAAAGAGAAGGAGTGAAGTCAAGAAAAAAAAAAAAAGAAAAAAAAAGTGAGAAAAAAAGGGGACAGAAAATATGGAAAAAAAAAAAGAAAGAAAAACTGAGAAAAGCAAAGAGAAATTTCAATGCTAAAAATCATCGAAGAAGGATGATAGAAGTCATGATGAGATGCAAGATCTTAAAGGTCAACCCCAAATTGGGGCAATTTTTTGAAAGAAATACGATAATAGGTGCAAATGTCCTTAACAATCCTATTTCTTTTAGCTGTCGTCTTCAAGCCACATTACAAGCTCACAAAGTCCATCGCTGACGTATGTTTCATGACAACTTAAAGTATAGATCAAACTCTATAGGGCCCATGAATCACTCATGATCGCAAGGTCATAACCTATCTCCTTGTGTTTAGCTATCTCTTCTTAAGTATTACAAGCCCATGGATTTTATATGTTGACTAAATCTTCATACAAATTAAGAGTGAGTAACTTTTGGCTTTCATCAAGAATAGGATGTTGAATCAGTTTAATGCAATTTAGATATAATACTAAGAAGAACCTCAATGTGCAGTGTTTTCTCTTACCTTCTTTTTTATTTGAATCGACACCTACCTGAGTGGTCTTGAAGCATGAGCTAGCAAGAAAGAGTGGCCTTTTTCCCCAAAATATTGACCCTAAGTGAGGGAGAGACCTATTGCAATTTGATCTAGTTTCAAGAGGTTCATCATGAGTTCTCCTATATGAGTAAGCATGATCTTTTGACTTGCTTTTTATTTGAGTAATGCAATTTATATTGTCTTGGATGTCTCTAATAACAGACTAATGCATTTTTTTTTTGATATTGCCATTTGATTGCTTTCAAAAAAAAAAAATTTATGGAGCATTTCTATGATGTATTTCTGGGCATACCCAAGGGTCAAATAACACATCTTTAAATTTGCCACTCAAAATTTGGCTTTTGATAAGTTAGCATTTTTCTTAAGCAAGAAAGCAATTTTTTTTGAGAATTCAAGTGCACATCATATTTTGCAAGTCCCCTATTGTATGCAGGTATTCATGGCTGAGATCCGCAAGAAACAGAAGACAAATTTTACAGATCCAAAGATCAAGCATGAATAAAAAATCAATAACACTACATTGCAAGATGATGGCATAGCCTATCAATTTCAAAGGAGCGCCAACTCTAACAACTAGTTTTGGATTTACCTTTCAAAAAAAAAGAAAAAAAGTGAAAAAGAAGAAAAAAGTGAAAAAGAACGAAAGAAAAGTTTTCCCTTTAATGCTACATATAGTTCCTTTTGGACTTTTGAAACATTTTACCTTTGGATTGCATTTCTAAATCGGGGCAATTTTATGTTGAAAAAAAAATTTTTTTTTTAAGGAAAATTGAGAAAAATTTTTCAAGGAAAATTTTCAATAAACAAAGAAAATTTGAAAAAAAAAGAGGAGAAAAGAAAAAAAAAGAAGAGAGAAAATTTTAATGGAAACAATGTTTTATTTGATTAAACTGGGGCAAATTTTTTCATTGGCTACATTAGAGCCAATTTTTATTGAATTAAACTGGAGCAAATTCTCAATTAACTAAATTGGGACATTCTTTTTTATTAAACTGAGGCAAATTTTTGGTTGACCAAAATAGGGCAAATGCTTAAAGGAAAATTGAAAAAAAAAATCTGCAAGAAAGAATTTCTCAATAAAAGGTGAAAATTGGGGCAAGTTTGCAACATTCACTAAATGATTTTTGTCAATGCATGCATGAGCATATTGCACATTAATCTGCCAGATGGAAGCTTATGGAGATGCAGCTCAGAGCTTTTAGCACTCGACTAGGTCGTTATAGAGTACTCGACAGCCTATCCGAGGCCACCGGAGGCGATAATGGAGCTGAGGGGGACGACAGACCCATCCTCTGATTTGCAATTTATCCCATCCTTGCTTTATTTCACTTCTTATGTTTGATCCTGCGTTCTGTTTTTTTAGACATAAGTTTAACTGTTAGAAATATTTTTGGTTAAATTGTTGCATCAGGAGGTATATATTTGTTTAAATTTGGCTCTTTTGTGCTTATATATGTTGAATGTGTTTGAAAATTTGGGTTGCTGGCAGGGAGTTTCATCCAGTTATAGGGGAAACTCTGCCAATTTAAAGAAAAAAAAAACTTTATCTAAATTACACATTTGCCCCACAAATTGATTTGTTTTTCGAAATTTGATTCAAAAAGGGTGCAAATATCCAATCATTAGGTTGCAATTGCCTTCATCTTTTTGAAATAAAGGCCGCACGATGTGAAAAATCCTTTTTCCATCGTACTCGAAAATAATTATTATGTGATTAAGATATTGGCATTTTAGAAAGTATGTTTTGTAAAATATGGAAAATTATGCCTCAGTTTTTTTTCCTATTAAATGAGATTTCTTCTTTTATTGGATTTTGCAAGAAAATTATTGATACAGTTGGCAAATGATCCTTTTTCAATTGATATGCTATAAAAAAAGGAAAAAGAAAAAAAAAGAAAAAAAAGAGAAAAAGAAAAAGCAGCAAAGTGAGAACCAAAGTTCTACTCCAATGATTCTAGTACTAAGTAACCGGAGGTTTAACATCTACAAATGTTAACTTTCGCGTAAAACGGTATTTGAATTACAAGTATGCAAAGCAGTTCGAACAAGTAAAATGTTGAGTAACCGGGAATTTTCACCTAAAAGTGTTGATTTTCGCGTCAAAAGACATTTTTACTATTTGAGCAAGAAGGCATATGTCGAGTAACCGGGAGTCTTCACCTAAAAGTGTTGATTTTCGCGTCAAAAGGCATTAGTGCAATTTGAGTAAGAAGATGTGTTTCAGTAAATCCTTTTTAGCATAAAATCTGAGAAAACTATGGAAAAGGCAAGCTTAAATTGACTATATGAGTCGTTTGATTGCAAAATTTGGTGAAAGTGAGAAATCAAGCTTGAATTGTTAAAATTGAGGTATAATTGTCTCTCTTTTACTTGATATTATGAGTACTTGATGCAAATTGAATAATTGCATAATAATGTTTTGCCTGGTTTATGAGGATTTGGATTTCCAAGATCGCATGGTTTATTTCAATCCCATAGTTCGTTTTGATGAATATTTCCTACCACTTGAGAACAAGCAATGTTTCATGAGTACGAATATCTGATGAATGTGTTTTATTGCATGATTCTCATACGTTTTAGTCATTTAATGGCCAACAGCTGTGATCACAAGAAAATTCTTTACACTTTATGATTAAAAAGGAAAAGAAAAAAAAATTTAAACTTCCATAGACTGATTGGTTAAAATTTCATGACTTCTGCAGGATTAACGATTCATTTGACACTGGGGCAATTTTGTTTTGAGAGAAGTGATCTCCAATTTTGGATAATGCATTCAAAATTAATTTTTGCCGGAAAAGGTTTGCAAATCAAGAGGATGGAAACATATGTGTATTTGTTTCAACCCTGGAGAGGAAAGGTTTCAGTTATACTCTTCAAATTTTCAAAATCCATCAATTCTTTAAAAAAAAAAGTCACTGTTCCCATCAATCACTTACTTTTCAAGACAAGAAAATCAAAAATAAAAAATGCAACATTTCACTGAGTGCATCATTATTTGCATTCTATATTTATCATGTTTGAATAGCTTGTGTCTTATTTTTCAAAGTCTCGCAATCCAGAATTTATGTTTCAGTTCTTATTTCCATCTCTCCCACTAGTATCTAGATTTGGGTCCAATCCCACCAGCAATTTAGACCTAGGGCATATTTGCATTTTCCCATCTAGTCATTCAGGTTTGAGTCCAGTCCCACTGAATAGTCTAAATTTGGAAAGAATTTTAAATTTCTGTTGGTTGTTGTCTCAGCCTCCGTCGAGCACCCTTCTATCTCCCCTGCTTCAATTTAAATTTCTGTTGGTTGCTGTCTCAACCTCCGCCGGGCACCCTTCTATCCCCCCTGCTTCAATTTAAATTTCTGTTGGTTGCTGTCTCAACCTCCGCCGGGCACCCTTCTATCCCTGCTTCAATTTAAATTTGTTAGTTCTTTGTCTCACCTGCACCCTTCTATCCCCTGCTTCAATTTAAATTTGTTGGTTCTTTGTCTCGACCTGCACCCTTCTATCTCCTTCTTGATATTTTAAATTCTGTTGGTGAGTCTCAACCTCCATGGGCACCCTTCTATCCCCTGTTTCAATTTAAATTTATGTTGGTTCTCCACACCCTTCTATCTCCTTCTTGATATTTTAAATTCTGTTGATGAGTTTCAGCCTCCGGCACCCTTCTATCCCTTCTTGATATTTTAAATTTTTTGTTGGTTCTTTGTCTCGACCTCAGCACCCTTCTATCCCCCTTCTTGATATTTTAAATTCCTGTTGGTGAGTCTCAGCCTTCGCCAGGCACCCTTCTATCCCCTTCTTGATATTTTAAATTCACGTTGGTGAGTCTCAGACACCCTTCTATCCCCTTCTTGATATTTTAAATTCACATTGGTGAGTCTCGACCTCCTTGATATTTTAAATTCACGTTGGTGAGTCTCGACCTCCGCACCCTTCTATCTCATTCTTGATATTTTAAATTCCTTGGTGAGTCTCTCGACCCTTCTATCCCTTCTTGATATTTTAAATTCCTGTTGATGAGTCTCAGCCTCCGCCGGGCACCCTTCTATCTCATTCTTGATATTTTAAATTCCTGTTGGTGAGTTTCAGCCTCCGTCGGGCACCCTTCTATCTCCCCTTCTTGATATTTTAAATTCATGTTGATGAGTCTCAACCTCCGCCGGGCACCCTTCTATCCCCCTTCTTGATATTTTAAATTCTTGTTGGTGAATCTCAACCTCCGCCGGACACCCTTCTATTTACCCTTCTTGATATTTTAAA
Source organism: Gardenia jasminoides (assembly GCA_013103745.1). Classification (NCBI taxonomy): domain Eukaryota; kingdom Viridiplantae; phylum Streptophyta; class Magnoliopsida; order Gentianales; family Rubiaceae; genus Gardenia; species Gardenia jasminoides. Next base: position 5,329,475 of record CM023099.1, on the reverse strand, counting down.
TTCCTGTTGGTGAGTCTCAACCTCCGCCGGGCACCCTTCTATCTCCCATTCTTGATATTTTAAATTCCTGCTGGTGAGTCTCAACTTCCGCCGGGCACCCTTCTATCTCCCCTTCTTAATATTTTAAATTCCTGTTGGTGAGTCTCAGCTTCCGCCGAGCACCCTTCTACCTCCCCTTCTTGATATTTTAAATTTCATGAGTCTCCCACCCTTCTATCTCCCATTCTCAAATTTTTACATTCTTGTTGAAATTTTCAAAAAAATCCAGTACCCATTTTATCACAGTTCATTTTCATTTGAACTACGTTTGACCTGATTCTCATAGCAAGATACGTAGGCAACTCTATACGAGTTCGGTCACATTATGCATTTTTAGTTTGAAAATTGGCAATCTAACATTCCTGTTGTTTACAATGGTTCAGATACAACCAGCAAAACTAGGTAAGCATTTGGTGTCTACGTCTTTGTCTAGAGTTTCTTCGAAACTCAGACAAAGAGGGGCAAGATGTAGACACCAAATTTTGACTATTACAATTGTTTTCTTATGTTTTTATCTATTAATATTTAGTTATTTATTTTTGAATATTCTAAAGCATTTTTCTTATTTTCGTAGGTTTTAAAAAAAAAAAGGGCTTAGAACTGAAACGCGGACCTGTTACGCGGAGCAGTCCGCGTAACCTGATCAGAGGCTAAAAAAAAATACGAGCGCGATTTTTTCAGCCATTTTTCTCCTCATTTCCAGCTGTATTTTCTGCGACTTGAGCATCAAGAAACCTATTTAGTTAATCCCTAACTCACCCTTAATCCCTAACACCCCATCTAATGATCAAAAATCAACCAACAAACCCTAAATGCATCCAAGCCTTTGGTTGTAGGTTTTAATGCCTATAAATCACCCATGTTAGGGTTATATTTCTGCTTATATTTATAGTCAAAATTTCTGAGCATGATAAATATTTCTTGAGTTTTAGATTGGCTATAGAGGTAAAGTAGACCGGCATATGGGTTTTTTTTTTTTTTTGTTTTTCTTTTTTTGGGGGGTTTTTTTTGGGGGAGGTTGAGCAAGGGGCATTCCAAATCTCAGGAAGATTTGTATAGCTTCTTTCTCGCTTCTATGTTCCTTGGTTTTGAGTCAGGGCATTCACGATGGATGAGAGTGCAATTTACGTGCCACATCATCATTACACTATCTCTTCCTTTATTACACTCACATTTACAATAGCTTACGCTACACAAATAGTACAATAGCATGGTCCACAATCAAATCAAACTTTTATTTTAATAATACATAACTCATATCTCATAAATAAATAAATTCTTTTTCCAAAAATAATTTTATTATTTTTGAAAAATAAATTATTGACTTTCATTAAAATATTTGCTTTTTGGATTTTTTATTTTATAAAAAAATAAATATTATTAATTTTTAAATTTTAATAATATATATTTTTGTATCTAAAATTATTTTTAAAAAATAAATTATTAACTTTCATTAAGATATTTACTTTTTGGATTTTTTATTTAATAAAAATAATATTATTTATTTGTAAATTTTAATAATATATATTTTGTATCTCTCAAAAATAACATAATTATGTATGAGATTAAACAAATATGTGATATCTCACAGTTTTGTATTTTCTCGGTGGTCTAGATTTTTGATTCTTATTGAAGTAGTTGGCGACTCGTTTCCAAAAACTCTCATAGTTCCTGAGCACTTGCAAACATCTTGTCATCATCCACACTCCATGGGACGCGTTTACCATGAGGTTCTTCCACTGCCTCATTGGATACATTTAGGGGATATGCATAATTTTACATATTTGTAGGAATACCATGAAATTGAAATTTGGGTAATTTTGAAAATTTTGGTGGTTTTAATTTTGTAAAGATGATGAATTTTCTATATTTGGAACACTAAATATATTTTTAAAACTATTAAAATTCCCATCCATAACGAGAAAATATTGAAATTTTAGAAAATTGTGTAAAGAGGTTGAAGAAAATGAATGGTGGAGTAGGAGAAATAATAGAGTAGGAGAGTGAGAAATGAAAGGAAAAAAAAAAAGATATCTTGTATTTATAGAGAAAACTTTTGGAGTTTAACAGTACAAATTGACCGTTACATATCCGTTAGAAATAATCAAAATTTGATCGTCGCATGTGTTTGCATTTGGGCCCACGTGCGTATCATGTGCATGATACACCCACAGTGGGAGGCCGTATCATGCAGCCTGCAGGAGTGTAATGTGGGGGACATGCTCGCATAGTATTTCTCCTTCCTGGGCTTGACGAAATCAAGAAAACTGAGCAGTTTATCAAAGTTGGCGTGTAGCTAATTTTTTAACTGTTAAAGCTCTGTGGTTACCTCGTGATTTTTGGTATGTTTCATATTTTTTTGGGTTTTCATTATCAGAAAAAATTACCTCGTGATTTTTGGTATGTTTTATTTTTGGATTTTCATTATCACAAAATTAAAATTTCATAAATAATAAATGATAAGAAAGGCATAGGAGAATAAAGGAAATTTGTTCATGGAATGTGAAACATAACCGTGATGGAGAAACATAACCATGAATTTTATTGTAATTAAAATATCAAACCATGACTCAACTCTAGTTCATAAATCAACTTTGACACATCATTCTAATATAGTTACCAAATAAAAATATACTAAAACTACTAAAATTTTAAATAGACTTGGTTTAATTTTTGTCAACAATACCTCCTTTGAACCAAATTCTTGATATTATTCTCTCCAATGCCATTATGAGTTTCAATCGCCATTGCAAGTTCCAAGATAGTATACTTACATGCAACCCCAATTTAATTTTTATCTCCATTTTCACTAATGGATGTAGGGCATACTTGTACTTCACACAATTAAATTGCTAATATCAAAAAATCCATCAACGTTGGATTTATCCACCCCACAAGTTCTAACGTTTTTTTTAACGTCTTCATCCGTAACCAAATTAATACATTCACTGACAAATTCTTCTTCATTAATCATCCTAAGCTAAATATGAAAATCAATATTTCCAACCTTACCAAAATTTCAAAAAGTCTCTTTATCAACAAATATACTTTTTCCAAATTAACTTCCCATGTTAAATCGAGTTTGACTTACAATCAGGCTTATAATCAAGCTCCATCAAAATATAGCAGAGATTTGACAAAAACAGTTAGGTGTTTCAGAATCAATAAAGAGTCTCATATAATATTCTTTAACCATAGATTTCTGCATAATCTTGAAAAAAAAAATTATCTTCTTTTTTTTTATGTTCTTTTGGCAAATGATAAAAAGAATTTATTTTAAGAATATCACCCAAACCACACCTTTCATTATATTTCTCCATTATTTTTTCCCATTCTCATCTTTCCTCAACTGTACTCTGTGTGCAAATTTTTAACTTTTCACAACTGACATATTCTCTTTCCATAGAAATTCAAAATAATTTATGTGCCTTCACAAAAATTTTCTTCCATAGTTGAATTTTTGGACCTTCCTATCTTCAGATTTCATCAAACTCTATTGTAGACAATTAATAATCTAGTAGGACGTTTTTTTCCTGATCATTGCACAATGCCAACAATCTCTACAAAGTACATTTTTTAGATCTTTGTCCAATTAAAGTCAATTTTGTTTAATTCCAATCAACAAACGAGTATTCCAGACCAACCTCGTGGTCCGACCCTTCAATATATGAGTATTCTATCACGATCTCTACACTATTGTATGGCACAAGCTTCTCTATCATAAACCAGTGTTTTTAAATTCGGACCGGACCGGCCGGTCCGACCGGTTGAACCGGGAACTAGCCAGTCATCCGGTTCCAGTCATTCTTCAAAACAGGAAAATTCAAAAACCGGTCAAAACCCGGGTTTGACCGGGTCTAATCGGGTGAACCGGTTGACAGGATTTGACTATTTGACCTTTTTTTTTCTTTTTTTTTTTTTTTACCTTTAACCCATTATATCCCTTCAAACTCACTTTTTAAGTATTAGTAAATATGCTTTAACCTCTCATTATTTTAATAAAGTGTAAAATTAATCCAATACATTTTTTAAGTTACATTTCTACCTATATATATATATATATATATTATATTCTTTAAGTCAATTTATTTATTAAATATAAAATTCTCAAATTTATATATAAAGTCATAAATCACCAATTTAAGAAAAAATTTTAAAATATATAAAGTTGAAAACTACCAATTTGAGGAAATTTTTATATACTATTTTTAAGGGAATTTTTTTATATACTATTTTGATTATATATTATTAATATATATTTTTATGACATATTTATGATGTCATCCGATTCGACCTCGGTCGGACCCATCGACCCCTGACCCTTAAACTCAGCCAGTTCGATACCCGATCCGAGTCTGAAAACATTTTCATAAACTCTATACACCATCCAGGCACCACAGACACCCAAAGTCAAACCCTTGAATTTAAGACTCTACTATTACTTATTAGCACAAAAACTCATATAGGGGAAGTAAAACTAAAATCATACAAATAATAAACAATGAGAAAGGTACTGAATCATAAAATAAATTTATTCATTGAATGTGATTTTCCTCAGTTATAAAAGTTGGACATCAAGTTTTTATATAGAAAAACATGACCATGAATTCTATTCTAGTTCTAATACCAAAACATGTTTCAACATTATTTTCTAAATCAACTTTAACACCTAATTCTAATCTAGTTACCAAACAAAAAATATAATTCTAAAAGTACTAAACTTTTGTCAACAGTTTTGCTCATTTGTTACGATGATTATAAGCACCAATTTGATTTATGTGCTTTTCCTTGATAAATAAGGATATTAAGAGCTCGGAAGTGGCTATAGGTTTTGAATATTTGGAGTTGCGTGCTACAGTACAAATTCAGAAAAAAAACAGGAATATTCACAATCGGAAAAGAATGGGTATGGGTTGAAATTTTTCCAATTAATCAGTTAGCAAAATTCTGATTTTGATTTTTCTATTCATATATTTCAAATTGCACAGGACAATATTGTGATCCCTTTTCAGAAATATAATATCGATATGTTATTCGATCCCTTTTCTCTTATTCATCTCCTCCTTTTTTTTTTTTTTTTTAATATCAGCACTACACCATATGGCCGCTACTCTGTCACCATGGCAAGGACCACCAATAACAGTGCCATGGAAGCCATCGCTGCTATTAAATCAGAAAAGCCCAGTTACTCAATATTTCTGATAATTGCACTTAGTATTCATCTAATTTTGAAAATTACACTTACCCCCTTTCATAGCTCAAAAGGGCTACAATAACCTTCCTAAAAGAATAATGCTGATAAAAAATTGAGGCATTAGAATTTTATAAAGGGGAAAATGACTTTTTAAAAGATAGTATTAAATTCAAATGGCTACCAAAATTTGGAAATTTTCTACCAATTACATTTCCCCTACCAAATAGCAGTATCATTGCCACGCTATTTATTTTCCACAGCTTCAACTCATCTCTTTTACCATCCAAGTTTTTCATTCCTCTCCTAAATCCCAAGTTCCATATTCCACAAATTTCAGTGTTGATCATGCCCCTTAATTTACGTTTTTCATTCTTCTCATATTCTCATTTTTTCCTCCCACCAAAGTTCAATAAACAATTAAAACACAAATACACGACATTAAATTAGGCTAAAGGAATATGGAGAAAGTGATATGATTTAGACCTTAGGCAAGTAGGATATTTGAGATTAGAAAAAAAAATGACTATGTTCATTGATATAACTTGATTTTTAAAGAAAAAAAAATCTTTAAGGGCAATTTGGGATATAAGTGTGGATTTTTTTTGCACACATCTGCCAAATGAAACCCAAAGATACTATTTCAAGGAGATATGTATGATTTTTGAAATGTGAAGGGAGCTAGCTATAATTTTGATAAACCTCAGGGAAGATTTGTGAAATTATCCTTTTTTTTTATTTATAAAATCATCCCATTGTGTCATTACTCTTTTTAAATCTCTAGATCAACATATTAAAAAATAATATTCTTTTGAGATTATTTTGGCCATTTACATGAAACATTTGATAGGTGAAAATGGGTCAAATTTGTAACAAAATTTGTAATGATTAATCAGATGACAAAACTTAGTCAATTTCATGTAAAGTTTTATGTATAACTAAGACAAAAGCTGAAATATACTATGGAGGATGTTGATTTTCAAAGGCAATTTTTTAAATTGATTTTATTGGAGTTTGATGGAGAAAAATGCTCTCCCACGCAATGGAGATGAGCCTATTCTATTAAGGTGGAACGCAAATGCATCCTAAAATTTTGGGAGTTAGATCAAAGTCTTGTGTCTACATTAATCTAAGGATAAGTCTGAATAGAGCAGAAATACGACCACATTTATAATTCTTCAACATTAAACAGATGGGATTCTGTGCTTCACCTAACAATTTACTAAGCAACATTAGTATCCAGAGGGGACAAATAATTATACCAACCTATGGTCTTAGATAATCAAAGAACGGAAGAACATATATATGTGTGTGTGTGTGTGTATATATATATATATATATATTTATGTATGTATGTATGTATACAGATCATAATTCCTTTTTGATTGGTATTGAACATCATTTTAGTGAGTTGAATAGAGGTGCTCCATCATAGCATCACAAGACTTTTGATTAAAGGACAAAGTTTTGGCCTTAAATAACCATGAGCAAACCGGAAAAGCCGACTTCCCGTGACCGGCGGCACCTCCCTGACCTCGTTGAACGCCGGATTCCACCCTAGCACGATGATGAAGCTTCCATTGTACTTATCTGCAAGAAAATAAAACTTCATGGCCATCAGTAGAGCTAACTCGTCAGGTGAAGTTGATGTATAAAACCCTAGTGCTCTTCCAACTATCTTGGAAATCAGCTCTGGTCCATGCCTCAGTGGCTTGTCAATCATATGCACAATCATTAGGAGGCTTAGCTGGTGCTACCCAACCCCAAAATAAAATAAAATAACTCTTATTGATCATCTTTCCCCTGAGTGATAAAAATGATGAGTACAAAAAAAAAAAAAAAAAAGATGGTGAGATATTGGTGAAATTGCTGAAAGCTGAGATTCTAGCCATTGTTGGCGTAGGTGAGTTGTTGAAGATTGGTCGTTGGGTTACAAAGATGTATATTTTTGTTACACTGAAAATGCATATGCTAACAGATTTGACTGCATGATAATTAATTTCAATTATGTCAAATTTCAAGTTTTGCATATATGGCATCCATCCATTGTTTTTTTTTTTTTTTTTTTTGTCCCTTGAAAGAATCCATCCATTGTTGCTAGTGTATATATTGTTAGTGTAAGAAAAATTAATCTTATAAATTTATATATTTATTTACTGAATGCTGGTGGCCTGGGTGATTAAAAAACTGGAAGTTCGAATATAAGCAATGGTTGCCACTTTGAAACAATTTTACTTAGATTGGCATCTAAAGTGGACGGTAAATCCAAAATGTGAATTTGTTACTACTTAGATTAACCAACCTGACATTTATTATTTCGAGCAAGTATTTGCAAGAACTAACCTTTGATGGATAATCTGAAATTTTTTTCATGCTGAAAACTGTTTTGAAATATATTTTAATTTGTTATGTCAAATCTCAATTTACGTAAATGAATAATAACAGTGGTGTTTAATGTTCATCCCACAGACGAACATTTATTTCTCAGAGGACTAACTGTAAAATGCCAAAAAGAAAAAAAGAAAAAGCCATATTGAATTCTTGAAAGCAGTACTGCACTTTTTCCAAAGAAACTCTAGGAAAACGAAAGAGCTAACTGTGTCGGCAATTATGGTAATGCTGAGATTTTGAGGGGCCTTCCATTTTGAATATCCTTGAGAGGATTAACTGCATGAAACCTTCCATTTTGAAGCATCTTGAAGCTACAGAGAGGAGAAGGCTATTATGGTAATGTTGAGATTGCTATTATGGTAATGTTGAGATTTTTAGGAACTATGTCATGACAGAGAGGGTTGGAGGCATGGGAAAAGGTGCTTTTTTGATTGGTAAAGTACCAAAATTGCGAGTGTATTAGATAGTAAATTATTTAGGATAATTTTTTGAAAAAAAATACTGTAACACTTGTTTGACATGATGTACAAGAGATAAAAACGTGGTTAAAAAATGTGTTGATAATGCAAACAAATAAAATTTAACAATTTGATACGTAAATAGTACCCCCACAGTTAATAGATTTTTCTGTTTGTTGGTTTTAAAATGGGACTTCTGTTCTTAATATTGCTAATATTTGGTTTTGTTTTTAATGGCATGAAAAAGAGTGGCCTACTTGTGTAAATCCAAAAGTATAGTAGCTCCATGGCATCTCTGTGGAGAACTTTCATGTTTATGGACATAACAGTTCCGGCTTGTCTCGACTCACGGATCCGACAAGATAATCGAAGAAAGGATCACAAGGGTCCAACAAGCAATAGTTGAAAGCTCTGATTTTATAATCTCGGCTGTAAAAAATATACCAAATATCCAGCCCCGTTGTACTTGAATAACTAAAAGAAAATGAAACCTGCATTCCAAATTCTTTTTCTTCTGGTTAGACATGAGGCCACAGAATGATATAATAGAACCAGAGAAAAGAGCAACTGATTGAGACTAGAAACAGTTTCTCATACTAGATTACAACTGCAAATTAATTACAACTTTCAAGGAACCAGACAAACTTTAGGTCTGGGATTCCATTAGTCTATGAAAATTATCCAGGATTTTTTAGTCTCCAACTAAGTACCAGTAATCTGAGAATCATACTATGACTATTTCCACCCTGTCTGTAAAACCAAAACAACAGGGCTCCAATACTGTCATCTGCTATTTGCTTGTACTATATCACAAAGCTCTACTCTACAACCATTCTGATTGAAACTTCTACAGCTGTACACTGTCAGCAGATCACCAAGGTTAAACCTGTAGAGAAAATTGTATCGTTGGTCAATTATGGATTTTCTTTCTCTGACCAATGTGTGATTACACAGTCAAGACATGTAAATACCTTCAATGAAACATGAAATATCATGCTGAAAATTAAAACTATCATAAAGCAAAAGACCAACTTAAACTACAGACCGACTCGCAAACGGAAAGAGGAAATTTCATGCCATCTTATGTGGTAATGAGCTCTGAGTGGAGCTTCACTTACTATGAGTATTCATTAAAGTTTTCCATTTTTATCAACAACTACAGCAATGAAAAGGAGCTCAGTAGTTGGCAGTTTTATTGCCCATACTTCATTAAGCAAAGAAAGAACCCCACAGGTAAAGACATCTCAACCCCCTTGCTTTCTCCAGAACACAGAGTACAGCAGACATGTAAAAAGGAGGTTCTACTTAACTAAGCACGTGAACATATTCTATTCTAATAACATGTTACAAAATGACCATTACCATGACAATATTTATTGTAATAACACAAAGGAACATACCTATCAAACATAAACCTTCATTATAAGCTTCTTTAAATGATGTCACCAGTTAAAGAGAACTTCATATCCATCGCCTCGGCAAATCCCATGTATATTCGTTCGATGCAAAGTAATCTTGCATAAAAATCACTAAAACTTCTTTGTTCAACACTACTATTTACATTTTTCAGTCACCAACTAGCAGAAATTTACTGCTAAACAGAGCCTCAGTCTATGCAACAAGCACAACGCTGTTATGCTTCATTCCACCAGACCCTACAGCAGCAGCAGCAACAGCCTCAACATTCTCTTCAAGCTTGTCAGCAGTAGAAGCGTCAAGATTACATGGAATGGTAGCCCCATTGACAAGCTCGATTGCTGGTTTAGAAACTTCTGCACCTTCAATTAGAAGCAAGAAGTAAGCATCTTAACAGCATGGATAATAAAATGCGTCGAGATTTGATGAATTACCCATAGTAGATGTTTTTCTTTCTGTGCACATAGGCTTCTGCAACATATCTGTGCCAGGAAATGCAACCATACTCATATACTTCATTTCCTGCCTCTTCGATTCCTCAAGGGGGAGAAAACCAAAAACTTTTGTCCATGTTTCTCTAAGTTCAGCTACAGCAGGTATGACCAGCTTCTCCACATTAAGAGAGGAGAGAGCCTGCAAAAAATTTAGGAGATCTAGATCCAAGAGGTACAGATAAAGGGGACAAAATAATCCAAAAGATATGAATAGGCAAACAACATTATATGGCCCCTTAGAGTGCGGAAATGATCTAAATCATAGAACCAGCAGATCAATGAAACAGACAACTGCATGCAGAAAAATCAGGGCAACAGGAAAGCCCATAATGCATTATAAATTAATATCTGATCTAAAATGAAGAGCTTGCGCATCAACAGCATGCATAGCTGGAAAGGAACTCCGGCTGCATAGAACTTTTGTTACCAAAGAACTCAATGACCAACTCCAATAAAATATTCTGATAAAATCATTAAGTTGTTTCCAGGTATAACTTGATTGAGATACATTTTGTTCACAAGCATTCTACACATTAAAAATCATAGCTTCCACTATTTAGATGCCAAAGGTGGATGCTTAGTGAAGTCATCAGTTTATAAAATATGACTTATAAGAGCCGACTTCAGAATATCTGAAAGGTGGACAGTGTAGAATAAGCAGCAGATTTTTGTTTTCTTTACTTTTCCTTTTTCTGGGTGGAGTCAGGCCAGCAATTAGAATAAAGCTGATGTAGCTGACAAACAAAAATATAAGAGGGATCACTTGGCTTGTTCTCCATATAGGTCATCTAAGTAAGAAACTTAAACATAAGAGTTATCACCAACCCTATTGGGACCTAAACATAAAAACCAACTTTGAAGCACAAAGTGGATACAACAAAGGGACAAGTAACAAGGTAACAAACATGTAATCCCTTCCAAGGCTTTAATGTTTTTCTTTATAAAATCTACAATAAAAGGCTCTCTTAGCTGCTTATATGCATGTATGCTTGCATATTCACACACTTCCATCTTCCAACTTTTTACTGACAGGGTTGAGATAGTGAGAGATTCTCTACAAATTCCACATTAATCCTTCATAGAACCTGACACTGAAAGAAATAATGCAGTGGAAACACTTTATCTTTTGAAGTTCTGGAAATCTAGAACTTGTGCCATTAAGCAGTCATAAAACATGCTCGAGGAAACACATGGGCATTTAATGCCATAAGAATGAAGTAAATCTAGAAGCTTTAATTCCCATAGGGGGGCCTCTTATAAGCATTGAAGAATTGGCAAAATATGAACGTATTGACAGGAAATACCAGTTCAATTGCAGTAAGAAGCCGACGGCACATCCCTTGACGTCGATAGGTAAAGCGAGTTCCTATGAAGGGCATCTCGGCTACCTGATTCCCATGCACTCTATTGTTAAACGAGAAAAAGATTCAAGTGTTAGCTTTTAGATTACAAAGACGGGCAAAAAATTATGGGACATGCAGAGAAGTTGGATCCAATATTCCTTGAACTCCAGCATTTCAGCAAATCAGCAAACAGCCAAAATAAATGGGCAAAATACTTAACGACCACAGAAAGAGATCATCATATATAAGGTGCATCTTTATCATATTTGCTGAAGGAGTACATGAAAGAAATTCAACATTTATGGCTTACAGTTTGACAACATTATTATCTATGTAAGAAACCAGCCCAGGATCTACCTTAAAAGAAAAGCTATAAAAGTGACATGGAGTGGAGTTTGTAATTGCATTTTAAGATCACAAAATCAAAAATTAAGAGTCACAGCACTATTTGGAGCAAAATCTTTGAATACCTAATATATGGAAAGGTCTCGGATTGGAAGGTGTCACTGAGATCATTGTAGACCTCAGTAAGGTTTACAACTGAAAACGATGACTTTGGAATCAAAACCTATCCTTCCAGTTCTGTTCTGCCAGTCATATACTACTTATTTCATTTTCTCAGCGTTACTAACAATCACATTCTCTATCTTGCTCAATAGGGCCCTACTGGATGGATTCATCACTCTACTCACATATAAAATAGGGTCCAGTGAATAACCACACAATCTTATATTGTATGTACAACTTGCCATCAAAATCCACGGCACTTGCAATGGCCAACTCAACCTGACTAGAATAAACCATGACCATAACTAGGCCAAATGACTGTAATTAGGCTATTCAATTGCTTGTTTCGTGATGATTTATCTTCCAATACGACCCAGAAGCCTCTGCTACTTCCAATACCATATCATGCATGCCACTCAAAATATGCAGTTTGTCCATGCTGTTTAGCAAAAAATGAAAGTCAACAGTTGTAACTTAATTGTTTATCCTACTGTAAATAATAAAGAATAACATATGCATAGATGATAGCAGTTTTGGTCATTAAATCAACCAGATTAACCCAGCACGTAAACAAGAAGTGTGATCATTCTATTAATGTTTCTTATTGCCACGTAGATATAAACAAAAATAATAGAAAGGGACAAAAAATTAAGGCATGTGATATTTAGGAAACCGAGCATTATTCAGAAATTCTGAAGGCTCAAAAATATTTCAAGACAACAGAAGAACCAACTCACAACCTTACAGCTGCTGCAGAGACAAGTTCATCTCCCCTCTCTAAAATGAAAGTATAGAACCACCGGAAGTTTAGCCTTCTCAAATTTGATCTGGAAAAATAAATTGTCAATCGATTTTACATAATTTTTATTCTATGCTCAAGTAAAATGTGCATAGTTGATAGATTAGCTTCATATTTAGAAACAAGTAATAAAAACTCATTTGGAAGATTACCAAAGGAAACAAGAAGGTTCTCCGAATATTAACCACTTTACAGCCAAAAGAATAAGTCAGCACCAAAGAATATCAAAGAATGGAAATACGATGAGTCGTTCAGGCGTCAAGTGCAAATCCCATAAAATAAGAAAAGCGGTAAAACTTCACCTATCAAGAGTGGACAAAAAAGTTTGGTCGCATGAACTTATAGAATGCACTGCTAGTTTCATCTAGTAAAAGTCTATGTTGTAAGTTGATGCTAATACAGCTGATACCAAAAAATAAGGCATAAGTTTCAACATCAATACGAGGAACGTAGACCAGCTAGATCTCCACTAAAAATATATAGTATATTAAAAATAAACAGCTGCAACATAAGAAAACACAGACTTGACTGCAACGTGATTGCTAAATTATTATTTCATTGTTGCCTATACACTTGAATAATAAGAAAACATAAACAGCCACTCCTACAACATTCCCAAGTATGTTAGGAAACTCCACAATAGTGCCAAAAAAATTTAAGCACACCAAATAATGATAGGTACCCGCAGCTGTATATCACACTCTGAATCACATTAATGTTGCTCCTCTCGTCAATGATAGGTTCGAAACACTCGTCCATGATGGAATGTGCCATGGCCAACTTAGAATTGCATAAAACCTTCAATGAATCAGCTTCACCAACAACATCGATACCAACATCTTGACGACGAAGAATGGTCCATGAGTATCCTGCTTCCAACTCATGTCTCACACCAAGAAGCTTCTGTAGATTTTCAAATAGCTGTTTAACAAGAAAAAGAATTTAGTACAATTAATGAAACTGATAAAAAGTTCATATTAACCATAAGCCTAATCTAACTATTAATGGTGTACTGCTTATGTTAAAGCGCATTCAATGCATGATACACCCTTAGATAATATATCCAAGACTAAGTATACATAAATTGGAAGGATAGAATAAGGAAAAAAAAAAGCCTATACCTAGAAATAAAAAGTGTAATGGATACATCAATAAAACAAAGTAAAATCGATCTCTATCTATCACAAGACGCATTATCCCACTACGCATTCCCATAGATGCCAGAAAGGTAAGAGCCAGATCTGAAATATTAGACCGAGCATAGCATGAACCATAAATAATTGGATCTTCGAATAAAGCTGAACCAACAATAAATCATATATTTGAGGATAAATTCAGTTATCGTAGAACTCATGTCCACAGAAAATGCACACATCTTCTTCAACATAACAGCTGCACAGCTATGTTCAAGAATTTTTAGCATGTACTCATTCTGTCCAAATTTCGTTTACTAACTACAGGTACAATAAATGCATCAATATTAAATCAATAAGCTCATACTTCACCCAAGTTTGCCATAGTCGAGTCCTGATGTTATATCTCAAATTTCTGCATGGTTTTAAAAGGTTATACTCAAAGTAGAGCATCAGATATCTCCCTCTCAAAAAAAAAATTTAAAATAAAAAATAAAATTCCACAGCTTGTGGAGTCCACTATTTAGTGCAGTGGCATTTAACAAATTTAGGCATTAACATATGTCCTTCAATGTGCATGAACTAAGATAAGCACATTTACTACAAATCTAGTCCTGTTGAAATACAAGACCAGTCATCTGCAAAGAGGAAAGTGTTTACATTATATAATCAGTATCATACCTTCTGGCATCCCCTCCCACAAAAGGAAAGGTCTGCTGCATGATTGTCTACAGCATCCTTCCCCAATCTGCAATGAGCATGGACTGCAAATGGAAAATGGGACAGGTTAAAAGTTATCAAAAATGAAAAAAATGAGAAGTTAAAGCAAATGAATGCTGCAGAAATTGCAGGAAATTGTATATATTTACTTACATATTTCTTCACAGAAATAGCATCTGAACCTTTCATAGTCATCCATATAATCAACCAAGACAGGAGCAACTTTTTTCTTTTCAGGAGTCTCCTCTGTATCAGTAGCATCATCTGTACCAGGAGCATCATCTGTACCAGGAGCATCATCTGTACCAGGAGCATCATCTGGACCAGAAGGATCATCCATACCAGGAGCATCATCACCCGGGAAGGTTTTCTCAGAGATCTTCTCACAGAACTCAGCAGAGAAAGCCATCCCACAGAACTTACAGGAACAGTAAACGCAACGCCAATATCCATGTGGCTCATGCTGCGATGGAAAGTGAGATATCAACTGAACTATTTAAAAAGGAGAAAACTAAAAGGATAGGAGGCAATAGACCATAGTCACCATACTTCCATCTGCAAGCAGCTATGATGAAATGTTGATGAGCAACCATCGCAACAGGTCAAGTCACCACCATCTGCACATATGTTACAGGTATCATCATGGGGATCATCACCAGCAATAACATCTACATTTACTTGATGGAATCCTATATTATCCATCTCTTCTTGTTTACTCCATGATTCTATAATGCATTGCAGCAGCGAATGTCCTGACTCCAAAAATATCTTTTCATAAGGCTGGCCCAGTGAGCTACCAGCATGAGACTCAAAATCTGCATAAGTCACTACTTTACTACAGCAATCACAGGATATACCCTCCCTAGTTATCTTCCCTTCAAGCAGCAAAGCAGTTCTTTCGTGGTTCATGTACTTCACCTTGACACCTGGTGATACAGTTCCCAGGTCAATCATCCATGACAGTAGAGTGCGTTTCCCCTTGTACATCTCAAAACCGTCAATATCATGATCATTTTCAGGACAACGAGCCAAAAGAGCACAAGGCTTTCTTTCTCCTTCCTTTCTTGATTTTGACTTTCTCCTGCCTGAGTGTACCACTTGATTACCTTGTTCAGAAATATCCACTTTCTTCTTCCTAGATGATTTCTCTCCAAGATGTGGCTTAGCGTTGGAGTTTGCTTTGCACACGGAGAGAGCTGTGCTACTAGCAACAGATGCCTTATCATGCCCCTTTCCAGTCTTACTCCCACCCACTTTTGGTAGCTTTTTGCATTTGTTCCCTTTCTCTTTCGTAATTCTATACAGTTTGCTAAGTTCATCCTCTGGAATTGGAGTAAAAGCGGATATGGCCTTAGCATCTGCAGTCCCATTCTCAACCATTTCTCTAAGCTTTTTATAAGCCAAGGTGACTGACCAGTAAGTTCTTCCTTGATGATCAACATAAACTGCATCAAAGTACTCTTTGCTTGATCTTGGTCGATACTGAATGGTCCAACCTGCCTCCTTGAGAATGCTGATGATTCGATTTCTCAGCAACTGTTTCTCTGTGTTGCGTCCCACTTCGCCTTCATTCTTGTGATTGCATTTCTCCTCCTTGAGCTTAGGCATGTCAGACTTCACTTTTTCCTTGTGCTTTTTTACCTTGACAACTTTGGCTCTACGTAAGTTGATCTTTCTCCTGGATCCTGTTTTTGATTTCTGGCCCAGAGCCACCTTCAAATTCCCACTTTTCCCATGAACTTTAGGAGGCCTTCCACGACGGCCCTTCACAGTTTTCGTTCCCCTCTGAGCAGGTCGAACACTTTCATCAACTTCCACCTTTGTGATTATAATGTCCGAGTGATCTACATTTAACCTGTCTTTGTGATCTCCTGCATTCTCATCTTCCTGAGCCTGCTTCACACCACCGGTTGAAGCTATTGTCCTAGACCTCAAAACCCTTCCAAGTATTTGAGGCCTAGTTTCCACAGCCAAATTTTCAGCCCTCTTTGCCCCCTCTTCACTAACCCCATTGCCACTAGGATTCTCCAAAATCTTCCTTTTCCTTCCCCTGCGGCCCTTGCTTGTTTCCTGCCTGCTTTCAAGAGTAGAACAGCCAAGATCGGCAGCCACATCTCCACCCATATCAGCATCTCTACCATCTTCCAGAACTTCATGCGTACTCCCATCATCCCCAATTTTTGCAACTTTAGCACTCTCAGCCTTCAGCAACTCCAGTTCTGCAACCGTATCACCAGATAGTCCACTCCCCACCACCTTTCTTTTTCTCCCTCGTCGTTTTTTACCTACCACTTCCCCACTTATGCTAGCACCACAACTCACACCAACATTTACAACCCCAACAGCAGCAGCATTGGTACCGCATGCCAAACGTTCAGACTCACTCACCTGCCCAGTGATTAAACCTCCGTTAGTCAAAGGAAAATGAGACTCAGCCTTCCCCAGAGCCTCCTCAGAATATTCACCACCATTGCTTTTCGAATTGTTCTCTTCCTTCCCTTCTCCCCCCTCTCCTTGTCCAACATTATCAACATCAGCATTGTCAGCAAACTCCATATTAACAATAGAATTGACGTCTCTCCCGTCTTCTTGAGCTGAAAAATAATCAGTTGAAGAAGGTGAGGCAGAAGAGGGCATTCTATTTTCACAAGGCTCCTTATTCAAGTCAAGCATTTCCCTTTCCCCTTTCTGCCGAGCATTTGATCTCAAACCCTCCCTCATCTCCCTTACCAAACCCTAAAGAAACAAAATCCCACATGAAATCCAAAAGGGTCTTCAAAAACAAACCAAACCGGAAAACAATAAATCAGAACAAGAAACAAAGACGGAAACTGAAAACACTAAATACTAACCTTTCCAGAAATTCCAATTAAAAAACTTCAAGATTCTCTATCTCCTAACAAACCCTGAAAAAGAATCATAGATTACACTAAATTTATAACAAAAAAGTCACAAAAATCGTAAATGTACCAGGGAATCAATAAAAACTTCCCCAAAAAGAAAAAAATCAAACTTCATACCGAAAAACTTACCAAAAAAGCAAAATTCCCCGAACAATCAATCAAGATTGAATCAAGGCCTTCTCCTCGAAAACTCAATCCTTCAATGACCAGCTGCATTAAAAAAATCCGGGAAAAAAAATCAAGAAATCGAAAAGTATTTTAGTTTTTGGAGGGGGAAAATAAAGGGTTTTTGGGAACTGGGGAATTGGAGTTCAGAAGGACGAGAAAGAAATGGGTGTCGGAGTACACATGGGTCGGAGGTTGAGGAGGTGAAATTACTATTCAGGACGTCGTTGGTTTGTCGAGTGGCGCTTGGACGGCTCAACAGTTCGGGGAAGGTGAAAGATAACGGATAGGGATTATTTTGTAATTTCAAAGGTGTATGTTTAGAACTTTACATAAATTTCCCTCCATAAAATTGAATCAAAGGAATTTTAAAGAAGGAAAATAAAATAAAAGTTTACGGACAGTGGTTTGACTTTTGTCTGTTGGATGGTATGTCATTTTACGGGACGGGGTTTCATCGTACAAAATTCCGTTAGTTTAAGAAAATTTTGGACCAACTTTTCATAAAAAGGGAAAGAACAAATTTTGGCCAAATTTGATTTTTTTTCTTAATTGTAAGAGAATAAGAAATAAAGAATAAAAATAAAAGAAAATAGCTTTCAATTTTTTCTTGTTGTAATTTCAATTTCTGGATCAAAGTCGACCATGATTTTGGAAAGAAAACTCATACTCATGAGTCATGATTGATTAATTTGATAAAAGATCATAAATTCAAACTCAATTTTCAATTAAGAAAAGAAAAGAAAAAGAGACATGGTTAAATTGCATTTAGGTTAAAAAGGCATTGGGGAAAAATTAACGAATTTAGCAAATAAAAAAATAAATAACGCAGGAGGTGGTTCAATCGAAAGTGATTTTAAGTTAAACTAGTTCAATCACTAGATAATGGTATGGATGTAGTTGAAACGGGAAAAATTAACGAATTTAGCAAATAAATAAATAAATAACTCAGGAGGTGGTTCAATCGAAATTGATTTTAAGTTAAACTAGATCAATCACTAGACAATGGTATGGATGTAGTTGAAACAAATTAAAGCAAATTTTTACTAGAAAAAAAGAAAAAAAAAAGAAAAGAAAATAGCTTTTGGTTTTTTTCTTTTTTCTTTTTAAATTTTGGTATCTAGATCAAAGTCAAGTGTGATTTTCAACAGAAAAACTCAAACCCATGATTAATTAATTTTTCTCTGATTATAGATACAAACTCAAATTTGAACAAAAAAATTTAGGGAAAAAAAGGACATTATTATTATGTTGCATGACAATTAAAAAGTTTTTGGGGAAAATTAATTGACTTAGCCAAAAAAAAAAATTACAACTCAAGAAAGGGCGAGATCAAAATTTAATTTTAAATTAAACTAGATCAACCATCAGATAATGGTATTAATTGAAACAAATTATTGCAAATTTTGGCTAATCATAAGTTCCAAAATGAAATATTTAAACATAGATTTTGTCATTTATTATGATTAATTAATTATTTGCTATGATATAAACATGCACATTAACTGAGCAAAATAGAAAATTATGATTTCTTAACCTAATAAAAATTTAGAAAATAGAATCATGAGATGAATTAATGGATCTAATAGATCCACTATCCAAGAATATACTTCTTGACTCAATAAAAAAATGATTTAATTTTTAAAAAAAAAATTTACATATCTGTTGACAGTCTAAATTAAGTTCTAAGTGCCTCTTCTTCGTTTCTTTTTTTTTTTTTTTTAAAGATCATCGATATGATTATTCAGTAAATTTGAGGATCATCCAAATGGGATTGCATTTTCTCCCCCCAAAAGCACAGATCCATAGGGTTTTGATAAAACTTTTGCTTTTGAAGATCGCTTCTGAAATAAATCAAGCGGTTGCACTAGAATTGAACCAAAGAATAATGCAGCGTCAAGTAAGGGAATTTAGAGTCAAACACTTCTAAGTTGTTTTGTGCATCAAATCATATGCGCTTATCTTTTCTCTAACCCTTTCACCAAAAATTATCACATATCCATGCAATAAAATATTTATTAGATATATATATTGTATTTCAGATGATAAATCAAACCAGTGATTTGTTTTTATAAATCTTTCACTCAAACCCAATTCCTTTCATTTTTTTCTTCTCTTAATAAAATGGCAACTCCAAAGAAAAAATCTTTTCCTTTTTTTAAAAAAAATCAAATTCGTAGAAATTCTAAATTTTTTTCTTAAAAAAAGGAATGGAAACAACTGCAAAAAAGAAGAAAAAAAAAAAGAAATAGAGTAGTTGATTGAAACAAGATGTCAAATAGGGGATTAATTGATAAAGGGCACAACTACATGATGAAAGAATGTATTTTTTCTCCATTTTTTTCTCTGGAGATATTGTCAGTGTTTTCTTAAAAAATAAACAAAGATGGATACTTTTGTAGCTCTTATTTTTTACAGAAAAAATAAAAAAGTACAAAAAAGAGTTGGCATTTAAGAGTCTTTGAATTCTTTAAGGGTGAAAAAAATAAAATTTGAGTTTATGTAAATGACTGAGCAACTGGTAAGAACTAGCAATGTTTTCTGAATTTCTAAGGAGAAGAAGATTAGAAGCAATTGAATGCATTGCCACATAACATGTTGTGGTGCAGGGGACAATAGGGACAAAGGAAAAATGGGGATAGATGATTTGGTGCACTGTAATTTGGCATTTGTCTTGCCTAGTTCAGAACCCTCCAAAAGAATACTAAACTAAACGGTGCTGAATTTGGTCATGAAGTAACTGTTACATATGCATAAAATATATAAGGGCCAAAAAGTTCAGCAGCTATTAAACTGTTTTTTGCATTTATTTTTTGCCATCAAACTATTTTTTGTTTCAATTCAACCACTCAAATAATTAATCAGTATACTTGTGATTATCACTAGATTTTTCTCTTAATTTATAAAATAAACCAAACATGTGCAAATCATGTGCCAAATTTACTATTAGATTTTGACATGTGATTTGCACACGTTCGATTTATTTTGTAGATTAAGAATAAAATTTTAGAAAATGACCATGGACGTTCTGATAATTAGTTTAATCGCCGAATTGAGACAAAGAATACTTTTAATCATCAAAAGTAGATGTAGAAAATAGTTTAATGGTTACCAAAATTTTTTGCCCAATATATAAATATAGAATGGCATGATTTGTCTGAAGACTAGATTTCATCGAACCCTCAAATAAGCTTCTAGTCTTGTACTCATGCATTGATGTATTGTACTACTTCACCCATTGTGAATTGCTGAATTTTTGTGATTTAGTATAGCATTTTTCTTAGAAACATCATACGACCTGATTCACTAGGGCAGCTTTAGTTATATCTTTACGAATACATCCAAATACTCTACACTTATATGAATATTGAATTACTACAAAGCTTATCTGTATATTTCTATTCAAAAATTTAATGAGAAAATCTAAGATCATATGGAAATTGATTGTAGATTTTTTAACACTAATGTATGCATGGTAAGTCAATAACCTAGATATGGGGAATTACTTCAAACTATTTTTTTAATCTTCTTTCAATTTTTGGTCTGTCAGTTTGAACAAAAGAAAAAATTTTTTTTGCCAAACCTAAGGAATTCATGACTCTTATTAGCACATAAACCGGCATCAAGTGTAGATTTATATTAAACAAAAATGCACTTAAAGTTGATTAATAGACTTAGTTATTGCTAATTTTTTATTATTTAGTACAGCATTACCTAATTTGTCACTAGGATGGTGGAAAATCAAGTAGGGGAATTTAGAGTTTGAGAAACTACCTATATGATTGTTGCAAGGTGAGCTTGTGAAATCTTTTCAGATTCAGCAAAGATCAAACACTTAAGTTGTTTTGACTCTCATTGATTATGAACAACTTGCTCTCAAACTATTCTATTCGATTTTTTTTTCTTTGGTGACAAGAAAATTATTCTAACTCTTGGGAGGGAAAGAAACTTTTGTGGACTGGATATACTTTGCAGGAGTAAATTTGGTGCAAGGAATCATACCTGTAGTTTGGCACTTGTCTTACCTAGTTCAGAACCCCCCAAAAGAACACTAAATGGTGCTGATTTTGGTCATGAAGCAACTGGTACATATCCACAAAATATATAAGGGTAAAAAATCTCAGTAATTATTAAACTATTTCCTACGTATATTCTTGATTATCAAACTATTTTTCATTTCAATTCAATCATTTAACTAACTAATCAGTATACTTGCGGTTATATTGTTGGATTTTGCACTTAATTCACAAAATAAACTAAACACGTGCAAATCATGTGTCAACAATTAAGAATAAATATGTTTACTGAACTTCTCAATCCAAACCTAAAAACTCCAATGGCCACTAAACTATTCTATTTGTATACTTTTGACCATTAAAGTATTTTTTTTGTTTTAATATAGTCACTGAACTCTTAAATTGGTATACTAATAGTCGTTCCATCAAATGTTTTTGTTAATGATAACAGAATGAGCTCATGTACATTTCACATACCAAAAACAAGGCAATTTGTTAAGGACAAATTTTTAGGACTTTTCCCTTTAGAGTTTTAGATTTTTTAATTAATAAAAAATAAAATTTAGAATCCATTATAGTTGCTTTAATATATTCTAACTTATAAGTTCTGACAAAAAATCTTTATATGTTCAGAGTTCTCATTAATTATTTCTAAGAACTCTGAAACTAAATGAAAATAATAGATCTGATACCAAATTTAAATGAAAGCTCACTAACATACTATTTTAGTGAGTTGAATGGTTAATTTGAATGAAAGATCACTAAGAATATAGTATTTGTATAGTTCAATGATTATTTACAGCTTTTGCCTCACATATTTGAATGAATTTACCGTCATTGGTGTGTGCAGTGTACATGCAACTTATTCCATTAAAGTTAACACCGAAGTGGACAAAATAGCCACTAATATACACCTTTATAAGTTGAATGGCCATTTTGAATCAAAAAATAATTGAGCGATTAAAAGTGTACAATCAGAACAGTTTAGTGGCCACTGAAATTTTTGTCTTGAGTGGAGAAGCCCAATAGACATGTTTAGCCTTAGGTTTTGACACAGTAAATTACACATATTCGCTTTACTTTGTAAATTAAGAATAGAATTTGATGAAATGGCAAAGAATGTAGTAATTAGTTAGTTCAACGGTTAAATGGAGACAAAAAATAGTTTAATGGTCAAAAATAAATGCAGAGAATAGTTTAATGACCGTCGACATTTTTGGTCAAAAATAAATGCAGAGAATAGTTTAATGACCGTCGACATTTTTTACCCAACATATAAAGTATGACATGGCATGGTTTGTTTGGAGAGTAGATTTCACATAGCTATCAAATAAGCATCTAATCTTGTACTCATGCATCAATGTATTGTAATCCTTCACCTATCAGCATGAGATTTATTCAATTTTTATTTGTGAATTGCTGATTATTTGTGATCTAGTATAGCATTTTTTCTTAGAAACATCATATAATCTGATTCGTTATGGCAGCTTTGGCTATATCTTTTCATATACGTCCAAATAATCTACACATATATGAATCTTGATTCTGTCAAAGCATATCTATATATTTCTATTAAAAAATTTAAAGAGAAAATCTAGGACCATATGGAAATTTATTAAATATAACTCTATATATGGATATGTCAATTTTTCACAAAGAAGTTTTTCAAATACAATATTACAATAACACACTACTAAAAACATTTCCAAAAACATCTAATATATACAAATTTCATATACAACTTATAAAAAATAAATAAATGAATAAATAAATAAAATAAAAACCTACCACTGGTTCTTTTACCCACCACCGCCAACCCCATATCCCTTCCCTTCTTCTCTCTCCTCCTCCCTCTCTTTCTCCTTGTTTCCTCCTCCTCCTTCCCCTCCCTTCCCTCTCTCTTGCATCCCCCTTCTCTCTCCCCACTTGTGACCACATTAGGGGAGGTGAAAGGGATGTGAGGAAGGAGGAAGGGAAAAGAGAGGAGAGATAAGGAGGGAGGAACAAGAGCAGAAAAAAGAAGGGAGGAGGAAAAAGGGTGGTGTTGGTGGATGGTGTGTGGTGGGTAGGGAAGAAAATGTTCTAAACTTTTAAGAACACCTTAACAAAATTAAGTTTTAAAAATGCCCTGAAATTAGTGTAATATTAAAATTTTTAAAAAATGTATGTGTGATAAGTCCATAACCTAGATATGAGAAATTGCCTCAAACCATTTTTTAATTTTCTTTCAATTTTTGGTCTGTCAATTTAGACAAAAAAGAATATTTTGCCTGACCACCAATTAGTCAATTCAAACCTAAGGAATTCATGACAACACATAAGCCAGTGTCAAGTAGAGAATTATGCTAACAAAAATGCACCAAAAGTTAATTAATAGAGTTTGATGTTGTTAATTTTTATTATTTAGTACAACATTACTTAACTTGTCACTAGGATGGTGGATATACTCTTCTTTTAACTCCAAATATAAAAGAACATTAAAACTTGAATTACTTGAAAGATATCATATATAGAGCATATAATTCTCATTCAAAAAGTTAAAGAGATAAGTTAACTTCATGTTGAAACTTAGAGAATGTAGATTTTGTAACATCAACTATGTGAGTTGAAAACCTATGAGATTACTTCAGACCTTTTTTATTTCTTTCAATTTTTTGTTGGTCAGCTTAAACATTTGAAGCTAGGTTCTTAATTATGTTTTCTTCGGGTAACCTATACAGTGTACATTAAGATGGTTTGTCCAAACCTAGGATCAACATTTCTAAATTTCTATTACTAACACAAAAACTAGGATGCAAAACATATTTGCATTACCTAGAATAGTCGAACACACAAATATTATTATAACCACGGTATTATGGTATTACTGGACTCATAGCTAGACTGAATGATGAGCTTTTGGGACAAAAATGCTATTAGTTGTTTGATCTTGTGCATTTATAGGCCCTTTGTATAGCTTTAAGAAGTAATTAGGCTTCTGCTTGTGATACAGGTTTTAATTGTTTTTAGGTAAATTTATTTAAGTTTGACTTATGCATTTGTATTAAATTCAACTATCTTTCTTTTTTTTTTTCCACTTCAACAGAAAAGAGAAAAGCAAAAAACTAGTTTCCAACTATTTTTGAACGTATTCATTTAAGGTCGACTAAGGTACGTATATGTGTTTTGTTTCTCTATTTTTTTCTTTTTTTCTTCTGGAAAAAAAAAAGAAATAACATAAATGGATTTAATTGAGTAGGTTATTCTTCTTTTAACTTTTGAACATAGTGAAAAGGATACATGTTGAGCATTAAGTAAAGATAGGTGCATTCGACTTTGAAAAAAATAAGCCTAATTTGGAATTTGCAGAATTATACCACTAAATGGGTTATTCATAGATAAGAAGCAACGTCACAGGGTTCCTGTTATTGCAAAATTTGGATATTCTTGAACAATGGAAGTATGTGCTACAACTTAAATAACAAATATTGTGAGAGGGGCAACCCAAAAAAAAAAAAAAAAGAAGAAGCTCATTCAATTAAACTTTCAAACAAACAAACAAAATATGAAAGTCCAAAATCAATACAATCTATTCTTCCATAACTGTTTCTAACCATTATAAATTTGCCAAGAAGACTGTAACCTGTCAAGTCTAATTACGATAAAACTTGGCATCATTACAAAAAGTCTATGTTAATTCTTCACACTGTAATAATTTTTCATACCATACCTCGTTTTGTCACTCCAATTGTAAAAGAACATAAACCTTCTTTTTTAATCCTCAAATTGAAGAACATGGACCTTGAATTGCTTTAAAATCTTACATATAAAACACATATTTCTCATGCAAAAATTTAAGAAGAAAATTTGGGGTTATGTCAAAACGTAGCAAGTATATATATATTTTCTAGTACCATACTATTGCAAGTCAACAACCTATGAATTTATTAGATGTACTAACGAGTATCCATTGAGTATTGTTAGAAAAACCCCATTATTGTAAAACCTTTTTTCCATTTGCTGGTTAGTCAGCTTAAATATTTGAAACCAGATTCTTTTTTCTTTTTTTTTTTTGAGCAAACTTCAGCTTTTATTGATAAAGAATTGGAGTTCGTACAGTATAGCTGCAGCTATTTATACATCGTCTTTTCTCTATATATGTTCACTATTATTCTCACTATTAGCTACTGTCAAAAACGCTCAAGGGGATTCCCCATTCAACAATTATTTTCCATTTTTCATACGACTTTGGCATAGCCCTCCATGAAGCTCCAATATGATGGATTGTATCATTGATTTGCGGTACAATGGACTCAGGACAAGTTTTGCCATTTTGAAATATTACTGAGTTCCTAGTCTTCCACAAATAATATACTGTTGTAGCCAAGGCCAGTTTACCGACCTTGTTCATAAAAGAATGATCCTTCCAGTGTTCACTCAACCAGATTACTTCTTCTGACTAAGGATGGGATCCCCTAAATACTGAGCACATACTTTGAATCTTAATCCCGACCACAGCTTGTGACAGCCCCACTTTCCCCAAAGGCGAACCAGAAGGGTCAGCGGACCACCTGCCCAACTCTCGCCGGGACTCACTTCGATTCTTAAACAAATTACGATTAAATCTCCAAAACACATCCAGACCAGCAATATTAACATTAACACACTAAAACATTACAAGCTTAGGGTTTTAAGACCAAAAGTTATGCTTACAAAACTAGTTAGGGTGTACAGGTACAACAAGCTTTAAACAAAAGTAAAACTCGGGTCTAGACTAGGCGTGCACTCTTCTATACCCCGAGCTTAGCTATCAACCCTCTGTAAGGAAAACAAAGGAATGGAATGAGCTAGAAGCCCAGTGAAATTCCAAAAGACAGGCATGCAAAATAGCAATTAGCATATTTGCACCACAAAGCTTTTGATAAAATAATCACACTAGCACATTCACATAAAATTTGGAATTTCAAGTATAAGTACAGGGATGATCACAGTAGCACTGTCAACCAGGAGATGGTGCTCATGCACTACTCAAGCCGCTCGACTCAGAGATCAGTGTTCACGAGGAGTTCAGCACTCAAGCTTCTCTTACTGGAAAATCACTGCACAAGGATCACTTAAATAACAATTTAAAAAAATAAAAGGATATCGGTGGTTCTCAGGAGCCAAGTTCCACGGAAGCTGCTTGATCCAAGTCCGTTGACACTCCGTCAACCAAGGAAATGCAAGAAATAATGTCCAGTAGAACCCCACTCACCGGCCATTCCCGTTCACCGATTCTCCCACATTACCGGGCCCGAACACCAACACAGGAGGTAATAGTCGAGTATACCAAAAGCAAGAAACAGGATCCAAGGGCATAATTAGTCTACTCGACCAAGCCCTAACTGGCTCAATTCGACCAATGAACTGATGGGGTGGACTCCGATCACGAGTCCCAGGAACTGATAACAAGATTAGCCTTTGTGATATCACACAAGTGGCCATTTCACAGGCACAGTTAACAAGCACAGGTAAACAAGCTTCTAAACAGGTTAGCCGATGGGATATCACCCAAACGACTCACAGATCAAATATAGGCAAGGGCCAAATCCACAAGTATCACGATATCAAGGATATATAGTTCAAGCAAAAAAGATCGAGTGTGATAAAGTACGCACTCGTCTCGATCATAATAACATAAGAGAGTGTTCATGCTAACAGATTTCAAGTAGTTCACATAATCAAGTAGGTCAAGATCAGATAATCCAACTAGTCACATTTAACAAGTAAACAAGCATTGGAACACTCACCTTTGTACTCAAAACAGCTTTAGGTATCCACTCCGGGACTCCCTTCGTCCACCATCAAGGCCTAATAACAAGCAAATAAGAGACATTTAGGTTTGGCTATCCCAAACTTAGGTCAACTAAAATGCACATGCTAATCGTCACTTAAATCGCTAATCTAAACCGTCACAATGTATCAAGCTCAAATCAAGGGTGTATAACAAGGAAAAATGTCATATTTACAGGAGAACAATGAGTCAAGTAGGTTATGGCACGGAAAAAGGGCATAATGAACCAAGAAAAGTGGAAAGTGAAGAATGAGGATTCACAAGTGAAGATTTAAGGGTGACAGCTTTGCCGCCCTTCAGTAATTGGATCATAACTGGAGCTACGCTCATTGGATTGAGATGAATCTTACATCAATTTGAAGCTAAGACATAGATCTACAATTCCTATGAAGACATCAAAACCCAGATCACTCATCTTCGTGGTCAAAAATGGCAATCACAGAGACACAAGAAGGCTGTAGGGTTATATCAGGGAAGCAGGAAGAGTTTCGGGAAAAAAACAATAACTCAATGTAGAGAAATCGAAATTGAGTGCCATCAGTGGAATTTAAAACTAGACTCATATGGCTTTCAATGGTATAAAAATCAGACTCTAGTTCGTTGCCAATTGATACCAAAAAATCTGACAATTTGACTGAAACTGGAGACCGTCGGCTGAAACAGGGGAGTGGAACAGCTAGGGGTATTTTGGACATTTCACAAGATACAGTGCTCATATTGCTCTAAATTTTACAGGTAGAAACTTAACTCAATTCTCTACAACTCGTATGTTTTGACCAAGAGCTGGTTTGGCCGTTATCACAGAGAAATATGTAGTTCAAAGTGACTAAAATTCAAACCTGATCAGGCTTAACTTTGAGCAAAAAATCTGGTTTAGTTTTTGTTAAAACACCAGCTAAACTATCACAAAACCATTCAAATGCTGCAACCCCATAAACCTCAACATACTACCAAGTATTCCAAGCACAAATGCACCAAAAACAACATTCAAAATGAGGGAACAAAGCTAGTTTTCCTAGCTAGAACAGTCGGCCAGCAAGAGTGCAAAAGTAGTCTAGTTTTCTTCCAATTCCAACTTCCAAATTACACATGCACACAACTTACTAAAATTTGTCATAATCATATTCTAAAGTGGATATTATGCATGTTTATCAAAGGAACTTAACACAAATCTCATCCTAAGGCTCTTAGGAATTTCATCAAACACCTCATAGACATAATTCCAAACCACTTCCAATGATGCTACTACTAGAAATTCTTCCAAGCAAGCCTTGGTTTAGGCTTCTAAAACTCTCAAACACCAACTAAACACTCCATAACCTTCAATTTAACATCATCAAGCTAGGGTTTTTAAAGAAAGTTTACCTGGAAACAAAGCTAGAGAGAAGTCCTTCAAGATTGCTTGATCCTACTTCCTCCAAGCTTGAAAGTTGAAGATGAACTCACTAGATGATCTCTCCAATTGATTCCTCACTAGTTTGGCTTAATTCAAGACTAGGGTTTTTAGAGTTATTTCTCTCTTTTTTCTCTCTTATGGCCGGCCATCCCAGTGTGCAAGACAAGAATTTTGTAACTAATTTCAAACTTAAATTTGGTGGGAAAAAAGAAAAAAAAAATCTTGGTCAAGATTGACTAGAATTGTGACAAGTGGCAACAAGGACAACCAAGCATTCTCTCAAGTCTATCACAATTGAACTTCAACTCCCTTAAGTTAGTTTTCTCTCCAAAAATCACCATCAACTTCATTTTACATTTCCTAACGACTAAATCTATTAATAATGCCTTACTAGTTGCCACTAATACCATACTAACACCTTATAAGGGTATAAATGTCACAACTTGAAGCACTTAAATACAACCCTATCTCAAGGCAAGGCAATGCAAGTGAAAATGATGCACTTCAAGGAAAAATGATGCAACCCTTAAATCAAATGCACAAGCTACTCAAGGACCATTTTTTTTTCACTTCCAGGTTAGGGTTCTCACACAACTGATATTTTGCAACTGAAGAATAGGTGATCAATTGATTCCTCTCTACTGCCACATAGCACACAATCACTGCTTCCACTTAAGCATTCCCATTTCCTCATTCTATCCTTGGTGTAAAGCCTATAACAACCATAGAATAAAAGCGAATCTGGGGATATACCCCCTTATACCAGACAAGCTTATGCCACAAAACAGGTCTAGTTACTTTTAAGGCTATCTTTGCTGTGTAATTCCCGAAGTTACAAGGCAGGCATATCACAGTATCCTCCACATCAGGATTTGGTATTAACTCATTAGGAGTAAGCTGTTTAAATCTTCTTACTTCAGTATTAAGTCTCCTTCCACTTGGCCATCTCCAATTAGTCCCTTGAGCACATTTTGCTACAACATCAGTTTTTGTTATACCAAAACCCAAAAGAAGCATCTTAGAGAAATGGTGATACAAAGGACCTATGGGATGCCACTAGTCAAACCAAAAGTTTGTTGCACCACCATTCCCTATCACTTGCTTTATGTGTGGTTGGGCTAGAGATCTCAACTTAAGTATCTTTCTCCAAGCCCAAGAGCAATTTGATGGAGTTTTGACTCCCCAGATTGAATTATTTTTAAGCTGGAATGTATGCCCCCATTTAACCCAAAGAGTATCATTCTTTGTGCAGATATTCCAAATCTACTTCATCACAAGGCATTGGTTCCAAAGTGTTAAATCATGAACTCCCAATCCCCCATGTTTTATTGGTTTGCAAACATCCTTCCAACTAGCCTTGGCCCCATAGTGACTCTTGACCTCTCCAGTCCACAGGAAAGATGAGATAAGGCTTTCTATTTTCCGAATCAGACCTTTGGGGAGTATAAAGCACTGGACCAATATTGATGCACACCATATAATACAGACTTTACAAGCTAAAGTCTTCCTTCGTAGCTGAGTTTTCTATTTGTCCATCCATTTATCTTCTGTTGTACCTTGTTAAACAAAGGCAAGCAATCTTTATACCGCAACCTTGAAGATATGAGTGGCAGCGACAAATATCTAACTGGTAGAGATCCTGCTGGCATTTGAATCAAGGAACATAAAGTTGATTGCATATTTTCATCCATTCCAACACAAAATATTTGGCTTTTTTGCAAGTTGGGCTTCAATCCAGATAAGCTCTGAAATTCCTCCAATGTGTTTTTGATCAAGTGAAATGACTTTATAGTACCTGTTGTCAAAATAAAGAGATCATCCATGAAGGCCACATTAGTTATTCCCAGCTACCTACACTTTGGATGGAAGTCAAAGTCAGTGTTAGTGATATGATAGGTAAATAATAGTGAGAACACTTCCATGGCTATAAGGAAGAGATGTGGAGATATTGGGTGTCGGATCCCCTTTTCACTTTGAAAATAACCCACTAGCGAGTCATTCAAGTTGATGGAGAAATGAGCCATGGAAACACAATTTCTCACCCAGTTAATGAATCTAGTAGGGAAGCCAAATTGCTCCATGGACAGAAATAGGAAATCCCATTGCAATGTATCGTAGGCCTTCATTATGTCAATCTTGAGTACTGCTCTAGGTTGGCCTCCTTTACGTGAATATCCTCTGACAATTTCATGCATTAACAGCACATTATCCATTATCTGTCTCCCTTGCACAAACGCACTTTGATAGTTACCAATCAATGATGGAATGACTTTCTTCAGTCTGTTTGTTACAACTGCAGAATAGCATTTATATATCGCATTACAGCAAGCAATGGGGCGAAAATCCTTTGGAAGCATTTGGTGTCTTAGGCACCAGTGTTAAACTAGTGCTATTCATAGGATAAAACATATACTCCTGATCAAAACAAAATTGTATTGCTTTAGTAACTTCATCACCAATCAAAAACCAATTCTTTTTGTAGAAATCAACTGAGTAGCCATCAGACCCCGGGGCCTTACCATTCCGCATTTCAAATAGGGCATGTTTAATTTCTTCAGTTGTCACATCAGCTTGTAGCATTTCCTTGTGCTTAGGGGAGATCACTTTGGTGATGATCTTCTTTAATTTGTCATATTGCTCGTTGCCGGGAGTTTTAGCATGGCCAAATAAGTCCTTATAAAAGTCTACTGCCATTGTTTTAATTTGTTCATAGTCCCTGATAATGGTTCCATCCTCATTTTGTAGCATTATAATTCTATTCCTAGCTGTATGCGCTTTAACTTTTCTATGGAAAAAGCTGTGTTCCTGTCACCACTTTGCAGCCATTTGATTCTTGATTTATCTTTATAGAAGTCCTCAATTCGTTACTATTCATACGTTTTCTGGATTAATTGTTTAGGGTTATTTTGTTAATTGAATATCAACGGTCAGATATTTAATTTAACCTAATAGCCTACTGTTAAATTAACTGAATTGAATCCATAATTGTTCATTTAGTTAATAATTAGTAACAACCATCATAATTGGCTTTATTTTGGGAAAACATAGGATCTAGTTTAAATGAACCCTCTTAGCGTGTTCATTGGTTAGGGTTGGGTTTTTCTAACTTTTAATGCAACTAGATAATTAAGTTATTATGGTCGTACGCAGGGTTATTCTCTGGTTAGGGAAGCAGTCAATGGTCATACCTTGATTGTCGAAAAAGTAAGGAAAAGTTGGCTGTCAGAGCTTGTTGGTAACTATAATTAACCTAGTGACAAATAAATGAAATATGTCTGTATCAATGATCATTTGATTGGATTATGCCTGAGAAGTTGATCCTTTGGGTAGAATTTTATTTATTGCTATTTGTATTAAATTATTCTCTTCTTGTACTTGGTGATTCATTTAATTGGAATTTTCATTTTCTAATTTTGTTTATTTTATTTTCATTTTTTTATCAAAAATCCCCCGTTGATCTTAATTGTCAAAAAAGCAAATTCTTCCCAATCCCTGTGGAGACGACCCTGCTTACCATTGTATGCAATTTAGTGCTTTTATAGGCAATTCTAGTATATCAGACTAAGCATACTCTTTGGAGATCGGGTGAATTAAGTAACCCATTGCACATCCAGAATCCCTACTCCAATACTTAGAATTGTTCTGTAATTAATTGTGGTGGTAATTGAGATTTTTAATAATTATTATTGCACAGGTTCGGCACCTATCAATTTTTGGCACCGTTGCCGGGGACTAGTATCTTATTAATTTGTTTCGTTTTGAATTATTTTTTGATACTTTTTTTATATATATTTTCTTTGATTTGTTGTTGATTTATGGCTTACAATACTTTACCATTTGGTTATGGACAAAATTTCAATTATGGAGGAGTTCATGAGATAAATGTCTCATCCATTCAACAACAATTATCTGAATTAACATCTCTTATTCGACAATGGGTAGTGAAACAATGGCAGCAGGTTAAGGCATGTGAAATCTACGAAGATATGAACCATCCCACAGACTATTGCCTAATATTGCAAGGTGAGAGAGCTGAACAGGTGAACATGACTGGTAACGTGCCCGTGCCCCGTAGGCAGTATGACCCATATGCCAACACATATAATTCAGGTTGGAGGGATCATCCTAACATGAGCTACGGTGAAAATTGGCAACAAAACTTCTTTTCGAATCGTCAGCAAGAATACCAGCCATCATACCTATTTAAAAATCAATTCAATCAAGATCAAGAAGTAGCAAAAACTGTTTCTCTCTCCAAATCTTTTTTTTCATCTATTTGTTTCTCAATGAAAAATGGTGGTTGAAGCTTTTGATGGATAGATTCTTGTGTGCAGCTACGTTCTCCAATTTATAGGACTTGGGGAACCAAAAATCTAATCAAGTATTGATTAGGAAAACCAAACAAAATGTTATGGGTTTTGAGTTTTGTTTGTTTGACCCACCAAATGGGTTGGACCAAACAAGCCCATCAATCTCTTACCCCAACTCATTTGAGGGACTCCACCAAACCTGCTTCCTATCTGCAAAATAAGAGTTTCTTCTTGGGTAACGCCTTAGTCAATATATCAGCACCATTGTTATTTCTGTGAACCTTCTCAAGTGTTAATAACTTGGAATCCAACACATTTCGAATCCAGTGATACCTTACATCAATATGCTTGGATCGAAAGTGATACGTAGAATTCTTACACAAATGAATGGCACTCTGACTGTCACAGTAAACATTGCACTTTTCTTGTTTCATACCCAATTCCTGAAGGAATTTCTGTAACCAAAGAATCTCCTTGCATGTTCCAGTGGTTGCGATATACTCTACCTCTGTACTGGATAGAGCAACACACTTTTGCAACTTGCTTTGTCATGATACTACTCCCACTGCAAAAGTCATCAAGTACCCAAATCTGGCTTTCTTGTTTTCAAGATCACCTGCCATAGTTGCATTAGTGTACCCATCTAGCATAGTCTTGCCATTGCCGAAACACAAATACAATTTGGAAGTTCCCTTGAAATACCTAACAATCCATTTGACAGCATTCCAATATTCTCTACCAGGATTAGAGAGATACCAGCTAACTACCCTAACTGCATGAGTTATATCTGACCTGGTGCATAAGCATACATTAAACTACTAACAGTCGAAATATAAGTAATCTTCTTCATGTCTTCGTTGTCTTTGTCACTTGTAGGATACTGCATAATACTCAGTCTAAAATGACCTGCAAGTGGAGTTGAGACTTCTTTAGCCTCTCATATTAAATCTATCCAACACCTTCTCTATGTATTTTTTCTGAGACAACCAAAGTTTCCCATTTTATCTGTCTCGAGAGATTTTCATCTCAAGAATCTATCTAGTTAGACCTAAATCCTTCATTGCAAAGGATTTGTTTAACTCCTTTTTCAACCTATCAATTTTCAAAACATCACGGCCAACAATCAATCTGTCTTCAACATACAGCAAGAGAATAATAAAATCACCATTTGAAAAAGTTTTCATATAAACGCAGTGATCAAATGTGATCCTGTGGTACTCATGATCTGTCATGAGAAATCAAACTTCTTGTACCACTGTTTCGGCGCTTGTTTCAACCCATACAAGTTTTGTGGTCCTGAGACGACATACAAAGTTCTATTTGCCATTTTTTTTAACTCCTCCGATTGTTCCATGTAGATTTCTTCTTCCAAATCACCATGTAAGAAGACTATTTTCACATCAATTTATTCATCTTCAAATTCAAGCTGGTTGCAATACCAAGAACAACCCGAATTGACGATATCTTTACCACAAGTGAGAAAATTTCTTCAAAATCTACACATTTCTTCTAACTGAATCCTTTCACAAGCAATCTTGTTTTGTACTTTGGTTGTGAAGTATGCTCTTGAGTAGCTTTCAAATGGTCCTCTGTACTCACCACCATTGTCAGCACGTACACACTTCAACTGTCTGCCAATTTTCCTTTCAACTTTGTTATAAAAATCTTTGAACATATCCAAAATCTAGTCTTTAGATTTCAAAGTAAAACACCAAACTTTTCTAACAAAGTTATCAATAAAAGTCAAAAAATAAGCAGTACAACCAAGAGATCAATCTTTCATATAACAAATATCAGTGTGCACCAACTTTAATAGATTTAACTTTCTAGATAGATAAAAATTCTGAAATGCAACTCTGTGTTGTTTTCCATAAATACAGTCAACACAAGATTTAAGGGCATTACCTTTTACTTCAAGTAGGAGTTGCTTGCGAACAAGTGTCTGAATTCCTTTTTTACTCATGTGTTCAAGTCGCTTATGTCAAAGGTTAATGGAAGAATCACAAATTGCGTTCATTTCAACCTTTCCCAACTTTGCTTGCATCAAGTAGAGGGTATTCTGCTTCTTTCCTCTGGCAACAATGAGACTTCATTTGCTGAGTTTCCATTTGCCTCCAGCTTGTGAATTATGATAACCCTCGTCATCAAGCTTTCTTGTAGAAACAAGAATAAAATGAATATCAGAAATATGTCGAACATTTTTCAAAACCAACTAGCACCCAGTATCTGTATCCAAATATATGTCTCCCATGCCAATAATTTTACACAAGACCTCAATTCCCATTCTAATATAGCCAAAGTTTCCTTTGGTATGGGTTGAGAAGAAATACCTATGAGGGGTAACATGGCAGGATGCATTAGAGTCAACTACCCAATCACTGTCATGACAAGTAATATTGATATGACCATCATCACAGAACAGAAATATATCATCATGGGCTGGCACAACCGTTGCGGTCTCATCTTCATCTTTTTCCTTCATCTTGCCTTTTCCTTTCTTCTCAGTTTGGTCTCGTTTGAGAATTCTACATTCTCTCATATAATGTCCTTTCTTTTTGAAATAGTGGCATGCATCATTTTTTCACGATTCAGACTTGCCTTTGGATTTGTCATTCCTATAGTGGGGTCCTCTATTCTTATTTCTTCCCCTTCCTTCCTTCCTTTCTGTCACCAAAGATTGGGATTCACTAATAATTCCTTGTTCCTTCCTCTTGAATTCTTCATTCATCACGGCCTCTTTTACTATGGTTATGGTTAACATACCATTTGCAGCTGAATTATAGACAGAGACTACTATTATTTCTCAACTATCCGACAATGAACTAAACACTAGTAAAGCTTGCACTTCATCATCTAAATTCAGATTCAACGTAGCTGATTGGTTTATTAAGCCCTGGAAATTACTCAAGTGTATAGTCATATCTGTGCCATTATTATATCTCATCTGAGTAATCTGCTTCAGGCAAAAGACTTTATTTAAACCAGTTTTCCTTTCATACATGCTTTTAAATTTCTTCCACAGTATATCAGATCTGGTGTCATTAGCAAAGTATTGAAATTTTGTTTAACCAATCCACTATCGAATATTACCAACAGTTTTTCTGTACATAACATCCCATTTTTCATCACTCATATCATTTGATTTAGCCTTATCTCCTAGAACAAGATCAAACAAATCTCTACATTACAAATAATCTTCAATTCTAGGTTTCTAGATTGAATAATTAGTTGCATTTAATTTTAACATGCAACCATTATCTGAATCCTCCATTTTAATCAGTACAACGAGCAGTCTAACTTGACTGCTCTGATACCACTTTGTTGGGAAAGGGGTACCGGTGTAGGCAAAAATATATCAGAATTATTCCAGGACAATTTACTCTTCCCCAACTATTAATTAAAATAGGAATAAACCAATATCACTAAGCAATGATATCAACTGTAATAATAAAATGCAGGAAAAATATACGGCACACGACACCAAGATTTTTATATGGAAAATCCAAATCAGGAAAAACTACGGGACTTAGTCCAGTCAAAAACTCCACTATCACAATAATAATCGGCATATGCATGTCTATTCGAAACATCCGAATGACACAAATATCGCCAATATCAATCAAGTAAATCTAAAATAATTTCATCTCCCAAAAAACTACAGTTGTCCAGAAGTGGATTTGGAAGGATGTTACTACACGAAGAGAAAATTCAAAATCAACACCAATAGATGAGTCAAGTTTGGTGAGAGGATCGCCTAGATAAAATTTCATCTCAATCGAGATTCAAATTGCCGTCCGATCAAGGTCAAGAAGTAGCAAAAACTCTTTCTCTTTCCAAGTCCTTTTTTTTTTTTCCTTCTCATCTCTTCGTTTCTCAAAGAAAAATGGCGGCTGAAGCTTTTGATGGATAGATTCTTGCGTGTAGCTACGTTGTCCAATTTAGAGGACTTGAGGAACCAAAAATCTAATCAAGTATTGATTAGGAAAACCAAATAAAATGTTATGGGATTTGGGTTTTGTTTGTTTGGCCCACCAAATGGGCTGGATCAAACAGGCCCAACAGGGGCAATGTGTAATTAGAACTAAGATACATGTCGAAAGACATTCGAGTGTCTTTTCTCCACTAACTTATTGGAGTATCTTTTCTCTACTAACTTTATTGAAGCCTTACTCATTCAAAAGACCTTGACAATAGGGAAATAATTAACGATAACAAGTCTCTTGGAATCATGTAAGAAGGTCCCTGTTACAACGTCATCATGAATTGGAGCCAAGTATATAGTAAACTAAGGGTGCGTTTGATAAAACTGAAATCTGAAATCTGAAATATGAAGTCTGAATTCATTAAGTGATTGAATTGTTAAGTATTAAATCTAATACATTTGAATGTAAATCACATTCAGTGATAAGTGAATAGCTTATCACTTATTTTTGGGAGCAAGTTTTACCTAGAAAATTCAGTGCCAGTTAATTCATTCAGATGTTCTATTTTCGATTATCAAATGGTCTGAACGTGTTAAGATCTGAATCCATTAAATTTAAGTGTTGAATTGAGTTATCAAACGGGGCCTAAGACTTTGTTATTTATTTATGTTAAGCCAAAGCTACACATGCACTATATTAATTTCCTTCCCTGTCTTTTCCTAGAAGAGTTGCTTCTTGTTTTGTCCCACGATAATCTTATTAGCTTCATTTTTTAAGCCTCTCACCTCTCTTGAAAGCTCTTGTCACTCTCAATTGTCATATTCAAAGCTTGCACTTTAAATCTAACAGTTTCCAAGAGTCATCTCTTGATCATTGGACTACCCCTATGATTCTATCAGTCTTTTTTTTTTTTTTTTTGAAATTCTTGTGAAAGATTCTATCATTCTCTTATTAGTTAATTAACTATTGCAACAAAAAAAAATTTTGATTGACAAAGAAATTCAACAATCTAGTTAGAGTAATAATGACATTCATGTCGAATATGTTGTGCAAATAGAATTTGAGAAGTCTAAAATTACATGACTAATTCTTGGCCAGTCATTGACTGTGTGTAATTTCTCACTTATGATTCATTAAATCTATCTTTTCTATTCTTTTTTTTTTTGGGTAAATATTGTTTCACAATAAAGCGCTCACATGATTCTTGGTTTGATAATAAGGCAAATTGTAATTCCTAATTTACTATAAAACACCACATGCATACACATACTGCTCATACAAATATTTGGCTCTAATACTCAAATCTAAAACCTCGTGATCTTGAAGGCGACTCTAGTGTCACTAAGCTTAACCTAATTGTTACTCATTGTCCATAGTAGCTACAACCTCACTTCTTGTGCGAGACCAGCGTGTTTCTGCCTGACTAATGACCATGTTATGAGCGGTTGGAGAGTTTTGCTCAAGTTAGAAATTAATTGCTCAACACATAAAAGAAACAGAAATAAACGTATATATATAAATGAAACAGAAATTATTGAAAAAAACCGAGAATCAATAGTGCATTACATAGACGTTGTATTCAACAACAGCATCACCGGACTTGGGATCAAAGGCGTAAGTTGTTGCCTGAGCATAACCTCTAGCAAATCTGAAAAGCCCACTACCACCTATCACTGGCATCTCCCTGACCTTGTTGGATGCCGGATTCCTCCCTAGCACGGTGATGGTGCTTCCATTATACTTACCCTGAGCGAAAGCAAAGTTCATGGCCATCAACAGTCCAATCTCTTCTTGTGAAGCTGATGCATAAAATCCCTGAGCTCTTCCGACCATCTTTGAGCTGAGTTCTGGGCCAAGAGTTAACGGATTGTCGATCATATTCACCAGGCCAAAAGCAGTGAATGAATTGTTTTTGGGTGGCCGCACCACCGTGACTGAAGTAGGTGTTTTGCCACTGAGGATGTCGTGCCAGTAGAATCTGAAATGGCTTAGCTTTTCTTTCTTCATCTTTAATGCTGTGGGATCAATTGCTTTGACGAACTCGTATTCTTCGTCACAATTAGTGACCTGAATGGTGAGAACGGAACTGAAAATGAAGATGAATGCGGTGAGGAAGTGGAGAGCTGAATTTCTAGCCATGGAATGGAAGGTCAATTTCTTATTGGA
This sequence comes from Gardenia jasminoides, assembly GCA_013103745.1. Classification (NCBI taxonomy): domain Eukaryota; kingdom Viridiplantae; phylum Streptophyta; class Magnoliopsida; order Gentianales; family Rubiaceae; genus Gardenia; species Gardenia jasminoides. The sequence continues at coordinate 5,290,293 of CM023099.1, read as the reverse complement.
AATGTGTCGACATTCCATGACTATGTATAGAATGTGAGGCAAATGATCTGTACAATGAACACGTGTAAGCATGAATCAGAGTTTCATAAGTTGCGTTTTGTCCTTTCGAACCAATTGGTATAATTTTTATTATATTTAGCGCAAATATGTATAATTTTGATATAATCAGTAATAGAGTTGTATTAGTTCACAAATTTAATTTTATATTCAAATTGTACAAGTTTACATTAAAAATTGTGAGAATTGTATGAAACGATTTGAACTCTGCACAAACAATTTGTGAGGGCCTAATCCAATAAGCTTTGAATACTGCTTTATAGAGTTAGTACATCAAATAAATCAATTGAATAAGTGCGTACTGTTTTGGGAGTGTGTTTTGCATCCTTTCCTACCTAAGCCGAGAAATCATGTCATTTCCAATTGACATGGAGTCCACATTTGTTGCTGAAGTTGAGGACTGATGTTACTTATCCCACTGGGGATCGTTTAGAATTTTGGAATTACCTTAAACTTTTATTTGTATAATCCCATTTGTTTTCCAGATTTCATTAGAATATTAATTTGACTTAAAAGCTTGAGAAAATAATTGTATATGACAAATAGAAACCAAAACACACACACACAAGTCCTTACATTTAGCATGTTAAGCGAGTTTTAGTTACTATTTCTCACTGAAATATTTTCTCTGGATATTGAAAAGATTGATAGCGAACCCCGATCAAGTTTGACAAACTAACACTTCAAAACAAGAAAATATCACGTATAAACCTTTTGTGGGTATTCAAAAAAAATTTCATCACAAGCTCTTCTTATTTTTAAGAATTCTCGCATCAAGACTGCAGCAGAAAATACTTGGTTGTTGTGGAAGCGAGACTGCTAGGTCAACAAATTAAGACCAATTCCCGCATGGTGTAATTCCCACCCACTTTCTTGTTGACAAGTTTTTCCATAGCATGCAGCTCCCTACTCAATTTTTCAATGTGATTTCTTAAAGCAAACAAAACGTAAATAATTTTCAAGGGGCCATATTAATCCGATTGAAACAAAGATGGGATGCAAAGTGAAGGAGCTATATTTTTCAACGTGGTGTAGAGTAATTACCTAATGATTTGTTATAATTTATATTTCTTAAACATCAATTTTATTGTTTGAAAAAAAAAATCCTATGCCACGCACGATTTCCTTTGCCACTATAAATTAAAATGATGTTTATGCTTACGGAATTGGCCATTTAGTTTAATTTTTTTTACTATTAATGCACCTATGCAAGTAAGATCCTAGAACATACTTTCCAAGCCACTGAGGATATATATTATTATTAATCTCTTTGTTTCTTGGCATAAAAAAATTGTGCACTTTGCTCTATGAATATGTCAAGCATTTTAAGGCGCAAGTAATAATTTACAGCTCTTGAATTTTGTTCTTTTAGATAAAATAAATAAATTTATTTGAGAAATGCAGTCATTTCATGTCTCAATTCTCAAGTTTCATTTTGTAAAAGTTTTCATTTCACTTGTCAAGAATGCCTATATGTTTTTTTTTTTTTTTGTCTTTTTAAAGAAAAGTTTGGGTGAATTTGGTTTTGATCACCATCATGATTTAGGGTGCTGTCAAGATTATAAATAGTTTACAAAATTTTTACAGATTCCCCACCAACATAACTTTAACTCATATGATACTAGTGGTATATAAGCAAAGGTTAGTATAATTTGATTACTTGTTCATTGGGTGTTGATTCCATATCTAGTATCTTGATGGATTATGTCCACTTCTTAAAATTGATATCGGGAGGTGCGTTCAATATCTAATGCTAACAGTGAATTCATTTACCTCATTTTCTTTCTTGGAGAAATACCCAACTTTTTTTCTAATCCTCATTTTGGCTTGTTCTTGCCATGCTTACCATTCACTACGTTGATCTTCGGTAAGGCCCAGTCAATAAAAAATTTGAACTATTAGTAATACTTTTTTTTTTCGACTTTTCAGAAAAATATGGAGAATGCTAGTGCTGTCCTTGATGGAATACCTTTAATAAGTTGGCTTATAAGAGGTTTCAGGTACACTTCTACTATTTTTCCTTTGATTTTGATATCTTTTTCGTTATTGTTTTTGTGTAATTTTTTGTGTACCTTTTGAATTAGTACTTTCCCATATTTATTTCTTGAATAAGTAATGCATTTACCTTTTCTGTTCAAATATAGATTACAAAGCATGAAGTGGATGGAGAAAGTTTTACATACTCAAGTCAGTTAAAGAAAATAGAAGAAGAAGAAGAAGACATTGTTTTATTTAGATAGTTCAAATTTTTGTCTTCACATACTTTATGCAGCAAAATGTATTGAAACTGAACGGAGATTAATGTTGTATTTGTTATTAAGTTTCTTTCTATGATTTTTTAGTTAGACTTCAAATTTTTTTTGTTTGGCACCTTTTTTAAAAAATTGTAGTGATGGCGACCATGAATATTACATATTTAATTGTTAATTTAAAAATATATAGATTCTTTTACTTTTATTATTTTTTTTGTGGCATTTCAAAGTGTTGATATAGTTTCAACAATAGCGTTTATGGTGATATGAGAACTCAAACTTATGACATGTTTAAGTGCCATTAAAAATTCTTAGTGGCATCTTTTCATGCCAGGGTTCTTGGTGCAATGACATGTTAAAAAGCCATGATAATAACTGTTTTATGGCAATCTGTAAGTGCCACGAGACTACAATAGTGGCATCAGTAGAATGACACTTTCCCCTCGTTTGGTATGGCAATCTGTAAGTGCCACGAGACTACAATAGTGGCATCAGTAGAATGACAATTTCCCCTCGTTTGGTACGTTGGAAAGGTCTAGAATGGAAAGACATTTCCAACTTCTTCATTTTATTCTAGTGTTTGGTATGCTCCTTTCCCCCTAGAAAGCCCTTTCCCCTGGAAAGCCTTTTCCAACTTTTTCCTGGAATCCCATTCCTCACAAAAATCTAGGGAAAGGTCATTCGAACTCTATCCAATAAATACCTAAATTATAGAAGTCAAGATTATCCTTCTATATTATATATCTCTAGTTCTTGTGTTCCAATTTATGTTTTATATATATATTAATTTTTCATTTACTTTGTCAAATATGAGGTCTATTTTGTGAGTTTAGTTAATAAGTCTACTACTTTTTTACTTAGGAATAATTTTAATTCTATTTAATGACTTTTCTTTCTTTTTACTTTGAAATAAAATATTCAGTTAACATTTTTAATATATTTTTATTCACAATATTGTATTATATGATAACATTTGTTAATTTAAACAAACAACAACATGCCAAAATGCATTCATATGAAATTAAAAAATTTTTAAAAAAAAAGAGTAAACCAACTAGATTATCTGTTAAGGCACAATTACATTTTTCTATTTACAAATAGTTCTTAAAACCATCCAAAATCAAATCAAGGGTAATAATTTAATATGCATGAATGACGGATTTAACATGCATAAAAAATACACAGGATTCAACATACATATAATTTAAAATTTTAATTTAGTTACAACCGGTATTCACCTATTGCAATTGTATTACAGTTAGTATTCACCTATTGTAATTGTGTGCTATTAAAAAGTTATGTTTCACTTAATAAGTTATTGTGATTTTATACTATTAAAAAGTTATTTATTTATTAATAATTCATTTGTCTCTAAATCAAGATGTGTATAGAATGTTATATATAAGGGCAATTAAGTCAATACAGTAGTTTTTACCATTCCATTCTGACTTCTCAATATGATTATACCAGACATGGGAAAAGAAATTAACATTCCATTCTGACTTGGTTACCAAACACTGGAATGATAAATTTTTTCCTCTCCATTCTGGCAGGAAAAGAATTCTGGGTGGAAAGATTTTTCCATTCTAGGCCTTTCCATCGTACCAAACAAGGGGTAGGGTAGAATGCCATTAAACTGAAAAATGTCACTAAAATATACATTAAGTGACATTGAATGAGAATTTTCCTGCTTTTGGTAAAGATTATATTAAATCCAACTAGTTTCCTTTTTCTTCGGGCAACAGGGAAGGTTAAGTGTAGTAAACTCTAAGGATTTGTATCAAAGGACAGTGGATTATGTTTCTTTTGTCCACTAACTTTTTCAAGTCTATTTTACTTAAGAAACCTTAGCAGAGGGAAATAACAATAAAAATTCTTGTGTAATCATCAACAATTCCCCGTGTATTCCATTATCATCACGTATTGAGGCCATCATGGTAACCTTGGAAGATTTTGGCATTTATTTTTGTCACGCCAAAGCAACAAGTATGTACCATATTGCTTTGTTTTCCCACCTTCTAGAAGACTTGCTTCTTTTACTTTCTCTTATTAGTTTATTAAGCAGTGCAAGGGAAACTTTTGGCTGTCAAAGATATTCAACGATCTAGTTGTAGTGATAATGATATGCATGTCAAATATTCTATTCAAATAGAATTTCAAAGGGTCAGTACACCCATTAAAATGTGTTTTAGGAGTTAGATTTTTGAAAACATAAAATTAATCAAGAAAAATATATAAATGTAATAGAGGGTAATAATTATTAATGTGTTTATATACTAAGACGATACCAATTTTCAATATTTTATACTCCCTCCGTCCCACTTTGTTAGGCCTGTTTTCCTTTTTCGTTTGTCCCAAATTGTAGTCCACTTTCCAATTATAGAATATAGTTAACCCGTAATTTCTCTAAAATGCCCTTAATTAATGGAAGTTGTTGTTTAGTACTACCTACTTTATTTAATGCGGTTAATTTTTTCAAAATGTCTTGAGATATGAAAAATCAAGTTTTGGAATCATTCCAATCTTATTTAGATTAGTAGGAAAATAAAAAGTCATCATTGTATTTCTTTATCATTTAATGCAAGCATTAGTCATACTATATTTAATTAAGAGTATTTTAGGAAGACACAAGTATTTCAACAACATTACCTAACTTTTCTTAATTTGTGTGAAAAAAAAAACTAAACCTATCAAAGTGGGACAGAGGGAGTATTTTTTTGAGTTTGGCTATGTGGGATTACATTTAAATTGATCTTGGGTTGGAGAAAAAAATAATTGTTAAGAAATTTAGTGTTCTTTAACTTGAATTAATTGCATGTTTGGACCAAGTTGTGGAGGTCTTGCGTCATCACAGGTGGTATTAGACTTTTAATGAGCGTAAGGCGGGAAAGGATTCTTGGACCATCAATGTTAGGATACTAAGTGCAAAAACTTGATAATTGAGAGGTATTTAGAATTGTGGGGGGTGCTAGAGAATGGTATAGCTGTTTATACCAGTCGGATGGTATTAGAGTGACATGTAACCGTACAAAAGTTGTGATCGTGACTTTCGTATTGGGAGCTGAAGCTGCACAAATAAAAAAATAGTGACAAAAGATATGTTAACCGGCAACCTGGTAAGTACGAAAGTAGGTGAGGAGCTCACGTGGCAAATGAAAAATGGGATGGTTAAAAAGTATTTCTTTGGCTTGTCTTCTCCATAGCGAGAAAAAAGATCGAAGAAGGAAAGCGCCCGGCTAAACAGGGAAAGCAGTAGGTTGTAAACTTGCTGAAGAAGGTGGTAAGATGGCAAATGCTGTTAGAAGGCACTGATAGGATGGATCCGACGGGCAACGATGAGGACGTAAGGAGCAAGAAAAAGCTGGCATTGGAGAGAGGGATCCCTACAATTGCAACTAACAGAGCAACAAGAGCCTTGACAACCGGCTACTGGTTATCGGAGACTGAGTCAAACACCATGGATGTTACAGGGTCTAATGTCAGGTAAGTAAACAAAAAAAATGAGTAACCCTAGAAACAAATGGGAGAAAGGGGGTGACGGTGACAAAATTTTCAACTTGTAATTGAAGACAAGGAAGACGTGAAATAAAGTTACAGAAATGATAATGAATATATTTTATTGGTAGACTATGAAATAAATGAAAATCGTTTGACATTGCAGGTCTAAACCTAACACAGAGGAATGCGGAGCGGCGAGTGAATTAGCGGAGTTGACGATGCAACAAGAAGGTGAAACAAAGGTAAGTTGTAATGGAATTAAAACACACAAAATTTGTGGGCTTTATAAATAGCAAGGGCATGTAATTGAATGCAACTAGTAAAAACTGCAGTGAATGGAAAAGTAATGAGGTATTTAATAAATTAGGGGTTTAATAAATTGGGGTTTAATAAATTAGTGAAAATAAATATTGGTGAGATGAAGTTATGTGCTTAGTGAATTGTTTAGGAAATTGCATTGATTGAAAAATGAGATAGGGACATGAAACTAAAGCCATAAATGACGTGTTATATGTTTGCTTTGGTGGCTAGCAGGTGATGTACAATAGTAGCTGCTGTACGTATATGGTTTGTCAGGTGATGAGAAGATTGAATGCGGAACAGATTGAGGTTAAAAGCAACCGGTGCAGGACCAGATTGGAGATGAAGCAATTCAACATTCAGTTGGACTTCATGTCTTGGTTGGCTAGCAGGTTTGATGTTGTTGAGAGGACGAATGTCCACCGGACATAGGCTAAAGGTGACTGCAGAGGAGGTGGAATTTATTTTGGGAACTAAAAGTGAAGGGTACGAATTGGATGTAGTGGATGGCGAGGTGGACCCAGATATGGAAAGGCATCTTAATATAGACATACTTGGGGACCAGATATTGTTGGAAAATCTGCAGAGAAGTGTATTATCCACAGGAAGTAGTGGGACGGAGTTCAAGATGAAATTTGTCTGCACGGAAGATTTTTGTGCCGTCCAACGAGCTTTGGCGTAAGTATTATTCCTGCGTTAGGGAGGGTGAGTATGTGGGAGAACATAAACTGGTCAAAATACATTGTTAATGAGCTGGTTAAGGGCATCCAAAACACGGTGGAGGTACCATATCCCGAAGTGGGTGGTTGTATGGCTTTCTTAGTGGTGAGTGTAAACGGGTGATTAGGTGATGATGTGAATTACTTGATTTGCTTATGCTGTGGAATAAGGCCCATTATAAATGGGGTATGCTCATTGTGGCAGGTATTCTACTTGGAGCGCGTGAAAGTGGCACGAAACAAATCGGTGCCTATGCATATGAGAAAGAAGCCAAGGATTGGTGCGTGGAGTGAAATGGACGTCAAATGTGGAGTTATCGAACTTAAAAGCGCTCTAGCGCGAAACATGGTGGGAAAGGTAGTGTGACATCTTAGTAGGAAACAAATCTTTTAACAAATATTTTAACAAAATTGTGTTTGCAGAATGAAGCTGTTGTTGTAGATTCAGAGCTAGTCAGCAACTGCAATAAAGAATACGGGAATGAAAGACAACACATGGATGGGGGACAAGCAGGAAAAATGCAGGAGGCAATTATTAAAATAGCTGAAAAGCAAGCTTCAATGGAAACTAGGATGCTAAGCTTGGAGAGGATGGTCAAGCTAAACCATGAGCAGCTACTTGGGGTGTTGGTTGGGATACAACAGGGGATAGGTGAAGGCACTGGGAGATGTACTTGGACGGAAGGGGGAAATTTAAATAAGAAAGATACGGATGACAGATTTGTAATATCTAAAACTCCAACAGGGATTAGGGAAAGAGCAAGTGGCAACCGTGGAGTTGGTGGCTTACAATCAAAAAGGGTATCGGCAGGGCAATGTCAAAGTGGGGGCAATAAAGGTTTATTCCAGGTGCCAGGGCTACATATGAAGCATGGAAACTCTGATAACAAAATCGAGCACGTAATTATGGGCGAAGATAAAGAGGAATGGTCAAGCAGCAGTTTGAAGAGGGGGAGAACAGCAAAGGATAGTGGGAGACGATTAAGTCCCTTTGAGATTGGTGCAATGGTTGGGAAAAGGAGGCATTCCACAAATGAGGCCCAGTACAATGCCTATATAGGTATCAAAATGGAGAAGAACATGCAGAAGGTCAAAGCAGATAGATATCATGTTGATGTCGAGTCAGTTAAAAGCAAAAGTGACGTGGATCAAATATTTGAATATTTAGCAAGTGATGCAATGCCTGCAAAGTGAGTGGCATGTCCACGGGAAGAAGGCTTTATAAATTTATAATTTATGTGAAATTAGATAAATGTTTGTCATTATTGATTTAAACTGGTGTGGCTGAATGAATTTATGTAAATGAATGGCAGCACCATCGTGGTTCATATTATGGACCACACTGCCTCACGGGAGACGATGAAGAGCCTTCTGCCCCGAGCCTGGGTAAACTCGGAGGTGAGGGCCAAACGAAGATTGCATGATTAGTTGTCTTGAACAATGAATGGCGTGATAAAATTCCACAAATTGGCAGGTTATATCATGCTTTGTGGCAATGTTGACGAGGAGACGGAGGCTCCAGATGGATCGTATTCCTATCAGAACATGGTATTTGCCTGTTGATTTTTCGGTAAGTAGCATAGCTAAATAGATGAAAGTGCAAATTGGAAAAAAGTCATATTGTGCATGCATGGGTTTTAATTGGCACTTGTATGCTGGGCCTCCGAGCCATTTCATTACGTCAACAGGTTGAGGCAATGGTGTTCAAGAAGCCGGTGGAGGTGCTGTACTCGTTCCTCACGGTCAACAGGTTTGGTGGAGACATTGATGATTGTCAAAAGGTTAGAAAATTGTATAATATTTAGAGCAAATTCAGTGTGTCCAAGCTAGTGACTACATTTCATGGAATATGACAGATCTTCATACCCTTCAACTGGTGTGCCCAGCATTGGTTAGCTGTACTAGTTGACGGAGTAGCCAAGAAGGTTTACCTACTGGATTCGATGCCCTCGTCTGATGCATCAGTTAATGGACTTAGGCTTTCTGAGGCTGCCAGTCTTGTAAGTATGACCAATAAACAAGTATTAGTCCATGAAACTTTAAATACAAGTAATAAACCAGTATTGATTAACTTAAAAGTGCTGAGCCAACGTTGTATTGGATTAGTGTGAAAGACTGCATAGCACACTCGTGTTCGGCTTTGGAGGATGCCATGGATTTGACCTGAAGGAGTTTGATGTTGAGAGGCCGTGTTGGTGCCCCAAGCAAACGAATGAGTTAACTTCTGATAAATTAAATTTGTTTGGAATAGAAACAAACATTTGATCACCGTTTGCTATTTAACATATACATATATTGCAGCTTTGATTGTGGCGTGTATGTTATGAAGTTTATGGAATGTGTTGACCAGCTGGGTGAAGGAATGGTTATGCAATTCAACTCAGAATTGGAGCGCATGAAGTTGGGTGTGAAGTTATTCAGTGACGATGGCAACAAGGCTCGCGACCGTGGGATGAAAATGCTGCGTTTAATGGGACTAGGAAGTGGAAGTTCTGAAGTGGTGCCGTGACCACTAATATTGCCCACGGAATGGATGCACGGAACATGGGATATTTGTGTGTTTTGACTAACCCCCATATTCTTGTTGTTGGCATTAGCATATGGCAAATCTTGACTAACCCATGATGTGTATTTTTTGTGGTTGTACTAGGAGCCCAGAATTTTGTTGGGTAGTGGAGGTTATATTGTTAACTCCCCATTTTGTGTAAATCAGCCAAGTTGGTATTTGTGGGTTATGCCGAGAATGGTAATATTATTCCCTAAACTAAAGGGAGCAAACTTAATAAACTCGATTTTTATGGTGAGTACTGGGCAAGCTGATATTATTTACACAATAAAAGGGAAGAACTGAGGCAAATCCATTTTGACAAATTCGATGGAAATAAATGCTGTTCGGATTAATTTTTGGAGAAGTAAGTAATCAGGAAAATGGCTGAATTAGATAATAAAGTACAATAAAGGCCAAGTTTCCTAGATTTGTTGTAAACAAAACATGTAGAGGACCCAGGACTGAAATGGTAAAGAAGCCCATAATTACGTTTTAAGCCCAGATTCCCTAAAGGCCAATAAGCCCAAATTTTTTGGAAACAAAACATATAGAGGATGTGGGACTCAACTCTTAAAGAAGCCCACAATTTCGATGTGAGGCCAGAGTTTAAAGGCAGGCGCTGCCCATATTTTCATTTAAAGTCCAGTTTCCCCATTCTTTAAAGGGGGTGCTTATCCTATAAAAAATTCTTGAAAAGCCCCATATTTCAACAAAGGTCAATGTCTTCTTCAGCCAGCATTCCATCGATTGACACCCGGGAATGGCCAAGGCGTATGTGTTCCTGTGGGCAATGGTGCGATGTAAGAATTGTGGAGAAAAGTGAGAGGAATCTAGGCAAGTTCTACTATGCTTGTCCCAAAGAAACAGTACGAAATCTACCCGTTCCATATTAACTGATTTTTTAATAGCTATTAGGGAAAATGTTTTTAGATACATAATACTGTGCTGGTTTGTTCATCTATGGCAGAGTAAGTGCCCTGGCTTCCGTGGGTGGTGTGACATGTATGCAAGGGCTCTGCGGTCTGCAAATAGTAGATCAGCTGAGGCAACCCCAGATAATGTTCTCCCCCGAGGTTGTGAACAAGAAGAGCATGGTGGTGGGCTAGATCCACTCAGAGCTGAAGTGCAATCTCTCCAGACTGAAGTTCAGTCTCTCCGCCAGGTGGTCGGGGCACTAGGAGAATCTGTCTGGAAGTTGAAGGCGGCGGGGATATGCGGTTGTGTGGTTATCCTCATATTGTTGCTGAAGCTATGAAGTTTCATGTGGGTAGATGGCGGCTGTGAATTACCAAGTGGTTAGATGGGGTGTAATTCGTAGTTTGACTGGTCAATATGAAGTGGGTAGAAAGTTTTGTGGACATTGTTATGCAAATCAGTAATCCTTACCTTAAATTAAGTAGTAATTGCCAATAAGTGCCATTCCCCCTTCTCCTTCATATCCACTAAATCCATGTCTTCACGGTGTGCTGTGCAGTAAAACTGGAATTTAAAACTGAAATTAATTTAATACTGGTTTAGTATTGTAAAATGAAGAAAAGGGAAAAAACCATGAATTTGGAACTTGGCTTTTTAATGCTTATGCTTATGTTAAACAAAACGGCATCAATTTAAGATAAGAATATTACCATAATAGGAGGCACTGTTGGGTCTTTGGAATATTTTGTATTTCGGAGATCTCCTTCACAGGCAAATGGAAAAAAAGTTAAAGTCCCGCACCATAAACAATATAAGCAGAAATTAGTATGACTGAAAAAATGAATAAGCATGAAGATAGGTATGCAATGGCGCATTTGGTTTACCAGGTTGGTACCTTGTTTGCTTCTCCATTATAAAATCTTCCAAAAAAGTAAGTCATACTATGGGGGTGTGAAAGCAGCCTTCGATGAGTTTCGTTGCCATCGTCATGTTGAATAGAGCGTAGGACTGCTAGCCATTGACAAGAGTACTGACTGTACCCATTGTCGTAGCTATGAGGAGGAGTAACATAACCAGCGGCATTCCAGAGGGTGGAGCGCATGCTTCCAGAGGCACAAGAGAGAAAGAGGTGAAGTTGTGTATACTGGGGAAAGCATAGTGGTATCCCTACTCGTAAGTTATTTCCCCCCAATACTGGTGACCAAAATAAGTAGAATGGGTCACATACACATGTTAAATTTTCACATTTGGCTTTCATACGAGTTGGGAAATTTTGGCGGGGTTGACCAAAATTTTTGGAGGCTAAAATGTTTTGGATTCAACTTCAAGTCCCGCACAACGAAAAATGGGTGGGTAAAACAAAATTGGGGGAGTCTTAAAATTTGGTACATTCAACTTAAATTTCTACAACACTTGTGGAGTAGATGTTGGATCAAGGGATAATATCAGAAACCTCCCTTGAGGTTTCTTATAATATCACCTGGCACCCCTATAGTTTTAAAAATATCACTTACCTCCATTGGTAATTGTAAATTGACTATATTAACCTTCACTTGTGCATGATTTACATATGAAATAAATGGATGTCAAAAAATGAAAGAAGAAGAATCAAAAGTCACTTTCTTCTTTTTTCTGTTTATCCAACATTCTTTTTTATTCTTTTTTTTTTATGGCTATACAATTTTTTACTTACAAATTGTAATAAATTAAATTTTATTTTTTTCTAATTGTGATAATATGGAATATGAATGTATGATTTTTTCCTTTGTTTTGAGTTGACTTTTATAATGAATTAGTACAATTTAAAAACTTGGGTCAAAAGTAAGGGAGGTAAGTGATATTTTCAAAAGTTTAGGGGTATCAGGTGACATTAAAAGAAACCTCAGGGGAGGTTTCTGATATTATCCCTTGGATCAAATGGCCTGCACGTGGGAAAAAATTATGGTGGTTACAGTACACGGGGCTGTGAAGTGTGTGTTGTCATTGACATCACACAGTGTAGGCGTCATAAGTTTAGGCTGTGTGGATGACATTCATAAGAGGTTCAACATAAGTGGGGGGAATTGGGGATAGTGTGTTCAGGCAACCAATTAAGGGGTGTGCAAATTTGAATTCGGGAAAAATGAAAACGGAGTTCATAATCATAACTTCCGAGTTCCCAACTAACAAATTTACCTATAATTTGGAATTGATTGTTTTAAAAGCCGAACATGATTTTAATTAGTATTTGAATATTATATAATATGTATATAATAATATAATATGAAATATATTATCTGTAATATATATATATATAACAGTTGTTATATAGCAGCATTATGTTAATCTTATAATATGATATATAAAAATATGTTAAATGTTCTCCCCAAATACTGATTATAGTTTAGTATATTATTATGTTTATTTAGCATGTAATACAAAATTAAAAATTAGATATACAAAATTGAATTCAGTTAATTCAGTTATTTACTGAATTTCGCATTCATTTGGAATTGAATTCGAAATCGAAATTGAGAAATCGAACTCCGAATCTGATGGATTCGAATGTTAATCAGGGCCAAATCGTAAGTATGAAGTTAATGTGATTGAACCGATGTTTGTAAACAATGGGGAACTGACCTGAGCGTTTATTGTTTGAGTTGTGATCATTTGTTGCTCAAGCTAGGCTCATGGTCAAACGTAACTCGTTCATTGAATTTTCAAATTTACCTCGAGCTCAATGAGCTCAACAAGACAAATCAAACGCAACGAACCAAGCAAATCTCAACTAATGCTACAAGCAAACAATCAGATAAGATACTATTGTTTTGGTGGCGTGCAACCGAGGAATTAAGACTAAAAGTGACCATAATCGTTGAAAACAATATTTTACCATTGATTACGAACACCAAAGAGCGAGCTCATTCAACGATATATCGAGCTTATTTTACGATTAAGCTCACCTCATTTCACTTCTCCAACGAGCTTTTATCCAGAGCATGCACGAGTTTAAACAGTTTGACATAACGAGATTTTATGTAACTCTTTGCGACTACACTTCTCTCCGTTCGAGTTCTAACTCAAGTCAATTTCATTGATAAACCTTTCTTCATTGGCATTCATAACGATCAATTATTAGTAGCACTTAAGGTAAACTTTGATATAAGGTAAATGCCTATCACCATATGCCTAATTAAATGTTATTGTTCCAAATTTAATATAAATTGCATAAGGGCCCATGTTTACTAATTTGAATGGATTAATACGTACATTGGTTTCTTTGCATTCCTTTCAACGCTATTGGTTTCTTGTCATCGATTTCATAACCGACCATGCAAAGTTTATCATAATCATAAAAAAAATGTTTGAAACAGCAGAGACATATGTTTAATTTTTATTATTTGTTTCTTAAAATTTTTTTACTAATTTGCATTTTTAATTTTTTAATTTTACTAATTTAATTTTTTTAACCAAGCAAGATTGTCAACGAAAATTATTATTCTCATTATGTCTTTTGTTATTTGTGTCTTAAAATTTTTTTACTAATTTGTATTTGTAATTTTTTTATTTTACTAATTTAATTTTTTTTAACCAAGCAAGATTGTTTACGACAATTATTATTCTCATTATGTCTTTTATTATTTGTTTTTTAATTTTTTTTATAATATGTATTTTTAATTTTTTTAATTTTTCTAATTTATTTATTTATTTTTAACCACGCAAGAGTGTTTACAGTCGCTTCATTTTCAGTTATTAGAAACTCGTATGGGACATCGTCTGGTCTCAACACTCACATGGCACGAATTTTTTCCCTATTTTTGTCACACAGCAGAGACCATGCGTTCTTGATTGTGTTTAAGGTAGGTATTTTATTTTATTAAGCTTACTTAGCTTTCTTGATTGGGTCTAAGCAATCACTTTCATCATAAATATGGAATTTCATTATGAAGATAAGTTACGACAATCGGGAATCTCAACTTATAGCTTAAACGAAACTGCGAATGGGCCCAGCAACATCCCAGTTCCCATCAAGTGTACTCTTTACAGCAGACCGGGAAAGCGTCCTCCATTAAGCATTCGGGGACGTATTTCTGAAAATCGTCATTGCTTGAATCGCTGAAGTCAGAGACGTCGCCATCCGAGACAAGCATTGGATCCTCATTTATCTGCTGTACAGTGACTTCGGGACAAACAGAGTGCTTTTTGGCTGCCTCAACCTCGTGAAATCTATGCAAACGCCTTTCCATCTGCCTAACCTCTCGTTCTAGCTGATAAAGCACGGCGGCATCATTCAGTGGATTGGATTTGACAATTTTTGCCGCTCTTGTTTTCGGAACACGGATTGCATGCCAACGACACAGGGTTTCCAGTTCTAATCTCCTACTTAGCAATGTATCCCAGCATGGAACATTACTCTCCAACAGGTGGCCCTCCGGAAGACTGTCATACACTACACCCTCAAAGACGTGGCCAGCAACTCCTAGCGGGCTGTATGTGTTCAAGGGGCCATTGGTTAATTTGCGTTTATGACCATACCAGATTTTTCCACTGGGATCTTCATATGCCCCTAAGGACAAGTCCTCTCCGCAGCAGTCGCTACTTTTTTTCTTCTCCGCCCTTCGGGGCTGCTTGGTAAACGCTTTTGAGGACATTGAAAACCTCAAACACAACTTATGATGGGGGAGTAGCATGATATGCAAGTGGGTTCCTCTATATAAATGCTCACTTGTACTTTCAAACCCCACGTGGTTTGCACATATTCCAAACACAGTACAATGTCCTTTTTTCACATGCATGCATGACAAATCAAACATCCCGTGAATTGAACGTCATGTCATTGCCCCCAACACCCCACAATAACAGTCTCAATACACCACCCATCCAATGCACTAAAATCACATTGCTCCTAATTTTAAACATTTCAGGCAACCAAAACATGATCTGGGTTCGGGGAATCACGACACTATGAACCATATTGTCGTAAGACCCATTAATTGTTACGAACAACAAACTTTGATTGGCTACTGGCTTCTCCTAGATGTCACGCCCAAGCCCAAGCCCATTGCATGATGTGGCCCAATACTTCCCGTTAGCTTAAACGACTTATTTGCATTCCAGCCTCGATATGAAGCCCGGTTCAAATTCAAGGTTGTAGTAATAATAAAGAAGCCATTCTACCAAATTAGACGCCCACAATTTTTTACATAAGCAATTAATCCAACTAATTAAATAGGGTCCATTAAGTGCCTTTGCTAGAACTTACATAACCTCTACAAAATAATAAAATAAGGTCATCCTCACCAAATGCATTTCATCTTTAAGCTCACCTGGTACATGCTGTTGCACAATCTTCTAGCTATCTATAGTGTTCATGTTGGCATATCCCTCAAAGTCATGGGACCATTGATACATCTGTCCCATTGCTACATGTTCAGTTCAGTTTAGGCATGCGGGTACATTCAATAAAATTTGGGGGGTGATTGCTTCTACTGTAAACAATATGGAGGGATGATTAGAGTATTTTTATTTTTAAAAAATTGATGAAATAGGTTTATACCTGAGCACTCGATGTCCTGCGGCCAAAGTTTTCCTCATAAGCACATTCTGCTTCCTCGCTACCCCATCCTGGCTGGTTATAATAATTTGTTCCACTCAAACTCTGCAATATTCCCTCTTCACTCAAACCAACACAACTATATCTTGCTTCATTGGGCACTTGCTGGCAGCTTGCTTCCATACCACTTCCTTTGTCCACCAACCCAGAAGTTGAGATTGGGAAGGTAAAATTTTTCGAGCTACTATTATTTTTGGGACAGGTCCTCTTGTTGTGTCCATCCCGTGATCTGCATAATAACAATTTATTCTTACCATGTCGGTTGATTTGAAAAAAACAAACACTAACGCATCATACTTGGGTACATACCCACAATTTCCACATTTTATAGATTTGGTCTTCTTTTCAGATTTGTGATCACCCTTTGCTACTGTCATTGTTGGATCAAGGACTCCAAATATCATGCGATCATTACCATTTGATGGATTAACTTCATTCAAGTCAGTATTAAAACCACGATCAACCCAGGCCCTCCTCCATTTTGTTGTTTCAATGCTAATAAAATCTGACACGTATTCAAAGCCATCCGTCATGTGTGAAGCATAAAAACACAGTGGCTTGAAGCTCGCCGCTAGAGCACCATATCTTGCATTTTGAAGCATCTGGTTGTACATGCCATCAATCTCTTGTCCACAATGTTCATGTGAAGACTCTCTAGCATTCCTGGTCCATCTTTTCACTATGCACGTATGTGGTATTGACTGAAAGTTTTCCATTACCATCACGCGGAACATGTGAGCACATGGCAATCCCTTCCACACCATTTTCATGCATGAGCAACACAATTCTTCATTATCCTTATTATAACGGACTATCCATGTGCGGTTATCTGCATATTTGGACAGCAAATACTTGCAGCAATTCCCTTTTTGCTCCCTTTCCATGCAAACATATAAACCTTGTCTTTCTAAGTGTTTCTTCACCATTAAGAACACCCTTCGACTGTAGACTTCAGCTGCGTGTTGCTCAAGGGGCCGCAATTCAGTTCCCAATACAACCGTCGTATCCTCGGTCTCATGTATTGCTCGGGCACACGTATGCCTCAAATGCTCCACTGCTAGTTCATGCACTCTAACACACTCAAACAGTCGCATTGTTTCCTTCAAGTACCTTTTCAAAAATGCATTCATGCCTTCGCATCTTTGGGTACTTCGCATTCCTGCGAAGAAACTCAGTCTCAGCAGTGGTTCTGCCCATAGTTCCCGCCTCTCATACATTTTTCCCACCCATTCATTTCCTAACAATCCACATCTCCAGACCGTGGCAAACCATTCTTCTTCAAAGTCTTCTAAAGGGCAAGTCTTCTTCATGAACTTAGCAAACATGC
Organism: Gardenia jasminoides; assembly: GCA_013103745.1. Classification (NCBI taxonomy): domain Eukaryota; kingdom Viridiplantae; phylum Streptophyta; class Magnoliopsida; order Gentianales; family Rubiaceae; genus Gardenia; species Gardenia jasminoides. The sequence continues at coordinate 5,273,084 of CM023099.1, read as the reverse complement.
TTTTAAACATCTTTGACTTCACATAAACATCTGCATTTTTATTTAGATGCCATGTGCATAACCTATGCCTACTTTCTGGAAATACCATTTTGATTGCTTTCCGCATTGCCTTATCCCCATCTGTGACCACTGATATTGGCTTTTTACCTCCCATTGCTTTGCTAAAAGTTGACAACACCCACTCATACTCTTCCACTCTTTCCATGGATACTAAAGCTGAACCAAAAATTACGGTGTTGAAGTGATTGTTCACCCCTGCAAACACAACCAACGGCTTGTGGTATCCATTACTCTTGTATGTTGAGTCAAAAACTAACACATCCCCGAACCACTCATAATCAACTCTTGATTCCGCATCTGCCCAAAACAGTGTTCGAAGCCTCCCCTCACCATCAACGTCATAGTCGAAATAAAAAGTATGGTCTGTCGCCTTTCTACCAGTTAAGTATGCAATGGCTGCTTCGGCATCACCCTCCTCAATATACTTCTTCCTCTCACTATCCATTCGGTTGTATAGATCCTTCAAAACAAATCCAACATTCGAATATCCTCCACACTGCATTGCAAAGAATTTCATTATTCCACAAATTTTTGCCCCACCAGTCCTCATTGTGTTCGCTAGAGCACAGTCCGCATCACTTACTTTTCGGTGTGAGCGTAAATATGCCACACATTCTCTAGAAGCCATTTTATGGTTGTGCTGCTTCACAAAGTCTGTAACCACGTACTTCATCGACCCATTTTCATACTTAATGCGCAAACAGGCCATACATCCAGTCCTTGTTTCTGGCCTTGGCTCCCTTACTCGATTCTTAAGATTCATATATTTTTTGTGCCTTGTCCCTTCCCTAGAACAAGCAAATTTCCTGTACCGAACAATACCTTCTTCATTGTGTTTCACATCAGCTTTCTTAATACTAAATCCTTTAATCTTCCCATATAAGTTGTAGAACTCATATGCATGCTGCTCGCTATCAAATGACATATTCATAACTTCCACCACGTCCAAGTCATCGTCAATATAATCTTCCTCGGCCTCATTCCACTGCTGGTCCATTGGTTGCTTCCCGGCCTGCCATGTATATGTGTCTTCACCATTGGTTGAGTTGCATTCCCTACCTTCATCCCCGTCACTGTCTTCACTATCTAGGTCAATTACCATTTTTTCGCCTTTGTCATCTTCCATCTCTACAAAAAACTGACTTAGGAATACCATTCACACAATTCATTCTATATCACTGACCACTCCATGATTATTATCCAATATACATTTTACCAATTTTCCCATCACTACTTCGTGTTCGTCAATTCAGCACAACCTATCCATTACTAACAGCTATTTCAATTCAACATAGTGCCCTGTATTATTCCATGATTCATCCATTTGTATCCAGCTTCTATAACCTTTTCTACCATAATTCATCCCTTCATATCAACCTTCCATTACCTTTTTTCCCCAAAACTCAAATAACATTCTATTATGAACTTTCTTAATTTATATACAAATTCATCATATACATCTGTTCCATTACTTTGTCTTACAACTGACCCTCCGTGACAATCATCCAATACAGATTTTATCTATTTTCCATTCATTAGACACGTTCTTCATCCATTCATTATACTCTATCCATTGCTAATAACTTTTTCATTTCAAATTAGTCCCCCTTTCATTTCCTTAACATATGCTATATATATATGGAGACACACACACAACTACATATCCATGAATTCCTTTATCAATGTACACTTCATCAATTTTCCTTTCAATATACATCGTCACCAATTCAGTATAGTCTATCCATTGGTAATAGCTTTAGTTTCCCAATTTTTTTAAAGAATACATAATGTCACTAAATCCCATTTCCCGTCTTGCATGCTACACATTCTTCCGTATTTACAATTTTCTTTTTCATCCAACTACTTTTCCTATCTTTATTTTACAGAAACATTCATTCTGTTACATTTCTTATCTTTATTTTGCATGATTAATTCCTTTTCCCAACACTTACAACATTCTCATTAACGTTCCTTCTACTATTTCACATCACAAACACCAATTTTCAAACTTCATGCTTTACCTGCAATCTAAAATAAATGTAAAATAACTTTTTAGGACAAACTTTATACCTTTTTTTCACTTGCTTGCTCCCAGCAAACCCAACTATTTCGCTTAATGCTTCCACTGACCTCCGTTCATCTCCCTCTGTTGTTCTGTGCAATAAGCCTGGCCTCTTTTTCACTTACTTCCTCCCTGGAAACCCAGCTTTTTCGCTTACTGCTTCCACTGACCTCCGTTCATCTCCCTCTGTTGTTGTGTGAAATAAGCCTGGCCTCTTACACTAGTCCTCCTCCGTCTCCTGGCTCCCACTACTGCATTTCCTTCGACATTTAGTTTTGCTCCTACCCGTAGTCGTTGTGTTTCTTTTTCCAGACGCATTGGCCTCATTATTTCTCTTACCTACTCACTTCTCATTCCTTAATTGCATGCAGCCATCAGACTAAATACCCTACAGCTTATGGTTTCTTGTCTTCCAATCATCAAGTGGTCCTTCCTATACGCGTGGGTCCCTTCAAACCTTCAACTTGTTCCAACTTTTCAAACTACCGGCTGTTTTTTTCCCTCACGTGATCATGTGAAACTGCTTCACTTTTGGTTTCTGCCCACGTGTCGTGCACGTACCTCAACCGTACCACTTTACCAATCCTCTGGTCCAAACCCCCTTACCATTTTACAGAATTTTCGTTAGAATTGTAAGTTGGGTAGAAATTTGAGATTTGACTAATTTACACTTGGGAACAGCCGGCCCAAGTTATGATTGTTCAAATCTTGATTCGCGTGCCTGAGTACCAAATGTTGTCTTTATTTATTTATTTATTTATTTTGCCTGAGTACCAAATGTTGTCTTTAGGATTAACACCATTAATTTATTTTCATTTTTTTTTTTGGGAGGGAGTAACACTTTAGTTGGTGTTTCATAGAGCACAAAATTGCCTTTGGTGGTAATACCAGATAAGTTTTGACAATTGGTAAAACATTAGATTTTGAGTTTGATTTAGTGGCAAGATAGGTTTTGAGAATTCACTCATGAATTGAACGGAGAGGATACAATTCTTTTAAGGAGGGAGGATTGTTACAACTCCAATTTTTAATATTTTATATTTTACGAGTTTGCCTACATGGAATTACTTTTAAATTAATCTCGAGTCAGGAAAAAAAAAAGAGAGAGAGAGTTAAGAACTTTATTGTTCATTAATTTGAATTAACTGCATGTTTGGACCAACTTACAAGGGTCCCACCTGGATGGTCAGGTGTACCTAGTTAAATTAGATGAAATTTAAACGTATTCCACTAGAAAAAACCCAATTTCAAAATCTAAAACTAGGTGACTAAGTTTTGGAAGCCGGTCATAAATTGTTTGTAAGCTATTACTTATGAATTCTATTTCACCTGATTTTATTTGGTAATATTGATTCAAAATAACTGGCATTAATTCTTGGTATTTGTTTGATAATAAGAGATTTGTAATTCCTAATTATTATAGACTACCAAATATACATATCGCGCATAGATGTTGATATATTTGGCTTTAATACTGCACTAGTTGTCTGAGACCAACGTCGGTGGATGTCTTACTTGTCACTATCTTACGAGAGGCGGGTGAGTTTTTCACAAGTTGGAAACTTTTCAACAAATACATTAATTCTCCATGAAAAGGACTACAAGTTTTGAAACAGGCAAAATATGTATTAGAAACAGAAACAGGGCCCTACAAAATTCCGACATAAGTAGCACCAGAAAAACAAAAGAAAGAAAGAAAGAAAGAAAAAGTAAAAAAGCAAAATCAATAGTGCATCACATAAACATTGTACTCAACAACAGCATCACCGGACTTTGGATCGAAGAAGTAAGTTGTTGCCTGAGCATGACCTCTGGCAAACCGGAAAAGCCCACTTCCGCCGATCACCGGCATTTCCCTGACCTTATTGAACACCGGATTCCTCCCTAGCACGGTGATTGTGCTTCCGTTGTACTTACCTTCGATAAAAACAAAGTTCATGGTCATTAACAGACCAATCTCTTCTTGTGAAGCTGATGCATAAAAACCCTGAGCTCTTCCGACAATTTTAGAGCTGAGTTTCGGGCCGAGAGTTAACGGATTATCGATCATGTTCACTGCACCAAAGCCCGTGAACGGAGCGTTTTTTGGTGGTGCCACCACCATGACCGAAGTAGGGGCTTTGCCACTGAGGATGTCGTGCCAGTAGAACTTGAAATGGCTTAGCTTTTCTTTCTCCATCTTCAGTGCTCTGGGACTAATTGCTTTGACGAATTGGAATTCTTCATCACCATAGGTGACCTGAATGGTGATAATGGAAAAGAAGACGAAGATGGTGAGGAGATGTAAAGCTGAAATTCTAGCCATGGAATGGAAGGTGTCGAATTTCTTTTTGGGAATTTGTCAAGGCTCCCTGTCAATATATATATATATGCGTATTGTGAGTGGAATGACCGACGCGAGCAACTTTTGGATGTAATTCGTTTGACGACGTGCGAAGTACTGCAGGAGTTGTTGTGCAAATTCACAAATAATTTGCACAACAAATACTTATGAGTAGGGTTTAAGTTGAATTTCTCTGATTTAAAACTAGACCTATTAAATTTAGTAGCCCCAAACTCAAATTCAAACCTTACACGTCTAAAAGAAATAAATTCAGACCAAAACCCTCGTGACCTTGGATATCTATGGATATTTTTTGAATATATAGTAAAGAATTAAAGTAAAAATATTTTAAAAATATATAAAGTTCATAAACTATTACTATATTCAATTCAATGATTACATAATAGTAGATTAGTTTGTAAATTTACTTGTGTGGGTGCATGTGTATATATAAATTTGGATAGAGTTTGAATTTGAAAAACTAAACCCAAACCCTGTTCACGTATATTAGATTTGGGTTGAATTTGAATAAAATCCGACCCATTAACATGTCTAAATAGTTGACAAGACCTTAAAATACCGATAAAATTGAAATTTCATGAAATAAAGATCCTGAAATGAAGCAAAAGGTGAACTCATTTTAACTTAATTGTTGGTTTTTGTCTCACTACGTACGAGTCATTGATTGCGCTCATTGATCCAAGTACTGGGGTTTTACCAGTACGTATGAGGTTGTATACCCATTCATATACATACAAAAGAACTTCGAGTGTGCTTTTATGCTTTCAAAGCAATCGTGTCATTTTCCAATTAACGTGGATCCCACTTATGTTGCGGAAGTTGGGAACAGATTCTACCTGTCCCACTTTGGATTTTATGGACATTTATTAACTTTCTCTAATCCCAATTGTTTTGTAGTCTTCATGAAAAAATTAATTTGACTTTAATTATTGATAAACATTTTTACATGATAAACAGTAACAAGGAACACATTTTGACAGATTCACCATGTTGAGGGAGTTTCTAATTAGGTGCTCTGAACAAACCAATCAAATTCAGCATTGCTGTTTAGGTTTTACTTGCCCATATCTCTTGGTTTATTTGACTGACACCACCCTATGAATCAGCTTTATTATAGTGATTGTAGCATATATTTTGCTTTTCGGAAACAAATTTTAACTTAAAAGAGAGAGAAGATTGACTCCAAAACCATGTTAATTATGAGCAATTAACACTTCAAATATGAAAAATATCACATGTACACTTTTTGCTAAAACCTCTCATTACAAGCTCTTTTTCAGTTGAACATTTTCGCATCAACAACGGAGGAGGAAGAACTTCCTAGTCGGTGCGAGACTGGTAGGTCAACAAAGATCAATTCCCCCATGGTGTATTTCCCACCAACCCACTTTTGTTGAGAAGTTTTTCCACAGCATGCCATTACCTATTCAATTTCTCAATGAAAGCATGGAAAAACTGATCTTCAAACAAAGAAAATATAAGTAATTTCGAAGTAGAATTTTTTAAGTGTTAGCTACGCAAGAAGTCTATGATGACTGATGAATGGTGAGCATAACAAAAGCGTAGAAGTCTTTTGCTGTGTACGAAGTCTATAATGACTGTTGAGCACAAAGTCTTTCGGTCACAAATTATCTTTTTGGTCAAAATTCTGTCACGAGTTTCTTGGACCACCTACAAATTCGACAAATGCATGGTGACATATGATACAAGAGGAGTAGGTTTGTTTCCATTTACAATTCTCAAGTATGCATTAAAGAAAGTTTTACGCCTTTTTGTCTTTGATTGCGTTATGGCTTTTTTCTATTTGGCATCAAATAAGCACATTAAAAAGGAAGAGTAGAGCAACTATTAATACTTCAGAGTTGTCATCCACCTTGTGAATTGTAATATTTTTGCATAAAAAAATTTATATTTTTTACCAGAAATATAAATATTAGCCCACTTCTAATTTTAGTACCGAATAGACAAACTCTTTCGCTGTATGGATCAGTTGTATTGGCATAAGAACAACAACAAAGTAAAGTACCGCTAGCCAAAAAAAGAGTACCATAATAAAGCAAAAAAAAAAAGAAAAAGAAAAAATGGTCTAATTACACATTATAAGTCCTGGGTTGTAATGTTCATATCCATGTGAATTTTTCTATGAGCAGAACAACATCTAAGCTGATTTACTAACTTTGATAATTTGTAGTTTGTGAATTGTGATATACTGTCTTGTTATAGGCACTTTAACAACATTAAAACTAGACGCACATTTATCTACTCCTCGTTTTAGAGCAAGCTGAGCAAACTGCTGATTTTAATTCCTACTTATGTACTCCCTCCTGTCTTTTGAATTTGTTACAGGATGACTTTAGAGGTTTTAGCTTGCCCCGTTTTGTAAACTCTATATTGTAAACTCCTTTTTATTTATATTTTGTGTCTTTTCTTACCAAAAAAAAAACCTAGACGCACATTTATGATTTATGAAGGATTGGTAGAAACTACAAATTCGACAAATAAATTCTCAATCGAAATTGGTCATAGTGGAACACTAAATGAGTACAACATTTATTGGATATTGTGCCCTACAAAAATTTCCAGCAGAAATACGAAGAGACAAAAAGAAAACAAAAGCAAAAGAAAAACTCCGATCTCAAAGGGAAAATAATCCCAAGATAATCAATAATGCATTACATAGACGTTGTATTCAACAACAGCATCACCAGTCTTGGAGTCAAAGTTGTGAGTTGATGCCTGAGCATAACCATTTGCAAACCGGAAAAGCCCACTTCCGCCGACCACCGGCATCTCCCTCACCTTGTTGAGCACCGGATTCCTCCCTAGCACGGTGATGGTGCTTCCGTTATACTTTCCCTCAGTGAAAGCAAAGTTCATGGTCATCAAGAAACCAATTTCCTCTTGTGAAGCTGATGCATAAAAACCTTGAGCTCTTCCGACCATCTTTGAGCTGAGTTCTGGGCCTACAGTTAACGGATTATCGATCATATTCACCAGGCCAAAAGCGGTGAATGAATTGGTTTTGGGAGGTGGCACCACCATGACTGAAGTTGGGGCTTTGCCACTGAGGATGTCGTGCCAGTAGAACCTGAAATGGTTTAGCTTTTCTTTCTTCATCTTCAGTGCTTTTGGATCAAGTGCTTTGACAAACTGGTATTCTTCATCACCATATGTGACCTGAATGGTGACAAAGGAAATGAAGATGAAGATGGTGAGGAGAGGAAGAGCTGAAATTCTAGCCATGCACGTTATGGAAGAGCTGTGAAATGAATCTAGTAAGTTGTAATGGCTAATGAATGAATATGAGGATCAAAATGATATATGTGCCCTCTCTTGGACAAAGGTATTGAGGGTCCATAGCTATAAATATTGTCTCTCTGTCTTACTTTCAAAGATTTTGTTACCTGTTCCAATCAATTATGGATCCCACTTACGTAGCTAAAGTTAATGATCAATTTGCTTTTCCCATTACAGTACATTAAACTTTTATTTCCTTGGCCCCATATCGAATGTTGTTTTAGCAACATTTGAATATGACTTAAATTGGTAATAGATAGATTCAATATTCATATTCACGTATATCAATGCACCAACCCATTTCCCAAATATGAAGATGAGTCATCTAATTAATTAATCTAGCTGCAATATCACTGTTGAGATCACGTGAATTTTTCTTTTTTTGGGTGATAGGATTACCTCACCTAACGTTACTTTTGTCGAATCAAATCCCTATAAAACACAGATTTAACATAGAATGGCACTTCATTAATCCAGTATCATTCATTTCAATCGCATACCAATCTAATTTATGCATCACTTCATTGGATCTCTCCTCATCCATTTGATATTACACCAATGGATACTGTTGTTGAGAAGCATATTTGGTATCACTAATCAAATATATGAAGTAACAAAAACTTCCATTGGCATGATGTTTTTCTTGAATATAGAGTCTCACAAGTTGTATTTTACTTTATATTAGGATAAATTGATAATTTTACATTCTACATGCCATTTTTTCAACTGTATTACATCATGTTTAAATCTTTATTATACCATTTTCTAATTCAATTAGAAAAAAGGGTAAATTTGTGGGGGATAGGACTTATGAGGTCCATCCGCATTTTTCCGTTCAAAAATGAACTCTAAAATTAACCAAATTTGTCCGATGTAAGAGACAGTTAAGAAAGTTTCATACGTCGAAAACGTTTAATTAATCTCAACAAATATTCCTTTCGAACAGGAAACTCTCTCTTTTTTTATTTATTGATAAGATAATTTTTATAAGAGATCTACTTCTGCTCTATACTAAGGGGAGAGAAGGATCTAAAGAGGTCAATTGAAAAATCGGTGCCTACGCACCCACTGGCTAAATAAGAAACTTCCTCGAATGGCACAAAATTTCAACATCAAAAGCGTAGGACAAAAAGCACTCGGGAAGGCTTGAGACTACTAGCCTACCAGGTCAACTCGACCAGCTCCCTCATGGTCCGGGCGTGTTGCATCCCCACCGACTTTCTTTTGACGTGTATTACAGGGCTCGGTTTCTCGTGTAATCATGGAAATTTTCTGTAGACTTTCTTTTGACGTGTATTACAGGGCTCGGTTTCTCGGGTAATCATGGAAAATTTCTGTAGACTTGGGGTCAATTATAACAAGACTCAAGAACTTTAGAGAAAGTTGCACTTTGCTCTCTCCAATATTTGAAATATGCATTTCGCCCCATTTTTTAGTGTTCTTGGACAAATGCCATCAGAAGGTATTTTGTTATCACTCTCAGTTATTTTCTCTCTAATATGCATTTTTTCATTTTCTTGGCCTTTTCTTACTTCATTCTTTATTCCTGCCCTTTTATTCTACACCAAAGCTCTCAAAATTGAGTCATTTAAATGAGGTGCATACCTAGTATAGTTTTGTTTTTATTTGCCTTTATCTCTAATTTACTAGAGTCACTCAGAGAAACAAAGTATCAATGTAATTTTTGTTTATGATATTCCAACTTACATCTATGTATATAGAGATAGGACCATGCACTGGCTCATGCATCAAAGGAACTAATGGAGATGAAATGTAAGTTTTGCTAAAAGTTTCGGTTTTTCGAAAAAGAAAGAAAGCAAATAAAATACATGGATGACTCATGAGGCTTTAAGAGTTTGATCAACAAAGTAAAAAAGATAACAGACTCAACAAGATAAAAAAGAAAGGGCAAGAAATAAAGAGAAAGAAAAAAATTAAATTAAGAAAAAGAGTTGAGAATAAAAAAAAAATGAAGTTAATATATTTTTAAGGATATTTTGATCAAGAAACATGGAAAATGTGACTATTAACGAAGTTATGAGTCGAAAAGTGCAACTCTTCCAAAAATTAGGGGTTTACTGTAATAAATCCGAAGCAAGTAAGGGAGTGAAAAGATTTTAGAGTACTCCATACTTCAGTTTCTGCTACTGTTACATTATAATTAGGAAAATGGCTGTGTCACAGTCCGCAAGTCCTCCCAGACTTACGGACAGATCTTGACCGCTCGCTGGGACAGATCTCAGCCGCTCGCTAGAACTCAAATGAATGATAACATATTTGTCCGGTTGCTTAGTTTCTCCCACTCTCCCCGACCCTTTGTGCTCCATCTTCTATCTCCTCCCGCTTTCCTACTTGTTAATCCCACCACTCCCTTCCTAATACGCTTCTCCAGTGTCTCAATCTGTAGTCTTAAATCCCACTTCTTAATATGTATCTCATACTCTCTCCTTTTTTTTTTTTTTTCTCCCTTTGTTCTCTCGTTCATGGGACTTGATGTTCCACGAATTCAGCATAATTTTCCTTGTCTCTTTTTCTCTTTTTTTTTTTTTTGGTATAACCACCCGATATCCCTTTCGGACTAATCCGAATTCGGTTCGGGGTGCGCCCGCAGAGTCTGACTCTTACTCGGAGGTGAAGGCCTAGCCCTAGACCTTATCGCAGAAGCGCAGCGAGGATCGAACATTGGTCGTCCTGCTCGCATTACCAGCCGCTTACCGCTGGCCCCAACTCCTCGGGTTCCTTGTCTCTTTTTCTGGAACTTGTTGTTCGATGAATTCACCATGAAAAGTTTGTGATTCCTAAATCTTAATACAAGTTCTGCAAGCAATTCAAGACTATTACCATGAATTATATGAAGATTGATATATATGTAGCTATATGTTGTCTGATAAGATTAAAATTCTCCTGGATTCGAGAGTCCCAAAATTTCTTCGGAGATTGAAGATAATAAGATAAATATTATCACTTTAGGGGAGATCTATTTCAGTTCAAAGAGGTAACCTGGGAGTTCTTTGAAAGACGAGCTACAAAGTGCAATTGGAAATCAACAACAAATAGCCGGTTGCTCCTATTGTCTGTGACTCTAAGAGTTAGTGTCTGTGATGCAACCAGCCTACCACTATTCTTATAAATAATCTAAAAACCCTTACTTTAAGCTATGAACTGCAATTTTTACCATTTTTTCCAAACGCCCCTCCTTCAAATCGTTAGATATGATCACCTTTTATATTTCTTGGACCTCGACCTACAAAATGAAACAAAATAATGACATTGACAAAGAAGAAACGTACATTTCTCCGGTACTACTTATGCATTCACTTCTATTTCTAAAGTTTGTGACCAAATTTTTATTCGTGAAAAGAAAAAACAAAAAGAAACTCTTTCAAGTTTCACCCGTTCGAGTGTGCATTTCTTCTTTATGGTACTAGATTCAAAACAACAAAACATTTCGAAAAAATATTTCTTGAAAATGCTTCAAGGAAGCATCTCAACAATATGGTAATATCTCAAACAATTTTTCAAAATGTATGCTAGGAGGGGTAGCAATTCTCAACATTGATTTGAAAACATAACTTGAATCTAATACGCAATTAATGGATGTGGGTTTTCTCTTCATGGGTTTGGATCAAAATCATATCAAATCCGAATAATCAGCCAAACAAATAAGTCCAGATCAGGTCAAACACCTGTTGACCCATTTAATGTGTAAGTTTATAACTTAAGAAATAAATTGGAGGCATAAAGTAAATAAAAAAGACTAACCAAGGCTATAAATTAGTAGTACAAGAATGGAATCATGAATATTATGCAAAGACATGATACTTATTTGTGAAAGTGTCATAATTTTGCTTTTGTTCATGATTTTTTTCATACAGAAAAGGCAAATAAAAGAATTACTGACGAGGTTTTACCATACACCAAATTTTAATATAAAACCTAAACACCCCGCTTTCTACAAGTATACAGATCGTTTATCGAGTATAGGGTAGATTAGGTGTCGATCCCACAGGGAGGAATATCAAGTACCGGTGATTTTCGAACTCCTCTATTATTTAGACTGTCACAAGCATATAAATTAAATCTAAACTATAAACATGGAATGAAATAAGTAGAAAATAATAATTAAAAACTTCTCAAGTTATGGAATTCCTTACTACTCTTGCAAATGAAGCTACCGGTTGAATTAATGTTATTATCTTGGCTAAGCATGGCGTAATCTCCTAATGCACGTGAAACATACTCTCGTAGTAAATCAACTATACTTATAACTAAACCATACCTACACTTGTGGTTATGGAATTAACTACAAGCTCATTTGCTCAATGAAATTACATTAAATAAATCACTAAAGCCACAAAAGTGCCTCCCTACATAAGTGAGAGAACTCCCTAGGTTTAGCACTTCATGAACTAGTGTCAAATTCTCATTTTCATTCAAACTTAACACCTTGAGATGATCACAATTAATGGCCGGTTAATCATGATTAGAAAAGCCAAAGTACTAAATACTTGCTCAAAATAATATCATCAAAAAACTAAGTAAACATCACAAACAAAATATAGAAAGTTCATCCATAACTCAAGGCATAAACTTAGCTAAACATCCTTGAATTATACTATAACTACACTACTAACTATACTAAACTAATGAACTAAGAAAAACTAGTGAAGACTACATTTTAAGTAGTGATTCTAGCCTTCCTAAAGTTCTCTTTTCTTGTCTACAAAAGGCCCTATTTATAGAGGAAATCCTCCATAAGCTTCCAAAATTTCCTCATGTGAACACAATAAAAGTTTTGAGATTAAAAAGTCAAGAAAAGTGTCTTCATTGAATCTTCATACTTGAATTTCTTCAAAATGTCTTCATGCATTGAATCCATTGAATTCCAACCTCAAATGACTTGTAAAGTTGATGCAAATTGTGTTTTGATTAGCCATGAGTTGTTTCTTCAATCTTCTAAGATTCTTCATGCAATTTGCAGCTGAAATTCGTTTGAAAATTGAGCTGGAAGTGAGCTGAAAAATTCTGGAATCTACTGCAACTTGTTCAAGTCATTTTCACGGATCCGCGAGGTGGATCCGCAAGGCAGAGGCTCGCGGATTCCATCGCGGATCGTCTCCCTTGTCTCTTGTGAGAAGGATTCGCGAGCTAGTTGAATTTTCCAATTGTTACATCGCGTCTCAGGCTCGCGGATCAGCTCAAAAGTTTCAAAATCCAAATTTTTCGTCGTGAAATTGATGCGTTAAATCCTCCGACTTTTGACCCTTTGATTCTTCGATAATTGAATTCCATTTTGCTCATCTCAATTTGGAACTTTATCAACTTCAGATATTTCAATTTTTCAACTTTTCTTCCAAGCTTCATTGCCTGAAATTAATTCACATCAACAATAATTATGCAAATATCTTCTCATTTCACTTTATTTGATGATTGCACATTTAATCCTACAAAAGCATGAAGTTTTCACCACATTAATCCACAGAAATGCATTTTTTCTATTTAAATCATAAAATGCAAAACTTCACTTGAAACCCTAGTTAATTAGTCATTAAAATAACAAAAACACATAAAAACTAAACAGAAAACATACTTTAAACACACAAAATATACACTTATCAAATTCCCCCACACTTGAATCATTACTAGTTCTCAAGCAATTAGAAATACAAACCAACAATGATTTAAGTGTTTTGAAATAACCAATGTGAATTTTAAAAGTCAATCTCCACAACTTTGATAATCAATTTTTATGCAAAAATTCTAATCACCTCAAATACTCATAATAATCAAGTAAAAGGAAGAAAATTATACTCTTAATTTAAACATGTTAAATTCAACCTTTTACTTCAACCTAATTACACAAAAATGTAATTCATATAGTCAATGAGTGGCTTTCCTTCTTCCACAATTATTTCTTCCTTATTATTTAGAGGGATTATACTTTACTTAAATAATAGAAAAGTCTTTTGACGCGAAAATCGACACTTTTAGGTGAAGATCTCCGGTTACTCAACTTTTTTTTTTTTCGTTGCTTCTTACTCAAGTGCCTTTTTACACAAAAATTGACATTTTTAGATGAAGATTCCCGATTACTTAGCATAAGAATAATTAGAGTTTTTTTTTGATGAAATAATCCCTTTAATTGTGTGAAAAAGGAGCCTTATTTACTTAACTATATCAATCACATCTTTGTATAGGTAAGTAAAAGAAAAGATATCATTTAAAAAATAAAATTATAGGCATAATTTTTCTCATTTTACAAAAGATACTTTCTAAAAGACAATTGTTCAAATCACATAATCACTAATTCCAAATCAAATGAAAATTGAATTTACCAATTCTCATAAAGTTATTTCAAAAAGATGAGAAAATTTGAAAAAGTAATACTTAAAACTCCCTCCCTTGTGGACCAATTTGAAAAATTTTCAAAAATTTTGGGGTAATTTCACAATTTTAAACAAATATTTGGAAAAATTTTGGCAGAGTCTCTCCTTAAAACTGGACCAAACTCCCTGCTAACAAACCCAAATTTTCAACAAAGCAAGTCACAACAATATTTCCAAACACAAGTTCAAGCATATAAAACAAGTAAACCTCTCCCCCACACTTAAAATACACATTGTCCTCAATGTGTAGGGGAAATAGAAAACTTAAAACAATAAAACTCCCCAAATTAATATGACAGCGATCTAGAAAATCCAAAATGTCACGAATATCGCTCTACAAGTCCACAAATGCTGCATAAAAAAGGAAGGATAATGCATAAGTTCAAAAATACATAAGAACAATAAAACTAAGGAAAATAAACATGGTCTTCAATTTTGTCCATCTCCCCCTACTTGATTGTCACCATGGCTTTCTTGAGCCTGCTCGCCACCTCTTGGAATGTGTAAGTGGTCTTCTATCCGATGAATTCTAGTATCCATGGTGTCAAGACGGGTGTTCACTTAATTGAAGCCTTCATTGACATGAGCCTCCAAACACCCTATAGCAGCCAAAACACACTCCTAAATTGGCATTTGCCTAGGAGGAGCAGAAGTAGAAGGACGAGTGTGGGGAATGGAAGTTGAGGGGTCGGGTCCTTCTTCTTCCTCGTGAGCCGTACCGGAAGGTCCTCCACTATAGAAAAGTCCACTATACTATCAAGGTGAGAAGATAAAGAAACATAAAAGTTAAGCAAACAGATTATTCAAGTCAAGTTTGCGTAATCTGTGAAATTAGTAATTTGTGTTCAAGATTAAAAAAAATGACCCATTTAATTTTTTTGGGTTGTGTTGGAGTTGACCTATTCTCCAAAATACTTGTCTCTCAACCTGACACATCAACTTTGTGATCCAACCTGATTGCCTTAACTTGCCAATATTTAGAATTTTTATGTCTCCAAAAAATCAACACTATATGTGAATGGAATATTGCGTCTCACTCTTCGTTCTTATTTGCCTCATAACAATAGAAGTTCAGACTACATGTCACTTACCAAATAGAAGTTGAAGCCTCATCAACACCAAATTTGGTGCAAAATGAAAGGTAACGTTTGGAGATTAGTAATTTGGAGTATTTTTACTATTCAATATTTGGGGCCAAGAACAAGAAATAGCAGGGGGTAAAAAGAAAAAGAAGCAGAAAGAACTTCGTCCAGTGCAGTGCACCACTCATAATGCCCTCTTCGTAATTTTTCCCACTCATAATGCCCTTTTCATCCAAGGTACTACACCACTCTAGTGTTTTTTTATACTAACGACTTTGGATGCATGCCATATGTGTATGATTTGAATTTCAAATTTAAATTTGTGTAATATGGTATAATCTAAACCTGTTAGTGTAAAAAAATTATACACTGACAGTGTATTAAAAAGTTATCTTATTTCTTAATTTACACTGTCACGGTTGGATGCATGACATATGAGCAAAATTGAGATTTTAAATTTAAATTTAGATGAATTGTCATGCATCTAACAGTGATGGTGTATACACCATCACGGTTAGATGCATGACATATGAGTAAAATTTGGATTTAAAATTTAAATTTAGATGGGATACATCATCACGATTAGATGCATGACATATGAGTAAAATTTGGATTTTAAATTTAAATTTAGATGGTTGGCTGGTTGGGCTGGGTTATGAATTTTCTAACAACACTTTGACTTCTTTCACTTCATTGGTGGTTGGCTGGTTGGGCTGCGTTATGAATTTGTGACACACTTGCCTTTCATCTCCACTTGTGATCCCATTCTACAATGGGTATATGAAGGCCCAATGTACAAACGACCCCGTCGATTGTAATGGGTCATCGAAGAGGTATCTTCCCACACTACGAAAACAATTCATATTGGAGATGGGCAAAAATAGGATCTTAAAGCAGTCTTGTCATAGCAAACTAGCTCCAAATTACAAGAGGGATTATTTGGAAAAAAAAATCTATTTAGAATAATAATGTACCACTTTATATAATATGATATATGTGAAATAAAAATGTATTTGAAAAGTGTGACTATAATATAAGTTGAATCCCTCTTATACCTGAGCGAAAGACTAGCTTCCTAATAATTGCTTTTGTTGTGTTCTCACCACACTGCATATGTGTTAACTTATATGACATGAAAGTTGATATTGCAATTAAATGAATATTTACAATGATATGAAGGGGAAAAAAACAGAGGATGGTGCAAAGAAAAGCTAATTAAACAAAATTTATGAAACAATGCTTTAAGAATTTACGAAACAGTAATCTGTCAAACTTTTCTTTTATGGGTCAATCAGCAACTCCTATTTCTATTCTAAGGAGAGTCCAATTGGATCAAAAGTAGTTTATCTACATTGTTTTTTTGGGTCAATCTGCAAAGATTTGAACCCCTAACATGCAATCATTTTTATGTTTCACCTAGTAGTCAACTCGCCTAAAAAGGAATTGGTTCACTAATCTACTTAACTCATTAGCTCTATTTGTCTATTGAGTGCTCTGTCAAGGGATATTCAAAAGAAATTGAAAAAAAAAAAGAGGAAAAAAGGCAAACCACGAAAAAGCTCCAAGTGTCAAACAACCCATTGAAATTATTGGAAAAAATCATGAAGCTTCTACAGAAAATAAAAGGAAAAATGGTGAGGTCTAGCAATGAACATCTTCCTGAAGCTTCTATCCAAGAGCGGGAAAAAAAAAAAAAAAAGAATGAGAGGTGAAGCATACCAACTACTGATGCCAAAAGTTGTTTAGGGATTTGTGTCTCAGATATCACATCATAATTAATTGTAATTAGAGTATATGACAAGGGTATTATTGAAAAAAATCTAAATTGATAAATTATGAAATTGTATTGGTGATTTGTTCAATCTATCTTTCTTTTTTGTCATTTTTTTTATTTTTTCTCTTTTTCAATGCCTACAAAAAGGGGGGGGGAGTATATCATGTATAACCGATCTTTTCATAAGATATATATATATATATATATATATATATATATATGACTATAAGATGTCATTTTAGAATCCTGTTCGTGAACATGAACCTTTGGTTTCCTTTTAGATAGTTTGTCTGGAATTCCTTTCCTTGTACAATTTTAATAAATTTTTTCCTTTTAGAATGTAGTTTCTATTTTTTGTTTTATTTTGCTTAGAATTTCTTTCCTTTTAGAATACTATTAATTAGAAGACGCAAATTACATCAACATGAATATGCACAACTATCCCTTGATCAATTCGTATTTTGAATTTAAGATACATTTCATTATTTAATTATATAAGGGTATTACTGCAAAGTAAAACTAAAATACTAAAACACCAAATCACATTGGCACTTTTGATACATACATAATATGATATGATAGTAAAAATTTTCTTAGATGTTGAGTACATGTGATAGCCTAAGAAGGCCATTATCTAACTACAGCGTGATGTTGAAATAATGGCTGATGTTCATATGTATGTTGTCTTATGCTTCATCATAGTTTAAGTAGGAGACTCCACTCGTGAAAAACTTTAATGTCCTCTTTTTTATTTTGTAAATAAAATGAGTAAATTCGATTCCGATCATCATCATAGGTTAGGTATGCCTTAGGTTATAAAGTAATAATAAAGGTATTTACCAATAGCCCACCAAAATAGTTCTTATATCGGCATTAAAATTCAAATACATGACTTTTTGTAAAAAAGTGACGATTTGGTAAATATTCTCTATACTTTGAAATAGATTAGTTGAGAAAATTATTGCAATATATTCTAGGGGTCCTCCAAGTCTCTTCTTTTGAAGGGCATAGGCAGGAGGCTGGGTAGGGCCGGTGGGACAGTTCCCTGTAGAGCTGTTATGCGAGTCGAGTAACTCGTGAGGTCGACTCGTTAAGGCTCGAGTTCAGGCTCGTTAAGGCTCGAAAACGAGTCGAGCTCGACCTCGAAAAATATTCGCATCATTAACGAGTCGAGCCGAGCTCGGCTCGATAGTGGCTCGATAGGCTCGATTTTGAGGGGCAAATTTGTTATTTTAGTTTTTAATTGTAAAAAAGAGAATATGACCATGATTTTTTCAACTGTCAATATAAAGTCAAGTTGATATTAGTGAATTCCTTTTCATCTAGTGGGGTATAATTGATTCCATTTATTTTCTAAGCACATCACTAAGTTAGAATAACTCGTATCCAATGATCAATTGCATATATTGTTCATTCCAAACTATGAATTTCATCTAACACCAGTTTCAAGTCATTAATAATTAAACGTTCTTAAGTTCCGTTTGTTGTCAAGTAAATAATTTTACCGTTACAAGTTGTTGAACATTAAGGTGATTGAGAATTAGTTAGAACCTTATGAACTAATGAAGAATATATGAATCATTAGCTAACTTAATACATGAAAGATAATGCTATAGTGACTAAATTTAATTAGAGAATTGTTATAGAGTTCATTTAATTGGAGAATTGTTATAGAGCTTAAATCGATCCAAATTTAATTTAGAGTTTATTTTGTTAATTTAGAATTTATTCTGCGAATTGAGTCGAGCTCGAGCTCGAGCTTAACGAACTCGACTCGATTCTGTTAATCGAGTCGAGCTCGAGCTCGAGCTCGAGTTTGACAGTATTTAGCCGAGTCGAGTTCGAACTCGATTTTCAACTCGATAACGTTATCGAGCGAGCTCGAACCCGGCTCGACTCGAATAACAGCACTAGTTCCCTGTCCCTGTGTGTAGTAAAGCAATTTGGTAACCTGACGTTAAACATTAATCATGCTAAAATTCTGGAAAATGGTAAGGAGGTTTGGACTACGGAGGCAAAAAGCACGCGACACGTGGTAGGTAACGAAACACATTGTGGTATTAGCATGACGTGACAAGCTTCAAAAAGCCGTCAAATTGTAAGCAATAGCAGAGGACGTGACATGAAGTAGGCCCCATCTATGATGGATGCTGGAATTAATTTGAAAGACAACAAATCATAAGTGCGTTGGGACCAGAGGATTATTTGCATAATTACTATAAGTTTTTGAGATACATGTATGCGAGATAAAAAGATAGTTAAAAAAATAAAAAGATGAGTTGGAAAGTGTATTTATGATGTAAATACAATATTATTTGGAAAAATGTTCGTTCAGATTGATTATTTTTGGAGTATTTTTTAAAAACACTACTGTAATATTTGGAGTATGAAATATAATTACTGTAAAGTTATTAGGGTATTTTTAGAATTATTTAGGGATATTTTTAAAATTAAAATTTATTTAAAACATTTTTTAAAAATTAACCCACTTGCACCCCCTCCTCCTTTCCTCATTCCCCTCTCTCATGACCGCTAGTCGTAATCAGATTTGGTGCCAGACCAGGAGGAGAAGGGGACTGGTTTATGAGGAGGGAGGGGAAGAAAGAGAGAGGAGGCGGGAAAGAAAGGGGGAGGAGGGAGGGAGGGAGGGAGGGAGGGAGGGGACGGGGAGATGGAGGTGGCGGTAGGTGGTGGTGGGTGAATGGAAGAAAAAGGGATAATTTTTTAATTTATCTGTGCATGTGTAAATTATTTTTGAAATATTTGTTTGGATTAGTATTTTTGAGATTATTTTTGATTGGTATATTTCTATAATACTTGAGAAGTAACAAGTTTTTTCAAAATAATCCAAAAAAGAAAAAATTCAAACGGAGACTCTTTTTTTTTGGTCAACACATGGAGTATCCCAATATTTTATTGGAGTAATCTCTCTATGCCTATGCACCCCACTCTCGAAGAATACACAAGCAGTAGAGGGATATTTAAACATGCGCTTTCAGAATCTAACTAGACTACTCGAGACCATCCGAGTCAACCCGAGGCGCCTGAGCCTGGTTTTTAAAGTACAGAGGATTTTCTTCTCGGGGAATAGCATTTCATTTTCTTATGAAAACTTGTGCCACTTCGGGTGTGTTTGATTGGACTGAAAATATTTTCCCAGAAAATATTTTCATCATTTTCCGGTGTTTGGTCAGATTATGCTTGGAGAAAATCTTTTTCCGTGGAAATAATTTTACATTGGATGGTGTAAAACAACTTCACAATTTGAAGTACTGAAGTTGTTTTCCAGGTTCACCACACATTCCCGATGTCCACCCAAAACTTTGCACTCGCATCACCAATTCACCTATTGCTTCCTAACTGTATTTCTCTCCTTTATAATTCCTCTCTCACACACACAGATTCTCACCATCTGCATGGAAAAAGCACACTTTTCATCCTATTTCTGCCCTTTATTCTCTATCTCTTTAATACACAGATCCACATAAATGACAGATTGTAGCATAGGAAGTTTGTCAAATTGAGTGGAATGGATATCTTGGGAGACTTAACCATGGGAGTTAAAAGGATCGAAGGTCCAAGCTTCCCCCCTCCTTTTGTCTTTTCATTTTATTTTGGACAATCAGATTGATTTCTAAAACTGATGGCATGACTGTGATAGATAATAAGAATCCGAGACTTGTGCTGGTCTTGTGGGGGACGATGGTAGAGGATAGAGGCAACAGAAGCTGTTGTCATCCGTTGGTTAATCTACTTTCCAGCAATAGTCATGCTTTCCAGTTATTAGGAAAAATATTTCACATAGTTAACAAACCAAACACCTGAAAATCATGTGGAAATTGATTATTTTCTTGGAAAATACTTTTCACAAAAAATATTTTCATGAGGAAAACAATTTACACTATACCAAACAGACCCTTCCAGTTGCATTTGTGCGATTCACATCATCACATGTGGCGAGGGAAAAGTGGAAAACTCATCAATCATCGGTTTCTATACGTGGCAGGCAACTCCGCATGATTAAGGGAGCCCACGCGTTGTACTAGGCTGACAATTTCCTGTACAAAAAAGTACTATGGTGACATGACGCATAAGGCCGCATCGGGGAGGTCAAGTGAAAAAATTAATTTAAAAAGGCATAGGTTGGTCATATTCGTGAAAAAGATCGCTGTGGCTTTCTCTGGAGTCTTGACTAGCATATTTCAATTCACAAAATTTGCTATCCAATTTTAAGTCATGAATTCAATAATCAGATTTTCCTAACAACACACAAGTTGATCAACAGGGAAACAATTATTCACTCATTAACAACGTGATATTACTCAATAATCGATCAATTTGTAACCATGTTTAATAATTAACTTTCTCAATACATATACATTTACATCAATTCAATATATTTGATCACTCTTTAATAGCATTACAATACTCAATTTACACGCTACACAACATCATATTATATCTCCCACTAACAAAATTCAAGTATCCACTTCTCCAATTCATATACAACTTCATCACTTCAATTTAATTGATCATTTGTTAATAGTGTTACATTTCTCAGTTCACATGTTTTATAACAGCATGATTGATCACTCACTAACAAATTTCGACACTTTATCTTTTTCGACTATGTATATAATTAATTGATTCCATATACCTCATGACTCAGTTAATGGCGTTACAGTGTTCTATGCTTATAAGTTCTCACTTCTCTTTTACGTTTTTAGGATAAAAATTTTGGACGGCTATCAAACTATTAAATTAATTGACTTTTAACTTTTTAATTATTAAATGCATATGTTTGCCTCTCAAACTTGAAAAAACGTGTATTTCACATCCTTTTGGTTAGAGATAATTTTAGAAATATTCACGATATTTATGTTAATATTACTTGATGCCCCTGAAGTTTTAAAAATATCATTAATCTCCTTAAAACCATATCTTTGTAACAATTTCACCTTTATATCATTAAAATATTATTACAATAATCATTTAACGAGAGAGACACATTTTCCTCCCAATTTTACCCATGTGTGTTATCTTATATTGAATTTTCTATCAAGCTAGTTATAATATATTATTCATATGTTCTGCCTAAGAATTTCCTTTTCATAATATTTTGCCTAAAAATTGTTAAAGTAGTGAAAATAATTTTGTCAATTCATGTGTTATGATAGTGACTAATAGTCCTCTCACTAATACAGCAGTTGAGTGATATTTCTAAAATTTTGAAAGTGCTAAGTTGTATTATCATAAATCTCAGGGAGGTATTTAAAATCATCTCGAACAAAAAGTATAAATAGTATGTCCTTTTACAAGTTTGAGAGATAAAAGCATACACTTAATATCTTGAATGTCAAAAGTCAACCAACTATACAGCTTGAGAGCCACTAAGATTTTTTGTTTGCGTCCTTAAATCAGCATCCTATTAACTATTCCACCCTATCCATCTACAACAAATCCACTCTGTGCCTTATTATTCTAGCTCTTCACAAAATTTTATTATATTTCTTCCAATTCAGTTGCCCAATTTAACTGGCTAGATCACCATTAAGTATCTATATTACCCCATTAATTTCAGTACCCAATAAATCAATTATCCAAACACTACCAGAGCAGTTGAGAAAATTATTGAAACATGTTTTAAGGCTCCTCCAAGTCTCCTCTTTTGAAGGGCTTAGGTGTGAGGTTGGAGCAGAGACGTTTGTGTTACTTGTGGCTTTGTCCCACATCGGTTATTGTATTGAAAAATCTTTCTCTGTATTGCCTATAAATAAAAAAGGGCATTTTGGTGAGATAGACACACCAAACCAAGAGAGTTTAGTGGGCTATTTGGGCCTTATAATTATTAAACTCACTTTTGTAATAAAATATTCTGGGATTCTCTTGTATTTTAATATTGGATGATTTTGGGTTTAAGAACACTTTCCTAAAACTTTTGTACTCTTTTCTTCCTAATAAATTTGCTTCTTCTCCGCCATGGACGTAGCCTGTGTCTCAGTTTTATTTACTTCCTAACAGTTTGCACTAGAAGCGATTTGGTAACCTGACGTCCAGAACGATTGACGAGCCTTATCTCGCCACGCGGGATAATGCGAATCGTTCAAATGCAGGTGGAAGCGGCACAAGTTCTCATAAGAAATTGAATGCTATCCTGAAGTCTTTGGAACTTTTAACAAAGTCAGCGTTGGTGGCTCCCCCTTGTTAGTGATATTTCATCTTGATTCACACTGGCGGCGTCAAAATACATGTGATGAGGTGACTGCTGGAATCAACTTGCAAGAGATATATCTGTGTTTGTAGAAGAGAGATTGTCATTTGGAGGGCATTCAGTGTGATTTTTAAAACTTGAGGGGAGCTGAGTGTGATTAGAGGAAACCTCGGGGTTTTCTGAAATTATGCCCTTGCAGAATGTCCATGTTCAGTATTTATATACCAGCACCATAGCCTTTTCGTCCTGCCCAATCTTGGCTTGTAGAGCTGTGCAACATTGTGCACGTAAGGATTCTGAATTAGAGATTTGTCAAATCTTGCAAAATTTTGATTATGGAATTGGTGGAAAATGCTAACCTTCATGTCCTATTTCTTCCCCACTTGGGCCCGAGCCACACAATCTCTTTAGTTAATGCTGCCAGGCTATTTGCTGCTCAGGGCGTTAAGGTGACCATTCTCTCCACCAAGTACAACAGTATCCTGTTTCAACCCTCCATTGATCGTGCCATCGAGTTAGGCCATGATATTACAGTTCACAACTTGAAATTCCCATCGGCTGAGGTGGGACTACCTGAAGGAATCGAGCATTTCGCCGCGGCAACTACAAAAGAAATGCTTCCCAAAGTACACATGGCCGTGTTGCTGCTCCAGAAACCAATGGAAGAACTTGTGCAGCATCTTAGTCCTCACTGTATTATCTCGGACAAGCAGCTTTTTTGGACATGTGATTTGGCCGAGAAGCTGAAGATTCCGAGAATCATGTTCTATCCAGAAAGCTTCATTTCTCATTGTTTGCGCCATAATCTGCGGCAATATGAGCCTCATATGTCAGTTAACTCAGATTCTGAGAGTTTCTGGATCCCTGGTTTACCAGACAAGATTGAAATGAAGAAGTCCCACCTGGAAGATCATATGACCAAAAAATCTCGGTATTATGAAATGATGGTAAAGCCAATGAAAGAATCAGAGCTTAGGAGCTTTGGCTTAGTTTTTGACACTTTCTATGAGTTGGAATCTCAATATGCTGATTACTACGAAAAGGCAAGAGGGGTAAAGTGTTGGACTATAGGACCTCTTTTCTACTTCTCCACCAGGGAGAGAACAGACACTACTGCTGATGGGAAGGATAGTTGCTTAGACTGGCTTGACACTCAGGGGGCCAACCAAGTCCTCTATGTTTCTTTTGGAGGTGGTGTAAGATTCTCAACCGCCCAACTCAAGGAAATTGCATTAGCTCTTGAGGCTTCAAACAAACCGTTCATTTGGGTTGTCAAGAAGAGAGAAAATGACCAAGATAATCAACAAGAAAGCTGGCTGCCAGATGGTTTTGAAGAAAGAATAACTGAAGGAAAAAAAGGTTTGATCATGAGACGTTGGGCTCCGCAGTTAAAGATCCTGAATCATCCAACAATTGGAGGTTTTATGACTCATTGTGGCTGGAACTCGACGATGGAAGCTATGACTGCTGGGGTGCCGTTGATTACTTGGCCAGTGTTTTCTGAGCAATTTTACAATGAGAAACTTGCTCAGGTTCTGAAAGTTGGGGTAAGTGTCGGGGCAGATCATTGGAACTTGTCTCCGATTAATGAGGGGCCTCTGGTGGAAAGCAGACTCATGAAGGAAGCAATATGCCTATTGATGGGCAACTCTGAAAAAAGTCAGGAAATCAGAAAGAGGGCTAAGGAGATAGCAGCAATGGCAGAGAGGGCTGTGGAAGAAGGTGGATTATCCTGCCAAAATCTGCTTGGTTTAATTGAAGCATGAAAACTACGTGCCTTTGGTATGAGCAGTCATTAGTTGTCTAAGGAGTACTACTGTTGTGATCTTCAAATGAAATATATGTCTGTCAGAATTATTTCAGCAATGAGAATAATTAGAGACGTCTAACCTGTGGATCCACTTGTAAACCACATCATACATGGTTAATCACAATTAATCCCTTTAAAGTATACTCTATCTCTCATTTTACCCCCTAACTTTTTCTTTCTTCACTTCATCCTCAATTGGACAAAATTACCCCCTATTGTTTTAAACTCTTATTTTTTTCTCTTTCTCTTATTTTTTTCTTTTCCCTTCTTTCCTCTTTTATTTTCTTTGTCTCTTTCTTCTTTCTTTAATTCTACTTTTTTCCTGCAAAAAACTTCACCTTAGTGATTGAAACTACAAAAAATAGGAATTATAAAGATCTATCTTCTCCCCAAGTGATTATAAAAATATTCAAACCACTTCCCCAAAATACCATTTTTTAACCTTTCAATTCTTTTGCTTGTTCCCCTTTACATTTCAGTTTCTTATTTTATTTTTAAGAAAATATCACAAAATGAATTTGAGAACTGATTAATAATCACTAATTGCATTTCATGACAAATAAAATCATTAGAAATTAGCTTTTGATACCTTTAAAACTTCATCTAAAAATACAATTACAGATTCAAGATAAAATTTTTCGTTGAGATAAAAATTTTCTATTGGAAAGGATGAAAGAGAGTGTAAGGAAGAAAAAAAAAAAAAGGGGGAAAAGAATGGAAAAAAGATAAATGAAAAGTTTAAATAGTAGAAGGGTAATTCTATCCAATTGGGGGTTAAATGATAAAAATTGAAGATTAGAGGGTAAAATGAGAAATAGAGTATACTATAAGGGAATTAATTGTAATTAAACCTATGATATATAATTACTTGGGTATAATGATGTATGATTGTATAAGAAAAGAAAAACGATAGAGCATAGTGCAGAACGTATAAAAAATTCATATAGCTATTGGATTTACAGCATAATTTACAAGTAATCTCACAACTAGACCAACTTAAATATTCTCTTTTTAGTATTGTTAACTACCCAATCTTGAAGCTGCTTGTAATACTTTCATATTCCTAGATTATGATGGCTCTATCTTTAAAAAGGGGAAAAAAAAAAAAGCGCTCACTTCTTCCAAGTATACACATCACGTACCATTTTAATTTATTATTATCTTAGATGTATAAAACTTTAACCCCCAATAATGAAATTTTAAATGAGTAACATTTTAAATGTCTACTTTCATACTATCAAACAATCTCTTTAGCGAAAAAATAATAAAAACAAAAACTTTGAATCCGTTACCGAGATTACTTAAAAATTTCACTCCAAAAGCACACAAATTTCCTTAACGACGTCTTTCCTTGATGATTTGATCCAGTACTAACTTGTACCTAACCATAAAGTGTTTATTTAACTATTTTAATTAGATCATTAGGTCAATATTCTTAGGAACAAAACCAAACACAATGACAATAAATATAGGGCAAAATACCAAGAAACTCCCTGTGGTTTGCATAATGTTTAGTTTAACTCCCTATGGTTCGGAAACCTACAATTTAACTCCCTGTGGTTTTAAATAAAATGTAATTTTGAGAGAAATCATTCAAATTAACAGTAGGATGTAAAATCTCAAATTTGCCCTTTTGGTAAAATATCGAGAAGCTCTCTGTGGTTTAGGTAATGTTCAATTTAACTCCCTAAGATTCAAAAACCTACATTATGACTCCCTAAAATTTTAACTAAATTGAAATATTAAAGAAAAATGTCTAAGTTAATAGTTGTGTACAAAATGCCATAATTGTCCCATTTTTCTCTACACCCCTCCATTCTCAAAATCCACTATCCTCTTTTGGCATTCTCTATACTCCAACTGCATTATCACAACTACAATCAACACCAACCCCTCCTTCTTCTTTTTAAAATAAAAATAAAAAATAAAAAAGGAATAATAGAGATAGAACTTAAGATTCGAATTGCTACATGGTTTTTTCAAATATGAATCATCACCTTTTTTGTAACATCTCTATATCAGAGAGGAATGAAAAAGAGATCCAAATGTCCTTTCAAATATTGATTTTTTTCTTTGTACTTAATTTTTACATAGATTTCTTCTGTAATTTGGAAGTACAATTGAGTTTGCAAAACTTTTGTAGGTTTACTAAAAATTTAAACCCAGGGACCTAAAGGGCACTTGGGAGAATGACATGATGTAAAGGATGTATCCAACATTTTGCCCCTGCAGAAGAGCCAAAGAATGAGGTTTTGAAACTCTAAAAGCTAGTCTTCATTCATCCACAAGGGTAAAATTGTCAACTAATTTGAACGGTTTCTATCAATTTAATTTTTAGTTAGAACAATATGGAGTTAAATTGTAAATTTTTGAACCACAGGGAGTTAAACTAAACATTAATGAAGTGCATGTTTCTCAAACTCAGTTAGTTTGGACGGTTTCGATTAACTTTTCAGTTTAATTAAAAGTTCAGGGAGTCATAATGAATGTTTTCGAAATTCAGAGAGTTAAATTGAACATTAGCTAAATCATAGGGAGCTTCTCTGTATTTTACCCATAAATATAAGATCACAAATTGATGTGGTACCTCTTCTTAAATTGGCTTAGCTTGTATAGAGCATCCTAACATTGAGGAAAGCTACAAGGACTCAGTTTAATTGAAGTGGTTTAGATAACTTTATGTACCGATTGAATGATATTGTATATTTTACGGTTCAACAATTAGTCCTCTATAAACATTGGGGCCATGAAGGCTTTTCCTCATTCTTAAAGGGGTGTACAAATAAATATTTTTATTTCATCCCATATAATTTTTTGTTTAAAATATTACCTTACGAAACTCTACTACTTAATCTCCATAAAGTTCCATTTTGCCCTAAAAATATTTCTTGAAAGTGCTTCGAGGAAGCATGACAACAAGAAGTATAAGCCTATAAGGCAACATCTCAAACAAATTTTCAACAGATACACTAGCTTAACAGGCTAATACTTAGAAATTTCATGTTTCCCAAAAATCAACTCTATATCTGAATGGAATATTACATCTCATCCTTCGTTCTTATTTTACTTGTAACAACAGAATTCAGACCGTATGTCACCCACCCAACTACAAGTTGAAGCCTTATTAACACCAAATTTTGGTGAAAAATGAAAAGGAACGTTTGGATATTGGTAATTTGGAGTATTTTACTATTCAATACTTAGGGCCAAGAATAATAAATAGTAGGGGGAAAAAAAGGAAGAAAAAGTAACTTCGTCCGGCGGAGCGCACCACTCATAATGCCCTCTTCACAAATTTTTCATATTTTTCTTGATCATAATAAGTAAAAGCTTCTTGTGATTCCCTCGCCTTCTCCTCCACTTGTAATCTCATTTTACCAATTGCGATAATTCACATTCGAGACGAAGGAAGAGATACCTTCTCAGACTACAGAAACAGTTCATACTCAAGATGGGCATACATAGAAGCTCGGAGGAATCTCGTCGTCCCAAACTAGCTCCGAATTATGGGAGATTATTTTTAAAAAAATTATTTAGAATAATACTGTAGCAATCTATACAATGTGATATATGTAAATAAAAATACTTTTAAAAATTATGTTTATGATGTAAGTCGAATCTGTCTTGTACCTAAGTGAAAGACTACCTCTATGATACAGTAAAAACTCTTTTAAATGAATAACATTGGGACCATATAAATTCTATTAATTTTCTTTTCAGAAACAAAAGCAAAAATAGCATTAGTTATGATAATCTATCTATCTATCTATCTATCTATCTATCTATTATTTTATAAAAAGTATGATGAGTTTTGATGTGTAAGTATAAGTGAAAGTTGATCTTAGTTTTTGTAATATCAAAATTACCCTCAACACTAATAAATAGACAAATTGCATTGCATTTCCTTAATAATTAATGTGAATTCTGCTCACAATTACAAAGAAATATTCTTAAGGTGTGGTGAATTAAACCAAAAAAAGGAAAAGAACAACCAATTCATTGCATTTCTTCAATAACTGATATAAATTATTTCAATAGTTACAAGAAAGAAAAACATTATCTTGAGTTATGGTGAATTAAATCAGAAAAAGAACAACAAATTTATTGAATTTTCTCAACAAGTAATATCAATTATGCCAACAGTTATAAGAATGAAAAATGTTCCTTTGAATTATGGTGAATTAAATCAAATAAAAGAAGTTTTTGTAATACCAAAATTGCGTTCAACACCAATAAATAAGAATTATGTCAACAATTACAAAGAAATATTCCTTGATTATAGTGAATTAAACCAAAAAAAAAGAACAACCAATTCATTTCATTTTCTCAATAATTGATATAAATTATGCCAACAGTTACAAGAATGAAAAATATTTCCTTGAGTTATGGTGAATTAAATCAAAAAAAGAACAACTAATTCATTGAATTTTCTCAACAATTGATAATTGCCAACAATTACAAGAATGAAAAACATTCCCTTGAGTTATGGTAAATTAAATTAAAAAAAGAAAAAATTTTATTTATAAATTATAAAAATATATTGAATCTTGATGGTTAATATTGCAAGCAAAAAATGATATTAGTTTTGTGATGCTACAATTACACTTCTGTTTAATAAATGGACAAATTTCATTACATTTCATTAATAAATAATATCAAACATGCTAACACTTACAAAAATGAAAGATTCCTTACTTTTTGCTTACCAAAAGAAAGAGGAACAAATTTTATTTATAAAATATCCAAATCTAAAAAGCACTTTTGTGACAGCCCCACATTCCCCTAAGGCGTACCAAAGGGGTCAGCGGACCGCCTGCCCAACTCTCACCAGGGCTCACTCATTCGAATAACTAACAACCCTTTATAAGTAGACTCGGATAACAATGCCTAAACCAACTACAATCAATATCATTAATAATTTCAACCTATAACTCAAACTTTTCAAATTACACTTCAAAGAGCTTACAAAACAGCCACAATATCATCTTACAAGCCCAATTACAACCATAGGAGTACAATTCCTAACTGACCACAATTCCATACATGATTACAAGTTTAAATTACACCACAGAGTCTACAATTCACAAATATAACTCCAATAAGTCTCTACTCAAAGGTTACATCTCAAGGTCAACTCGATCGCTTAAGCACTTCGGGTCTTAGACCCTGTTGAGGAAAAACAATTGGGAACTGGGTGAGCTAAAAGCTCATGAATTTCCAAAAGAACATGCACAGGCATAAAGCAGGATAATTAACACTTAGAACAAGTAAGGAAAACACTTAACACGCAAAGTAGGATACAGTGGCTCTCAGGAGTTCAAATCCACAATGTACGAACGTTTAAAGTAGTCGACACTCCGTTGACTTTCCAATCCAAGTAGACGTCCTTCCACCGAAACTCCTCCTACCGGGCCCGCACTCCAAAACACTTAACTACTCAAGGGACGCAACCAAGAGCAGTACAGGAAACACGATCTCCAATCACTTTTCAATTCACGCATAAACAATTAAGTCACCAACTCTGCTTGGAGGAAGGGCAATAAAGTATACCCCACTCCAAGTGAGTGGTTCAGCACTTCCAAATCTCAATCAAATGAGGATGTAGCACGGTCAAGCAAGACATACATTTAAAGTATTTAACATGCATTGGAAACTCACTGACAAAGTAGGATTCGGTGTCCAAGTTTTGCTCAAATTGCAAATCAGCACCACTCACTAAAATAATTAAAAGAACAACGGAAATAAGTTTTCTAACTCATTTGCCAAATCTGGATCAAGAAAGTAATTATTCAAGAAACTTTACTTTTTCCCCAAATTTTTTCAAAACTATCCTCAAGTGAAAAGTAGTCAACTTGAGTGCAAAATATTGTAGAAAGCTTTATTTAAACACAAACTCTAACTTGGGTAGACAACCAACCAAGTAACGTACTTAACCTGCTAACTTTTCACTGTTTAAGTTAAGAAAGGGAGGTGAGGTAAACACCGCTAAAATAATCCAAAAATTCCCAAATTCGATACATGAAATCACAATAGGGTATAGAATAGGGTCCAAATCAGTTTTTCAGAAAAATCAGTGAGCATAGTCTTTAAAATTACACAAAACTGTCCGAAAATCCTCTTAAAAACTGTTAAAAATAGTTTTTCCGCCAACCGTCGAAATCTCAACTAAACCACATCCAAAATCCAAAATTCCAAGTGAAAAACAACCTAAACGCATAGTATAACAGCTAGGTATATCATTTGGACCAAAATTAAACCAAGAAAGAAAGTGTTCAAGAAACATTAAGTTTTAGCAGAATTCTTTGGAAAATCGTAACTTGAATTTCATAAGTCCAAAATTTGCAAGATTGGTACCGTTGGAAACTTAATTTAAAGTTCTAAAACTTTGTAGAAGACACTTTGATGAGATTCCAGCCAGAAACTGCCTAGTTTTTTGTTTAAAAAATTCTGCTACAATGAAAAAAGGGCAGCACAGGCTGGTTTTTCAGCATACTTTGAAAATTCGTCAAAAATCGTAGGAAATGAATTAGCCCCTGAAATTTACTCAGAGCCCTATGAATCTAGTTTCAAAAGTCACCAATGGCACTCAAATCTGACTCCTGAACAAGAAAATATCACTACCTAAATAGGGCAAGTTCAATACTCCTGAAAGCTGGAAGTCCAGTTTTGCACAGGCAGTTTTGGTGCATTATTTGGGTAACGAATTTTTGCTGAAAATTCACCAAATTTGGTACACTGACTCTTCTATATATAGTCTAAGTTCCTACCAAATTTCACCCACAACTCACACGGGAAGACTGATTTCAAAATGCACAAATTGTGCTAGACATTTCACAACCAAATCTGGAAAACTTGATTCCCTACTTCCAAGAGTTTTCCACATACCCAAACTACCACCAATTGACCCCATTTTCGAAACCAATCTTGTAACAATCTGCCTTGGACTAATGAAAGTGAAAAGGAAGGGAGTTTTAATCAAAAGTAGCTCCAAAACAGAACAAGGAACTCGGCCAGCCACATTCTTCAAAAATTCCAGATTTTTCAACTACTTCTCAAACCAAATTATGACACCATTTGAAAAGATTTTTGTGAGGGAAAAAAGACAACTTAAAGCTTGACTTTTAAGCTCCCAAAACAGCCTTTAATTGGTGCAAATCACAGCCATGAAAATAGAGGAAAACATGATGAGTTTCGGTCCATTGCTCTCTCTCTCTTTCTCTTAATTTTATCCTTAGGGTTTCTTCCAAGATAGACTAGCAAAACCCAAACATACTTGCATAAATTCATTCTAAATTCATACTAACAACCATCAATATATATATATATATATATATATATATATATATATATATATGTGGGAATTCCAAGAGCCCACTTCACAACATCATCCAACTTCTTCAAGGTAAGTTCCAAAGCATTAAAAGGGGCAATGAAATGCCTAAGCTAAAATCATCCAAAAAATACCCAATACTTCTATAAATACACCACAAATCATATATATAGAACCTAATTAAATCTGAAATTTCAAAAATTAGAGGTGCATTGAAGATTTACCTTTCAAACAATCAAACCGTAGCTCAAAATCCCCAAGAAGTGCTCCAATGTTCAACCGTAGTCAACTTCCCAAGTAGTTCTTGCTTCCTAGAGCTCCCTTGGTTGATTTCCTTCCTCCAATTGAAAATGGCAGCAACCCACAGCCTCTCCTTTGCCCAGATTTTGGTTCGGCCAGCCCCAACCAGCAGCTCCTCTCGGTTTCTCTCTCTCCCTCCTTCAAACTCTCGGTTTGCTCAAGAAAATGGAGGAAATGGAGGTGATGGCTTGGGTTGTCTTGGTTGAGCTTCTTAGGGTGGGTTGAAGGCTAGATGAAGAAACTTTCTTGCCTCTCTTTCACTTCTCTCTCTCGGCTCACAGCTCTCCCCCTCTCTCTCTCTCTTCTCGGCTGGAGCAACAAGAAAAGATGGGGTGGAAGTGAAGTTTGAGGTTTTGGCTATGGAGTTTTGATTTGAAGAGGAAGAAGAAAAGTTTCTCTTGGCTCTCTATCTCTCTCTTGTCTCTCAGCTCTCACAAGGGAAGAAGAGGAAGAATGGTTGGCTTTTATTGTACAAGAGTTGACCAAGATACAAAATATCTCTTCTTGTTTCAAGAGTTCAACTATTCCAACTACTCACACATGCTTATGTTCCCTCTTGAATTTGTCCACTACATTTTTCTTGTCCAACTTAATTCTATCTCATTTCTAATTCTTTAAAGCCTACTCATAGTCTAATCTTTCACCAAAAATTAAATTCCTCGACACGGCTCAAAAATTGAAACTTAATTCTAGTCGGACAAACTTTGAAATTTTAATCAAGTAAAAAAAAATCATCTAACTATGAAAATGCAAACTTCATAAATAAAAATCATGTAATTTTATATAAACACATAATATAATTATTTTTACCATTATTATTTAATTTTTTTTCAAAAATAAATAATCAAAATTAAGGAAAATAATGATCATAATAATAATAGTAATAATAAAATAATAAAGTTTTGAGGCCCTCACAACTTCAAACATGAAACAAAATATAATAAATTGGTACTGTATATGAGTCTCTTAAAAAATACTACGAGTCCTTTTGTTTTTTGGATACAAGTAAATTAAGCTATTTTGTGATGCCAAATTTACGCTTCTCTCTAATAAATGGACAAAATGTTACATTTCATTAATAAATAATATCAGACATGCTAACAGTTACAAAATGAAAGATTTCTTACTTGTTTATTTACCAAACTAAAGAAGAAAAAAATTTATTTTCAAAATGTCCAAAGTTAATGAGTAGTTCAACATGAAACAAAATATAATAAATTGGTACTATATATGAGTCTCTTAAAAAGTACCACGAGTCTTTTTATTTTTTTGGATATAAATAAATTAAGCCTTAAAACCATTTTTTTCATATATATATATATGTAGTGTTAAGTAAGAAACTTTAACACAAAATATAATAGGAATGGAGTACAAGGGTAGGCAAAAGTTTTATATTGGGAATTGATTTATTTGAATTGCAACAAAAGTTCAATTTAATGAATGTTATTAATGGTATTCTTGTAGCTACTGGCAATATTAAACTACAATTAATGAATATTATATACATCAATGCCAATCATAATAATAGTTGCAAATGTGAGACATCCCTTTGAATTATGGTGAATTAAACTAATTTTATTTAAAATAAAATATCAAATTTCAAAGGTCAATAAAAATATATCCAAGTTCAGTTAGATTATGATACAACAAATAATCTTCATGACTTACAATTATTAATCATATAAGCATTATAATTATAAAGCATGTCATCAATGAGAAAAACAAATAAGTTTCACCAAATCAAAATATTTCTCTTCAAAATTAAGCTATTTAAATTTGAAAAATGGAATTTCAATATATTTAAATACTATTAATTATAACAGCACTATGCCTATTTCGTACTTTTAAAGAATATTGATTCATTTATCATTGAGAGTTTCTAACTTTGATTTGAGTGGTCCTTTTTTCCCTTTAAATATCTTCTTTTTTTGAATTATTCTTTTGTCATGATTGTACTATTACTGAATAATTACTCTTGATTTATATTAATGGCATGGCCCATACAGTTGATCATAGAAATAATTTTTATATTCCATATAATTTGATAAAGTATTTGGTCAATGATAGACAAATGCATAGTAATGGGTTTACCAATAGTTGTTGTGAAATTGGATTGAAACACAATTTATAATGTTTGTCAAGCTAAAATTTTCAAGTATCAAGAGATGTCTATGTGTATTTTTCTTACTAATTTCTTTATTTTGCTTCAGGTTTAGAGCTTGATTTTTTTTATTAGTTATAGAATCAAATTCATTGTTTTTTGAAAAGTCAAAAGTAGTTAGCTTATTCTTGAGGAAAAGTTTTCATATTATTGTTTAATTTGTAATGTTTGTAGTATGAAATTACTTTTCATAGTTATTTTGTTTCAAAAGTCATTACATTTGAAATCTATGCCACATCAATTTTTTTGTATAAAAAATATTTTAATGAAATTATATTTCTAGAATATATCTCAAGGTATTTTTTTTGAGCAAAATGTATTTCAAAGTTGGTATTAGCTGATGTCTTCCAAGTTCCAAGCATGCTCTCCCGTTGTGTATCTCAAGGGATTTAACATATTTCCTGAAAGATTATATTTCTTCCAAGTATGCGTTTTGGGATGTGGTAGCATCTGTGCCTTTTTTGTATTCTAGGAGCTCAGATTCAAGATTGGTCTTGTGGTAAAATCCCTGACTATTTCATCTGCTTTTGAAGTTTGTAGCATTGGTCAGCCAAGTTTCATGGATAATATCCATTCCTAATTATGCGATGCAGTTGTTAAATAATCGGATGCGAACTAATTGCAGTTCATCAGCTTAAACTGGAATTTTTTTTTTCTGGTTTATGAGTTGGATTTCTTGATCTGGAGATCTGAGACTTAATATTTTAGTTTCTGTGGTGTATTTATCACAGTTTGGTCCAGTTTTTCTTGCTGCAGAGTTCAATGACTCGATGCCACTTGCTTCGCTAACGCCTTTGATGTATGCAGTCTCAATGATCATAATCTTTCTGATCCTGTAGATAGCCAGGTTAATTCGAGAAATTGCCAATTGAACTCTTCAAGCACTTAGTTACTTTTCTTGTTATCTGCAACTTTTATGGTGGCTCTCAAAATCTCTGTCTTCTCGAGGGTTTCCCCTGGATTTCTATAATCCTAAATGAGAGATCAAATAAAGTAAATAAATTTGTGTTGGTGCTGATTATATGATATAAATGCAGGAACACAAGATTAAATAAATTTGTGTTGGTGCTGATTATATGATGTAAATGCAGGAACACAAGATTTTTCTACAATCTTGAATGAGAGAGCAGATCATTCAGGTGTATCTATTAGAGTTAGAGGTTTTTAACAAAATATATTAGTTCATCCTGTTATTTGTTGAGATTGCTCTGTGAAGTTTGCTGCTTGTCTATGGGTATACTGGAATGGAATTTTCTCTGCGTATGTTCTTCTTTTACGCCATTGGAAGCCAATCGCTTTCTCTTTTCTGCTGGAATCTCCTTGCATCTGTTGTTTTGCACGTTGCCTAATATGTTGCTTAGGTTTAAGTTTATAATATAATAGTTCTGAATTGTAAGATTATTGTGTATATACAAATTTTTAGAAGATGCAAAAAGAGACAAACATAAATGAACAATTAGTGTGTAATTAGTTAGTTTGATTTGTCTTTTCTTAGATAACTGTGCATGAATTAAGTTATAGAAAACATGTATGCAGGTATTACACATGAATTAAGTCATAGAAACACTTTAAAAAAAATAAAAGAAGAGTTATGGTTATGCCATAAATGTTAGGTATGAATTAGATTGGATCTTGCCTCTCTCCGTAATTTCATATTATTAAAAATGACAAAGATTAGCAGAAATAATCTTGTAAGATCGAGATTTTATTGTGATTTAACAATCTTTCAGATAAATGTTTGGATAAAGAATTAATATTTTCATGTTACTATACTTGTTTATTTCTTGTTTTAGATTTTAGTGTTTGGTTTGTTCTAAGGGACAGTGTTATTCATTTGTAAAGTACAACTATAATGTAATTATATTTTTAATTAGATATTTGTTCATAGTCCAACCAAGCATGTTAAAACTAAACAATCATAATAATTGAACTTCATTTTTATGAGAAATCTAAATGGCATCAAAGATTCAGATAACAAATTATAGATCATATCAATTTATAAGTTAGGACATTAGAAGACAATTTCTTCTCCTAGAGATTAAAAAATATTTCTTTATAAAACATTCTTTCTTGTAGCTGGTTTTTCTTTCTTTCTTCTTTTGATTTTTTTGTTGCTTAAAAAGTAGAGCGACATATTTTACCTAAAGCCAATCTAGACACAATGTCCTTACTAGCTTCAATCTAAGAAAAACCTATTTCGTACTTTTATTCGACAAGTATAGATTTTACTACAATATTTAATTTCCTTAGCTTAAGGAATATTGATTTTTTTGAGAATATTTAAAAAATTCAATATTAAGAAATTGAGAGTATCTTACTTTTACTTGAGTGGTCATTTTTCTTCCCTTTAAGCATCATTTTTTTGAATTATTTTTTATCATGATTGTACTATTACTAAATAATCACTATTGATTTACATTAGTAGTTAGTGGCCCATATTGTCGATCATAGAAATAATTTTTATATTTCATAATTGATAAAGTATTTGCTCAATGATAGACAAATACATATGAATGGATTTACCAATAGTTGTTGTGAACTTGGATTGAAACACAATTTATAATATTTGTTAAGCCAAAATTTTTGAGTATAGAGAGATGTTTATATGTATTTTTCTTACTAATTTCTTTATTTTCTTGAGGTTTGGAGCTTTTTTTTAAATTTGTTATAGAATCAAATTCATTGTTTTTAGAATTTTTCTTTCAAAAAGTCAAAAGTAGTTAGCTTATTCTTGAGGAAATTTTTTTTATATTATTGTTTAATGCCTAAGGTTTATAGTAAGAAATTACTTTTCATAGTTGTTCATTTTCAAAAGTCATTACATTTGAAATCTATGCCATATCAATTTTATTTTAAAAAATATTCTAATGAAATTATATTTCTAGAATATATCTCAAAGTATTTTTTTGAGCAAAATGTATTTAAAAGTTGGTATTACCTTATGTCTTTCAAATATGCTTTCTCCCTTTGTATATCTCAAGTGAGTAGACATATTTTCTGAAAGATTATATTTCTTTTCTATTCATCTTGTATTATGAGAGTAATTTAAAGGGATCTACTGGTTTATAATAAATAATTTTCCATTAAAATTGCATAATTTCATTCTAAATCAAGTTCTATTTGGAGAAGTTTACTTCAATAGAATTTTATTCCTAACTAAAATATCAAATTCAATATTAAAGGAAAAATCCGTAAAAGTTGTTTAGACATTAGTGTCTCAAGATATCGCATCATAATTAATTATAATTAGAGTACATGACAAGGGTATTATTGAAAAAAAATCTAAATCATTAAATTACAAAATCGTATTGGTGATTGGTTCAATCTATCTTCCTTTTTTGTTATTTTATTATTTTCCCCTTTTTCGATGCCTAAAAAAGGGGAAAAAAGTATATAATGTATAACTAATATTTTTATAAGTTATATGTATGATTACGAGCTATCATTTTAGAATTGCATTCCTCAACATGAATCTTTGGTTTTCTTTTAGATAGTTTGTTCGGGATGGGTTGCAAATGAGTCGAGTCGAGTCAAGATTTGGCCTGATTGAGCTGAGTTCGACTCATTTTTCACCGAATTCGAACTCGAGCTCGAGCTGGACTCATTTTTCACCGAGTTTGAACTTGAGCTCGAACTCAATGAGCTCGAACTCGACGATGCTCGAGCTCGAGTTGGAGTTTGAATTCAAGTCTAATCGATCTCGAACTCGAGCCTAATTGAGCTCGAAAAAATACAAAATAATTATTTTATTTTTTAAAAAATGAATAAAATAATTATTTTTCTTAATAAATAATAAAAATATTAGGGATATATATGTAATTTCACTATTAAAATAAAAAATAAAAATAATATATATATTCGAACCTATTCGAGTCGGCTTGCGAGCTATTGCTTAATTATCTCAGATTAGCTATTTTGTTGTCAATTGACGTTCATTTGATTGAAATTGCTGGAATTTTTTATTTTTACTTTTCTTTTGGTGCTTCTTTTAGTATATAATTATACATTTGTCTTGTGATATTCATATCAAGATTCTCCAAATGAATATAGATTCTTTTCATCTAATGTATTTCTCTTTTGTTTGAAGAGCATTTATTTTTTTGTACTAATATTTTTATAATCTTAAAATCATAGCTAATGCAAATTGGTCACACCATTTTGAATAAGAAACTTTAGCACACATAAAAATTGAAAGTAGAGTGTAGGGACCACTAGATAGTTTTAATAGGAAGATTTTCATTTTTGTTACCATTATTATTGAGATTTAATGAATCATTTGAAATATTTCATATTTTTAATTACTACCACAATTGAAATATAATAATTCTAATTGAAAGATAGGGGATAATATGGGTACAACAAAAACTAAGATTAAAAAATACTTATAACTTACATACCAAGACACATTATATTTTTAATATGGTAATAATAGATAATAGATAGATAGATAAGAGACAGATAATAGATAGAGGACATTAAAGTTTTTCACGAGCTGTTTCGCATACAATGAATCATAAGGCAGCATTATATGAACATCATCCATTATTTCCGCATCATACCGTAGCTACATAATAGCCTTCTAAGGCCATCACATGTACTCAACATCTAAGAAAAGCTTTACTATCATACATGATATATCATATATCATTTTTGTTAAGTCTTTAATTATACACATTATTTATGGATATTTCCCCTTAATTATGGACTAAATATGGTATTAATTGCTTTATTCTACTCATGTTTGATTCTTGGCATTTATTTAGGTCATTGGATTAATTTGGAGGTTAAAAGTGCAAGTTTTGTAAAATTCCAGAAAAATTCCAGAAGACCTTCAAGGTTAAGGCGCGGGCACGCTACATTGGGCTGTGAAGAAGAAATTCTGTGAAGACATCCTATGCCTGACAATTCCTATCATTGATGGAAGATTTTATTTATTTTCAGTAATTGGTTAAAGACCCTTTTAGTTAGGAGATTTTGTAATTAATTTCCATTTTACTTTATTTTTTGCTTTTTAGAAAGTTAGACTCCAATGAGGATTAGAAGTCCTAGTTAAGTAGGGAAACTAAGTTTTTTTCTATTTTTGGGGATAAGCCAAGCCGTCGCTTGGAGAAGAGGGGAGGCTCAGTATTAGATTAGAGAAGACGTCTTTTCGTCTTTGGAGCTTTTGGTCCCAATTGTTTTACTTCTTCTTCGTAGTTTTTCTTTTCATTAGTACTAGTAGTTCCCTTTGGGAGGAGAACTCCACGCAATAGCTAACAAAAAATAAAAACTTCATCGTGGGTTTCTTTTCTCTGGTTGCTTTTTGATTAGTCACGGTGACATCCAAGGAAAGAAGCATTTGGCTGCCAACGTGTCTTCATTGTTGATTGGGAAGCTTAGTTATTTCGTATCTTTGTTTCGTCCCTTTTTGGTTATGTTCATTATTGAAAATTTCTCAAACAATTCTTGGATACGATTCTCCATGAGAAGCGGCTAAATTTCTCGTCTACTCAAAGGGCGACTCGAAGGTGCGGTCCACATTATTTATGAGATCTAATCGAGTTTGTGTTATTTCTTTTAATTTGGTTACTATTCGTACGTTTCTTGGATTAATTGTTTAAAGGTTATTTTGTTAATTGAATATCAACGGCCGGATATTTAATTTAACCTGATATCCTATTGTCAAATTAACTAATTGATTATGTAATCGTTTATTTAGTTAATAATTAGTGGCGACCACGATAATTGGTTTTATGTTGGGGAAACGTATGATCTAGCTTAAATGAACCCTCTTAGCATGTTCATTGGTTAGGGTTGGGTTTTTCTAGCTTTTAATGCAATTGGATAATTAAATTCCTATGGTCGTACCTAGAGTTGTTATCTGGTTAGGGAAGCAGTTAACGGTCGTACCTTGGCTGTCGAAAAAGTAAGGAAAAGCTGGTTGTCAGAGCTTGTTGGCAACTATAACTAGCCTAGTGACAAATGAATGAAATATTTATGCATCAATGATCAAGTGATTGGACTGTGCCTGAGATGTTGTTCCTTTGGGTAGAATTTTATCATTTGTTATTTCTAGTAAATTACTCTCTGTCTGTTCTTTGGTGATTTATTTATTTAGTATTTTCAATTTCATTTTCTAAGTTTATTTATTTTATTTCCAGTTCTATCACATCCAAACCCCCCATATTTCCCGTGACTTAGAAAGAAATAATTTTCTACCCATTCCCTGAGGAGATGATCCTGCTTGCCACTACTGCAAATTAATATTTTCTTAAAGATAATTCTGGTATATCGGGTTCAGTATACTCCTTGGAATCAGGGTGAAGCCAGTAACCGATTGCACATCCGGAGTCCCTGCTCCAGTACTCAGAATTACTCTGTAATTAATTGTGGTGGTAATTAGGATTTTAATATTTATTATTGTACAGGTTCGGCACCTGTCAATTTTCATATCTCTTTGTATATAAAGCTTGAGTAGAGGTTTGGTGTTAAAATAAAATAAAAAGGTGTCATTAAATGGTCACAATATAGTTACAATTAAAAACTTAAAATCACGTTCGAATTGCTTTGATTTGATTTCTCCATGTTTATTTAAACCTCCATATCAATACAGTTATTTTAATTATTTATCTTTTCCTTAAAATATGCACATACATAGAGTGTGGCTCACCCACTAGTATGTAATAAAAGCACCAATATGAGTTGATGTTTTAGAGATTTAATTTTTACTAACACTTAGAAAAAAATTATAAATGATCCAAATTCAAAAATGCACCTCACACTATTCAATTCAAATTCACCAAAAAAATTGAAAAGTTCGACTAGAAAGATATAAAATAGAATAATTAAATGTACATGTTGTGACAGCTCCTACCTTCCTCTAAGGCGAACCAAAAGGGGTTGGCGGACCGCCTGCTCGGCTCTCGCCAAGACTCACTACAATTCTCAGTCAAATTAAAGTGCCAACTTTAAATAATTACAGTAAAACTCCAACAATTACGTTCAAGTACTTCCCAGTAATAACATAACCATACATCTTACAATTTAAACTCCATTATATAGAACCCAAGTATTTCAAAATCATGTTACAATCATGAAATGTTACTTCCATACTTTAATACAATAAGCCCATTGTCCAAGACACCAGGAATAATATACACTGATGAACTAGAGTTAATCCAGCTAGTCCCTCTAGTAAGTCTCTTCAAGTGCTTCCTCTGTCTCGAGTCCCTGTGGGGGGAGAAAATAAAACATTTTTGGGGTGAGCTTAAAAGCTCAGAGAGGTTCCGAAAATTAAGCAAATATACATTTAGTCAAAATATTAACACTTGAATTGAATAGCACTTTTCCAAAAATATTTACCATTCAACTTAAATCATGAGCAAATATTTTCATGGAGGGCGATAGTAAATCATACTTGAGTTAATTCCAAACACGAGTAAATCTCTTCGGGGAAACTCATTTCACTCACTTGAGCATTTGAACAATAAATAAACAAGCAATTCGCTTCAATCACTTCAAAGGTACTGAGATGGGATGAGAGGTGCCTACCACCCTAATTTGGTGTGACACATACTTCCATTCAGATTCACTTACACTTAAAATACTGAGATGAGATGAGAGGTACCTCCCACTCATTCGAGTGTGGTACATACTATCTCTCAATACGTATGGCCGACGAGACAACGCTCCAATCGACATATTCACAGCTAGGATTAAGGCGGGATGAGAGGTACCTACCACTCATAGAGTGTGGCACATACTGCCGCTTATCACATAGGGTCGACGAGACAACGCTCCAATCGACTTATTCAACATTCACTCTCAAGGCGGGATGAGAGGTACCTATCACTCATAGAATGTGGTACATGCTACCGCTTAACACATTTGGTCGACGAGACAACACTCCAATCGACTCATTCAAAGTTAAGATTCAAGCGGGATGAGAGGTACCTACCTCTCCGTGGAGTGTGATACATACTTCCGCATAACACATATGGCGGGATGAGAGGCACCTACCACTCACTCGAGTGTGGTACATACTTCCGCTTATCAACACAAATCAAATTTCAAGTCACAGCACATATTCAACATATAACTCATCTCTAATCACAGTCTCAAATTCACATGAACAAATCACCATCTCAGTTAGTATTTGTGAATCAAGACAAGTAACATACATAGAAACTCACAAACTCTTTATAATTTTACTTGTAAAGCATTTCATTGGGAAATAGTAGTAAATCACTTCAATAAAACATTCCTTTGTAAATACTAGCAATTCATTTCACAAATCACTCATTTACAAACCATGGCAATATTTTCATTTAAAAGAGAGTTAGAACACTCACCGAAATAGTAGGATTCAGCTTCCACGTAAGGTTCAAGTTCAGTTCCTTGTACACTCCCTAGAACAATTTCAAAAAACAGTAGTTGAGATTCACTTCTTTACTTATTAACTAAAACATTCCACTTTCACTTCATAGTTTCTGATCAATATTTTTCCTAAAATCCCTCAAGGAAAAACACTCATTTTACATGATTCATCATTCAAATGAGTCTTTTGAAATTCACTATATCATTTTTATCACAAAACTCAGCACTCACTCTTTGACAATACTTTAATATAACTTTAAAACATTTCAAACCATATCTTTATTTTCAAAATTCATTAAATTTAGCCACAATACTGTAAAACTCTCAAATTCCCTCAAATAACATTTTTCACTCAAAAATTCACGAGAAATTTCACTTTTCATCTTTTAAAATTCATACACTCATAAATGAACATACCATATATTTTCTTAGACAGAAATTCATCACAATAACCACAAAATCTCGAAATCAAACATGGAAATTACCAAGCATGGGTTTGGCCGTCTCATACATTTTCTATCACAATTTCCAACAACAAAACCCTACTTTCTAACCATATCATGACAAGTTTCACAAATATCAAACAAATCCCAATCAGGTCCTCAAGTCCGCTACCTAGAGGCCACCTCAAGTCCGCTACCTAGGTTGGGAATTCAAGAGCCCAACTTCATCATTTCAAATATAGCCATTTTTACCAAAGTAAACTACAGATCTACGATATTTAACACTAATAAAGTTACATCTAGTAGTTTTGAAACTTATACCTTCAGATCTAAGTAGATCTAGCAAGATCACTCAAGATCTTGTGAGCACTTCACGGGAAATGACACTCCAAGCTCGATATCTCCAAGAAGTCCAACCTTAGCTTGAGATCTTCTTACTTTGATGTTGATTTCCACCAAAA
This sequence comes from Gardenia jasminoides, assembly GCA_013103745.1. NCBI lineage: Eukaryota > Viridiplantae > Streptophyta > Magnoliopsida > Gentianales > Rubiaceae > Gardenia > Gardenia jasminoides. The sequence goes on along the minus strand of CM023099.1, from coordinate 5,229,008 downwards.
ACTCAATATCAAACAACACACCACTCGAATAAGCTTTATTTCTTCACTTTTTTCTTCCCTCAAGTTCGAACCACTTCCTCTCTCTCTCACACTCACACAGCTGCCAAGATAAAGATGAACAAGCCCAAAATCCTTCAATCAAGTCTCACAACTTCAAGATGATGAATGAAGAAGAAACTTGGAAGATCAAGGTTGAAGCTTTTCTCTCTCTTTTCTCCTTCAAATTTCAGACCAGCCCTCTCACTCCTTTCCTCTCTCACGGCTGCTACAAGGTGAAGAAGATGATGGTCTTCAATGATGCTTGAAGCTTCAAGGAAGCAAGGAAGAAGAAGAAGGAAACCAAGAAGACAAATCTCTCTCTTTTCTCTCTCTATGGCCGGCTGCTCTCTCTCTCTAAGCCCAAATTGCAGCTGGAAAAAATGAAGTTTCAAGAGGCCAAAAGTCAAGTCTTAAGGGGGACAAAAAGTGCCATTTCCCTATTTTAAGGAAAAAGTGCTTTTTGGGCACTTTATGTCGCGTCGCGCGCGGCAGTCTAACTTATACTGTTTTACTCCATTCCAACACTATCCAACCTTAATAATATTTCCACAATATCACTACATACGCTCGATTTCAACTTAGAGTCACTAATCACGCTCTAGTAGAAAATTAAACACTTAATTCGGCCAAATACACACACCAGCAAATAATTCGTTCAAAATTCTCTAAATTGGAAAATAATCACTCAAAACATATATTCACTCATAATTCAATGAATAAACACAATATAAACAATATTTGACATTTTTAAAAAAAAATCGAGATTTTTCGAGGCCCTCACACATGTGAAGTTGGATATGAGCATAGTTCATATATTTCATTCTTAAATAATTAATTCATTCTAATTGTACAATTATGTTTTGTTTGTCTTAGTAAGAAAAAAAATAACATTCAAAATGTTATGGCAAATAACATTCAAAATTTTGATCCAAATTTGTTTTATTTGTTAAAATTTATTGATTTCATCAGAAACTTAACCAATGATTTTAGTTTTAAGTGAAAAAGGCATATGTACATTTTCACTAATAAACGAGCCTTGCAAGGGGTGAAGGAAATGGTGAATAAAGTGAAAAAAAATTAGAATGACAAAATCTAACAGGTCAATTTATTTACTCTGATACCTCTCCAGAAACTGATTTTTATAGTTAATGTCTGTATTTCTAATTATTATAAATTCTATTTACTAGGCTCACACTTGAGGATAAAATTTTGGTGAGTACAAAACAACTTTAGTGAAACATAATCGTATTAAGAATTGTTTATCAAAATTGAACCCATAATTAAGAAAAAGCTCAAAACAAATTTAAAAAAAGTAAACTAAAAATAAATTCAAAAATTAATAGATCAAAGAGTTCATATTGAGATAGTTTTTTGTAATAATAATTGGTTAAAGAAATTAAAAATATAAAATATTCTATTATCAGACAAACAATCAAATTTTAGAAAAAAAATTATATCTAAAAGATGTTATATTTGAATTAATAAAATCACATATGTGCAAAAAAATGTGACGTATTATTAGTACTTTGAAATAAATTAGTTGAGAAAATTAATGCAATACGCTTTGGGGGGTCGCCAACCCATCTTGTTTTGAAGGGCTTAGGCGTGAGGTAGGGCTGAGGTAATTCTCCGTACCTGTGTGCAGTAAAGCAATACGGTAGCCTGACGTTGAAAATTAATCATGTGGAGTTGCCTGCCACCCGTAGAAACGGAAACCAAGGGTCCGGAGTCCTGGACCATTGGCAGATGATTAATGAGTTTTCTCTCGCCACATGTGATGATGTATATTATACAAATGCAACTGCAAGCGGTAAAGTTTTCGTAGGAAAATGAATTGGGTTTGTTTGTATAACAGAAATTTACAAAATTTATTTGCAAAATTTACTTTGCTTACATCATAATCATACTTTCCAATCACCTTTTTATCTTCCCAATAACATTTTTATTTCACATACATCACATTACAAAAAGTGCTATAGTAAATATTCCAAATAAAATCTTAAATAAATTCTCTATCCAAACAAACAAAGTAGTTGAAACTTCCAACATAGACAGCGTTGGTAGTCTAAGCAGTACAGTAATGATTAACGAGTTTTCTCTTGCCGCATGTGATGTGATTATGAGAATCATACAAATGCAACTGGAAGCAGCACAAGTTGTCATAAGCGAATGAATGCTATTCCCTAAGTGGAAACATAACAGTTGGAACTTTTAATATAGAGTTGTGTTAAATCTAGACAGCGTAGGTCGTTGGAACTTCTAAAATGGAAAACGTGGTACTTTCCACGTTTCGTCAAGATTCACAGCTTGGGTGGCCAAAATGCATATGATGAGGTTAGTGGCTCACTGTTAGATAGGGGTGACAATCGAATCAGTAACGGGTTGGGGTTCAAGTTGAGATCCAGTTATAATACGACATCTATTGAATCGTACCCGATCCATCAACTCGTGATGGGTCAGGATACTTGATCAGAACACGAAATTTTCGAGTTGGTGGGTTGACTCGAATGATCTGAAATAACCTAAAATATAATAACTTCAATTTACTAATTTATCGCTGTACTTCTTAACAAAATCAATTCCATATAAGACCTGAGAACCAATTGTATAATCAAATAATAAAAATCTTGATAAAATAATTTTAAGTCAGATTTGAAGTAAATTAAGACGTCATAAAAGTAGAAATTAATGTAATACATTACCTGTCCAAACATAACAACTCCAACTTCATACAAGTCAAACAAATTTAATTAGAACATTTTTTAAGCTGAGTGGTTAATGGTTTTGGGAAGAAACGAATAATCAAGTAATAAAAATCTTGATAAAACAATCTTAAGTCAAATTTGAAGTAAATTAAGACACTATAAAATTAGAAAATAATGTAATAGATCATCTGTCTAAACATAACAACTCCAATTTGACACAAGTTTGGAACAATATTTTTTGAGGTTAAGTGATTAATGCCTTTGGGAAGAAAAAATTATGCTAGCTTAGTTAAATAAAATGTTTAATATATTTATTAAATTATTTTTAATTTATAAACGGGTTGACGGTTCACAAGTTCACCTGCCAACCCATGGATTGAGTTGAATTCAACCTATTTTCTTTATTGATTTATGGGGTTCGACCCAATTTTACCCAAAACTCTCAAAAGTTCAAACTAAACCTATTAATTTCGTGTTGGATTTGTGTCGTATTTTTAGGTCATGTTCGAAATTGCCACCTCTGCTGCTAGAATTAACTTACAAGATGTAAATCTTTGTATTTACAGAAGAGATCATTTTAAAGATCCCTCCTGAGATTTTCCCTAATTATGCTTAGCACCTCCTAAGTTCTTGAGCTCAATTTAGCAATCCTTAAAATGACAACTTTTGCAACATGTTAGACCTTTTATGTAAGATAGTAATAAAAAATGTATTTTTGGAAAGAGACTACAGTATTATTTCGCATTTGCCCTTTTGCAATTTGATTTTTGAATTTTAGAAGATGAAAATAAAAATAAGTTGGTTATTTTTTTACATATGCACAAAAATAGCGCCCGAAATGTGAGCAATTTTAATGGCATTTTTTTAATTTTCTTTTCACATAGTCTAACTTTAATATATTTTTTCCTTTTCTCGTCTTTTCCTGCACAAGAAATGTCTGAAGGGTGGCAAAAAGAATCAACTTGTTTTTATTTTCATCTTCTAAAATCAAAAGCTGACTTGCAAAATGGCAAGTGGAAGAATATTATAGTCTCTCTCTATCTCTCCTAAATACACTTTTTGGCACTATATTTACATATAGGGGCTGATATGTTACAAAGGTATTCTTTCTAGGGGTGCTCAATGTGATTTTAGAAACTTGAGGGGAGCTAAGCATGATTAGAGGAAACCTCAGGGGGGCTTCTGAAATTTTGCCTTTGCAGAAAGTCTATATTCAGTCCTTATATAAGCCTTTTTATGCTCCCCAAATTTGGGTCATAGCCTTTGTATACCAGCATCATAGCCTATTTGTCCTGTCCAAATTTCGGTGGTTGCTCTTTGCAACATTCTGCACTCAAGGATTCTGGATTAGAGCTTTGTCAAATCTTGCAAAATTTTGATTTTTGAAGTAGTAGTTTTGATCATGGAATTGGTGGACAATGCAAATCTTCATGTCCTGTTTCTCCCGTACCTGAACCCTAGCCACATGATCCCTCTTGTTAATGCTGCCAGGCTATTTGCTGCTGAGGGCGTTAAGGTCACCATTTGCTCCACCAAATACAAGACCATCCTGTTTCAACCCTCTATTGATCATGCCATCGAGTTAGGCCATGATATTACAGTGCACAACTTGAAATTCCCATCAGCTGAGGTGGGACTACCTGAAGGAATCGAGCATTTCGCCGCGGCAACTACAAAAGAAATGCTTCCCAAGGTACACATGGCCGTGTTGCTGCTCCAAAAACCAATGGAAGAACTTGTTCAGCATCTCAATCCTCACTGTATTATCTCAGACAAGCAGCTTTTTTGGACATGTGATTTGGGCGAGAAGCTGAAGATGCCGAGAATCATATTCTATCCAGAAAGCTTCATTTCTCATTGTTTGCACCATAATCTGCGGCAATATGAGCCTCAAAAGTCAGTTAACTCAGATTCTGAGAGTTTCTTGATCCCTGGTTTACCAGACAAGATTGAAATGAAGAAGTCCCAATTGGAGGATCATTTGACCGAAAAAACTCGGTACTATGAAATGATAGTAAAGCCAATAAAAGAATCAGAGCTTAGGAGCTTTGGCTTAGTTTTTGATACTTTCTATGAGTTGGAATCTCAATATGCTGATTACTATGAAAAGATAAGTGGTGTAAAGTGTTGAACTATTGGACCTCTTTTCTACTTCTCCAACAGGGAGAAAACTGACACTACTGCTGATGGGAAAGATTGTTGCTTAAAATGGCTTGACACTCAGGGGGCCAACCAAGTCCTCTATGTTTCTTTTGGAGGTGCTGTAAGATTCTCAACCGCCCAACTCAAGGAAATTGCATTAGCTCTTGAGGCTTCAAACCAAGCGTTCATCTGGGCTTTCAAGAAGAGAGAAAATGACAAAGATAATCAACAAGAAAGCTGGCTGCCAGATGGTTTTGAAGAAAGAATAACTGAAGGAAGAAAAGGTCTGATCATTAGAGGTTGGGCTCCGCAGTTAAAGATCTTGAATCATCCGGCAATTGGAGGCTTTATGACTCATTGCGGTTGGAATTCGACGACGGAAGCTATCACTGCTGGGGTGCCGTTGATCACTTGGCCAGTGTTTTCTGAGCAATTTTACAACGAGAAACTTGTTCAGGTTCTGAAAGTTGGGGTCAGTGTCGGGGCAGATCATTGGAACTTGTCTCCGATTAATGAGGGGCCTGTGGTGGAAAGAAGAATGATAAAGCAAGCCATAAGCCTATTGATGAGCAACTCTGAAAAAAGTCAGGAAATCAGAAAGAGGGCTAAGGAGATAGCAGCAATGGCAAAGAGGGCTGTGGAGGAAGGTGGATCATCCTATCAAAATCTGCTTGATTTAATTGAAGCATTAAAACTACGTGCCTTTGGTATGAACTGTTAGTTGTCTAAGGAATACTATTGTTATGATCTTCAGATGAAATATTGTGTCAGAATGTATTCCAGCAATGAGAATAATTAGAGAGGTTTAATTTGTGGATGCACTTGTAAACCATATGATATATAATTAGTTGGGTATAGTGATGTACTATCGCACAAGAAAAGAAAAACGATAGAGAGTAGTGCTTAACGGAGTAAAAAATTCATATAGCTATTGCATTATAGCATAATTTACAAGTAATCTATCGTCTAGACCAACTTAAACATTTGCTTTTCAGTATTGTTAACCACCTAATCTTAAAGTAGTTTTAACACTATTATATTCCTTGATCATGATGGCTCTATGTTATGACCGGATGCAAGCTCAGATGGCTAAGAGGATAAATCTGGAAGGAAGTTAGTTAACAAGCACTACTAACCGACTGGAATGCTGACTCAGCAAAGGAAGACCCACTTGCACATAGATACTCTGCTTAAATAGGAGTTAGTTGTAACAGAATTGGTATCGGAAAAATACTCAACTGTACAATCATTCTCTCTCAATACAATCCTCTCTCTTCTCTTATCTTTCAGATCTTGTCTCACTCTCTCTATCTTCTTTTCTTTCTTTTCTTTTCTTGTGAAATCATAACAATTGGTATCAGAGCCTGTGGTCCTCGGACTATCAGCTCAAGTATCAACCATGGCGGAAGGAACCAGGATGAAAAATTTTGAGGAACAGCTGCGCAAACAAGAAGCTAAGATTCAAGGCATTCTTGAATCTGCTGCCACCGAGAGGCAAGAAGTGGAACAAAAAATTGCGGACAATCACGCGGAAGTAAAGGCAATGTTGGAGGCAAGCAGTGCAGAAATGAGGGCTTTCATGGCTTCCGTGAATTGTCAGCTCAGTGCTCACTTGAAGAATATGCAAGGAGACAGGGGAATTCTGGGCAACTCCCCCAATTCAGGTGAGAGGCATTCTTCGCAATTAACCCATAAAAATATGAATCTTGGCCAACAGAATCATGGGGAAAGAACTCACCATTTTCCGGTTGGGTTACCTAAATTGGATTTCCCTAATTTCAGTGGTAATAAGCCTAGAGAATGGCTGAGGAAATGTGAGAAATTTTTCCATTTATATCAAATTGATGATTCTTTACACATGGATCTAGCGAACTACACCGGAAGGTAAGGCGACTTGTGGTATCAAAGTTTTAGGAAGGATAAAGGGGTGGTTAGTTGGGATGATTTTAGCAAGGAATTATGCAGAAGATTCGGAGGATTGGAAGAAGACGATGTAGTGGAGGAATTTAATAAATTACAGCAGAATTCCACGGTCATGGCTTATCAAGAGAAATTTGAAGAATTAAGGGCAATGGTGATGATCAGGGTGCCAGAATTGTCTGAATCCTACTACATATCCAGTTTCTTAAGTGGATTGAAGGAGGGAATCAAGACAGCTGTCAAGATGCATAAACCAGCTACCTTACAGGCCGCATTTGAGATGGCCAGATGGCAAGAACATAATCTGGAAATCACCTCCAAATTCTCCAGATTGGGGGTCAAGAATGCACTGCCTACATTCGTAGGTAACGCTGGTGGAGTGGCTTCCAGAGCAAATGCTTATCATGCTGATGTTGGTAACAGAAAGTTGGGTGAGCAGGAGAATGGGGGGAGTAACCCAAATTTACCTAACCAGATTTTCAAGAAAATCACTCCGACAGAATTTCAGTATAGAAGGGAACACAACCTGTGCTTCAAATGTGGAGATAAATTTAGACCTGGCCACCAATGCAAGAACAAAGAGGTGCACATGATTTTGGTAGATGATGGGAAGCTGTAGGATAATCATCAGGACTCCCGTGTGGAGGAAGAAGAATGGGAGGAAATCATTGAATACAAGGGGAGCAAGAGCAATAAAGATGTAGAAATTGCATTGCATTCGGTATCTGGACATTTATCGTCCAGTACCATTAAGATGTCTGGAATCCTAGGAGATCAGCAAATATCAATACTCTTGGATGGAGGGAGAACTCATTCCTTCATTAAGCCAGAGCTAGCAAAGACTCAAGCTCACCTTATCAAACCACATCAACCTTTCAAGGTGAAAATAGCCGATGGCAAGGAATTATTATGTAACCAGTGGATCCCAAAGATGAAGTGGAGAATGCAAGGTCATGACTTTAAACATGATGTGTACGTTCTGAATTTACAACCTTATGATCTCATACTGGGTGTTGATTGGATGAAAACATACAGCCCCATGACTTTTGATTTTAAAGAGCTGACATTGGAGTTTGATAAAAACGGGGACAAGGTGTTACTGCAAGGTGATTCGGACACAGCTAAGGTCAAGTGGAGACAAGGGGATGCTGTTCAAAAATATATGAGGAAAAGGATCAAATCAGCTTTGCAACACTCTAGCATGGTCAGAGTACAAGACTCTCAGGTAACTAATATCTCAGATTCCCTCACAACCTTACTTGCCCAATATGAGGACATCTTTTCTGAACCTAAACACTTACCTCCTTCAAGACCCTTTGACCATAAAATTCCCTTGCAGCCTGATGCCAAACCTTTCAAGATCCCTCCTTATAGATATCCCCATACCCAAAAAACAGAGATAGATAGACAAGTAAAAGAAATGCTAACTACTGGGATCATCATCCCCAGTCATAGCCCTTTCGCGTCACCAGCACTCCTAGTCAAGAAGAAAGATGGAAGTTGGAGACTATGTATTGACTACAGACAACTAAATTCCCTCACTATCAAGGACAAATTTCCCATACCAATAATTGATGACCTTCTAGATGAACTTCACAATGCAAAGATCTTTTCAAAATTAGACCTGAGATCCGGATACCACCAAATCAGAATGCACCCTTCAGATACCTTTAAAACAGCTTTCCGAACTCACACTGGCCTTTATGAATTTTTAGTGATGCCTTTTGGGCTCACCAATGCCCCAGCAACCTTTCAAGCATTGATGAACTCTGTTTTTGAACCCTTTATCAGAAAATTTGTGCTAGTTTTCTTTGACGATATTTTAATCTACAGCCCAGATTTAGAAACTCACCTTACACACTTAACACTTGTCTTGAACACCTTACGAGCCCACTCCTTATTCGCAAAAAAATCAAAATGCTCTTTTGGTCAAACACAAGTGGACTATCTGGGATATATTGTTACTGGAGAGGGAGTATCTGCTGATCCTGCTAAGGTGGAAGCAATGCTATCTTGGCCTGCTCCCACCAACGTTAAAGACCTGAGAGGGTTTTTGGGATTGACAGGTTATTACAGAAGGTTTGTGAAGGGGTATGGAGGTATTGCCAAACCCTTAACAGAGCTATTAAAGAAAAACAAGTTTGAATGGAATGAAGTTTCAGATTTAGCTTTTCGACAGTTAAAAGAAGCCATGTCGAGGACTCCAGTTCTAGCTTTGCCAGACTTCACCAAACCTTTTTTGTTGGAAACTGATGCAAGTAAAGAAGCCATTGGTGCTGTTTTAATGCAGCAAGGACGGCCTATAGCTTATATGAGCCAAGCTTTGTGCCAAAAAAACCAGGCCTTATCCACGTATGAAAAGGAACTCTTGGCCCTCATTGCAGCAGTTAACAAGTGGCGGCATTACTTATTGGGTTCCCATTTTATCATTAAGACTGACCATGAAAGTTTAAAATACTTGTTGGAGCAGAAAATATCTACCCCACTGCAACAAAAATGGCTAGCTAAACTCATGGGTTTAGATTATGAGATTCATTACAAGAGGGGAAAGGAGAATGTGGTAGCCGATGCCTTGTCAAGGAGATTATCTGATCAAAAGGACCCCCAGTTACAAGCCATCTCGATTGTTAAGCCTTTATGGCTGACCAAAGTGACCGAAAGTTACAATGGGGATGACCGAGCCAAAGAACTTTTATTAACATTGGCCCTCGACAGCTCTGCATTACAGAATTTCACTTATAGTCAGGGAGTAATAAGGTTTAAAGGAAGGTTATTCATTGGAGCTGCCAACAACTTGAGGCAACAACTTATATCTTGTATGCATGAGTCTGCTATTGGTGGACATTCAGGAAATCAAGGGACTTATCAGAGGATGAAAAGCTATTTTTATTGGCCAGGAATGAAGAAGGAAGTTGAATAATTTGTTCAATCATGTGATGTGTGTAGAAGAAGTAAGGGAGAACATTGTAGTTATCCAGGTTTACTTCAACCACTGGCTATACCTGATCAAGCATGGCAGCAGCTCTCCATGGATTTTATTGAAGGTCTCCCTAAATCTATGGGACACGAAGTGATATTGGTGGTCGTTGATCGACTGACGAAATATGCTCATTTCATTTCCATGCCTGCTCATTACACTGCCAAATCAGTAGCTCAAACTTTCTTGGATCAAGTTTTTAGACTGCATGGTCTACCCCTGTCCATTGTCTCGGATAGAGATAAAATTTTCACTAGCTCCTTCTGGCAGGAGTTATTTACCATGATGGGGACTGAGCTGCATCTTACTTCATCTTATCACCCCCAGTCGGATGGTCAGACTGAGAGAGTGAACAGATGTGTGGAAACTTACTTGCGTGGGATGTGTATGCACCAACCTGGCCGATGGAAAAGGTGTTTAGCCACTGCAGAATGGTGGTATAATACTAACTTCCATAGTAGCCTTCAAATGACACCTTTCCAAGCTCTCTATGGGTATAAACCAGCTCAGTTGCACTTATCACCTGCTAGCAGTAGAGTGGCTGATGTGGAGGATTGGAGGAAAGAAAGAATCAATTGGAATACCTTGCTGAAGGACAACCTTCTACAGGCTCAAAATCGTATGAAGCAGAATGCTGACAAGAAAAGAACGGATAGAAGTTTTGAGGTGGGAGATTGGGTATATCTGAAACTCCAACCTTACAAACAAACCACGGTTGCTATAAGGAAGAACCTGAAGCTGTCCGCTAAATACTATGGACCCTATCAGATTGAGCAGAAAATTGGAGCTGTCGCGTATAGACTGAGGCTACCAGATGGAGCAGCAATACATCCTGTATTCCATGTTTCTCTACTGAAGCCTTCCTCGAAGGGATTCCCTGCCTCTCACGATCTTCCTCAGTTAAATCACTACGGAGAAGTTAAGGTGCAACCAGCAGCTGTGTTGGACAGGAGGGTCATTCAAAGGGATCAACGTGAAGTAGAGCAAGTGTTGGTCACATGGGAAAATTTGAGTTCTGAGGAGGCCACGTGGGAAGATGTGACAGTACTTCAAGCTCAGTTTCCATCCTTCAAATCCTAGAGACTAGGATTTTTTAAAGAAGGGGCAATTGTTATGACCGGATGCAAGCTCAGATGGCTAAGAGGATAAATCTGGAAGGAAGTTAGTTAACAAGCACTACTAACCGACTGGAATGCTGACTCAGCAAAGGAAGACCCACTTGCACATAGATACTCTGCTTAAATAGGAGTTAGTTGTAACAGAATTGGTATCGGAAAAATACTCAACTGTACAATCATTCTCTCTCAATACAATCCTCTCTCTTCTCTTATCTTTCAGATCTTGTCTCGCTCTCTCTATCTTCTTTTCTTTCTTTTCTTTTCTTGTGAAATCATAACACTCTATCTTTATTTAAAAAAAAAAAGCTCACTTCTTAAGTTTACACGACACACAATTGTAATTTGTTACTATCTTAGATGTATAAAACTTACCCCAAATAGTGAAATTTGAAATAGGTATTTTAAATGTCTACTTTCATACAATCAAACAATCTCTTTAGCCAAAAATAAAAACAAAAACTTTGAATGCATTCCTGAGATTACTTAAAAATTTTGCTCCAAAAGCACATAAATTTCCTTAATCACATCTTTCCTTAATAATTTGATCCAATACTAACATGTACCTAGACATAAAGTGTCTATTTAGCTATTTTAATTAAGTCATTAAGTCAATATTCCTAGGGACAAAACCAAATACAGTGATAATAAACATAAATAAGATCACAAATTGATGTGGCACCTCTTCTTAAATTATATTAGTTAGCATAGAGCATCCTAACATTGAGGAAAGCCACAAGGACTTAATTTAGTTGAAATGGTTTAGATAACTTTATGTACCGATTGAATGATATTATATAATTTTCATTTTAATAATAATCTTCTATAAACATTGGGGCCTTGCAGGCTTTTCCTCATTCTTAAAGAGTTGTACAAATAAATATTTTTATTTCTTCCCACATAAATCCCAAAAAAATATTACCACACAAAACTCGACCTTTAGCATCATCTGTTATAGTAGGCGCCAAAACGCCAATGCTTTTCAAACAGATAGAGGCACCTATATATTACTTAATCCCCAAAAATTGCCATTTTTTGCCTAATTATATTTCTTAAATGTGCTTGGAGGAAGCATCACAACAATTAAGTATAAGCCTATAAGGAAAAATCTCAAACAAATTACTACATTGGTACAGCAAAAATTTGGTGGTAGGTTGGTTGGGCTGGGTTATGAATTTGTGATCCCCTGGCCGTCTCCTCCACTTATAATCTCATTCTACAATTGCAATACCAAGACCCTAAGTGTTGGAAAAAAATGCCGAATAATGCTAATAGTAATAACTGGAATCAGAAATATGAACACGCTGGAGTCGTGTTAAATAGCACTGTCTTAAAAAACTATTTTAGAGTGCTGAAATGTTTAGACTTCTATCTAATTAGGATCAATTTTTCCTAATTTCAATCAGTGAACGAGTACTCTAGACCAATTCTCATGGTTAATTCTTCAATATGAGCATTCTACCACAATCTTTATATCTTTCTATGATACATGTTCTTCTATCAAAAACTCTACAGATACCACAAAATCCCTAGGATCAAACTCTTAACCTAGGACTCTAATACTACTTGTTAGCACAAAAAATCGCACAGTGAAAGTAATATTAAAATCTTACAAACAATAAATAATAAGAAAGGCATGGGAGGATTAAAGAAATTTATTCAATGAATTTGATTTTCCTCAACTACAATTATTGAACCTCAAGTCCTTAAGTAGAGAAACATTGCCATGAATTCTATTCTAGTTATGGTATCAAAACATGATTCAACTCAATCTCCAAGATCAACTTTGAAACCAACTCTATTCTACTTACTAAATAATAAATCAACTTCTAAAAATAATAAATTTTGAAATATGTTTGCTTTAAAATATGTCAACACCCGCACTACAGATCATGTTCAATATGGGCCAAGATAGGATGGAGGAATCTTGTCGTAGCAAACTAGCTCCAAACTCAATTCGTAAGATAGGAGATTATTTGGAAAAAGAGAAAATCCTTATAACATTTCTCACGTTTCATCAAATGAATTATTTCGTCCTTCACTTTTAAAATATTAACTTTACGTCCCTTACAAATTTAGGTTAGTAAAAGTTGGTATCAGCCAAAGTTTCTAATCACATTTTAGCGTGAAACCACCACGTGATATATATATATATATATATATATATAGTTATTTTTAATATATAAAAAGGTTAGATCTCACTTTTTTTAATGACAAAAATGTATATAAATTGGATCAGATTCCACTTTTTTAGGAAAAATGAATATGGTTTGAGTCAAGTCTTACTTTTTTAGGGAATAAATGATTATGGATCTGGTCATTTGTAATATGATATATGTGAAATAAAAAAGTATTTGAAAATTATGTTTGGGGTAAATTCCAATTTGTCTCCTCAAACTATACGCAGAAATCCACTTCAGTCCTGTAACTTCAAAACGAGACACTTAAATCCCTAAACTATAAAATCCATGCTAGTGAAGTAAATTCTTTGACGGAATCTAGCATACTGTCAGTGTTTTAAGCGCGTGGAAAACATGCACCAATTAGCAAGGGCATCAAGGGAAATAAAAAAGAGAAATTAAGGGGCTATGAATGTGCCCTACTGACGCGAGCTCAAGATCACCATATATCAATATCATGTCGAGTCTCATGTATTCAACAATTTCCATGTCAAATTCGTTGGGGACCAATGAACAAAGTGAAGAACAAGGCGTTTGACATTCAAATTGTGTTAATTTTCTCATTTGATCAAGTTTGAGAATAAGGACATTGTTGTCCATCTTTTCCTTGTTTATTAGGTCGTTTATTAGTTTTTTTTACTGGTTAGAATTGTCTTAAATTCAGTCCACAAGCTGGCCGAATTTAACTTCTTAATTAGTTAATATTATTTGTTTAGAAGTTTCCTAAAAGATAGAGCCATGTTGACCTATTCTAGTTAGGTTAGGATTTTAGTAATTAGAGTCCAAGTTACATTCGGATTTTGAGTCTTTTGTAAGGCTATAAATAAGCCTACAAACCATCAAATTTTATTCAAGCAAGTTATATCAAATTTTGTGAGTTTTCACTTTCTCTTTCTAAGAGAACCTTCTTGAATACTTGAGAGTTGTCTTGAGTTATTCAACTTCAACTTGAACTTATCAATCAAGTAATCACCTTGATTGTGGCGTTCTTCTACCTACAACGTTGGTTCGCTAGATCGTTGGTTCGTGGGTCAAGGTTAAGTCCAAGGTTCGCAAACCCGGGGTTTAGAAGGGTCAATAGTTTGCGCCTATCAACTTGAATTTTCGTCTAGATCCTACATCAATTCATATCACCTACACAAAATAGAGTCCTTCAGCTGCACTTTGTCGACTTGACCGAGATTGGCTGCAGCAATAGGACATGCAAATATCGCCGGGAAAATTGAATCTAGTGCGCGCCTCAACTCTCTCTCAATACAAGAAAATGCTTCTTTATCCGGAAATGTGGACAAAGCAGCCAAGGAAAGCACAATGAGAAGAAATCTGCAAAGTGTTTCACAAATAGCATTTTCAAAGCTTTACCTTATGCAACTCACTGTTGCAATTAGTGGACATAAAGGCCTCTATTTTGGTTGCTGAATGCAGAGAACTTTCCAACAGGTTTATTTTCGATTGGCCAGAAACCAGAACCTAAATTGTCCAGTGGTTTGAGAGGTTTATTCTGAGCGAAGGACTTGCAAAAATCGGATAGCAATCTACATTTTCTAGCTTTTGAATTCAAAGGCATAGTTGAAGAAGAATTAAAAGTTCTTGAAGAGTTAATAACACTCGAATTAACAGAAACATTCTGGCAAAGGCAGATTTTACATTGTCGGGTTTGCTAACGACTCTATTCTTGTTGTTTCCAACATACGTTGAATCCCATGTACGTATATGGTGGCAAAGCTTCAGATCCATATGAGATTGTTGGCTGAAAATATCTTGACGATACAATCTGTTCCTCATCAGCACCAATAAACCCAGTGTTGTAAGGATTATAGTCAACCAAATAACAGAGAAGCGACCTATTGTTGGATGGGATACCTGAATAACAACCAGCCATACCAAGATAACCTTAATCATCCAATACATTAAAGGTCCTAGGTAGTGATAATTGTAACGGCTATTTCAAAAGAAAAATAATTGCAATAGCTAGTGGGTGGAAAATAAATACCTTGCTTTGCATCTCATTTGACTGTCACCCTTGAGGCCACCTGTAAAAGCCCTCAAAGTGGGAAAAAGGAGAAGCTGTGTCAAAAGCTAATTCTTGCTAATTCTTTTTTTTTTTTAAGCCATATCTTTCTCAGGGTTCCGTAGCGGAATTAGGCTTCAGAGCTTGAACTATTTGCTTAGAATTCTCTATGATCCTCTCTCCAGCAATTTTTGATCTTAAAAACAAAATCCTTACTAGGTAAAAAGGACCAAAAAGAGTTATATATAAATAAATAAAAAAAAGGACTACTAATGGAACCCTAAAATCGTAGACTTTGATCTGGGAGGAATTAGAGCGGTTTGACTGCAGAAACCCACTTTGAGCGGCTGCTTCGAGGGATTAAAGCGGTTTCTTGTGGAAAGAGGCGGAGAAGAAAAAGATCAGGAAATATTTAGGTGAAATTACATTTAAGTCCTCGCCATCATGGATTCCAACACTTACATAATCAAACTAACGGCAAGTGCTTCCCACGCTCCTAAACGCGGACGGTTTTATGGATTCCATCAACAATTTTACTGATCTGGAGTGAATTTTATAGATTAAGGATTTAAGTGTCTCATTTTGAAATTTAAGAAATGAAGTGGAATTTTGTGTATAGTTTGAACGGACAAAGTGGAATTTATCCTTATATTTATGATACAAGTTGAATAGCATTTAAATTTTTTTAAGAAATTATGAAGGGCCAAATTATTTTTCCCCTCCCCTTTATAAACTTAGAATCTATCTTGTACCTAAGCAAAATATTAGCTCTATTAAAATTGCTTTTACTGTGTTCTCACCACGGTGCATATGTGTTGAATTATATGATATGAAAGTTGATGTTTGGAATTATGGCTATTTACAATGATAAGAAGACCCAAAAAAAAAATGGAGGATGGTGCAAAGAAAAGCCAATTAAACAGAAATTTTGGGGCATTGTCTAACACTTGCACGGCTCTAATCCTATTGTTTTTTGGCTGCAACTTAAAAGTGCCTCATTCTCTTCCAAAATTTCACCCTCCATTTACTTGTGAATTAACTTTTGCATCCTTAGCTTCTTGTATTGGCATGCATTTGATTCTATCTTTTAGACTTATGGTTTGACATGAGTATAGAATTGTGTGTGTTAAGGCATTTTTTTTATGAATAAAAACATTTTACAATTAGGTAAGATTGGTAGAAATTGGTATTTTTAAATGAAGTAATTAGATCTATATGGGTGCTCATCATATGATATAGGTGCATGCAGGCAAGATTTTTCTATAATCTGAAATGAGAGAGGAGACCGTTCAGGTGTATTAGAGTTATGGGCTGTTTCTTCTTTCAGAACATTTAAGACATTTTAGTGGACATCCTTACTCCCAGTTCTAGTGACAATGAAAGCTATCCAGGAAATTGAGTATTGATGTCTAGCTTTTATGTTTGTTCATCATGTTATTTGTTGAGATAGCTAGTGTTCATCATTAATTAAAAGAGGAAATTACAAAAAAAATATAGGAAAAGTGTAAATGACACCCAATAGTAGGATATTTGGTGCTTTTAACAAAAAATCATAAATAATAATAATGATTAGACAAACTTGTTTTTTGAATTATAAAGTGTTTTTGTTGTGATAGAATTCTTTATTAAAAATTGAAATGGTTTATAATTCTAGAGATAAGGAACCCAGCTATCTAAATAACTTAATGTTTTAGGAGATATACTTACTAAATTTCTTATTAAACTTACTAGTAAGTTGAATTCAAAAAAATATAAATTTTATTAAAAAGTAAGTAAGTTTGTTTATTGCAAATGTAAATTTTCATTAATGACCATAACTTACTCTTTAGGAGATATACTTACTAAATTTCTTAGTAAACTTACTAGTAAGTTGAATTCAGAAAAAAGGTAAATTTTACTAAAAAGTAAGTAAGTTTGTTTATTGAAAACGTAAATTTTCATTGATGACTATAACTTATTGTTTTAGGAGATATATTTACTAAATTTCTTAGTAAACTTACTAGTAAGTTAAATTTCAAAAATGGTAAATTTTATTAAAAAGTAAGTAAGTTATTTTACTGAAAATGTAAATTTTCATTGATGACTTTAAGTTACTGCTTTAAGAGATATATTTACTAAATTTCTTAGTAAATTTACCATTACAATAC
The DNA here is from genome assembly GCA_013103745.1 of Gardenia jasminoides. Lineage (NCBI taxonomy): Eukaryota > Viridiplantae > Streptophyta > Magnoliopsida > Gentianales > Rubiaceae > Gardenia > Gardenia jasminoides. The sequence goes on along the minus strand of CM023099.1, from coordinate 5,211,772 downwards.
CAGAAAACTCGCTAAAAAATTGTAAAAAACCTGCCATTGCAGGTTACCTATTTAGCGTTACTATAACTCGAGTTACTATAGCATAGTAAAGCTTTTCTGAGATGTTGAGTACATGTGATAGCCTAAGAATGCCATTATCCAACTACAGTATGATGCGGAGCTAATGGCTCATATCCATGTTGTCTGTCTTATAATTCGTCATATTTTTAAGTGGACGACTGAGCTTGTGAAAAACTTAAAATGTCCTCCTCTGTACTTCGCTTTTTCTATGGTGAAGAAAACGAATTTTGCCATAGATGAGGAGAGTGAACAAAAGGTCGACAACGCATAGTACGGAAGTTGATGATAAGAAAGGCAGAGAGAGGGGACCAGTAGAAAATTGGGCGAACCGGGTAAGAAGAAAGAGTTTAAAAATGAAATGTCAAACCAACAAGTGCTATATATTAGGGTCATTCATGGAAGTTTGGACGGAAATTCTGCAAAATGGTAAGCTGGTTTGTACCAACGGAATGGTAAAGGCATACGGATGAAAAAGCTGAGCGACACGTGGGGCTGAATGAAACAGAAGGCAGTATGCCATAATCACGTGCGAGAGAAAACACCCGGTAGCTAAAAAATTATCGTACAGGTTGGAAGTTTTAGTAGAGATTCTGTGACAAGTGGGCTGGCCCACATCTGATGTAATACGTAGGTAATGATTGAAAGACTGGTAAGCAACACGCATAGGTTTTGTGTAGGTGATAGCTGGCATTTGAAATGAAGAAAATTAAAATGAGCTGGTAATTGTGGAGGACTTCATTTAAGATGGAAATTAATTGCAAAGACCTTGGGTAGGAGGAAGATTAAATGTGGTAGGAAATACAACAGAAAGGAGCAAATAGAATCGTTGTATGAGTTGGTGGGTATTATGAAGAAAATGGCTTGGGAGATGGACGAAAGTGAAATGTAAGTGGATGGACCATTGAAGCGGAAGAAGGGGGACGGTGTGTGAACGGAAAAAGGTAAATAAATCTGATTTTGTATACAAATAAGTGGTTTTATGTAGAAATACCTGTCTAATTTGGTTACGAAGTGGGAAGAGGAAAATGCCATGAAGTGAAAGGTTGAAGAAAGGCCATAGGAAGAAGAGTAGAAAAAAAAAAGAGATCAAGGGTCCAATGGAAGTTGTGGGTTAACAGAAGATTAATGATAGTAAAGAAGTTATTAGGCGATAAGGAAATGATTAAGAGAATTTTCAGTGATTTGTGCAAATTCTTTTATGTGTTGTGGTTTTTGGGCTAATCAAATTAACGAGGCAGTGTAGTGTAGATATGAAGTGGTAGTTGGTCTAGATGATGTATATATAATAATATATATATATATATATATATATATATATTGTATGGAAAAATGGTAGGGAATGTGGGTGTTATCATTTTCCTACGTCTGGAGAAAATATTGTTATAGTACAAAATGAAAGTTGTAAGTGGTGTATTAATATTTAATACCGTAGCTAGCGAAGTGGAATAAGTAGCGAATGTTGTTAACGGTGATTAAAGCATGAGTTGTGTAACTTTCAAAAGTGAATAAGCAATAGATGTGCACATGTAAAGCCTAATCAACATGCACCTAAGCAGGAAATGTGACGGAATTGAATTTGGTGTAATTGATGTAAGAAAACGAAATACAATTGTTGAATAGTGTTAAGTTTTACCGCAGATTTGTATAGTGTTAAGTGTTGACGCGGGTTTGCATGAGCAAATATTTGGCACTTGACCTGAATAGCTATTTAGAATTGTTGTGGTTGTTAATAGAATAGCGGATTTTTGTGGCAGAAATGGAAGGCAGTGAAGGGAAGAAAATAATAATAGATTTGAATAGTGAAGATAATGAAGGGGATACGGGCTGGGAAAGCGGCTCAATAGATAATCAGAACGCATTTGCATGGCAACAAGGAGAGGAAGTAGGTGTAGAAGAAGAGGAGCAGTGGAGTGATGGTGAGGAAGATTACATTGAAGATGACGTAGAGGTGAATGAAGTTATGAAAATGACATTTGAGAGTGAGGAGCATGCATATGAGTTCTACAATCTATATGCCAAGATCAAAGGATTTAGTATTAGGAAAGCTGATGTGAAACACAATGAAGAAGGGATTGCTCGGTATAGGAAGTTTGCTTGCTCTCGGGAAGGCAAACGGCATAAGAGATATGTAGAACTTCAAAATCGAAAAAGGGAGCCGAAGCCCGAAAGTAGGACAGGATGCATGGCATGTCTACGCATTAAGTATGAGAAAGTAGATATGAAGTATGTAGTAACGGATTTTGTGAAAGATCACAATCATAAAATGGCGTCAAGAGAATGCGTGGCATACCTAAGGTCCCATCGAAAAATAAATGATGCCGACATTGCTCATGCAGGCACAATGAGGAAGTCAGGGGCGAAGATTTGTGAAATCATGAAATTCTTTGCAATGCAGTGTGAGGGCTATGCAAATGTTGGATTTGTATTGAAGGACCTTTACAACCGAATGGATGTAGAGAGAAGAAAATACATAGAGGAGGGAGATGCAGAAGCAGCGATTGCATACTTGACTGGGCGAAAGGCAACAGATGAATCATTTTATTTCGATTATGCTGTTGATGAGGATGGGAGGCTACGAAATATTTTCTGGGCAGATGCAGAAGCAAGAGTTGACTACGAGTGTTTCGGGGATGTGCTGGTGTTCGACTCGACGTACAAGAGCAATGGGTACCACAAGCCGTTAGTTGTTTTTACTGGGGTGAATAATCACTTCAACACCGTAATTTTTGGATCAGCCCTAGTATGTATGGAAAGAGCAGAAGAGTACGAGTGGGTACTGGGGACATTTGCAAAAGCAATGGGTGGCAAAGAACCAAGATTAGTAGTCACGGATGGTGACAAAGCGATGCGGAAGGCAATCAAGCATGTGTTCCCCAAAAGTAAGCATCGCCTATGCACATGGCATCTAAATCAGAATGCAGACGTGAAAGTGAAGTCAAAGATGTTTAAAAGTATGTTTTCTAAATTCATGAAGAAAGCGTATCCAGTAGAGGATTTTGAAGAAGAGTGGTATGCTGTAGTGTTGAAGTGTGGGCTTCTAGGGAATAAATGGGTGAGGAAAGTGTTTGACAACAGAGAAGTATGGGCCGAAACGCTATTGAGAGGGTATTTCTTCGCGGGAATGCGTAGTACACAAAGATGTGAAGGCATGAATGCTTTCCTTAAGCGGTACTTGAAAGAGACAATGCGGTTGTTCGAGTGTGTTCGAATGCATGAACTGGCGGTTGATCACCTAAGACACACATGTACTCGAGCAGTTCACGAGAGTGAGGATACAACAGTAGTGTTGGGCACTGAGTTGAGATCCCTGGAGCGGCATGCAGCAACAGTATACACCAGGAGGGTATTCTTTATGGTGAAGAAGCACTTACAACGACAGGGGTTGTATGTATGTATCCACAGGGAACAAAAAAGGCAGGCGATGAAGTACTTGCTTACCAAATATGGTGATGTGCGATCATGGATAGTCCAGTATAATGCTGTAACAGAAGAACTGACATGCTCGTGCAATAAATTAGTGTGGAAGGGACTGCCGTGTGCCCACATGTTTCGTGTGATGGTTATGGAGAACATGAAGGAAATTCCAGGTTCATGCATCGTGAAGAGATGGACAATCAAAGCACGAGAGTCAGCCCCAAATGTACATGTTCGAGGAAGCGAGGGATTGTATGATGAGCAACTTCAGAATGCGAGATATGGAGCTCTAGTTACCAGTTGTAGGCTACTATGTTTCTACGTTTCGCACATGGCAGATGGCTTCGAGCATGTTTCTACTGTAATAGCTAGCGAGACAGGAAGATGGATGAGGGAATGGATTGATCGTGGACTTGATCAATATGGCAAAGACCATACTCAGTTCACTGGAAATGAAGGCGTGGCATTCAAAGTCCTTGATCCGGTAGTGACAATCAGTAAGGGGGACCATGTGAATGCAAAAAAGAGCAAGTCAATAAAATGTGGAAAATGCGGGTAAGCTGTAACCCTTGTTCTAAAACTGGTTAACGAAATTGAGCATAACTTGTGCCAAATTTGACATAATTTATCGAAATTGCAGATCACGGGATGGGCACAATAAGAGGACTTGTCCCAAAAACGTCACCAATCCGAAGGAGTTCAGATTTGGTATAGTACAACAAGGCATGGTGGATACCGGAGGGGAAATGGAGTCAAGCTGCCAACAGAATGACAACAATGGTTGTTTGCAGAGCTCAGTTGGACAAAGTGGGGATCCTTATTTGCAGAAATGGAGTGGCATGTTCAATGGTAGCCAAGCTGACACTGCAAACCAGGACGAATGGAATGAGAGCTGGTTTGGGCAGGTTGGATGTAGTGGCCAATCCCAGGTTAGAATTGTTGAAACTGGCATGGCAACCTTGCTGTAATATGCTATTGTTAACTTCATCCACCTACCCATGCGTGCAGGTTGATTACATACCTTCTGGTGGTATTTATTGAGCAACTCCAATGTACCCAAGACACTGAGCTGGACTCCAATCCATAGCTGCGTAGGTTAATAGGCCCAATGTTTATTAATAGGGGAGACGACGGGCCGGTGAATGGTGCAACAGACGTATTTTAATGTGAGTGTTCACGATTTTGTAAGTTGGGCCCACCTTTTTTCTTGTGCAACGGGCAATAAAATTGGTGGGGCCAGCCATACTTCACACACTCTGGGCCAGAGGAATTGGTACCTCTAGCTCCAACGCCCCTTTTGGGATTTAGAATAACTGTGGGTTGAATCTATTATGTCTTCAAGGCCCTGACTTATGATTGCTATAAGTTATTAATTCGTCCACATTATATATGAATGCAATGCTATTACATGCATGTTTACGTATGGATGAGAGGCATATTTGCTAAATTTTAATTACACAGTTAAGGTTTTTGTAGTTGGCCTTCACAGGAATAAGATGGACACGATTTATTACTTCTACGACTAAGCCATGCTAATCAACTATTACTGCTAAATAACCTCAATTGTTAAGTAGACATGAATAAATATCAGTATTGATTGAATATATCATGTTTAAAAGTAATTAGGTAGTCTCATTTCTAACCCAATTCAAAAAAGCAAACATTTAAAAAATTAGAATTTGGAGAGAGCAAATAATTTGTTACCAAACATATCCTCAAGTGCTAGATTGCTGAGATAATTGTACAGATGCTATTTAGCAAGGGTGCAAATTCAGCGGATATCGGTGTAACTCAAGCAAGGCCTAAAGTTCATGATAATTGTAACTACCACTTGACTCTAACTCGTAATCGTCTTCATCAGCTATTCCTGATTGTGTATAAGCATTTCTTAACAGAGAGTCGTAGGGCGTCTCTCTATCTCTGCATTTTTGGGAAAGGAAATATGTATGCCTGTTTTATTATATTTCTGTAAATTGGGGTAGTGAATATACGTAAAAATTTAAAAAAATTAGAATAACAAAAATAAGTTTAGGATCACTATGAATAAGTTTTCACACACTGACAGTGTTTACAATAATGAATCTACAAACATGCCACATTATTGTAATTTAAATTTAAATATGAAAATTTGTACATATAGTACATATCTAGGCATGCTCATGTATACACTTATAGTGCATCAAGATTTACACATTTATTACCTAAGTCGTAGGTCATCTGTTTCTTTTAAATTTTTTTGGACTGAAAATTATACTCCCTCCATCCCACTTTGTTAGGCCTGTTTTCCTTTTCGGTATGTCCCAAATTGTAGTCCACTTTCCAATTGTAGAACATAGTTAACCTGTAATTTCTCTAAAATGCCCTTAATTAATGGAAGTTGTTGTTTAGTTTTACCTACTTTATTTAATGCAGTTAATTTTTTCAACATGTCTTGAAATGTTAAAAGTCAAGTTTTGGAATCATTTCAAGTTTATTTAGATTAGTAGGTAAGTAAAAAGTCATCATTGTCTTTCTTTATCATTTAATGCAAGGATTAGTCATATTATATTTAATTAAGGGTATTTTAGGAAGATATAAGTATTTCAACAACATTACCTAACTTTTCTTAATCTGTGTGGAAAAAAAACTAAGCCTAACAATGTGAGACGGAGGGAGTATATCTTTATTGTCATCTTTCTTTAAATCGGTGTACTAAATACACATAACTAATTAAAAAATAGAATAAGCGAAATAAGTTTCCTGTCATTATGAGCCCAAGTACTTGTTTAGGATCTTTTTTTTGTTGGTTACTTTGCATAAAAAAACATGAAAATTGCACAATGTATAATAATAACAGGGAGATGGCTTTGTCCAAATAAGCACGTAGTATCTTAGAACAAGCGTGGGTATTTAAGTAATTTCGTTGATAATAGTGCCACAAATGGGGCCAGAAGCCTGCCAGGGGATGTTTGTGATATTGTACAAACCACAGAGGAGGGGAGTGAGACTGTGAGAAATCACAGTCTCACTTTTTGGAATTATCCCTATTTTTAATTTCTGTTGACAAAAGTCCACATTCCATGAGCGGGAAGGCCACCTTGTTTGGCCCTTCAAGTTTGCCGCCGTTGTGGTGATCTCAAAATTTCGGCCGCCCGCGTATAGTTTTCACCCCTTTTCAAATTTTTGCGCTATTTACGAGTAGTCTACTAGTCTCCCATTCATGTTGCTGATAAAAAAACCTGCACTAATTACTAATTAGCCTTAGGAGGGGTCCGTTCAGAACTACAAATATGCAAATACAAAATAGCAACATTTGGGAGCTCTGATACGAGAACAACAGAAAAATGTTGTAAGCTTCCCACACAGTAACATCGGCCCTACTAAGCACAACCTATGTCATGCAGTTGGAATCGACAGTACAACAAATGGCGGAACCATTTACCATTAGGGAGGCAGGAAGGTACTTGACAAAGTCGTCGTCACTGGACACGCCCTCGTCCGGCACATCAGTATCTGAATGCAATGTTGGATCCTCCATAACTTCTGTGTTTATTTGGTGCCTGATTTCTGCACTGACGATGCATTTGTTCTTTTCCAGTTGGTGATACCTGTCAAGCCGTCGTTCCATCTGTACAATCTCCTTCTCCATACGGTATGTATCAAAACGAATTCCACCACCGTGTCGTCTGCGGATATATCCTACCTTAGGAACCCTCAACCCGTGCCAGCGGCTGAAAACTTCTACCGTGCACCTCCGTTCAAACAAAGAGTCCAACTGGGATTCACAGTGGACTAGCACAGCATCTGCAGGCGGGGTAGTCGTGGCGTCCCCAACAAATATGTGGCCCATCGGACCAAATGGATAGTTAATATGAATTGGGACCTGGTGAGGTTTCCGGCGGCAGCCGTACCACACAGAACCATCCCATGCCTTACAGGCCTCGTATGAGGGGCTTTGTCGTTTGCCCCTGCCCTTCCCTTGTCCCCTACTCCCCATTTTTTCTGCAGAAATATGAGTTGACAAAGTGGATGCCTTTATTTTCAATGACCATATCTATTGGGGGGTAGTTGCATTGATAACACGGAAGATCCGGCATGGGGGTAAACCTATACTGCGACTCACGTGTCTACTGCAGAGCCGTACAGGTAAAAGGCTGCATGTATGACTGCTTTGGCTAGTGAATTGTCACAACAGCTTAGCCTAATAGTGGGGGTTTAGTGATTCATCAAAGCCGTACTCATTTACATTGCACCAGACCCAAGCAACACAGAGTAGGGGGAGGTATTGCGCCCTTCTGTAGTACATTTTTTTTATTGCCATGTTGGCCCTCACTTTCTAAGCAAATTTGTTTTTGGCCGACGCTGCACTATTCATCTGCAAGCATTATTGATCCATTTATCCTCACTAATTAGCTTTGGTGTAGTATGCATTTAATGGCTACAATTGGGAGAATGAAATTGTTGTAGATGAGGAATCTTCATAAACTTCCATTTTTGTCTACAATTGGGAGAATGAATTTGTTGTAGGTGAGGAATGTTCATAAACTTCCATTTTCCCAAAGCTGGTTTCATATTAGTACAGTGTGCCCACAAAAACCTACCAGCCAACTTGGGCTCTAATGTGCCAGGCATGAACAGTAGTCAGAGTTTCCACAGTAAAATTAGTATTACAACAGAGGCACAGATCCCCGCTGCCTTAAGCTTCCACACCGGTTCTCCTATTTCTCCAACCCGCTGCTGCAGCGTCCCAACCTGTGCTCGGAGAGATTCAACTTCCGCTCTCAGAGACGCCAGTCCAGTCACATGATCATCTTGCGTCGCTCCCCTCCCTGGAGAATTGTCCGAGCTTGATGCGGCAGAAAGATTAGTTGCAGTCTGCACAGCCTTTGCATAAACATCGCACCAACCCCGGAAGCCGGGACACTTATTCTGCATCCGTAGAAGAGGACACCCATGAATTAAGAATATTAAACACCGTCAGCACGCTTATTCTGTTGATTACATAAACCCAAGTGTGGGACATACAATACTTATTCTTTTCAATGTGGGGTTAGAGTCCTTACCGTTTCTTTCGGGCAAGCATAGTACAGCTTGCCGAGGTTGAGTTCACTTTTTTCGACGATCCGTATGTCGCACAACTGACCGCAGGCGCACAATCGCCTTGGCCAGTCTCGCGATTCCAGTGACGGCAAGCTACCTGCCGACGACATGAGATGAAACCAAATGATTTTTGTCAACGTTTTTTAGCCAAACCGAACACACTTGAGAGAGTGGGTCTCTGATCAAATGTCAAATATGCAGGGATGAGAGGCACCAGTGTTAATATAATGGAAATAGATGAAAGTGAAGGCCACCTTGTTAAGTATAACAATCGACACAATGACCAGCTTAGGGCTTCCCCATCTGACTTGGCTGACTTCGGACATTTTCGAGGCCCACCAATACTAAAAGCCCAATGTTATTAATGCATATTTTGTAATTCACTGCACACAGTAATCATGTACACCACAAAAAGAAGGCATGGGCTACGGCCCACAAAAAACAGCAACATTTTCATCAAAACGAACCTGGGAGAAATATATTTTGGTTTTTCCCTTTCCTTTAAAAAATCCGTGGTTTATTTAGTCATAAGGTACGCTCCTTGTTTTTTCAGTGGCCAAACACTTGTATACGCACAACTTACATGCTGTCCTTATCGTGTCCGGTTAAAAATTGCATTCATCAACAACCGTAGCTAACTATATTGCATAGGTTGCGCACACAAGTTAGTTGTTTAATCACTGTCTACATGGTGCTGCGGATATATACAACCAGATGTTTCCCACACAAAAAAAGGTATTGACTCAGGGAATAGCTGGATGCATATTCTTCCTTTACAACCCTACCATAACTAACTACATTGCACAAGTTGTTAATAGACATTTAGAATTTTTGCATTGCCTACAAGATGTATCAATATGCAACCAGATGTGCCCCACAAAAATAAGGTACTGATTCAGGGAATAGTTGGGTGCATATTCTTGTTTTACGGGCTTACTAGTAATCTTTTTGTTTGTCAAAATAGGAAAGCCACAGTTAATAGCAGGAGGCTTTCAGAAACGCCAAAGATCGCTTGGCCAAGTCAAAAATCTGGCTGGTCGCTGTCATCCCCGCCACTTGCCCCTACTCCACATCCCATTCCCATTAGACGCAGCATGTTCATCCCTCGCTCGCGCGCCTTGTTGCCCTCGTCACAGAACAGCTTTGCACCTATTTGCATCCGCTCAGCATCTGAATGAAACTGCACACATCCGTGATTTAGTCATAATCTAAGTCAATTCATGGTTGTTTTGCCTAATTTCCCCGCCTCACCTGCAAAACCATGCCTTCTCCCAATTGGTCAACTGCTTCCATACATTTCATCACATACACACCACAATCATAACTGCAGATAAAAAGGTCATTAATATTTGCGCAATATAGGATATTAATACATCCTATTTAAAAAATTTGGCCTTTCAGGGTCTAACCCGTTTGGTTGAGTTGGACACCAGTGAGGTCTCTCCATGTCATACTCAGCCATGTTAAACCCATTATGTCCTCCAATACCAAATAAAATTGCGTTGTGGATCCTTTCACACTGCATCACAAATAAAACACGTCACACATTTCGATTGATTGCACACTGTGCTATTCGTTTGTTCATGACAAAGCCTAAGTATTAGTCCTTACAATCCTGGCACCTTCAGCCCGCCTATTTCCGTTTACTGATTCATCAAATGAAGGCATGGAGTCTAACAAATAAACCTTTCTCGCCATCCGATCAATTAACACAGCTAACCGGTGCATCCCACGCCAGTTGAAAGGTACTACAATCTAAAAATTAACAACAAAACTTTTGAGATTCAGTTCAGATTTCCTTTGTTATCATCCAATTCAACAGGCACTAATGCGAATATTTACCTTCTCGCACTCATCAATGGGTCCACCAAATCTATCGGTAGTTAGAAATGAATACAGCACCTCGACCGGCTTGTTGAACATAATTGCCTCCGCCTGCTAAACGTACCACTATTAGAACCGATAGCCAATACTTACTGCCCAGCTAATAACAAAACAACACATACATGTAAACAAATAGCTAGACACATTCAACAAATGCTGCAATTCAGCCAACATACTTATCTATTCCATTACCGAAAAGTCGACCGGCAAATACCATGTCCTATAACGACTGCAGCGGGACTTCATCCTCCCTCTTCGCGTCAACATTGCCGCATAACAAGAAATTACCTGCCAATTTCACTTTGTTCACCAACATTCTTTTGCTTCGTGAACAAATTTCTGATCTTACAACAAATAACTAATATAGCTCCAGCAAATCCAACCTCAGAATTAACCCAGGCATGCGGCAGCAGAGTTTTCATCGACTCTCTTGAAGCAGTGTGGGACATAACATGCACTACAATTGTGCTACGAGTCAAACAAACAGTTCATTTCAGTGACACATCATTGGGCTAATTATATAAGCCATGGCAAACTTTACATTCTACTTTATGACACGTATAGACAGGCGTATACTTGTGCTTGAGACATGGAACTTACTTCGCAGGCATGGCTTCACTGGTGATATATGCAAATATTGTCTCCACATCAGGTACTGCCTTTTGAATTATCTTTACGTTGGTTTGAGCATCGCTTTTAGATTCCTCCACTTTCCTTATCATTGTTGGGTTTGTCGAACACCTCCTCTTCCCAACCATCGCGCCTATCTCAAAGGGGGTAATAGGTCTTCCGCTTGCCTTGGTTGTTCGCCCCCATTTAAATTTCACTGAATTTACCTCTGTACCACTATCCATTTGTTTATCGATTTCTTTTCGACTATTTCCATGCTTTATTGTAAGTCCAGGCACTCGAAACAGATCTCTGTGCCCAGCCAGGGATTGTGGTTGCCATGTTGGTAGATCTTTACCTTCAGAGGCTGAAACACCCCTATAAGCTTTCGCCCTTTGCCCCGTCCCCCCATCTGTGGTAGATGTAGTGCACGTTCCAAATCCACCAGCTCTTGCTTCATTTTTTACATTCCCCGCTTCCATTGACAGCGACGGCCTTGACACTTCACCTGTTCGCTGCTGAAGTCCACTTATAAGGCCTACTATCTGCTGGTGATTTCCCATTATTATGCTCTCCAACCTGTTCAGTCTTCCTTCAATAGCATCCTGCCTCTGCCCTAATTTAATTAGAGCCGCCTGCACTTTTACCAGCTCATCCCGCATAATAAATTTCCCTTCAAGATGGTTGTCTTCGTTCCAACTAATCTCCTCCTCCAGATCAGCAATAGTAACATCCACCTGCACATCCAACTCTCATTAACAATGCCAATTACAACTTTTTTTTTTTCATTTCAGAACATTACTACTTTATTTCACTAGTCCATAGCTCATTTATTGCCCTGCCTCCTCACCTTGTTCCCGTTGAGTACTCCAGCTGCTTTAAGTTCGATTATCCTGCATTTAACGTCGATTTCTTTCCATGACCCAATCCTTGGTTTCGATCTCATATGCAGCGGGATGGTGTTATTTCGTGCCAGATTCACGTACTCTAGGTACATTAGCTGCCACCACCATTAAATCAACATTACCAATCATTAACCACAAACGCATTTCCTAAACATTATGCCCTAACCACACGTTAAAAACCATACACACTTGACATTGGAACATGAGGGTTTGGGAGATAACTTACCACTAGGAACGCCATACATCCACCCACTTCTGGATACGGTAGCTCCACCCTGTTCTCGATTCCCTTAACTAACTCATCGAGAGTGTACTTAGCCCAATTTATGTTGCCCATGCCAACGCCCCTCCCTAATGCGGGAATCATACATCTATTCACCCCAAAACTCGTACTAGGACACAAAAACCTTCCTAAGATGTATAGGACAAATTTTATCTTGAACTCCTGCCCACTACTTCTCAGGGATGTTAGACTCCTTTTAAGGTTTTCCAGCAGTATCTGGTCCCCAACAACATCTATATTCAGCTCCCTTTCCATCTCTAGGTCCACCTTCCCGTCCACTGCATCCAAGTCCATCCCGTCACTTTTAATTCCCAACACATATTCAACCTCCTTTGGAGACACTTTTAGACTATGCCCATGCACGTTTAGAGTCCGCTCTGCCACGTCAAACTTGTTAACCAGCCATGACATAAAGTCTAACTGAATTTCGAATGGCTTCAACTGCAACAACGCTCCCATTCCTGTTGTTTCCACAGCCGCAATTTGCTCAGCCGTTAGTGCTTTCATGACCTCACACACCATGTAGGTACAACAGCTACTATTGTATAGCACCTGCTTGCCACCAAATCAAACAATTAGAAGCACAACCCTGTTCCATTTTACTCACAATCTTCAGTCGCTAACTCACTTACCATTGTTCTATCAGCCGTGTTGTTCACATCATCTGCTATACCTACATCGCCTGTGGTTCCATACATCTTGCTCTCCAACTCCAGCTCTTTCCCATCATACCTGCAATGTTTAAGGATTTGGTTAATGATTAGTCGGAAGCAAACTAGTTGTTTCTAAAAAATTAGTTCTGACCCCCAGTCAGCCTTACAATTTAGACCCTATCCCACTTTACTTTATCCCTATGCCTACTTCCATCATGTTTAATTCGATCCCCCTGCTTCTGCCACCGTCTTCCTCGCCCTCTATCTAAAACTAAGATCTTCTAGGGTTATTTGATTTCCAGTATGCATACCTGATATGCGGCCCGACATATTCCATGGTATTGGACTGCGATTCCAGGCCAGACAAATCACTTGTCGAACCGCTCATCCTTTGCCCAACTACTATTCCTGGGATCCCGCTTACTGACGATTGCATTTTCTTCTTACCTGCGTCCTCGCCGTCCTCTTTCATTTTTGTCCAATCCATTGTACAAACCTTTCTACACTACGACATTTGCTGCACAAACTACTACTCTGTCATCGCTCAGCTAAAACATACACCCCGTTCCGCCTGGATTTTTTTCCGTTCACTCTTAACGCTTTCTCAAATCGGACATTGCCAAGGTTTTCAGAAATATGAGGGCTTAGACAACAAGTCAACTGTTGCCCTTTTCTTCTTTCTTTTCCCCCCTTACCACGTGACCTGCACCTTTACTTTTACGGCTTAACAGGTTGCCTGTTAACATTGGCTCTTTTGCAAATATTTTATTCTCCATCTCCACTACCGATGCTATGTTATGCAACCTGTCAGAGGCACTTTTCTTTGTACACAGACTTGTCAGCCTAATACCATTCCGCTAGTACAAACCAGCTTACCATTTTGTAGCAACTCCCAAGTTTGGATTAGGGGTGAAAGTTTTGCGAGTAGCTTGACTCGCATAATCAAGTAACTTGATTTTATACTCAACTCAAGGTTGGTTAAAATCAAAATCGAGTTGATTTCAAACTACTTGATGAAGGAAATCGAGTCAATCTCGAGTAGGAAAATATAGTGCTCGACGAGTACTTCACTCGATAAAAAATAATTAATAATTAATATATTGTATTTATTATTTACCCTTTTAGACTTATTAATTAAAATATAACAATCTTTACCAACTTGGTAATACTCTTATAGAAGGGTTAAAAGTGGAATTGGAGCATTTCAAGCTCCTGAGCTCGAGTACTTGAGTTCGATCTCGAGCTTGATCAACTCGCCGAGGTTGACGAGTCGAGTTCGAGCCTTATTATTGGTAATTCTAGTCGAGCTCGAATCTGGTTCTACAAGCTTATTCGAACTGAAGATCGAGTTCGAATTCGATTCCATTATTTCAAGCTCGAGTTGGAGTATGTGATACTTGAACTCGATTCGACTCGATTTCACCCCTAGTCTAGATGGTGATGAAAAGGAGAAAAATAAAATAAAAGGTTTGTAATTGTAAACTTGTAGCTAGTATATTTGAACCGCTACCCATAACATACTAATATGGGGAATATTATACGGTTCCTTATTTGAAAGTGGTGCATGCGGCTCCCCAAAAAAAAAAGGTGTGGTACATATGGCTGAAAGAAAAGTGTGAGGTCAAATGGTTTTGAGTCTTTGAGAGGGAGCAAGACTGGCAAACGAAACAGGGGTGAGACGGAGAGAGGAGGATACAACTGATTTGAGAAACCTTCCTTGTAATCATTATCATAGTCATTTGAGAGAAAATTTTTTGGCCCTTATTTTTTTCAATCTAAAAATTAAAAAAATAATTTTAGCACCATTTTTAACAACAACAAGCCATTACAACTTCAGCATCGAATTAAGCTACTAGTATTATAATAACACCGCTGCAAAATATAAGTATGCCCTTATTCTAGGTTTACAACGATATGTAAAAAATAAAATTTGTGTTAGTATTACTATTAACACAACTGCCAGAGCAAATTCGACAATAATCTAGGCATTTTAAGGGTTTTTTTTGGAATGTTATATGGCTAATATAAAGTTGAGCTTTGTGTGTCTTATCATGTTTTTGTGAGCTTCCGTTTATAGATCTCAAGAGTCTTATTTCCTATTTTGGAGTATAATACTTTTGCTAAAAAAATGTTTTTGAGTGATCAAAATACTTTTATAGTGTTTGCTAGAAATCATTATGTGTAATTAGGACTTAGTGGTAGGGCTTTTGGTTTCAAAAATATTTTTAGCACTCTCTCAAATTTAGAGCTTTTAGAAATAAATCCATGTTCCCAGAATAAAAATTAAACTTTAACTATTTATCACAAATTAAGATTTGAAAGAAACAAATAACTGTATTTGAAAATTAAGAATCATGCATTATCAAACACAAAAAGCACTTATGCATACATGTACTGAAAAAGAAATATAATTAAGCACTTAAGCATATATGTACTTAAACAATATAATTAAGCACTTATAAATACTTTTATAAAAAATTCTATTAAATGAATACTTTTTCATGAGGTACTGCATCCCCAAAAGAACACTAGTTACATACCAAAAAAAAAAAAAAGGATGTAGTAACAAATGTAAAGGCTAGAAAAATTTAATATTATATGTTCTTACTCTATATATAGTGGTTATGTTCATAACATTAGAGGTAGGAAATAAAGTAAATTACAACTTGGAAAAAACAAAGATATAATGATTTTGATTATATAAATTTCTATTTACCATCTATGTGATTAGAGAATTTTATTTGTTGGGGAAGGGATGAGTTGGATAGTTCAAAAGGAGGGAATGTACGTGAGAAATCCTGAATTCGAGCCCTCTTGCTTGCACTAAAAAAATTGAAAAAAAAAAACTTGCATTATAACTTGTCTTTCTTTCCTAAACCTTTTTGTTTTATCCAATATATGGATGTAATAGGTGTACATTTAGGACAAAAAAAAAAAGAAGAAAAGGCATGCATGTTATTTTCAACTATAGGGCTTGTTTAAGGTACGAGAAATATATTAACATATCGATTTGTGATTGATGCATGGACTAACAATAAATAAGAATGGTGTTGGACTACTCTCTCACAAAAGGACTGTGTTAAACTGTTTTCTCAAAGATCATATGTCTGAAATCCATTGCTCATATGTGATTGTATTGGTAGATAATTTATTGATATCTCTTTGAGCGATCTATGATTTCAAATGTATATTTTGACTCGTAGTGATGATCGTAACTGAAACTATCCAAGCTATTATTTATGTCAAAAAAAAAAAGCCATCTTCACTATCCCTAGTTTTTGTCCATAATAATGGACTTCTAAATATCATCTGGCCTGTTTCCTTGTAATCATTTATTATTTATTTTAACAATTTTTGTCATATTTTAACCTTAATTCAGAAGAAGGGTTGGGTTCGATAATAAGGTCAGAGACTGAGAGGAATTATAAGCAGGAGATTCTAGATTTAAAGCCTCCCACTTATTAAAAAAAAAACTTTGAAATCATCTGGCTCTCTCTCTCTCTCTCTGTGGTTAATGCCTTTTAGTATTTTCTTATATTGTTCTACCATTGTTACCAACACTATTTATTATCGGGTCCGTTTGGATTAGTTATTTTTGGGGTTGTTTTTCAAAAATAGTACTGTAGTATTTGGGATGTGAAAAATTACTATAGCTGTCTTTCAAAAACTACTGTAGCTGTCTTTCAAAAACTTTTTGAGGGTGTTTTTGAGATAATTTTTTGTGGTATTTTTAAAAGTAAAAAATTATTTGGGTCAATTTTTGGGAGTATTTTTAAAATTAAAAAAATTATTTGAGATAATTTTCTGGGGGCATTTTTAAAATTAAAAATTAATTTTAGGTATTTTTGGTGGATTTTTAAAATTAAAATTTTATTTGGGGTAATTTTTTGGGGTATTTTCAAAATTAAAATTTTATTTAGAGTAAGTTTTTGGGGTATTTTTAAAATTAAAATTTATTTGATGGGTGGTGGTGTGTATGGGTTAATTTAAAAAAAATACCCCAAATAAATTATTCTAAAAATACTCCAAATAATTTTTTAATTTTAAGGATGCCCCAAAAAATAACCCAAATAAATTTTTAATTTAAAAATGCCTCAAAAAATACCTCAAATAAATTTTAAATTTGAAAAATGCCCCAAAAATTATCCTAAATAAATTTTTAATTTTAAAAATGCTCCAAAAATACCCCAAATAAATTTTTATTTTTTAAAATGCCCCAAAAATTACCGCAAATAAAAATTTAATTTTAAAAATGAACCAAAAAATAACCACAAATAAATTTTAATTTTGAAAATGTATCAAAAAATTACCGTAAATAAATTTTTAATTTTAAAAATGACCCAAAAATACCCCAAATAAAATTTTAATTTTAAAATGCCCAAAAATTATCTCAAATAAATTTTTAATTTAAAAAATGCTTGAAAAAATACCCCAAAATTTTACCTTAAATAAATTTTTAATTTTAAAAATGTCCCAAAAATACCCCAAATAAATTTTTAATTTGGATGGAAGGGGGAGGGGAGGGAGGAGGGAGAGGGAGAGGGGAGGGAGAGAGAGAGGGAGGAGAGGGGGAGGAGTGGGGTGGGTGGTGGGTGATTGGAAAAAGGGATAATTTTTTTTTATTTTTGCATGTAGAAGTTGTTTTTGAAATATTTGTTTGGATTGGTGTTTTTGAAATTATTTTTTTGTTGATGTATTACTGTAACATTTGGAATGTGAAAAATAATTTTTTAAAAACAATTCAAAAAATAGAGAATACAAACGGACACGTCGTTGTTCCATCTGTCCCAATCTGCCTTACGGTGCGATGTTTCATCACTAGAGCTCAAGTGAAGCACTTGCTTTTACCTTCTCGCCCGGTTGCCAATTCACATTAAAACACCCATATGACCAATCATCAGGTCCTCAAATTCTTTTTCCCCACATTGTGATATTTTTCATACTTTTTTTTTTTTTTTTTTTTTGAGGTTAGTGGTATTGTCTATACTTTGAAATAGATTAGTTGAGAAAGTTGTTGCAATACGCTGTAGGGGTCCTCCAAGTCTCTTCTTCTGCAGGGCTTAGGCGTGAGGTCGGGCAGAGGCAGTTCCCCCACCCTAAACCCTGCCCTTTATTCGTCGAAAATCGTGTGGGTTGCCTGCCATATGCAGAAACCGAGGATCCTGAGTCATACAAATGCAGCTGGAAGCGGCACAAGTTTTGATAAGAAAAGGCTATTCCCCAAGAAAAAACGAGTGGTTATTGGAACTTTTTAAGACAGCATTGGTAGTTCCCATGTTGTGTAACTTGTGTTATGTTTCCCCAAGATTCACAGGTTGGGTAGTCAAGATGGCTGATGACGTGTGATGAGGTTACCGGGGTACTGCAAGTCAACTTGCCAGATATAAATCTCTGCAAGTCAACTTGCCAGACAGGTAATTTCAGAGACCTTCCCTGAAGTTTTCCTTAATCACATCTACGAATTCTTAAATTTTTAAAATTACACTTAGCACCCTTAGAATGATAACTCTTGTTTGTTTATAAAAAAATAATATTAAAAAAAATGTGTCTTGGAGAGAGATATGATATTCTTTCAATTTTGCCCTTTTGAAAGTTGATTTTTGAATTTTAAAAGATGAAAATAAAAGCAAGTTAATTCTTTTTTACATATGCATAAAAATAGCAGCTGAAAAGTGCACGATTTTTGTGGCGTTTTTGTTATTTTCTTTTTACATAATTTAACTAAAATGTTTTTTCTTTTTTCTTTTCTTTTCTTGTATAAAAAAAATATGAAAACGGTTTATGGCATTTTTTATTTTCTGTTTACATAATTTAGCTTAATTTTTTTCTTTTTTCTTTGTCTTTTCTTGCATAAGAAATATGAAAAGAGTGGATAAAAGAATCATCTTGTTTTTATTTTTATCTTCTAAAATTCAAAAGCCAATGTGCAAAATGGCAAAAGTGGAAGAACATTATAGTCTCTCTCTATCTCTCCTAAAGACACTTTTTGCTACTATTTTTCCATAAAGGGATTGATATGTTACAAAAATTGTCATTTTAAAAGTGCTAAGTGTGATTTTAGAACCTAAAGGGGAGCTGAGTGTGATTAGAGGAAACCTCAGGGGTGTTTCTGAAATTAAGCATTTGCAGAAAGCCTGTGCTCTGTATTTTTATATCAGCATGTCCTGCCCAAATTTGGTAAATATTAGCATCATAGCCTTTTCTCCTCCCAAAGTTTGGGTTGTAGATCTTTGCAACATTCTGCACCTAAGGATTCTGGATAAGAGCTTTGTCAAATCTTGCAAAATTTTGAGTTTTGAAGTAGTAGTTTTGATTATGGAATTGGTGGACAATGCTGAACTTCATGTCTTATTTCTCCCATACTTGAACCCGAGCCACATGATCCCTCTAGTTAATGCTGCTAGGCTATTTGCTGCTCAGGGCGTTAAGGTCACCATTCTCTCCACCAAGTACAACACTATCATGTTTCAACCCTCCATTGATCATGCCATCAAATTGGGCCATGATATTACAGTTCACAACTTGATATTCCCATCAGCTGAGGTGGGACTACCCAAAGGAATCGAGCATTTTGCAGCGGCAACTACAAAAGAAATGCTTCCCAAGGTACACATGGCCATGTTGCTGCTTCAGAAACCAATGGAAGAACTTGTTCAGCATCTTAATCCTCACTGTATTATCTCGGACAAGCAGCTTTTTTGGACATGTGATTTGGCCGAGAAGCTGAAGATACCGAGAATCATGTTCTATCCAGAAAGCTTCATTTCTCATTGTTTGCGCCATGGTCTGCGGCAATATGAGCCTCATATGTCAGTTAACTCAGATTCCGGGAGTTTCTTGATCCCTGGTTTACCAGATAAGATTGAAATGAAGACGTCTCAATTGGAGGATCATATGACCGAAAAAACTCGGTACTATGAAATGATAGTAAAGCCAATAAAAGAATCGGAGCTTAGGAGCTTTGGCTTAGTTTTTGACACTTTCTATGAGTTGGAATATCAATATGCTGGTTATTATCAAAAGGTAAGGGGGGTAAAGTGTTGGACTATTGGACCTCTTTTCTACTTCTCCAACTGGGAGAAAACTGACGCTGCTGCTGATGGGAAAGATAGTTGCTTAAACTGGCTTGACACTCAGGGGGCCAACCAAGTCCTCTATGTTTCTTTTGGAGGTGGTGTTAGATTCTCAACCGCCCAACTCCAGGAAATTGCATTAGCTCTTGAGGCTTCAAACAAACCGTTCATTTGGGCTGTCAAGAAGAGAGCAAATGACCAAGATAATCAACAAGAAAGCTGGACGCTAGATGGTTTTGAAGAAAGAATAACTGACGGAAGAAAAGGTCTGATCATTAGAGGTTGGGCTCCGCAGTTACAGATCCTGAATCATGCGGCAATTGGAGGCTTTATGACTCATTGCGGCTGGAATTCGACGATGGAAGCTATGACTGCTGGGGTGCCGTTAATTACTTGGCCAGTGTTTTCTGAGCAATTTTACAATGAGAAACTTGTTCAGGTTCTGAAAGTTGGGGTCAGTGTCGGGGCAGATAATTGGAACTCATCTCCCATTAACGAGGGGCCTGTGGTGGAAAGCAGACGGATAAAGGAAGCAATAAGCCTGTTGATGAGCAACTCTGAAGAAAGTCAGGAAATCAGAAAGAGGGCTAAGGAGATAGCAGCAATGGCAAAAAGGGCTGTGGAAGAAGGTGGATCATCCTATCAAAATCTGCTTGATTTAATTTATGCATTAAAACTACGTGCATTTGATATGAACAGTTAGTTGTTTAAGGAACACTACTGTTATGATCTTCAAATGAAATATTATGTGTCAGAGTACTACTATATTTCAGCAATGAGAATAATTAGGGGGGCTTAATCTGCGGATCTACTCGTAAACCATGTGATATATTTTATAATCAATCGAGTTTAATTATATATGGTTGTATAAGAAGGAAAAAAACGATAGAGAGTAATGCATAGCAGTGTTAAAAATTCATACAGCTATTGCATTTACAGGTAATCCCATGGACTAGACCAACTTAAGTATTCGGCTTTATATTCTTGGATTATGATGGCTGTATCTAAAAGGGCAAAAAAAAGGCCCCACTTCTTTCAAGTTTACACGTCACGCACTATTTTAGTTTGTTACTATATTAGGGGCATAAACTTTAACCCCAATAGTGAAATTTTAAATGGATAACATTTTAATTGTCTACTTTCATATTATCAAACAATCTCTTTAGCAAAAAAAGTAGTAGTAATAAGAATAATAATAACAAATACTTTGAGTCCATTACTGAGATTACTTGAAAATTTCACTCGAAAAGCACATAAATTTCCTTAAGAACATCTTCCCTTAATAATTTGATCTAGTACTAACATGTACCTAGATATAAACTATCTATTCAACTATTTTAATTGGACATTTAAATCAATATTCTTAGGGACAACACTAAACACAGTGATAAAATACTATAGCATTGCACATTGATGTGGTACCTTTGCTTAAATTGGCTTAGCTAGAATGGAGTAATCAAGGCTATTGAGGAAAAATAAGCTTCAATATGGATACTGTCCGACTGCAAATCAGTGGTTGATCGAATACACCAAGCATCCCAAGGTCTCTCTTCACTTGACACTATTGTAAATGACATCAAATCTCTTAGTCATTCCTTTTAGCAATGCTCTTTTTCCTTCATCAATAGGGAAAAGAACCTTTGTAATCATGGTTTAGCCAAGTTGACTATTGACCTTATTCAGGAAATTAGGTAGAAGGCTTCCTTCCCTGTGTGGCTCAAGAATGCGGCACACAAAGATTACCTGGCAGTTGCCAATCTTTTGTAAAGTGGTACATTTCTGTATCTACTTGGTGTTTATATATGAAATTGACTTTTGACCAAAAAAAAAAAAGAATGGAGTATCTACAAGGACTTAATTTAGTTGAAATGATTTATATAACTTTATGTATTGATTTAATGACATTATATACTTTCATTTTCAATAATTAATCTTCTATAAACATTGGGCGTCTTGCAGCATTTTCTCATTCTTAAAGGGTTGTACAAATAAATATTTTTATTTCTTCCCAAATAACTTTTTTTTTTTTCCAAATTACCTCATAAAAGTCGACCGTTAGCATCATTCGTTACAGTAGGCGCGCGCCAAAACGCCAACGATTTTTCAAACGGATGGAGGCACCTATACTACTTAACCTCGAAAAAGTCCCATTTTGGCCTAAACAAGTCCCAGCCCACGATTCAATCCACTGGAATTCAGTGATAAAACATGAAGCAAAGCTGAAAAATGACAAAGCAATACTTACTACATACGCCGATATGGAAGCTTTGGGCATCTTGCCTAATAGTACAACGTTGCCTCTGATTTTCAAGGCTTGCGCAAATTTACAAACCCTTGAGAGAGGGAAGAAGATACATAAGGATATGATGGGTTCCCCTTTGATCAATGACATCCGGGTTGGGACTAGTCTTGTTGATTTTTATAGCAAATGTGGCTGTCTGCAAGAAGCTTATTACGTATTCGATGAAATGCCAAAAAGGGACGTGGTTGCCTGGAATGCAATGATTTTGGGGTGTGTGCAGTGCATGGAGTATGAGGAAGCATTGTTTCTTTTCATGGAGATGCAAGAGGAGAATTTGAGGCCTAATTCTAGGACGGTTGTTTCATTGCTTAAGGCATGTGGTGAGCTTTCAGAGCTGGGCCTTGGGAAAGGGATCCATGGGTATTGCTTGAGGAATGGACTTATGGAAATAAGCAGTCATGTGGGTAGTGCTTTAATTAGTTTCTATTCAAGATTTGACATGACAACTGCTAATCATGTTTTCAGATTGCTGGGTTCAAGGAGCACTGTTAGTTGGAATTCAATGCTTTGTGGGTATTTTGATGCTGGTCATTACTTGAAAATTGTAGATCTTTTTGTCTGGATGCTCAAGGGAGGAAAAGAATGTGATCATGTTACTGTTCTAGTTGTTATTCAGGCCTGTGCACAACTGGGACTTATTCAGTTGGGAATGCAAGTCCATCAACTTGTAATTAAACATGGCTTCAGTGAAGATCTGCACACATTAAATGCATTGATGAATTTCTACAGCAGGATGGGGTACATGAGATGTTCATTTAATCTATTTATCTCTGTTCCTAACAAAGATATTGTGCTGTGGAATTCTATGATTTCAGCGTGCATTGAGAATGGCTTGAATGATGAAGCAATTAAAATGTTCACTAAGATGCAAATACAAGGCATTAGACCAAATGACAGTTGTATTATTAGCATGTTCAACTTATTTGCCGGTTTGGAAAAAGGGTTGGCAAATGGAAAGAGCTTGCATGCTTATGCAATTAAGTATGGAATGGAGACCCTTACATTCTGTCGAATTGCTTTGTTGAATATGTATGGAGTTCTAAATTGTGTTGAAGATGCCTTAAACATTTTCTCCGAGAGAAATGATTTGGATGTAGTTTCTTGGAACACTTTAATTGCTGCATTGGCTCATAATGGATTGAGAAGCCAAGTATTCTTAACCTTTAGGCAGATGCAGGAATCAGATGTCAAACCAAATGCTCACACAGTGATTTCTGTTCTTTCTGCTTGTGACGATGATACCTTTCTGAGCACTGGAAGATCTTTTCATGGTTATGCAGTAACAAATGGTCTGGAAGTAGACGCAGCACTGAATGCTGCACTGACTGAAATGTACATGAATTGTGGTGATGAGGCAACAGCTAAGTATCTGTTTGAGGGCTTCAGAAACAAAGATTTGATCTCTTGGAATGCAATGATTTCCAATTACGTGAACAACAGCCAACCTCAAAAAGCGTTGTTGCTTTTCCATCGCATGGTTTCAGAAGTTGAACCCAATTTCTCAACAATAATAAGTGCTCTTTCTGCATGTGCATATCTAGCAGATCTTTCTCAAGGCCTTTGTTTACATGCCTACATAATACGAAGGGAATCATTAATGGGTTTTCATTGGCCTGTGGCAAATGCTTTAATCACTATGTACGCAAAATGTGGCTGCATGAGATATGCTGAATACATATTTTGTTCCTTACGAAAAAAAAATTCTGTGTCGTGGAATGCAATAATAGCTGGTTATGGCATGCATGGCCGAGGACATGAAGCTATTCTTGCCTTCTCACAAATGTTAGAAGAAGGGTTCCTGCCCACAGATGTTACATTTGTTTCTGCTTTATCAGCTTGCAGCCATTCTGGTTTGATAGAAAAAGGATTGCAGCTTTACCACTCGATGGTTCAGGACTTCTACATAAGCCCAAAACTTGTCCACTATGCTTGCGTGGTGGATCTATTGTCACGAGGTGGGCGTTTAGATGAAGCCATGCAATTAATTAATTCTATGCCAATTGCTCCTGATGCATCGGTGTGGCGAGCTCTGCTTGGTGCTTGTCGAGTTTATTTTGAAACCAGATATGTCAAAATAATTTTTGAAAAGCTTGTTGAATTGGAACCAATGAATGCAGGTAATTATATTTTATTTTCAAATGTCTATGCTGCTGCAGGCCATTGGTCAGAGGTCAGAAAATTGCGAATACTACTTGAGAAAAATGGTTTGGTAAAACCTCCTGGAAAAAGTTGGATTGTGGTTAAAAATAAGCTTCACCAATTTACTGCTGGAGACAAGTCACACCCAGAAAGTGAAAAAATCTATCAAAAGTTGTCTTATTTGGTGTCATCAATTAAAAGAAGGGGATATGTGCCGGATGTTCGTTGGGTTCTCCATGATGAAGACCCTGAAGAAAAACTGAGAAGGCTACTAAGCCATAGTGAGAAGCTTGCTATTGCTTTCGGATTGATGAATGCAGGTGCTAGGTCACAAATTTTGATCACAAAGAACCTGAGGGTCTGTGGTGATTGCCATGAATTTAGTAAACATGTATCCAGACTAGTTGGCAAAGAAATAATTCTGAGAGATGGAAGTCGTTTTCATCATTTTAGCAATGGAATCTGTACATGCAAAGATTATTGGTGAGTACTGTGGTGTGATTGCTGGTTCAGATCCGGTGTCCATTTTAAGTCTATTCATTTGGGTTAGTGAATCTGGATCAAGAGGAAGGTCAAAGTTCAACTTATGAAGTTTGGAATCTTACTCTTTGTATCTCCAAATACCATAATCCAGCTATAGACTGGATGCAACATTTTCAAGTAAGTGCCACAGTCCAACAAATTGATTCTGTAAGATTATAGCATTAAGTTGCCATCATTAACTTCTCAAATTACATGTGAATCATTTAGATGTCTATTAATAGTTGTGCAAAGAACTAGGTTGCTTGGGACATTCAGGACTGATTGAAGGTTTCTGTCAATTATGTCTATAATTTGTTAATTCTCCAGTGATTCAACTTCTATAATATTTTAATTTCACTCCTTGTGCACATGTGCTCATGCTCTGCGTGGGTGTGTGGGAAATGGTTGATAAATGGGCATCTAATGCATGTAATATGGAACATTTTTCTTTTTCAGTGTTCAAACTTCTCAATTTTGCGAGATGCAGAGAGAAAAATCATGTGAACTATAGTGTTTTCTGTTGATGTAGGTTCTTTTGTGTCAAATATGAGAAAGCAAATTTTCAGTAAAGCAGTAGATAAATTTACTAAAATGTTTGAATTGTCCTTAAAATTCACGATTGACTATTGACCATTTTGGTAGAGCTGTATATTTCTGGGTAAGTGTAGCTCTGTAAAATTGTCTCTACAGTACCATAGGCCATTCTTTTTTGGATCACAGTTAACAAAATTAACTTATTAAAAAGATATTCTGGAAAGTGTTGCTAAGAAAATTATTTTTGAAGTAATGTTTCTTTATAAGATAGCATATCTATGCCCAAGTGTAAATATCCCTATCTAAAGAAAGATGGAGAATATGCCAGTTCTTTTGCCCACTGGTTAGAGGCTAATCCACAATCAGCCTCCAGGTTAATTTATTCTTTGGGCTTATGAACTCAATTAACCACTGCTGAGATTTCCATCTTTCCAACAATTTTAAAAGGAGCATGCTTGTAATTTTTGCTTTACTTCTAAAATTTCTCTTCAAAACATATGCAAAAAGGTATATGTAACCTTTGTTCTAGACAATACATAGAGTACATCTGATAATAATGATGAGTATTTCTGGCTCTTGATTTGACTTCAATTTCATGAACATTGGCTTTTCTTCTTGCAACTGGAAGCTTAATCCGTGGCATTGACAAAACATGAATAGTACTAGAGGCATAATAATTAAGCGTAAATTATTCATTTAGCAGCTTTTTTAAAACTTTATTGTTCAGGTGACTGGTATTTTATTGTTTGTCTTCTGTTTTTGCATGTACACCAGACATAAGGTCTGAATTTGTCTGAATAAAATCTTCCCTTCTAGTGGAATCTTTTTTGTAACTTATTGGGTAGCAGTAATAAAAGATGCAGTCTACTTTGTCCAGCAATGCTTAATCTCCTTTACATGTTTAACGTATAATCACTTATTTCAGATTTTTCTTTACAAAAGAACATGTGTTTGAACTTGTGATTAGGATTATTTATCCTACATGCTTGCTAAAGCTCTTTCAAGTGAATGGTATGTTTTTCAGTTGAACTGGATCATTTGCATCTAGAAATAAAGTACAACATCAATTTGACTGAGATAACAATATCTGCTAGTATTATACATGATAGTTTTGGTTTAGTTTATGCCATCTTACCATTTTCTTTTTATGGCAATTTTGTTTTGGCAACAAAATAACCAGCAAAGGGAAAGCATTGCCATACCCAGGTACCACCTTTGTCATTTGGCAAAAGAACAACATATTTGTTTTATTAGCAAAATTTTGTAGCTACTTAATGGAGGAGCAAACTGCCTATATTTCTCCATATATGAACACTAGTTGATTTGAGGTTTTATCACCCTTTTCGTCTCTGGTCCTGAGAACTATGCCTGAATGCCAAATAGGTGGTATTGATAGTGTGGGTGTTCTACCCAAGTCTCCTCTTCTACACATTCTGTTGTTTTTCCCCACCAAAAATGCTGCAGCCAGCCATGTCTATCTTGTCCAGCAGCTGGAGATTTCTTTTCACTTCACTTTCTGGTATTGATCTCATGTTATATATTTACTGTAAAAACACCAAACATGACCATGATTGGGTGGTTCTATAAATCTTTAGATTCTGGGAGAGAGTTATTCGACTATGAAAAGAGGGGCTCCTTTTAGATAATTTTGTCTGTACGTGGAAAAATTTAGATGAAAGTCATGGATTCCAAATTGACTGCTTAATTGCTTCTGTGCTTCAAATTAATGTCAAGGAACTCGAGATTTTGGTGAGAGACTACAATATTGAAAACTACAGTAGTTTCCCAGAGTCCAGTATCTATTCCTAGGATGTTTATGTGCCACGCATTAGTTAGTTTGAAAACAAATTGGAATTTGGATTTGATTATTCCTGAATCGGTTTCTTTACCAAGTGTCAAGTTTATGAACTTGGAGGGCTTTGGATTTGTAGATTAAGGCACTATTACTAGGCTTATCCAGGGTTTCATTGCCTGAAGAATTGTTTCTGTTGGGCTCTCCACTATATCAAATCCAAACTCTTGACTTCTTGACTACTCTGAAAACTTTTTCCTCCCTGCCTCTCTGGGTGACCTTAGTGTAGTATGGATGTTTCCTATTATTGTGGAATTAACCAATCTTGAACATTCGTCCAATTATGTGAGTGGAAAGCATAAAATTAGTATAGATGCTGCAAATCTTAAAAATTTGAACTAGAGTGGTGAATCATTTGAAGTAGATTTTATTTGAAAACTCAAGTCTTTTTTTGCGGAAGCATTGCAAGTTGGATCTTCCAGTTATCTTGGAAGGAAAAATAATTTACTTCTTCAGCATGCTCTTAAGTTCATCAAGCACATGCAGATTGTGAAAAATCTTTTTCTGTCTGACAACATTCTCAAGGTACAGTGTGCCCCAGTATGAGCTTTAGAGAATTTTCCCTTATGAGTTAGACATTGTTTGAAGCTTTATACTTGATCTTCTTTCTTGTTTGCATGTAAGCTCTCTACTTTTTGCGGTGATTGGCCATTTTCGAAACTTTGACCCCTTTAGAGTTTGAAGCTTCTGGTTATGATAATACAGATACTCTGTATTTGTACATTGGAAAATTTTGCCGAGCTTATTTGAAAGTTCCTCAAACCCTGGAGTAATTTTTTTTGCCCCATAAAGATGAGTTACCATGAACCCTACTTTTGATTTTGCTTGCTTTGTGGGTTAATCACATCATTATATTGCCATCCCCAATCTGATCTGCGTGCATGGATGTTTAACAACTACTCTTGAGAAGGCAAGGTATTTGTTATTCCAATAGGTTTCTTAGAACATACACCTTAGGGAGACACAAATTGGAAACTTGGTATGGGGGTGAAACATGAGGTTGAGTATTATTTGTAAACTGGTAAATCTTTAAAGAATATGACTGTCTGGAGTTACTCAGCTTTCTGAATCAGCCAGGAGCGGTGCCGGAGTTAGAAATATTTTCCAGTTGGAGCATAAAATTAACAAAAACATTTTTTAAAATCTTTATATAAATCCAACTAAAGGTTACTTAAATGGTCTCTTCATTTACTTATTCTTTTCTAAATTACGTGTCATGATAGTAAAATTTACTTCATAGTGTAATCTAATAGGGGGACAAAATTCTAACACCCAAGAGATTCCAAACCAATTATAGGCATTTTCTTTTGGGCACTGGCCAAGACGTACACCCGCCACTGATCAAGAGTATATTGTAAATCCTTCACTGAATCTAAGCAAAATATCTGCCATGATCATCGTGATCAGTTGTAGGAGTATATCAATTGAAGTATAATAATGCAAGAAATTTTGCAAAGGTGAGAGCGTAGACTCGTAAGGAAACCTGAAAAGGAAAGAAACATTATTAGATTATCTTTGGTAACTCAATTAAAAAAATTAGGGTAACTTATGTGTAACCTCCCTATGGTTTTACATAATACAAAATGATCTTTCTAAGATTTTAAAATAGCCATTTAACCTTTTTGTAATTTTATGTAGAGTGGAAAATGAATGGAATGTATAATCAGTCATGGTGATTAGACCACATGTGCTCTAAAAGTGAGTGCAAAGAAATCATAATGTCCACTTAACCCTCTAGAGTTTGCACTAATATTCACTTTACCCCACTGTGATTTTTTATATTTATCCATGTAATCTCTCTATAGTTTTGCACAAAATGGCTAAATTGTCATTTTGAACATAGTGAAAGCAAGGAATTTCAGTCTATGTTTCAAGAGGCTGTTCCAATAGGTTTGGTGGAACAGCTTATGAAGATCCAAATCAGAAACTTCTGCCTGCAAGAATATGAATTTAAGCTAGTGGAGTACATTTTGCTTAATGGAAAATCTTTGAAGAACATGGCTCTTGGTGCATTATTAGGGATTTGCAAGTCTTGCAAGAGGATATTATCATTCAACAGATGCTCGGAGAAATGCAAGATTGATTTCAGAAGAAACCACTATTGGATAACGGGCAATCAAAGCTGGCGTTGGTGAAATGTTCCCGGTGACAGTAATTCAAAGAGAGCTCTTTGTTAGCTTTTCTCTTTTCCTTTGGGTGAAAGGGAGAAAGGATGATGAAGATGCTCAAGGAAATATTATTTTGCCGCAATGACAATTTTGAAAGTGATTGAACATTTGAATAAAAACCTATACTTGCGGCCATTGCTGATGCTTCCTTTTTAGGGTAACTGCTTATTACATCACTTGATCAAAAATTTTTGGATTTTTTGTATTCGAGTTATGCTTTCCATTGAAACTGAATCTTGCTTCTATTTATCAAGCATATCAATAGCCAGGATTCTTGTGAGAAAAATACTCATTTCTTTCTTTAACTACCAAAAGAAACAGATTAGTAAAATTTCGGCCAATGAGTTTACAATGGCTGAATGATGTACAAACTCTTAGATTCTCCAGAAATAGCAAACAGGAATTTCAATACGCACTAAGGGTCCATTTAAATTGAAGGTTTTAAGTGGACTCAGATTTTAGGTCCTCATCCAAAATTTCCTTATTTGTTTGTATAACTCAATAAAGACTTGAATTTGAAATTTACCATTTATTCAGAGGGATTTTTGAAGTTGGCATTGGTTTTTTTTTTTTTTCACAAATTTAGGTTCAAGTATTTCTTAAGGTTTCTAGGGTTTAAGGTAGAGTGATAATGTGATATGTGTTCTTATGGGGATTTGATAATGTTTATATTTTTCCATTTTTATTCTTTCATATAAATAGAGGGAAACACATGCTTTGATCTTTAGGGAAAACAGAACATGAACATGTTTAGTTTGTAACGTGGTTTAAGAAATAAAGAAAGATAAACACGTTTGGTACAGTGATATTTTTCTTCTAAAATAAAGCAATGATTTCCTCTCATAAATGAGTTGGCCAAAAAAATTCCTATAATTACATCAAATTAAAGCCCCAAAACATCATTAATCCTAAAAAAGTTTTGAATTAAGAACTTTAGTTGATGCTAATCAACTAGAGTTCAACTGAAATCAACTAGAGTTCAACTTAATTCAACAAAAGATTTATCGAGACTAAATTCAAACAAACTATTTTCAAGATAAAAATAGAGATGTTAGTCGAGCTGTATGAGTTGGGATCTAACAACCCAAGTTCAGCTCAAAAAGTAAATTGGGCTTTCAGGCTTTTGGATTCGGGTTTAAATTAAAAGATTCAAGTTCGACTCATCATTTAATATGAGATTTGGACTCAATTCAAACTTAAAATTAACTACATAGTTTATATATAATGTTATTAATATTTGTAAATTATTATAAAGTTGTGTATAAATTATTAATATTTTAATGTTAATATGCATAATTATATATTATATATATCGTTTGATACATATGAACAAATTGGGCCTTTATTGAGTTTCGGTCTAGTGAAAAAACTCGGCTTACATTTAATTTGGCCCCATTTTTTAGACCCAAACACTGCCCGACTTTGTTAAACACAAAGCTCATTGTACTTTTTATAGGCTAAACAAGCCCCAACTTGGACCTATTGACAGCCTTAGGCAAACTTAGGGGTGTGCATCGAATTCGAAATCGGTAATTCGGAACTATAAATTCCGAATTTTTCGAAATTTGGATTCTGGAAATTCCGACCGATTTCGATTTCGAATTCATCAATTCCGATTTCGAATTCATTCCGAATTGAATTCGGAATTCAGTACCTTTTTATATTTCTAATTTTTTTAAAAAATTTTCTAATATGCTAAATAGCCTAATTTAAATAATTAAATAATTAATTATATATAACTAACTTAATTAGACTTAATCTTATTATATAGTATTAGTCACATGTATTATTTTTATATTAATATATATATATTATTTATTATTATATAAACAAATTTGAAATTGAAATCGGAATTTCAGATTTCGATTTCGATTTCGAATTCGAATTATGAAATCGAAATCGGAATTTCCGATTTTAAAAGGTTCATAACCGAATTCGAATCGAATTCGCCCAAATCGAAATCGAAAAACCAAATTAACTTCCGGATTCCGATTTCACCGATTTCGAATTTCCAAATTCATTTCGAAATCGGTCGGTAAATTGGAAATTTTCGCATTTGCACACCCCTAGGCAAACTTGAATAGTTTGAAATTTGTATATGTAAATTTCAAACACAATGCTAATTAAGCCAAAGTTCGAACAGAAAAGGGTGAATTCCATTTGCATTCTTCAACCATAACCGAATTCTCTCTTTAGTATTTAAAATTTTCAATCTAAGATACTTTAGTTCTTCAACTACAAAATTTATATAACTTAGACATAAAATTTATCCTGAAATATAAATTGACCTTTTTAACTTTTAATGGATAATTTTATATTTTAGAAACTAAAATATTCCATTTTGAAGTATGGGAACCTAAGTAGCACCCTAAATGTAGTTGAATGATGGACAATACAACTAGCCTTAAAAAAAATTGCTATTCATGTTTTGTTTGATTAATTTGCAATTCAAGTTCTCAGAAACTTTAGTCGAGTCAAGTTCACTTTTTTTTTTTGATATAATCCATAGGTGTCCGCATCCATCTTACGGTTTGTAACTAATCCTATTCAAACTGCATTGAGTTCTTTTGTAGGGGGAAACTCTGCCAAGTGATCTTTTTTGAGTCGCATCAGGTTCTTTTGTTGGGGAAAACTCTATTAACGGTGTTTTTCCTATTTCCATGGGTTTCAAATCTGAGATTTTATGGTTAAGAGATACAAAACCTTCCACTTGTACCAACATCCGTTGATCAAGTTGAATTTCAGTATCAAGTAAATTGGGTTGACTTTCAAAACAGTACACTTTTTAGGAGGGAAAATGTAAAGAGTGCAGGGAATAAGGTGCAATAAACCTTTCATTTGTTCAATTCTTCAAGGAGTGGATGGCCTTTGAAGTTCTGGCTCTAGTCTCTAGACAATTTCCCGAATGGAATATTCCCTCACGCTTTTCTAGGGTTTGTAACTAATTTGGGGGGAGGAAGAAAATCTATCAAAAATTCATCATCAACTTGAGAAGCCTGATGAAATGGGACTGATAATCCGGTGGTCTATTTTCTCAATTAGCTGATCCCAAATGCATTACCGACCAGTCCACAGATACTTGCAGGTTCTTCTGTTTTTTATTCTAATTCTCACTTTTTTTTTTCCCTTGCCCCTTTGGACTTGCTTACTAGCTTTATATATTTGATGCTTTGATGTTTAATGCCCCTCGATCCCTGCGCCATTTTGAGAAATTTGGAAAGGAAAGAACTTTAGTTGGTTGGTTTAATTGTTTAAGGAAATGATCAGTCGAACAATGACTTGTGGAGACAAAAAAACTTGTAAAAGGTGAAGAAAAAGAGCAAATGAGACCCCAAATCAAGAAAATGATGGGATTGGTAGGTTGGGTGCCCTTCCAGACGATATTCTCCGTCACATTGTGTCCTTCTGTGCACAAAAGATGCTGCAGCCACCTGTGTATTATCCACTAGATGGAGAAGTCTTTGCAACTCTATTCCTGTTCTCCATCTCAATATTAATGGACTACCAGATCCTCTTTTAGCATTGGATGATAGTGATGAGGAGTTCTCTGAATCTTTGAATATCGGTTACAGAGTGATTCTGCAAAGAAATAGGGCTCGAATTAGGAAATTGAGTATTCGTGTCGATAGATTGGTGGAAAGATTTCAGCTGGCGATGGACTTCTTTATATCTGCTGCACTTCAGTGTAACGTTCCATAACACCACAGGACGATTGTCTCCTTTAGATATATTCACTTGCAAATCTCTAGTAAGTGTGAAACTCTCATGGCAAGTAAATCTCATTGTTCCCAGTTCAGTCTTTTTGCCAAATCCCAAGACATTGTACTTGACAGGACCTATGGGATTAGTAGATGAAAATTGCTTTCCAAGACTTATTCGTGGTTGCCCATCTCTTGAAGAATTGTATTTAATTTTCCATAGTTTGTCTGTCACAATTGAAGTGGTTGACTTATCTAGTCCTTCGTTGAAAAAACTTAGACTTACTAGTTTGGGAGGAGGCTACGGCATTGGCTCGATGTATCTTAATGGGTCATTTGTGAAGATAAAACTAATATTTATAGAAAAAAGTGGCAAAATAATAAATTCAGGAAATTTGAAAACAACTAATCAATTTAATACTATCAATGAAAGGATTCTTTTATGCTAAGTGGAATTGAATAGGTGCTATATGTTTAAAATTGAACTTAAATAAAGCATCATTTTAGATTTTTAAAGCAGCAAGCCAAGAGAGCGAAGAATTAGAGGTACTGGATTCAAATCTCCCTACTCCTTCTCTGCTTCTTAAGTTTTAACCCTTCCCTACTTTGAGGTGGAAAAAAGTCAAGCGGGTCCACTTGCAATGATTTAAAATTGAGGGGCCTAGCAGTACTTGGGTCGAATTACAAGAGATGGAATTGTATTTAACTCTTATGTGAAATTATCTAACAATTCAACCAATGCCTCTCACATCACTTTTTCTCATATTTTGCCACCTTAATTTTAGTATTCTAAAATGTTAGAATTATGTGAGTTCGCTCTATATGGGGAGAAAGTATATTTTCCACCGTGTAACCATCCTAATATGGTAATCACTACCTAAATGGGCAAATGTTACTGAATACAAGCAATAGACAACATTAATGCACTGCTTCAAACTTGAAAATATCGAAGTCTACAAGGGAAAAAGAATTCCTATTTCATAGTAGGATAATCCTACTTAAGTATGTAAACCTCACAAATTATAGACACAAAAGAACCTCTCTACTTTTAGTTTTATACTCATGATTTGTAAATCTTATTAAAAATTAAAACAAATCAACATCAACAAGTTATTTTAATCCTCTTCACTTTGTTAATCAAAGTTCTTCATTCTTAAAATTCAAAATATATATTTGTCTATTATATTTTAGAGAAGGATTTTTTAGCCTAGAGTCTCAGATCAAATCCTCATTCTAATATCTTAAATCTTTTAAATAAATTTACTTTTTATAAAATTACTTTGGATTGATCTTTTTATTTGACACCAAATATTCAAGTAGTTGTGAACTCTCATCAATTTTCTAAATGACATGGCTATGAATCTATTATACAACAAAAACTCTGAAACTTTCTACAACATGTTGTAATGAAAGAATTGCAATCACTCCTTGTTTTACCTTGGCTATGACTAAAAGTAAACATGTATCTTGTATCTCCTTAAAATTTTCAGTTCTACCTAAAGACATAAATTACCAAAATTAGTTTAAGAAGGATAATTGGGAACCATGCATAAAACTTTATTTCTCATGTATCTTCTTTTTGAGTAGATTTTTTTCTCATTTAAAACCAATTCATCTCAAGGAAATGTATTGTTCTACCTCATAACCTTTTTATCATTTGCAATTAAGTTTCAAGTTTTAGTATAAATTAGTGACAATTATAGATATTCCATGAGAGCATCAATTATTCTCGTATTGCAATATCCTAGCAATATATGCATGTATGTATTAAAGGATTGTTGACTTATTAGTTGCCTGCAAAATTTTAAGTCCTTAGTTCATCAATTTTCCTTGTGGAAGGTTTAAGTTGCACAATTGAGTGATTAGAGTGTTTTCTACATGCATATGTTGTTCTTTTTTATTGAGTGTAGCAGTCTTGAATATCTTGAAGTCAGTTTTGGAAATCATAAGTTTAGGCTGAATGTCCCAAACCTGAAAGATTTGGAGTATGAAATTGATGCTCAAAGAGTAACATTCATTCAAGACCTGAAGAATCTTGTTAGAGCCACAATTTCATCATCACATCTCCACGCAGAAGGAACTGATAGTGGCTTGTCATTTCGTAGTCAGCAGGCTTTTGAGCTTATTAGTAGGTTACAAAGTGTGAAGTCACTTAACTTATATCAGGATTCCCTGCAGGTATATATTACTTTATTTTTCTTTCTTCCCATTTCCTGGATTTTCCTGTGACTTGTGGACTAATTGGACATTTATACTTTCAAGCAGTAAGTTTTCTTAAATGTCCTGTTCATTTGATTGTAGGCTCTCCATTATTCTCAACGGTTGTTGCCAACTTTTGAAAATTTGACAACTCTGTTGCTTGAAGCTCTTTGGGATGATGATTTTGATCATAGAAATTTGTGGACAATGTTACCCGCATTACTTCAAAGAGTCCCTAATCTTGAAGTGCTCATCTTCCATCGAGTGAGTTATTATGAGCTTCTTTATGACATAATTCATTGCACTATATGTCTGCAGTCCCTATTTGTTCTTCTTTAATCCACAGGTCTTCAGGAATGATTTTGGTGGAACCAACGAATTTGAATGCACTTTGGCAGAGGCTATTCCTATATGCTTTGCTGAACGTCTTAGCGAGATAGAAATTAAAAAATTCAACGGGGAGGAATATGTGTTCAAGCTAGTGCAGTATTTCTTGCAGAACGGGAAGTCTTTGAAGAGGATGACTCTTTGTGGAGTTAGGCAGCAGTCAAAGTCATCGGATGGTTGGAATAGGATATTGTCATTCACAAAATCCTCAGAGGTCTGCCGGATTGTGTTTAAAGAAACAATTTAGATGAGAAGTTAAGGAACTCCGATATGCAGTTATGAAAATCTCCAGGTCATTTAAATTGATGTCTGTTTATAATTGGTCTCCTTGTAACCAAAAGCAAACAATTATTTTCTCTGTCATTATTTTTTGTTTTACTTTTTTGGGTTTGCTTTTTTTTGGGGGGGGGGGTAGAGAGTGGTTGGTGGTTGGGGTATGAGTTATTCTCATGAGAAGACCTTGTTTTGTTGCAACACTTTCAATTTTATCTTGCATACAGTCTGAGCTTTTTTGGATTTTATTTCTAGAGTTCATGCAGGGAAATCCAATCTTATTTTTATCTTTTACACAGAACGACTCATTTCGGATTTTTATCTTCTCAAGGTCGCATGTTTGAAAGGTTTTGGACTTCAATTGTAACTCTAATGTGATTGATTATGCTTTTCCGGGTGAATCGTTAATACATTACCTGATCGTAGAACAGGAATTCTGGCTTTTCTGGTATGCTTTTTAGCTGAACTGGATCATTTGCACCCAGAAATGGAGTATAATCTTACTTGAATGTGGCAGAGCAGCGTGTGCTATTTTTATGTAAGATGAGCTGTTCTGAATTAGTTTTTGTCATCAGACTATTTCGCAGCTTCCTTTGAAGATAATACAAAGGGGAGTCAAACCCTCTTTCTTTATGGGACAATGTATATGGAGAACCTCCTATTTTTAACTTAGTTCTGTTCAGTCACCAAAAGAAAATGAAAAAAGTTTCATGGTTCTCAGCTTTCTTTTCCTAGTCTTATTTTGTCAACAGAACAATCACTGTAGCACATGCCAAAAGGTGTGATCGCGTTCATACCTTTTGGCAAACGAACATCTTATTTGTTCTATTAGCGGAAATGGTAGCTTCTTAACAAAATAAGGTGAGAATGAGTAGTCTGAAGGATTCATTTGGATTGAGGAAGTTGATAAATGATTGAAATCCATTCAAATCACTCTAGTTTGTTTGGATTGTTTAACTGGTATTTGAGTTTGTAATCAATTATTAAAATATATTTTAAATACTAGAATAATCAGTAATTTACAAATCAAAATCTCTTTACTAATGTAAACAATTAGAGGAATATGATCGGATCTTAAATCTCTCAAATCTTTTGTGAAATCCGTCAATACAAACGCAACGTAAGAGTGCTTTGTTCAAATTGTATATCATTACCTAAAGAAGTGGAGCCTTGTTATACATTCGAATCTATATCTTTTGATATTGTCGAATGAGAAATTATCAGTTCCCAAGAGAGTAGGGAGGGTGAGAGGTAAAGGGAAGAAGAGGAGGATCATAATATTCAGAATTTTTTTTTTCTGATTTAGTAATTTTATAGCCTCCGGATTTGGAATTTTACATAATTCAGCTGCAGTTAATGATTTCAGAGCGGCCATGAAAAGCTTAAAGCCACCCTACAAATTGCAGCCCATGGATTTCACTACAGAAGCAGGTTCGATGTTGAAATTTTTTTTGGTTTCGTAAAAGGATTCCCTATGCATTCATGCACGCAGGAATATGATTGAAACAGACTCGTTTTATTCCATTTCTGAACTATAACTTGGTAACATTGAGATAAACACAAGATGGGCTCATAATTCTGTAACATTGGGGGGGGGGGGGGAACTTGGTAACATTGAGAAAAACACAAGATGGGCTTGAAACAGAGTCAAGAAATGGATCGAAAATGGAAAATCTCAGGAATGGATACTATTGATAGGTTCAGTGCCCTTCCAGATGATGTTCTCTGTGAAATTCTGTCACTTATCCCTGC
Organism: Gardenia jasminoides; assembly: GCA_013103745.1. Taxonomy (NCBI): domain Eukaryota; kingdom Viridiplantae; phylum Streptophyta; class Magnoliopsida; order Gentianales; family Rubiaceae; genus Gardenia; species Gardenia jasminoides. The sequence continues at coordinate 5,173,986 of CM023099.1, read as the reverse complement.
AAAGATGCTGCAGCCGCCACAATTCTATACACCACACGGAGAAAACTGCTCACTTCATTTCCTGACACTAATTTCTACATAAATGGACTGCAGAATCCTGATAAACGTGATCCTTATAGTCTAAGGCGTTTCTGGGACAAGATAGATACTGGTTATCGAATACTTGCACGTCAAAGTGGTGCTCCGTTAAGAAAATTTCAACTTCATATTAACTTGTACGTGGGAAGGTTTGCGTCTGCAGGTGAATCATTTATATCTACTGCACTTGCGTATAGAGTCCAAGAACTTGACGTTCATGTGGGAATGACAGAAAAAAGCTGTTCAGTTCCTCCTGAAGTATTCACGTGCAGAACACTAGTCACTTTGAAGTTGACAAGAGGTGGATTTGGATTTGATTGTACCTAATGCAATTTGTTTACCAGATCTTACGGTTCTGCACTTGAGAGGGGAAATTAGAGGGCTAGGTGGAATCTGTATTCAACGACTTATTAAGGGTTGTCCTTCACTGGAAGAACTGAATTTAGTCTTATGCCATATGGATGAGAGTGGTGAAGATCAAGTTATTGATTTCCCTAGTCCTTCCCTGAAAAGATCGATACTTACCAGTTTTAATTATGGGGGTCTGTTTGATTTCATTTTGGATTCAAGCCAACTTGAATATCTGGAATTCCACATTGTTGGGAAGCATAGGTTCACGTTAGACGCCCCAAAGCTCAGCTATTTAAATTACGAATGCAATGCTGTTGAGGTGAGCTACATTCAAAAGAACTTCACTCAAAGCCTGATGTCTGTTGTGAGAGCCAGTATAGCAATTCAGTATATGGCTCTTGAAATTTTCCAGTAAAACAATGCAAAGGGACTTCTTTTTGGATGGTCAGCATGCTCTTGAGCTCATCAACAATTTGCAGTGCGTCGAATCTCTTCATTTATATGGAACATTTTGTTATTTATTGGTTTCTTTAACTTTTTTTTTTCCCTCTCATCCAATTAAGCTCCTATTTTGTAATTGTGGACTGGATATTGAATGTTACCATTAGAGGGAGCACGTTGTTTTAATAGTATTCTCCATTCTTGTGAAGTCTCTTTTTGAATTTAGAGGCATGTTGCCAACTTTCAGAAATGTAACCATTCTGCAACTTGGAACTTTTCATTATGATGGTGTTGATCATGGCCATTTGTGGAAGAATGTCACCTAGATTACTTGAAAGTGCCCCAAACCTTGAAGTACTTATCCTTGGTGAGGTAAGTTATATTGTGACCTTTTCACCAAGAAGGTTACTAATTTCGTTATGTATTGCAGTCCCTAATTTACCTTAAATTGACAGGCGTTCAGGAATGTCTTCACTGGAGACAGGGAGTCTGAGATTTGTTTGCCACTGTGGTTTCCTAGCTGCTGCCTTGATCATCTTACGGAGGTAGAAATCAGAGAGTTCAACAATGACAGTATGAATTCAAGCTAGTCAAGCATATTTTGAAGAATGGAAGTCCTTTGAAGAAGATGACCATTGGTGGGATCATAAAGGCCGTGAAATCTTCACGAAAGTGTTGCTAGAGGATATTATCATTCAATGAAAGCTCCCAGGATTGCCAGAGTGTATTCAACTGGAAGGAAAAGAAGTAGAATTCTTATGAGAAAGGTCATGTAAAAGTTACTTATTCTGCTTGACATTTCTTTTTCTGGAGGCATTTCGGATTTTTTTTTTTAAATATGGAGACCAATTGATGAACTTTTAATGAAAACAAAAAAAATAAACAATCATATGCGGTTCTTTAGTTGATGCTTCTGGATTCAGTCAATAGCAGGACCAAAATCTCTTATCACATGTTTTTGCCCCTTGAAATGTGTAAGGTTATGGCAATGTCTTGGGAGGACAGCAATTGTGGATGGACATGCTGAAAGATGTGTACTAATGAAGCACTAGGGAAATGTTTTATGTCGGGGCATGAACAGCAGGAGGGGGGGAGGGGGGGTTCTCAGAGGAAGGTCGGGGAGAAAGAGGGAGGAGAGAGGGGCAGGGAGGGAGAGACAGAGGGTGTTGGTAGGAGTGGCGGCGGAGGAGGGAGGAGCGGAGGTTTGGTGGCTGGTGAAGTTTTTTTTAATTTAAAAAAATATTCCACTAAAATTTTAAATTCTAGAAATATTTCAGAATACATCCTAAAAAATATTTTCAAATTTATTACATTAAAAAAGAAAAACACTCGACCATCTACAACAAAAGTTAAAAAACACTTAATCATTTATAGTAAAAGTTTTTCACATGTATCACTATAATAAAATTTTTGAAAAATATCCCCAAAACAATCTAATCCATACAGAGTCCCACATAGTATTGTTCAACAAACTTCTCCTTCATCTCAATATCTTGTTGGGATATTTATCTTGATCTGGGGCGGCCAACCCACTCATTTCTCGGAAGCAATCTCAGCTAAATAAAATCACTCGCAAATTGATGACAGACTCCTCATTTAGCATATACATTTCAAAAAACAAGAAAATGATGATGGCATTTACGCTGCAGCGTCGTTGCTGGTGAAAGGCTAGCACCTGCGTTGGCCGGCAGTTGATCTCGTTGGAGAAAATCAAACTAAAACCACTCCTAGATTCTCTTTTACAACATGCAGATTTAGTGTTCATGGCCTAAAATCCAAACGGGAAAAAGGGAAAAAAATAATGATCTTAAAAATTGCAGAATGATACCAAAATTCATGAATTCCTATTTAGCGGAGGTATTATAAATTGGTAATTACATTTACAAATAAATTCAGATGAGCACGTAAAAAGTTAAAATACATGAGTTGTAAATAGATAGTTGGGTTGCTGAACTCTTTTTTGTATTAATTTACCCATATATGCCGATTTAATTGAATAGGTATGAATGAGTTGATCCAATTATACATATTACCCATTTTTAATCCATCCAAACCTGCACGAAGCACCCATTCTTAAGTTGGTTCCAAAATTTATTTTTATTATTATAAAATATTTCAAGTTTTTTTACAAAAATATTTCAAGTTGACCCAAGTTTTTTTTATTCTCATTATTATAAAAAATATTTCAGGCTACTTTTACAAGTAATGTAAATTATTTATAATTTGAAATATCTAAATATTCCTTGTCCAAATCAATGACATTTAGAACTATTAAATGGTCTTTCAACTATGTTATCAACTTTTCAATTTTAGTTAAACAACCATATCGACTATGTTTAAAAAAAATTAAGAAACAAAATTAATATGTTTATGACAATTATGAGTCTACAAGAAAAGGGTAAATTTAGAATCAAATTATATTCTCTCTTTCAAAATGAATTTTTTCAATATTATATTTGGAATGGACTGCAAAATTTAAGGGGAAAAAACCTAAAGTAAAGAAGACAAGTGAGACTTTTCAAAATTCAAAGTTACCAAGTGGAGGTTTATGAAATCGGAGATTCTCCCGTTACTCTTGTATATCACGCTAACAAGTGAAATTTACTATTATTTATGAATTAATATTTTATATACTGACAGTGTATACATTTTACTGTTATATACATGACACATAATTTGAGTTTAAATTTGAAATCCAAATTTCATGCATGCAAAAGTGATAGTGTATAAACTATCACTATATATAAGATTAACTCTTGTTATGTATTTAAAATTTAAACTATTATTTTTAGTGAAAGATAGATTGAGAGAATGGTATACAAAAGCAACCATAGAATTTTTCCCATTGGGATTGGGAATATCTATCAAAGCAATCAAATGCTTAACTTTGAGCTATCGTAGCCCTAAGCTCTCTCCTCCCTCGAGCCTGCTTTTCATTCTTCTTTCCTCCCTCTTCACTCCAAATAACACCACCAGCCGTGCATCTGATATTGAAAGCCGAAAGCCTCCTCTTCTTCTTTGCCCTTTTATCTTTCCTTCTACTTCTCTTGAATCTCTGCCACCCAGTTGCTGTTTAGTGAAGAAGAGTCTTCAAAGAGAGAGTTTTGGGTTAAAGATTGATTTGAGAGAGTTTTGGGTTAAAGATTGATTTATTATTTCTGTCTCATAAATTCCATGCAGGTAATTTTTTTTTTATGTTAATTTGTTTATACCCTAAAAGTCTGTGAAAAATCATGGTGAGAGCCTCCATTCATGGATATCTGATGAGTCAAAAATCATGGTGAGAGCCTTCCTTCATGGATATCTGATGAGTCAATAGAGGTTGACTCGATAGACACTGCCTCACTTTTGAGTCCGGGGTCGACTTTGCCCGAATCTTCTAAGTCTGAACTCTGAACGAGTTTCCACCGGGTCTACCATCTTGGGATATGGCGGAACGGTAGTAGAACGGAGGCTGATGTTCCCGCAACCACTCGGACTCAGAAGAATCTTTGAACCATGGTTCATCCTCGACTTCTTAAGGCTCTTAAATTTAAAGTTCCCGGAGATGATAAAATTGATAGGTTAAGTGCCCTTCCGGACGACATTCTCCGCCATATTCTGTCCTATCTCCCTACAGAAACCGCTGCAGCCACATCCCTCCTATCAACCAGATGGAAAGATCTCTTCATCTCACTTCCTGATATTGACCTCACAGTCTGTAAATGCTGGTACGCAATGACTGAGGAGGCCCGCGAAAGAGAGGTCTCTAAATTTCTAACTTTCGGATTTAGGTTGATTCTACAACGAAATAAAGCTCCTCTAAGAAAATTTCAACTTTTTGTGTCTCCCTTTATTGAAACTCTTCGGGTGGCAATTGATTCGTTGATATCAGCCACGCTTCTGGCTAAAGTCCAAGAACTGGATATTTGTGTGGGAGCAGATAAAGAGAACAGATTATATCTTCCTGGAATATTCACATGTAGGACTCTAGTTACCTTGACAATAGAAACGGGTGAGGATTTGATTGTTCCCAGTCGTGTTTGTATGCCGAATCTTAAGATCCTGCGCTTGAATTCACTCAAGTCAATAGATGAAGTTTCCTTTGTGCAGCTCATTCAGGGTTGCCCTTCACTTGAAGAATTATCTCTAAAGTGGAGATGTTTAGAAAACGTGGACAGAACTCTTAATGTCTCTGCCCCGTTACTGAAAAAACTGGTACTATCTTGTATGCGAGGCAGGTATTCTCTAGCGGTGGAGTCAAACAATCTTGAATATTTGGACTGCAATGTTTATGGGGAGCTTAAATTTGCAATAAATGCTCCATATCTTAAGAATTTCAAGTACCAAGGTTATCCTGTGGAAGTAAAATTTGTTCGCGACCTGAGGACCATTGTTGATGCGACGATAGCATTTGATGAATCTGAGCTAAAAGAAACTGAAAATATCCCCATGGCGCAGGGTGAGAATGCTTTCGAACTTATTAATGGTTTGCAATGTGTGAAATCACTGAACATTGAGTCCCATAGTTTGAAGGTACGTTCCATCAAATTTTTTTTCTTTTCCATAAACTTTCTATAATCATTGTTGATTCTTCTTCCCATTTGCTTGTAGACTCTCTATGATGCCGGAAGATTCTTGCCTGAACTCATAAATTTGACCAGTTTGGCGGTCGATCTTTACCACGACAGTGAGAGTACCATGTGGTGGAATATGATACCAAGCTTACTAGAAAGTGCCCCCAATCTTGAAACTCTTAACATCATTTCTTTCGTGAGTTTTGTGCACTCTTTCTTTGTGTTAAACATATACGTCGTTGATGTCTTTCGCAGTCCCTAATGCTTTGCAAATGGATAGGTTTCTGACAATCAATTAATATGTGAAGAAGAACTTGGGATTTTGCTGCAGAAGGCCTTTCCATCATGCTACATTCGACAGTTTAAGGAGATAAAAATAAAAATATCTGGGAATGATCAGGAATTTGGTCTCAAGCTAGTGAAACGTTTTCTGAACAACGGAAAATCATTAAAGAAGATTACTCTTTATGGAAACTTAAAGCACTGGGAATCTAGTCCCAAAGATCGCAACAAGATATTGTCATTCACAAGATCTTCAAAAGATTGCAGGATTGTCTTCGACTATTGGACAAATTGAAATGAATAATTAATGAATCCTTTTTTGTGCTTTGTTTACTTTTAGCACTGTTTTGGTGCAACTGCAATAATCTGTCATAGTGGAGTGTCTTCATTGGTGAAGTTCATAGCATACTATGCTTTCTTTGCTTTTTTTTTTTTTCTTTTTTTTGGGGTTCTTTCTAATTTTCTTTGGCAAATATTCAATTAACTACTCCGCATCTTTAAGTTCAATGAACTTGCAACTGAAATCATTTCTTTGGCGCGATAGCTGATGCTTTTGCAGGCGAAATTTTTGCTGCTGTTACATAAATCTCTCAAGTAAAATTCAACATTGTCATTTTAGATGAACATACCTATAAGATATTGACACAATAAATATGTGCGAGAAGAGGAGCTTACTGTCAATCAAAGAGAGGAAATTCTAGAAATGTGATGGAAAAAAAAGAGTTTCTACAAATAGGGCGGTTTGCAAATAGGTTTCTGAGATTGTGATTTTCGCATTTGACAAATGCGAGTTCAGTGAAACTCGCATTTGTCAAATGCGAGTTCAGTGGAAAATGGCGAATAAAAAAAAAAGAAAATGAAAAGAAGAACTCGCATTCCCTAGATGGTTGAAGTTTACTTCAATTTAAAAAAAAAGTAATTTGAATTGCAATTGAAACTCGCATTTGAAATAAAAAAAATATTTTCTTTTGAAGTTGTATTCTAAAAAGGCTTGTTCACTTTCCAAATTCTCAATGCCTGAATGCGACTTCACTTATAAGTAAAATTTATAAAAAAAAAGTAAGTTTTTTGAAATCGCATTAGAATAATAGCATGCCGGACTAGAAGACTCCAACCATTTTGGACATGCCCACGTCCAGAAGGATAGCTGGTTTTGCAAAAAAAAATGTCTCCGTTTTTCATTTTGATTATTACAATGATTATTAATTTTGTTTTCTTTCTCTTTGTGATTTAAGGAAATACTTGATTTAATTTGTAACCGTAATCCCGAAACCATAAACCCTAAATCCTAAACCGTAAACTCTAAACAGTCCTAAGAAATGTTAATGTCAATTGGATTGAATGCGAGTTGCCAAACTGTGTTAAGCAAACTGGATTGATGATATGTATCTACCAAATTCTTATGTCGCCACCAATGTCAATTTCTCAGTACTTGAAATTCAGTTTGATGTGTCTAACTTACATGGTCCAGCTTGAGAAGAGTCTCATCAGAGTTTTTCATTTTACTACAGAAACAAGTTTAACCTTATTCTGTAGTAAAATGAAAAACTATGAAAAACTATGTTTTAGGAAATTTTGTTTTGGCTTCACAATTACTACATGAGCCCTTTTTTTTTTTTGGGTACCAATGAAGACAATCAAATCATCTTTACCTAATATTCCAAAATCAAATCAGAATCAACTGTTTACAATTAACTATGATGAGACTCTTCTGAAGCTGGACCATGTAAGTTAGACACATCAAACTGAATTTCAAGTACTGAGAAATTGACATTGGTGGCGACTGTGAGGGCTTCAAAAATTCAAATTTATTTCTAAAATGCCTAATAATATTTATATTGAGTTTATTTATTGAAATATTAGTGAAAATATGTTTAAAGTGATTATTTCTCAATTTAGAGAATTTTATACGAATTGTTTGCCGGTGTGTGGTTTTGGCCAAATTTTAGCGTTAAAAATTGTTCCGACGCGTGAATAGTGACTTGGACTTGAAATCGAGCATATGTAGTGATATTTTGGAAATATTATTATGGTGAGACAGTGTCGGGATGAATGAAACCAGTGTAAGTTAGACTGTCGCGTGTGACGCGACAAAAAGTACAAAAAGCACCTTTTTCCCTTAAATTAAGGAAAAGCACTTTTTGGCATTTAAAAGCCTTGACTTCTTGGCTTCCTTAAGCTTTATTTTCTGCTGCAAAATCTGGAGTAGAGAGAGGGAGGAGAGCCGAGAGGAAGCTTGAGAGAAAGAGAGGATTTGTCTTCAACTTTTTCTTCCAATCTTCATCCATTCTTCTTGAAACTTCAAACACCAACACCCACCATCATCTTCATCATCCTAGCAGCCGAGGAAGAGGAGAGAGAGAAAAAGGTTTGGGCTGAAGTTCTTGGAAGAAAACAAGAGGTAAGTGGGTTGATCTTCCATTTCCTTTTCTTCCTACAAATAACTTGAGTTGTGAAGAGTTGATGATGATTTTGTGGCTTGATTTCCACCTCCTCACTTCAGCCGAACCAAGGAAAGGAGAGGGAGAGGGAGGTCCGAATTTTTGGAAAGGAAAAGGGAAGGAAGAAAAGCTTGGGTGATCATCTTGGGCTCGATCTTGCACTTGGTGACTGATATCTTCGACAGATCTTGAAGATCTTGAGTGGGTTCGAGGATCTTGGAAGTCATCAAGCTTGGGAGTGACTTTCTTGGAGAAAAGCTTGAGAGATCTTGTTGGATTTTGCCGGATATCGTTGGATCTTGACAGATCCGGAGGTACAAATCTCGAATCTTGTAGATCTAGCTTTATTAGTGTTGATTAGTGTAGATCTGTAGTTAATTTTGATAAAAATGAAATCATCTGAAAAGATGAAGTTGGGCTCTTGAAATCCCAACCTAGGTAGCGGACTTGAGGTGGCCTCTAGGTAGCGGACTTGAGGACCTGATTGGGAATTGATTGTTATTTGTGAATTTGTTTTGATATGGTTAGAAATTAGGGTTTTTGGTTGTGAAAAAATTGAAGGAAAATATATGCTATGGCCAAAACCCATGCCTGGTGATTTCAATATTTGATTTTGGAATGTCGTGAATGTTCTCGAAGGGTTTTACTTTGTGAGAAAGAAAATGTGTATATTGTTCAAATTGTGAGTGTATATGTGTGTGAGTGAGTGTTTGGATTTTAAAAGGGTAAAAAGTGTAGTTTTCTTGAAATCTGAGTGAAAAGTGCTATTTGACTGAATTTGAAGGTTTTATTATATTTTGACTAAAATCTAGGGATTTTTGAATACAATGACTTGGTATAAAATGTTTTGGGTTAAAATGGAAGTTTTGATTAAAGGTGAACGTGCTTGTAGTGCCAATGAGTATATCGATGAGATGTTTTCTTTTAAAATGGTAAAGTGATTTTCCAAGGGAATTTATTTGGAAATTGAGCTAGGTGAAATGAATACTTTTCCTCGAGTAAGTTTTGGAAAAGATTATCATTTGAAACTAAAAGTGAGATTGAACTGTATTAGTGAATGGAAAAGATTGAAGTGAATCTTATTGTTTGTTTTAAATTATTTTAGGGAGTGTGTAAGACAGTGACTTTGAACCTTACGTGGAAGCCGAACCCTACTTCGGTGAGTTTCCATGCTTATTTCGTGTTTACGTGCAAATGTTGTAAATGAATGTATTGAAGTGATTGTTATGTGAAAATTGACTTTTGAACCCTCTAATGGGGGTGGTGTGTACTTTATCGCACCTACCCCATTTGAGTAAAAGTGATTGTGAAAGTGACTTGAAGTGATTGATTGTAAAGTGTTTTAAAGTGTATTATAGTGATTGCATGTGTTTGGAAGGTCAAGAAATCCCTGAGACCTATAGGTGAACCCTTCGACTCGAGCTGGGGGCTAGGCCTAGGCCGAGGAGAAAGGGCCGAGCCATAGGGTTATTTAAAATGTCACAAAGCACAGTGACTCAGACCAGTGATACATGCTCGGAACTTGGTTTTTAAACCAGTCTCCATAAGAGCAACAACCCAGTGAAGTGAAATGAAAAGTACTCTGGACTTGGCGTTTGGACTTGTCCCTAATAGAGAGTACTCAATAAAGTGAAGTGTTTTAAAGTGAAATGTTTTAAAGTGAAGTGAAAAGTGTTTGGCGTGCGGGCCCGGTGGGGGTTTGGAGGAGTAAGGAGAAAGTGAAGTTCTACATGGTAATAGTGACAGTTGACGGAGTGTCAACTACCGGTTCGTGGTTCGTGAGCAAGTTTCGTGGAATTTGGCCCCTGAGGGCCCCGTATCCTACATTGTATTGTTAATTGCTTTTCTATCTGTTTATATTTCAAGTATTCTTGCAAAGTGAAATTGTTTATGTGTTAAGTGACTTGCATGTTTTTGGGAACTCACGGGCTTTTTAGCTCACCCTTTCCATTTGTTTTCCTTAGCAGGAAATGAGCAACCAAGTGGTGGTGCCAACCCTTGAGATTACGGCTTTCATATGTTTTGATATGTATTTTGGGAGAATTATGGATATTGCCCCTTTTGTGGACTCTTGTATAATGAAATCATGTATTTATTGAATGGTATTTGGGATGTTATGTATTTGTAAGACATTGTACTCTTCTGTATTGTATCCAGGGTTTTAGTCATTAGGTATTATTGAACAAGTGAGTGAGTGAGTCCTGGCGAGAGCTGGGCAGGCGGTCCGCCGACCCCCTTTGGTCCGCCTTAGGGGAAGGTGGGGTCGTCACAGCGACATAAGAATTTGGTAGATACATATCATCAATCCAGTTTGCTTAGCACAGTTTGGCAACTCGCATTCAATCCAATTGACATTAACATTTCTTAGGACTATTTAGGGTTTATGGTTTAGGATTTAGGGTTTAGGGTTTAGGGTTTAGGGTCTAGTCCGGCATGCTCTTAGTCTAATGAGATTTCAAAAAATTTACTTTTTTTTATAAATTTTACTTACAAGTGAAGTCGCATTCAGGAAATGAGAAGTTGGAAAGTAAACACGCCTTCTTAGAATACAACTTCAAAAAAAAATATGGGAGATAAGAGAGCAAAGTTTTCTTGTGAAGAAATAAAGGAAATCATATGTCCAACGGGTACTATTATACTAAGTCTAAATTGACAAGTGTTTATCAAATCGTTATGGAGTTTACTAGATCAAAACTTTAGCTAAGTTTACTTGATCAAAAGTCAAGACAATATTAATATTGGCCAAGCTCCATCGAGCCATTAGGAAGTTAGTGTCCAAGGAATAAATCTATAAAAGAAATGTTGTATTGGTGTTCAATGGATAGCATACCTCAACTAAGTAGCCAAATAGTGAGTTTATTCAATAAAAAATCGAGCCAGGCGAGCTCTAGGATATAAACGTAAGCTCATTAATTTTTTTACACAACGAACCTTACTTTACATATCCAAATTTTAACAAATGTATTTTGAATATATAAGGATACTCTAAACAATTTATGAGCAAGGAAATTATATGTTCAAGAAGGCTTTGAAAAGAACAGTAATGAATATAAATTCCAGGAAATTGAGCAAGTCATATAAAGTATTATCAAAGATTTGGGTCCCCTGGATAATAGGAAGAAAGAAGAAAAATGAAGAAAAGAAAGATAAGACAGTACATTTTCTTTTTTTCTTTTTATTTCCCAAAGTATTATCAAACTTTGGGGCCGAACCTTCTTGGCTCTTATCCTATTTATGTTGACAAATTTTGTGGCAGTACATTTTCTTTTTCTTTTTTTCACCGAACTCGCATTTTGCAAATGCGAACATCACTGGTCTGAATCTTACACCCAAATCACCCTATTTGCAGAAAAAATTTAAAAATGATAATATTTTTAGAAATTTCTCCAATCAAAGATGATGCACATCTGACTCTTATCTAGAGACCGGCATACATGCTCTAGGCAGAATTGCCTAAACTAAAACTTAAGTATACTGAAACAACACGTAAATTAGAAGTAGGAAACATCAACTAGAATTAAAGCTTGAGTATACTGAAAAAACTTGTAAATTAAAAATAAGAAACACCAACCAAAAATAAAGCTTGAGTATACTGAAACAACTTGTAAATTAGAAATAGGAAGCATCAACTAAAAAGTTTATTTTAACCATGCCAACATAGAGCACAGAAGTGCTCAACGGATTAAAAGACTTGGTTGACTTAGTTGACAACCAGGGTCCTGTATACAAGGGATTTTACACAGTTTCTTTTATACAGTTTGACCTCGACTGATCTTACAAGTTGCTTGATGTACAAGACTACTGTTATTGTTAGGAGTGTCCGGTCCAAAATTATAAGAAATCAATCTGCCGGCCAGCGCCAGTCCAAGTTATACCCATGGGGCTGGGATGTGGGATCTCGACCAACTAACATCAAAACTAGTAAAATTTGCAGGTTCTTGATTACCTTCCTTTGGAAAGTTCATTCATCTTTAGTAATTACGCCCTAATTTCCCTTTGATCTTTTGATAATTATGAGCACCAGTTCCCTGTTTGCCTGACTAACTGCAAATCCACTTTGATCACGACTCTGTGTGTGTGTGTGTTTTTTTTTCCCCCCCCTCTCTCTCCTTTTTGTCTTTACTCATGACTTGTTTGCAGAAAATTCGAAAGTTCCCAGAAGGCAAGTAGTTCAAGAAATCATCTCCAACAATGGTTGAAACCCAAGGCTCCAAGGCTCGTAAAATTGATACCCCAGAAGACAGATTGAGTGCCCTTCCAGACGAAATTCTCTGCCACATTATATCCTTTCTTCGTACAGAAACTGCTGCAGCCACGTCCATCCTATTAACCAGATGGAAAGATCTTTTCCTAACAAGTCCTAATATCGATCTCACAGTCTCTAAATGTTGGAAGAAAAAGACTGAGGAGGTCCATGATTGGGAATTGTATAATTTTCTGAATTTCGTGTTTAGACTGATTCCAAAAAGAAATATGGCACCGGTAAGGAAATTCAAACTCTACGCGTCCCCCTTCACTGAAGATCTTCGGGCAGCGATCTACTGGTTGATGTCAGCAATGCTTTTGAATGAAGTCCAAGAACTTCATATTTGTGTGCAAGGAGAAAATAGTGACAGATTATATCCTCCTGAGGTATTTACTACACTTGTTACTTTGACAATGAAAAGGGATATGGAATTGCTTGTTCCCAATTCAGTTTCTTTACCAAATCTTAAGGTTCTGCAATTGTACCATTTAGGGTCAATAGATGAAGATTCCTTTTCACCGCTTATTCAAGGTTGCCCTTCACTTAAAAAATTATATTTAGAATGGCGAAATTCCAAAAACATGGATGCAGTAGTCTTCGTGTCTCTGTCTCTGCTCCTTTACTGTGGCACTTCATTGCTGGAAAGGTAAGTATTCTGTCATGGTGGAGTCGAACAACCTAGAACATTTTGATTGCCATGTCTAGGGAGGGCTTAAATTTTTTTATAGACGTCCCAAATCTTAAGTATTTTGACTATTATGGCCATCCGGTGGGAGTAAAATTTGTTCAAGATGTGCAGAAAATTGTGAATGCAAAAGTAGTATTTGACACTTGAATGGGAGGAACTGAAAGTTGCCTCATAAATTGTCAACATGCTTTTGAACTCATTAATGGTTTGTTGGAAATTTTTCAAAATTTGTATGATGTACATAAATGTAATTAATATATATTCATTCATGTTATCGGTACATTTATAGTATTGTGAATGTTTCTAAACTGTACATTCATTTATGAATATATTCATGTATATGGGAATCTTTGAATGAAAGGATAGATTCATGTTTTGATTTTAGGGTCATGAGATGCATGAATTAAAGTGCATGAATTTGTACATAATACTTGGAATCTATTCATACAAGTATTTAATGAGGTCTTTTGTTTCTTAAACAATCTTTCCTATATAAAGAGGTCAAGTAGAGAGCGGTTTGCTGTAGAAAATCACTTTCCTACTACTGTGTATTCTCTCAAAAGCACTCCTTAATTCAAAAGGTTTTGTCTTACTTTGTGCAAGAGTTTAAGGCAAACAAACTTTAGTTTATCCTAAAGGATATTTGTCCAAGATTATTGCACATTATACCGGACAAATAAAGCCTAAAGGAAAGTGATATTCTATCATGATTTGAAACCAATTCTTGTCACAATTTTCACCAGTTCATTGCAATATTTCCAACATTCTTTAGGCTTTATTTTGTACTCTACAAGGGCTGGTACCCTGAAAGAGTTGGCATCCAACATTGTCAAGCTCGAAAGGTTTGATGGAGGAAATTTTATTCGTTAGCAAAAACGTGTTCGTTTCCTTCTCATTGCACTCCAAGTGGTCTATGTTTTAACCACGCCAAAACCATTGATCATCAATCCCGAGGAAGAAAATCTTGAAAACATTCGAAAACATCAGAAATGGGAGAACGACGATGAAATATGTCATTTTCACATCCTCAATACCATGAGTAACAGCCTGTTTGATATTTACCATTCTATTACTACTGCCAAGGAACTTTGGGATTGTTTGGAGTCCAAGTACATGCAAGAAGATGTTACAAGTAAGAAGTTTCTTGTCTCATCTTTTAATAATTATAAAATGGTAGATAGTAGGTCTGTTATGGAGCAATTTAGTGAAATTGAAAGGTTTCTTAATCATTTCACATAACACAATCTGCATATGGATGAAACCATTATTGTTTGCTCTATAATAGATAATTTACCACCTTCTTGGAAAGATTTCAAGAGAGATTTCAAACATAAGAAAAAGGATACCTCTCTTGAGATTCATGCTAAATATCTTCAAGTAGAAGAGGAAATTCGCATGCAAGAAAACAAGGATACTCAAATTCTTGAAGAGAACAAAGATTCTACTTCAAAAGTGCATGTGATTGAAGAGAGATAAACTGAAAAGTCTCAAGGAAGCAAGAAGGGCCAACAACCCAAGAACCAGTCCAAGAAAAGGAAGAAGGGACAATGCTCCTATCGCAAGAAAAAGGGACAATACTAGTCCGAGTGCAAGATTCTTCAAAACAAAAAGAAGAAGCAAGAGTCTTCCCAAAACACAAGTAAAAATTTTGTGGCAATGATCTTTGAGATCAATATGATTGAAGATGATTTTGTTTGGTGAGTTGATTCTAGAGTTACGCGACACGTGTGCAACAATAAAATGTTCTTCAAGTCCATGAAACCGATGGATGAAAGCACCGTTGTTTACATGGGAAATTCTGCTACAATTCCGGTTCAAGGCATTGGAGAAGTAGAATTAAAATTTACTTCCAACAATGTTGTAACCTTGACAAATGTGTTTTATGTACCGAAAGTTAGGAAGAACTTGGTATCGGTTAGTCTGTTAAATAAATTTG
Source organism: Gardenia jasminoides (assembly GCA_013103745.1). Classification (NCBI taxonomy): domain Eukaryota; kingdom Viridiplantae; phylum Streptophyta; class Magnoliopsida; order Gentianales; family Rubiaceae; genus Gardenia; species Gardenia jasminoides. Next base: position 5,158,967 of record CM023099.1, on the reverse strand, counting down.
GCTTTAGACTTGTGTTTGAGTCTGACAAATTTATTTTATCTAAAGGTGGTATGTTTGTAGGCAAGGGTTATCATTACAATGGGATGTTTAAGTTGAATGTACTTGCTATTAGAAATAATAAAATTGATATTGTTTCTGCATATTTGGTAGAGTCTTCTTTTGAGTTGGGCATAATAGGATTGACCATGTTAATTACAAAAGAATGCATGAAATGATGAGACTTGATTTGCTGCCATATTGTGATAAGATTGAAGGAAAATGCAAAACATGCATGCTCATGAAAATCACAAGAAATTCATTTCCTAGAGTTGAAAGGTCATCTAAAATCTTGGATCTTATTCATAGTGATGTATGTGATTTGCATGGTACTCCTACTTTGGGTGGTAAAAAATACTTTGTGACATTTATTGATGATTATACTAGATATTGTCATGTTTTCTTGTTACACTCAAAAGTTGAAGCAATGCAAAAATTCAAAACATACAAATCAGAAGTTGAACTTCATTGTGAAATCTTTATCAAATGTCTAAGAACAGATAGAGGTGGAGAGTTTTATGATATTACCTATTTTGAGTCTATTGGGATAAAACATGAGGTGACTGCTTCTTATACACCACAACAAAATGGTGCAGCCGAAAGGAAAAATCGTGTACTGAAAAAAATGGTTAATGCACTTTTGTCAAAGTTTAGACTAAGTCAAGGATTTTGGGGTAAAGCCTTGTTAACGGCTTGTTATATCCTAAATAGAGTTCCTAATAAAAGGAGTTCTATAACCCCTTATGAATTTTGGAATAAAAGGAAGCCCAACCTAAACTATTTGAGAGTTTGGGGTTGTAGGGCTATTGTAAAACTCCCAGAACCTAAAAAAAGGAAATTGGGAGAAAGAGGTGTGGAATGTATATTCTTAGGATATGCACAAAATAACAAAGCATATAGGTTTCTGGTAATTGAACCTAATGATTCAATTTCGGTTAATACCATAATTGAATCTAGGGATGCTATTTTTGAAGAGAATAGGTTCACCTCTATAAAAGATGTTATTCCAAAATCAAGTGAATTGACAAAAGATGGTGAAAATGAAACCATTGAATTGAGAAGGAGCAAAAGAGCTAGAAAGTCAAAAGGTTTTGGTTCAGACTTTTATATGTATCTAGTTGAAGGAACTAGAGATATAGTGAGCAACCAAATTTCATATTGTTCCAATACTGAGACTGATCCCAAGACCTATGAAGAAGCAATGAACTCATAAGATGCTCCTTTTTGGAAGAAAGGTATAAATGATGAGATGGACTCAATCATGGGTAATAAAACCTGGAAATTCGTAGACTTACCACTTGGTTCAAAACCAATTGGTTGTAAGTGGATCTTTAAGAAGAAAATGAAGATCGATGGAACTATTGATAAGTTCAAGACCAGATTGGTTGCCAAAGGATTTACACAAAAGTATGATGTGGACTATTTTGACACATATTCTCCAGTAACTAGAATTGTTACAATTAGAGTATTACTTGCTATAGCTTCTATCCAAAATCTAGTCATTCACTAAATGGATGTTAAAACAGCATTCTTGAATGGTGATTTGGATGAAGAAGTATATATGGAACAACCCGAAGGGTTTGTGATAATTGGTCAAGAGCATAAGGTGTGTAAACTTGTAAAGTCTTTATATGGACTAAAACAAGCACCGAAGCAATGGCATCAGAAATTTGACCAAGTTATTCTTGCTAGTGGATTCAAAATAAATGAATCTGATAAATGCATTTATAGCAAGTTTAATAATGGCAAAGGTGTCATAATTTGTTTATATGTTGATAACATGTTAATTTTTGGGACTGACTTGGAGCAAGTTAGAGTTACAAAAACTTTGCTTTCAAGCAAATTTGATATGAAAGACATGGGTGAAGCAGATGTCATTCTTGGTATAAGAATCTTAAAAAATGATAACAATATAATGTTGTCTCAATTGCATTATATTGAAAACATTCTTAACAAGTTCAATCAAAGTGATTGTATTCCAACCTCAACACTATTGGATCCCAAAATAAACTGATCCAAAATCTCAATTGGAATATGCCAAGATTATAGGGTACTTAATGTATGCAATGACTTGTACTAGACCTGATATTGCATATGCAGTTGGTATGTTGAGCAGATATACAAGCAGCCCTAGTAGGTTACATTGGCAAGGTGTAACTAGAATTTTAAAGTATTTAAAGACTACTAAGGACTATGGTATATGTTATACCAGTTATCCATTAGTTTTAGAAGGATTTTCAGATGCTAGTTGGATTACTAATAAAGATGATCACTCGTCGACAAGTGGTTGGATCTTTATACTTGGTGGAGGTGCAATTTCTTGAGGTTCTAAGAAACAGACTTGTATCACCGATTCAACAATGGCAGTAGAATTTGTAGCACTTGCTTCAGCTTCAGCTTGTAAAGAAGCTGAATGGCTACGTAATTTACTTCATAATATACTGTTGTGGCCAACACCGTTGTCGCCTATCTCAATCCATTGTGATAGTGCAGCTACGCTTGCTAAAGCATATAGTCAAGTGTATAATGGTAAGTCAAGACATATCGGTTTAAGACATAGCTATGTCAAAGATTTGATCACAAATGGAGTCATATCAATTGATTTTGTGAGATCCAATGAAAATTTGAGTGATCTTTTGACAAAAGGATTATCAAGGAATTTGGTGTTAATGACATCAAGGGGGATGGGTTTAAAGTCCAAAATTCTTGATCACTAATGGTAGAACCTCAATTCAACGCTAGATACAACGTCTAGTCTTGAATTCAATGAGTGAAAATACACTATTCTAGTGGTTAGTGCACTATGTGAAGTTTAGACATCCTAATGTAGAATAGTGCAAATGTAAGGGTGAGTCATTGGACTCTTAACAAATCTTAAAAGTGCCATCTATGGCGAGGACACTAAGATGTCGCCTATATGAATGGTGGTTTTGGCAAACCACAAAGTTAAGAACTTTACTTTGTAACATTCATGAAAGGATAGTGATACAAGGCCATAAAATGTATCGTTGAAGAATTTATGGTTGTGCATTGCTCATTGTGTGATGTGTTTATGAGGTTGGTCCAATGTCCAAGTGGTTCAAAACTTGTCTACCATCTTGTAGGATTGATTTCAAAGAATCTTCACTAAGATAGTGGTTCACTCGAAAGACACCATTATTTATGTATATGAGTGTCAGATTATTTGGTGACCTTTTAGAAATCCATTTTCTACATTTTGAAAACGGCGGGGGATTGTTGGAAATTTTTCAAAATTTGTATGATGTACATACATGTAATTAATGTATATTCATTCATGTTATTGGTACATGTATAGTATTGAGAATGTTTCTAAAATGTACATTCATTTATGAATATATTCATGTATATGGGAATCTTTGAATGAAAGGATAGATTCATGTTTTGATCTTAGGATCATGAGATGCATGAATTAAAGTGCATGAATTTGTACACAATGCTTTGAATCTATTCATACAAGTATTTAATGAGTTCTTTTGTTTCTTAAACAATCTTTCCTATATAAAGAAGTCAAGTAGAGAGTGGTTTGTTGCAGAAAATCACTTTCCTATTGTGAGGGCCTCGAAAAATACCGATTTTATTCAAAAATATCAAATATTATTTATATTGTGTTTATTCATTTAAATATGCGTGAATATATATTTAAAGTGATTATTTTCCAATTTAGAGAATTTTATACATATTGTTTGCCGGTATGTGGTTTTGGCCAAAATTAGCGTTAAAAATTGTTTCAACGCGTGAATAGTGGCTTGGACTTGAAACCGAGCATACGTAGTGATATTTTGAAAATATTATTAAGGTGAGACAGTGTCGGGATGAAAGAAACCAGTGTAAGTTAGATAGCCACACGCGACGCGACATAAAGTGCCAAAAAGCACTTTTTCCTTAAATTGTGGAAGTTGCACCTTTTTGTCCCCTCTTGTCTTGACTTTTTGGCTTCCTTTAAGCTTCCATTTTCAGCTGCAAACTTGGGGAGAAGAGAGAGAGTGGCCGAGAGTGAGAGCAAGAAAGAGAGAGAGAGTTGTCTTCTTCAATTCTTCCATTCTTGTTCCTTCCAATCTTGGAGTTTTAAATAACCATTGAAGATCATCACCTTCACCACTTCTTGCAGCCGAAAGAGAGAGGAGAGAGAGAGGGGCTGGTCCAATTTTTGGTGGAGAAGAAAGAGAGGAAAAAGCTTGTAGTTGAGCTTCAATCTTCTTGATCATCCATCAACTTGAAGTGTGAAACTTGGTTGAAGGATTCTTGGGCCTTGATCATCCATTTCTTGGCAGCCGTGAGTGAGTGGGAGAAGGAGAAGAGAAATCCAAAAATTGGAGGAAGAAAAAGAAGGGAGAGAGAGCTTATTGTGTGTGGTTCTTGTTCTTGGAGTTCTTGTGGGAGATCAACATCAAATCTAGTGGATCTGTGAGGGCTCGGAAATTTTATTTTTATCAGAAAATGAATGATAATGATAAAAATAATAATATTATGTACTTTCACTTAAATATTAGTGAATTTATGCTTTGAATTATTATTTTCTAATTTAGATGATTTTTCGAGAATTATTTGCCGGTGTGTGATTTCAGCCAGTTTAAGTGTCGAATTTTGTTCCGAAGTGTGAATAGTGACTCTAAGATGAATCCGAGCATATGTAGAGACATTACAGATATATATTGAAGGTTGGACAGTGTAGGAATGAGATAAACCAGTAAAAGTTAGAGTGTCGCGCGTCGACGCGACAAAAAGTGGCTTTTTGACCACTTTTCCACGAATTAAGGTGAGCCAAGGCTTTTGTCTATGAAAAGCCACCTTTTAAGCCTTCTTGTTCCCTTGTTATTTTCAGCCATTCTTTGGGCTTAGAGAGAGAGAGAGGTAGCCGATTGAGAGAGAGAAAAGGGAGGAAATTCCAAGCTTTCTTCTTCTTCTTCTTCCTCAATTTTCCTTGCACCTTGAACATCATTTGAAGGCCTCATATTACTCCTTGTTGCTGCTAATTCCAGCCGTGAGAGAGAGAGAGAGAGAGAGAGCTGGAAAAACTTCATCTTGTCCATTGTCTTGTTTCTTGAAGAACTTGAGAGATCAAGACATCAACTCTTCATCTCTTCTTCATCTTCCATTTCTTGAAGCCTCAAGATTCCATTGAAGGCCTTGATCTTGCTTCTCCTCTTCCTTGTTGCAGCCATGTGTGAGAGAAAAAGAGAGGGAGGAATCTGAGTTAGAGAGAGAAAGGGAGAGGGCCGAGAGTGAGAGAAAGAGCAAGGAAGAGAAAAGGGTTATCTTGTTCCTCTTCTTGTCTTGAAGTTTTGTGGAGGAAAACACCAAGGATCAAGTTAGATCTGGGCTTAACTTGGAGGATCTCAAAGTATTGGAGCTTAGAACATCATCTGTGGGTGAAACTTCATCAGATCTTCCTTGATCTTGCTAGATCTGAAAAGATCTGGATGTATAATCCTTAAAGATCTTAGCTTTAACTTTATTAGCGGTAGATTTGTTAGATCTATGGTTTATTTTGATAAGAATGCTTATGTATGAAGCATTTGAGTTGGGCTCTTGGATTCCCAACCTAGGTAGCGGACTTGAGGTGGATTTTAGGTAGCTGACTTGAGGACCTGATTGTGGATTTGTATGATATTCGTGAAAATAGTCTTGATATGGTTGGAAAGTAGGATTTTATTGTTGGAAATTTTGGAAGAAAAATGTATGAGATGGCCGAACCCATGCTTGGTAATTTTAATGTTTGATTTCAAAATTTTGTGATTTGTCCTGAAGAGATTTTGCCTAAATAAATGTGTATTATGTTTATTTATGAGCACATGTTTAAATGGAGTGGATTTATGAATTCCTAACGGTGAAAAGTCGTGTTTTCTCTAATTTTGGGTAAACATGTAATTTTGGAAAAAATAGGGAGCGATTTTAATCGTCTAGAACTTTGACTTCCTGTATGAGTTTTTGACTGAATTTTTGGTATAAACCTAGCCTGTATGTATAGAAGAATAAGTGCACAAAATTTGGCATTTTTCCCGTAAGATTTCGTTGGCTTGTTTTTGAAACTGGTAATACTGTGCTTTAACTACTCCTGAGTCTTGTAATTTGATTTGACATATATTACTGAATGAATTTGAAAAATGAAGTTTTCTAGTGATTTGTAGTTCTCCGAGTCTAGCATCCGTACCCATAAGCCTTGCTCCATTTCAACGAGAGTAATCTTAGACATGGTGCGAACAAGAAACTGTAGTAGTGAGGGTTTGGTGATTTTTGGTAGTTGAGTTAAGACTTTGAGTTTTAGATGTTTTGGCTAGTATCTGATAGATGAACTTTGGCTCAGGTGCCCAAGACCTTGTCGAGGGGGAACCAACTAACGACGTTTAGCCTTCTTCTTTGCTCACTTGTTTAATTGAATCAAGGTGAGTGTTCTAACTCTCTTTTAAATGAAAATCTTGCCATGGTTTGTAAATGAATGATTTGTGAAATGATTTGCTAGTATTTACCAAGAAATGATTTACCACTATTTCCCAAGTAAAATGCTTTTACCAATGAAATAACTTATGAAGGATTTGTGAGTGTTTCAACTCCCTTTCAAATGAAATCTGGCTATGGTTTCCAAAGGAACGATTTATTGAAATGATTTACTATCATTTCCAAATGAAATGCTTTACAAGTGCAATTATGAAGAGTTTGTGAGTGTTTCCTGTATGTTATGTGAATTACATGCTTATGTGATTAATACTTGATGTTACTTGATCTCATGAGTGTTAAAGACTTGTTTCTAGGCGAGTGTGTACTTTACCGCACTCGAGCTAACTGTCAATATACTATTCAACTGTCTACTGTTCCATTGTTTGTATATTACTTGTGCATGACTGTAGGCCATGTGTACTTTATCACATTGGCTGAACAAGGCCTTTCCCCCTTCGTTATCGACCTACTCGAGTCAGAAGCGGACTCGGTCGGGTAGGTTGGTACTTAGGGCACTGTACGGTATACTCGAGTATTACCACTGGGAGTTATAAGGAGGAGTAGGAGGGTGGTTGACTGACAAGACGGACTGTGACTGCCATTGGAGGACACTGTATCCTTTCATTACTTGAACTACATGTTTATTGAATTAATGCTTACTGTATGTTGTTTACTAAATAAGTGTTTCAAGAATGACTGTTTAAAGACTCAAATGTTTTACAAAATGATGTTTAACTCAAAAGTCCAGGAATTTCTTGTTTTTTTTTACTGGACATTCACTGAGCTTCTAGCTCACCCCAAAATGTTTTATTTTTCCCCCACAGGACTCGAGACAATGGATAGAGTGCGCCGTGATCCTTCTTAGTGTATTTGTTTGGGTTAATTCTTGTACCTATGTAATATTGGATGGGTGGACTTTTGTTGTATTTGGGCTTGTGAGATGGTATTGTGATTGTACTCTAAGTACTTTGAACTGTAATTCGGGAATGAGGGTTGTAAGTTGAATTTCGTTATGTAATATTTGTGATTTGGATTGGAATAGTTATTTATGTTTCCCTTTTGAAGTATTATTGGTTATTCTAGTGAGTGAGTCCTGGCGAGAGCTGGGCAGGCGCTCCATGGATACCTTAGGGTATGCCCTAGGGAGAAGTGGGGTCGTCACAGGATCAAGGGCAAAGATCGAAACTTGTGAAGGTTGCTAGGCTTGGAAGCAACTTTGGAAAGTGGAACTCACGAGATCATCCTTGATCTTGTTGGATCGTGTTAGATCCGGAGGTATAATCTCTAAATCTTCTAGATATAGCTTTATTAGAGTTAAATAGCTTATATCTATGGTTGATATTGATATAATGATCTCATCTGAAAAGATGAAGTTGGGCTCTTAAAATTCCAACCTAGGTAGCAGACTTGAGGTGGCCTCTAGGTAGCAGACTTAAGGACCTGATTGTGGCTTTGAATGATATTTGTGAATTTGTCATGATATGGTTAGAAATTAGGGTTTTGGTTGTTGAAAAGTTTGAAGGAAAAATGTATGTGATGGCCAAAACCATGCTTAGTAATTTTAATGTTTGATTTTGAAATGTTGTGATTGTTCTTGAAGAGTTTTCTTCTGAGAAAAACATGTGTATTGTTCATTCGTGTGTGTGTGTGTGTGTGAGGGAATGTTTGAAATTTAAAAGGTGAAAAGTGAAATTTTTCATGAAATTCGAATGAAAAGTGCCATTTGATTGAATTTGAGGGTTTTACTATATTTTGGTCAAATTCTAGGGATTTTGAATATAACGGCTTGGTATGAAGTGTTCTATATTAATATTAATGTTTTAACTAAGAGTGAATGCCAAATTGTTGTGCAAAGAGTGATTTTGACGTGCGAGACCTCACTCAAATGTCTTGTTAAAGAGAATGTGATTGTAGTGCCCAGTGAGTAAATCGGTGGTGTGTTATTTTGAAATGATAACGTGATTTCCACAAGGATTTATTTGGAACATTGTGTCATGTGAATTGAAAGCTTTTCCTTGAGGGAATTTTGGAAAAAATGTTGATTGAATCTAAAAAGTGAAAGTAAATTGTTTCAGTGAATGAGAGATGAAGTGACCCTCAACTATTGTTTTAAATTGTTTTAGGGAGTGTACAAGGCAGTGACTTTGATCCTTACGTGGAAGCCGAACCTTACTATTTCGGTGAGTTTCTATGTTTGTTACGTGTTTACGTGCAAATGAATGTAAATGTGTTGAATGAAGTGAATGTGAAGTGAAACATGGTTTGTGAACCCTCCGATGGGATGGTGTGAACTTTATCGCACCTACCCCATTTGAGTAAAAATGATCGTGAAAGTGTAGTGTAATGATTGATTGTAAAAGTGTTATAAAGTGACTTGCTTGTGTATGTGAAAGGTCAGGAAATTCCTGAGATCTATCGGTGAGACCTTCGATTCGAGTCGGAGGCTAGGCCAAGGCCGAAAAGAGAGGTACGAGCCATAGGGTCCCTAAAGTGAAGTGTGTACTCGAGATTTGGCATTTGGACTTGTCTCGGAAAAATGAAAATACAATGTACACAAACAAAGTGAAGTGAATTGAAGTGAAGTGTACTCGAGACTTGGCATTTGGACTTGTCTCGGAAAATGAAAATACAATGTGCACAAATAAAGTGAAAAGTGTTTGTAGTGCGGGCCCGGTGGGGGTTTGGAGGAGTAAGGGATAAGTGAAGTGCTACATGGTTTCATTATGAAAGTTGACGGAGTGTCAACTATTCGGATCGTAGACAAGCGACGTGGACCCTGACTCCTGAGAGCCCTGTATCCAAACTTGTGTTGTTAAATGCTTTCTTATATGGTTTTAATTTCAAGTGCAATTTATTAAGTGAAAATCCTTATGTGTTATGTGTTTTGCATGTTTTTGGGAACTTATGGATTTTTTAGCTCACCCTTTCCATTTGTTTTCCTTAGCAGGAAATGAGCAACCGAGGGGAGGAGCCAACCCTTAGATTTAGGGTTTTGCTTATGTTGATGTTTTGAGAACTTTGAATTGTGATCATTGAAGGCTTTTGTATTTTGAAACATGAATGTTTGGATGGATAGTCTTTGTATTCGGGGATGTAATTCAAAGTTATGGTTTTTCAAGACATTGTATCTTCTATATTAAGTATTTGAAGTTTTAGTTCAATAAGTTATTTGATTGTTTAAGTGAGTGAGTCCTGACAAGAGCTAGGCAGGCGGCCACTGATACTCTAGGGTACGCCCTAGGGAGAAGTGGGTCGTCACACCTACTACTGTGTATTCTCTCAAAAGCACTGCTTAATTCAAAAGGGTTTGTCTTACTTTGTACAAGAGTTTAAGACAAACAAATTTCATCTTATCCTAAAGGATATTTGTCCAAGAATATTGCACATTATACCAGACAAATAAAACCTAAAGGAAAGTGATATTCTATAGCCAATTCTTGTCACAATTTTTGCCAGTTCATTGCAATATTTCCAACATGGTTTACCTTGTGTGGGAATCCTTGATATTGATTCCAACAGCTTGGAGGTATGTTCCATGAAATTATTCTCTTTTAAGAAATGATGACTGTGATAATAATGAGCCAAAAATTTTTTCCCCTTTTTAATGGTATGTCCTTTGATTCTTCTTCTCATTTTCTTGTAGGCTCTCCGTAATGCTGGACAACCTTGCCTACTTTGGAAAATTTGACCAGTTTGTCACTTGATAAATTGATCTACAGAAAAAACGACAATCCTTGGTGTAAAATGACATCAAGCTTACTAGAAGGTGGACCTAATCTTGAAAAGCTTAGTATATTTTCTTGTGTGAGTTATGCCTGCCCTCTTTCTCTGTCTCAAATGTAGTTTATGGTATTGTCTGTTGCAGTCCCTAATGTTTTTCAAATGGTCAGATGATTGACTATAAATTCAGTAAACAAAACTCGGGCAAATTTTGCAAAACGCCTTTCCAGCATGCTCTATTCAACATCTTAAAGAGGTAAAGTTAATAACCGCAACCAAAGCTACGGAATATGGTTTTAAGCTAGTGGAGTATTTCCTGAAGAACAGAAAATCATTAAAGAAGATGGATCTTCGTGGAAGCATGAGGCATTTGTAGTCTAGTCTGGAATGTTACAACAGGATATTATCAGTCAAAAAATCACCTCACGATTGCAGATTGTGTTCTAACCTTAGAAGAAAGGGAAATGGAAATTGATGAGACAGGAAAATAGCTGTTACAGCCATGAGTTCAGCATCGCCCTCTTCCGTGCTTCCTTCATCTTTCATAATGTTCTTCTGCAACTGCATTCACTTGTCTTAATGGAATGTCTTCCTTGGTAAACTTCGTAAGTATTTTTCCCCCCTTCATTTTTAGTTTTTCCTTTTCGAGTTTTGTGGGCAAAAACCGAATTCGCAAACTATAATTTGTTTGGTGAACGAACTTTGGTGCTATAGAGGATACTTTTCACGGTGAATCTTTTCTTTTTGTACATGGATTACTAGCAGAACTGCACTCCGTGAATTTGCTTCTCAGTTTCTTTTTGTTAGTTTTTTTTTTTTTTTTAACTTTCTTCTTATAACATTCTTACTTTGGCCTTCTTATAACATTCTTACTTTGGCAACAGAACAACCGCTCTACTAATCTTTTCTCATGGTATCCTTATACATTGCAATGAATTCACTATTTAGCGTACAATCGCTTGTGTCTATTCACATTTGCCACCAAATTAATTAGTTAGCCTCCTAAGAATGTAGTCAAAGATATTAAGTGCCAATTTTGGTTACTTGTGATATGAACTTTCTTCAAACTTCTCGGTTTTTGTGTGCATGAACCTTTTTCACGTTTTGGTTTTACAGGATGAACCTTGTAGAACTTGTCACTCATTTTCATATTACCAAAAATACAATCTTCATCCAAAATTTGATGAACTTTATTTAAGGTTTTCTGGAGGCCCTAGAGCTGTAATTAGATCCAAGACTAGGGATAGGGAACGCATGTTACACACCAAACCTGTACAAGAGAATATCACATGCTGACCAACCTTTCAATTCAAGTTGCAAATATTTTTTAAAACCAGCAAATAATCCCATGTAAATTCCAACAGGAAGATAACAAGAAATTACAGTCAAAATAAGCACCCATCAAAATGTCCAAACATCTTCTATAATTAGTTTTTTTTAGGAAAATGACTTTAAATAAATAACATATCCAAAGATTGAGGATGCCAAAAATATGAATGTGTGCAGTCAGATAATAGTTTGTGAATGCTAACAAATATTCATTCTGCACTTGTTTAATAAATGATTACAAAACTGAAATATAACTTTGAAGATACAAAAACATAAGAATGTATTCAGTGTAACTGCATGATGGTCTAAGAAAACATAACCTTAATCCACCTTTCCCCCTGGAAACTTTGGTTTATAGAATCTTTAAATGTAGTAATATCATAAATAAAAGCAAAATATATATATATTGGTACTTATTTATTTGGTCACAACAATCTACTGCCAAGGATTATATATGAAAGTCAAGTTTGCATTCACACAATATCTGTGTGCAACTTACGTGCATCAATTAGTGCTTTTACATGCTTAATGGAAGTCAGTCCAAAAACCAAACATCAAATTCGTTCAGGATCAAATTTTCTTTCTATTATGAAATTCAAAAGATGCTAAACAATTGATGAACCAAAGTGAACCTTTTTTAAGATACTTAGGATAATTAATAATTGACTTTAATACTAAAGATGGATCATTACCACAAGCCTTAGATCATCTTTCTTGTTCATGGTAAGACTAGGTCAGTGTCAATGTCTTCTTTCTTCATCCGATGAGGCAATTTCCAATCAAATGAGTGCAAAATATTGGAAAATATTGGCTAGTAGTAGTGTAATTCCGAGAGTTATTCGGTCCCTCTAGCTTTCAGTAGAGCATAAAATTGAACTACTGTCTCTCAGTCAAGTCAAGCATTTTGCACAAACACCTTGCATACAATCATTCGAACTCCTACATTCTCACAATTCTAGTTTTATTGTCCAGTTTTCTCCATCTCAAGTTCAAATTATATTTCACAAAAAAAAAAAAAAGAGACACATAGAAACAGGAATTGATGTAGATGCTAGCATGTGCACTTCTACCAAATCTACTGGAGGAAAATTACTAGAATATGAGTTGATGGAATGGTGTTCAGCTTTTGCTTCTCCAATGCGACTATAGTACAGTATTTTGAAGATTCTCTATTTTCTGATGGAAGAACTTTCATTGAACAAGTGTCGGGTGTTTTGAAGATTGTGCAGCTTTTTGTTCAATCCCATGGAGAAGACCTTTTGTCGACATAAACTGGGTATCTCCTACTGCTTTGTGCGAGCAACGGTTTGATTGGAGCGGAGTCCCTTTGATTGATTAGGCTGGGTAACCTGCACTTACAGAATAAGAGGGAGCTTAAGTTAGCAAAGATAGATAACGAAGTGACTCGGGAAAAGAATAACGAGTTACGAGTGCAAAGTATCTTGAAGTCTGTTACCCAAAGGTCAGATGGAAGGGGTATTTATAGATGAGAATGTGGTAGCATCTTGGGAGCCAGGCCACCTATATAGGGGTAATTCAGCTGTAGGTCGGCTATAGGGATATGAGATAGCTTCCTTTTTAATGATAGTAATGTCAGGTGGCAGCAGTCTTGTCAATCATGTCAATGTCAAACGAATTCAGCTGAACTTTCCGAGCTATACATTCTAAATGGCTCTCTGAGTGGGAATAGATTTATTGGTTTCCCGGGGTGTCGACCCCCATATGCTTCAAAAATAAATTTAGTAGCCATATAATTCTTCTTACTTGCGTGCAACACTTCCAATCCCAGTGGGAAAAAGACAAAATTAATGAGATTTCAGCAGCCCCATTTAAAACTTACTTGTTACTAACGGTTGCCCCTTGCTTTTGTTGTGGTAAATGGTTACAACCACTTTGAAAATCCTATACCTAAAAACACACAAAGTCACCCATCTAACGGTTGGATTTATATTAATGGCATCACACCTTTTAAATAGAGGTACAACATTGTAGACACAATATCAACAATCAGAAAGTTTAGTTTAATTATGACAACATATAGCATAAGCGAGATTTTACACTTTCTTTTGAGTATCATACCTAATGAAATCTATTTAGTTTAATTATGACAGCATATAGTATAGGGGAGATTGTATACTTTCTTTTGAGTATCATCCCAATGAAATCCATAGAGGTGTTAAATATTATTAAATATTTAAAATTTAAACTATTTATCTTTAACGGCAGAATAATTATTTAAGAGGGACGGTAGAATTTTCCATAGTATAGAAGTATGTTTAAAAGACTTGGTGGACAACCTGTTTCATGTACACAAGGACTTGGTCTTTTAAACAATTTGACCTCCGCTAAACTTGCTAGTTGCTTGATATACAAGACTGTGACGGCGGTTATTGATAGAATTATAAGAAATCAACTTACCAGGAAGTCCAAGTTATATCATTATCCATAAAGCTGTGTTTCTGGTGCAACGCAAGTTTATACTCGAAGATCTGCGAGCTGAGATATGATCTCGATAGGCTGAAATCAAAATTAGTAAAATTTGCAGGTGCTTGATTGCCTTACTCTTGAAATTTGATTGATCTTTAGTAATTATTCTTCCCTAATTCCCCTTTGCTCTTTAGTAATTATGCCCCAATTCCCTTTTTGCCTCACCAACCACAAACCCTCTTTGCTCATGAGCTTTTCGTTCTCTTTTTCCCCTCTCTTTGCTTCTGACTTGTTTTCAGAAAATTAAAAGGGTCGCAGAAGGCAAGTAGATCAAGAAACCATCTCCAACAATGGCTGAAACCGGAGGCTCAGAGGCTTGTAAAATTAATGCCACTTTGAATCAGTCTAAAGCAGAAATTCAGAAAATTAGAAAATTCCCTATCGCAGACCTCCTCGGTCTTTGTATTCCAAATGTTAGATACTGTGAGATCGATTGTAGGAACTGTTAGGAAAAGATCTTTCCATCTGGTTGATAGGATGGACGTGGCTGCAGCAGTTTCTGTACGAAGAAAGGATAGAATGTGGCAGAGAATTTCGTCCGGAAGGGCACTCTCCATTTGTCTCGCTGTATTGAAGATCTTCAGGCAGAGGCAGGGATTTACTGGTTGATATCAGCAGTGCTTTTGTATAACGTCGAAGAACTTGATATTTATGCTCGAGGAAGATTATATCCTCCCGAGATATTCACACGTACTACACTTGTTACTTTGACAATGACAAGGGATGTGCATTTGATTGTACCCAATTCAGTTTCCTTACCAAATCTTAAGGTCCTCCACTTGTACCCTTTAATGTCAATAGATGAAGATTCCTTTTCGCGGCTTATTCAAGGTTGCCCTTCACTTGAAAAATTACATTTAGGATGGCGAAACTGCAAAAACATGGATTGTAGTCTACAGGTCTCTGCTCCTTTACTGAAAGAACTAGAGCTGCTACTTTATTGTGGGAAAGGTAAGTATTCTGTTGTGGTGGAGTCGAACAGTCTTGAACATTTCGATTGCCGTGTCTACGGAAAGCTTTTGCTTGTTATAGATGCCCCTCATCTTAAGTATTTTGACTATTATGGTCATCCTGTGGAAGTAAAATTTGTTCAAGACGTGCAGAAAATTGTGAAAGCAAAAATAGTACTCGATACCCGAATAGGAGAAACTGAAAGTTGCCTCGAAATGCATGGTCAGCATGCCTTTGAGCTCATTAATGGTTTACGTCGTGTGGAAACCCTTACTATATCCGACAGCTCAGAGGTCCTGTGAACTTTTCTTCTAAAGAATGATGACCGTGAAAATAATAAGTCAAACTTTGTTTTTCTACTAGGTATTTCTTTGATTCTTCTTTTCATTTGCGTGCAGGCTTTCCATTATGCAGGAGAATTCTTTCCTATTTTGGTAAATTTGACCAGTTTGTCACTTGATAGATTGATCTACAGGAAACATGACAATAGCTGGTGGAAAATGACATCAAGCTTACTCGAAAGTGCACCTAATCTCGAAAAGCTCAGTATCATTTCTGAGGTGAGTTATGCCTGCCTTATTTCTTTGTCTCAAATGTAGTTTATGGTACTGTCTGTTGCAGTCCCTAATGTTTTACAAATTCCCAGACGTTTGACCATAAAATCAGTGGACGAAAACTTGGGCAAAGTTTACGAAAGGCCTTTCCAGCATGCTTTATTCAACATCTTAAAGAGGTAAAGTTAATAACCTCAAGCAATGGTACCGAATATGGTTTCAAGCTAGTGGAGTATTTCCTGAAGAACGGAAAATCATTAAAGAAGATGAATCTTTGTGGAAGCATAGGGTGCTTGGAGTCTAGTCCAGAATACAGGATATTGTTGGTCAAGAAATCATCACCCGATTGCAGGATTGTTTTCTAACCTTGGAAGAAAGGGAATGAAATTTGATGAGACAGGAAAATAGCTGTTACAGCCATGAGTTTAGCATCTCCCTCTTTCGTGCTTCCTTGATCTTTCATAGTGTTTTGCTGCAACTGCATGCACTTGTCTTAATGGAATGCCTTCCTTGGCAAACTGTGCAGATGTTTTTTTTCCCTTTCATTTTATTTTTCCGTCTCGACAAAAACCGAATTCGCTAACTATTCCATATTTTTAGGTGAATGAATCTGCAACTCATTTAATTAGTTTGGTGCTACAGATGATACTTTTCAAGGTGAGTCTTTTCTTTATATACATGGAATGTTAGCAGAACTGCAATCCCCGATTGTGCTTCTCAAATTCTTTTTGAAATTTCGTCTTATGGCATTTTTACTTTGGCAACAAAACAACTGCTCTACTAATCTTTCTTATGGTATCTTTATATATTGCAATTAATTTACTATTTAGTGTACAATCGCTTGTGTCTGTTCACATTTGCGACCAAATTAATCAGTTAGCCTTCCAAGAATCTAGTCAAACTTATTAGGTGCCAAATTTGGTTTCTTAGGCGATGAACTTTCTTCAAACTTCGCGGTTTATGTGTGCACAAACCTTCTTCACGTTATGGTTCTTTACAGGATGAACCTTGAAGAACAGCCCACTCTTTTTCATATTTCAAAAAATATAATCATCTTCCAGAAGTTGATGAACATTATTTAAGATTTTTTGGAGGCCCTAGAGCTGTAATTAGATCCAAGACTTGGGTACCCATGTTTCACACTAAAGGTGTACAAGAGGATACCACAGGGTGACCCAGCTTTCAATTCAAGTCACAGATATTTTTCGGACCAGCAAATAACTCCATGTAAATTCCAAACAGGAAAATACCAAGAAAGAACAATCAAAATAAGTACCCACCAAAATGCCCAAACATCTTCTATAAAATTCAAAATTCTCTACTCTGTAATTTCTAATAGTTTGTCAGAAGAATTTGCGTTCTTAGGTTCTTTAATATGGGGAAGTCAAAAAGTCATCATCATCAACCTTCATCCCATAATCTACTTTCTCAACTAGATAACAGCAATACCACTAGCCACATTTGCAGTTTTTTTGTGCTTTCTTCTAGCTCCCCATTTTATTTTGACTTTTTTTTAAAGCTTTAATAGTAATACCCTGATGTTCGATGCTCTCGATTGCTGAGCTATTCTATGAATTTTGGTTGTAATAAACTCCAGTTGGTTGGTAATTTAAGGAAACAATTGAAAAATCTATGGCTGATCATCCTCCAGGAAACCAAAAATCTCTTAAAATAGAAAGAAAATACCCAAGTCAAGAAGTTGATGATGGTATTGATAGGTTGAGTACCCTTCAGATGATATCATCCACAACATTTTGCCCTTTATAGCTAGCTACAGAAGCTGCTGTAGCAACCTATATTTCGTCTCCTAGATTGAGAAATCTTTTCAATTCAATTCCTGATCTCCATCTAACAGTTTATGGACTATTAGACCCTATTACAGCAGACGATGATTTTTGAGGACTTCTTTGTATCTTTATGTGTTGGCTATAGGATGATTTTACAACGAAAGAGAGCTCCTATTTGACAATTTGGACTTTGCGTGAAGAGGTTGGTGGAAAGATTACAGCCGGCAATGGACATCCTGATATCTGCTGTGCTTGTGTGTAATGTACTAGAACTCGATTTTCTGAGTGTCTACTGATGATTTTGAACATTTGCGTCCAACAGAAATACTCACTTGCAGAACACTAGTTAGGTTGAAACTAGAATTGGAAGTGGATCTGGTCCTTGGAGGTTCAGTTTCTTTGCCGAATCTCAACTTACTCCAGTTGGCAGGATTTGTGAGACCCATGATGAAAAAGAAAGGCATAATTAATACAAATGTACATAAGGTAGGTAATTGATAATTTATTGAAATTTATTATAAAGAATAAAGTGAAAAAGTGACTGGAATTGATTGTTACTAAAAAAATAAAATACACCAAAAATATAAATAAATATAAATTCTTTTTGCCACATGGCGAAAAGAAAGAATTTTCACTTATAAAAAACAATGTCTACTTTCTCGAATATCAAAATAGTCAAATTAGTAACCTACCAAAATTTAAACTGAATAGCATTTGATTATATAAATATATTGATATATGATAATGCTTCCAAATAGTATTGTTATTATTTATTGTGAATCAAATTTGAAAAATAAGAAATTAAGAACAAAAAAGGAACATCCAGGCCCAAATTACAGGAGGAGAACTAAAGAAAAGTCAATCAGTGATATGAAAAAGTGCAAATAAAAAGGAAAGATTTCAATGCAATAGAAGACGTAGGAGGCAAATGTTTTACTAAAGTAAGGATAGAAATCTAAGTTCAATTGGGAACCACAACTCTCTAGCTAGGTCGCGTGCATCGGCTTATGATTATTTTCCAAGTTTTCATTTTAGGCAGAATTTGACTTGAATTTGACTTGAAGTTTTCATTTTGGTCCTTAAATTTTAATTTTGGACACTTTATCCTTTAAAATATGAAATTCATTGCACGGAATGCGCAAAACTAACAAATTTGAAGGTAACCGATAAGGAGCAAAGTATGATAAATTTCATACTTTAGCAGATAAAAGTGTCCAGAATTAAAGTTTAAAGACAAGAGTGGGACGGATTGATACTTTAGGAGATAAAATATCCAAAATCAAAGCTACTGGATTAAGATGAGAATACTTCTATAGTTTAACAGTCCATATTGAAATTTACCCCTTTTTTTTTTATAACTAGATACTTCAAAATGGAAAAAGTCGTAAATGTCAAAATATTAAACACATATGCATGATAACAAACAATTCCAATTGACTGACGCTCCATCAAATTGATTACTTCGAAAGCTTATAAATTCACCTAGGCATTAGCTCCAATACATGCCAACAACCTCAGAGTCAATTATTGATTGGCAGTTTTCTTCCGTGAAAGTAATGAGAGGATTGTGTTGCTTCATTGTATTATCCATGATGGCTTTATCTGATGCCTTAAGCAATAAGAATCCGATCAAGGAAACCTTAAGCCGTTCTGAAAAGATCCCTCTCAAGTTCATCAAGGTTTCCCACTTTCGTGGACAGTGCATGAACCCCTTCCTCACTCATCTTACATCGTGCTTGTATACATGTCTTATTGCTTATGTTTCTGTATTTTGCTTTTGCTCTTGTTTTTCTTTTCGTTTTCTAGGTTTTGTACTCACTTTTTTGCTAAGTGCTTTTTTTTTTTTTTAAATCTATCATTTTTTTTCCAATCGGCTATTCACTTTTTTGATTTGTTGAAAACTAAATGTAACAATTATCAACAAATTCAATTCTCTTCAGCAAATTCAAACATTACCAACCAAACAATTGAAACCAATATTCTTCAGTCAAGTAGTATTCTCCAATTCACACCCTCAAAATTCTCTCATAATTCACACACGTGAAATGAACTGTTGAACTCCAGGAAGTTATAGCAAGTGACCAACGCAAAAGAACATGCACAATGACTACTAATCGGTAATCCCAACAAGCAAAAATCACCAATTCTTAAACCCAATAATCCGGATTTGACCCACCCGTTTATTCTGTCTCGGACGTTGGCGGGGCTCATTTGTCGGTTGGTTACATAGTGGTAGCTTTTTCGATATCAGCTGAAGTCGGTAGGGTGACGCTGTGAATGATGATGCCTCTCATCCGCTTTTGCTAATGTTTTCAACCACGTCAGTCCAACAACTCTTTTTTTTTTTTGGTTGAAACGATATGTCTTATTCTAACCTATTCCTATTTTATACTAAGGAAAAGGGTGGACGTAAAGGGGTCAAAGGGAAGATCCGGTAAAAAAGAAACCACTATTAGACCATATGGGTTCCTACACACCTATTGGTAGGGGTGGGCAAAAAAACCCGCCGACCTGAAAACCCGCTCGACCCGATCCGAAATTTAGGATATCCGATCCGATTTCTCTCATTGGATCATATTAGGGTTGGGTACCCGCAAATATCGGGTACAGATACAGGTCAAAAAATAAAAACCTGCAGGTACCTGACCCACAGGGTATATTGTATAAATATTAAAAAAATTAGGGGTCAATATATAATTTAATATGTTTTAAGTTTTAGGGATAATTTCAAAAACCTCCCTTGAGCTTTGTAGTAATATCAGTTGGTTCCCTTAAACTTTGAAAAATCTCACATGCCTCCCTTATTTTTAACTTTTTGTAACTTTATCATCCTATTTCAGAAAATATCATTTAAAAATTCAGTTTGGGTCAGATAAAATTCAGTCTTAACATATTGAAGAATGTAATCAGAAAACCTGATTAAGCTATACACAAAAGTACAAAAAACAATGTGCAGCAACATGTTATATCTCAGGAGAGCAAGTACGCAAAACTTCAATTAGAGAAGATGCTCACTTAGTAATACAAATGCATAGATAGTACTGAGACAGTAATCCAAGTCCTAGCAATATTTGCATGCGAAATAGCATGAGCAACAAAATCTTTATAAGAACACAACAAACCATGACACAGCAATAAAGGTGAAAAGAGCCAATCATGAACAAAAATTAAGTTAATCCGATCCCATTAAAAATATACATGAACATTCCACCACACGGTTGTTCAGAAGCAAGAACAGATCTCTGGCTCCAAAAATTCCAAACTTGACACATAAAATACCTCAAATACAGCCATTTTCACGTAAACAAACACAATGTAAGTTGCTTCCTTACCTTCAACATGTTTCTCACTGTAATATTCATACTAACAAACAACAAAAATTACCATCTTTCAGTGCAAACTTGAACAGATGAACACCACCAAAGAAGGGACTCAAAGGAGTCCGATACTGAACTAAAAAAAACTGATCCAAACTGAACCCATCCTAGACAAATCAACATACACAACGTCTAAAAGATCCCCCCAACACCATTCATTTTGTCTCGTAAAACATTGAATAAAACTGATCCCTTTATACCATTACGCACAAAATCGCCTATATTGCATGCATTCAACAAAATCCCATATCCCATATGGGGTCAAGATATAACTTATGTTGTATATAAGAGTACATATCCAAGAGAGCCAAGGAAGGATGGAGGATGGATTGTTAGGAGAGACCTTCCGGACAACCAGGGAAACATTCACAGGTGATTTCAAGTGAACCAGAAGAGAAAACCCTAAGTTGACCAACGGCATCCCCATATCGATGGCTGGTGCAGCCACACGTCACCTCTATGTAATCGTCGCCACCGCTACTGCTACTGCCACTGCAGCAGACCCATTTCAACCCCCTAATATCCCTCACCTCTTCTTCACTAAACAACCTCATCTTCATCGTATTAGCATTAGCAGTATCCTCCCATTTCCAAGGGCTTTTATATAGAGCCAAAGCTCTGTTACACAAAAAATAAACAAGAAAAAACGGGGCTTTGGATCAGAAACTTCGGGGCGAAACGGTGAGAAAATAACAAAAAAAGAAGGAAAAAAACAAATGCGTTTCCTACCACTTGCGTCATCCAGGAGTGTATATTACATAAAAATGGAGGCTTTTGTTGTGGATGGATTCCAATGGAGAGGAGAAGGGGTTGTGGAGTGATCAGGTTTGTGTATAATTTTATCTCACCCATAACTTAAAACATGAATGAAATAAGTAGAAATAACAATTAAGAGCTCCTCAAGTTATGTAATTCCTTACTACTCTTGCAAATGAAGTTACCGGTTGAATTAATGTTATTACTTTGGCTAAGCATGGCATAATTTCCTACTGCACATGAAACTTACTTTCGTACTGAATCATCTATACTTATAGCTAAACCATACCTAACTAGCGTGGTTATAGAATCAACTACAAGCTCATTTGCTCAATGAAATTATATGAAATAAATCACTAAAGCCACAAAGACGCCACCATACATTAGTGAGTGACTTCCTAGGTTTAGAACTTCATGAACTAGTGTCAAATTCTCACTTTCATTTAAACTTAACACCTTGAGATAATCACAATTAATGGCCGGTTAATCATGATTAGAAAAGCCAAAGTACTAAATACTTGCTCAAATAATAGCATCAAATTACCATGTAAATATCACAAACAAGATATAGAAAGTTCATCCATAACTCAAGGCATAAACTTAGCTAAACATCCTTGAATTACACTATAACTACACTACTAACTATACTAAACTAAGGAACTAGTGAAGACTACATTTTGTTATTGATTCCTAGCCTTCCTCAAGTTCTCTCTCTCTCAAATGTCTACAAAAGGCCCTATTTATAGAAGATTTCATCCATAAACTTCCAAAATTCTATCATGTGAACACATGAAAAATTTGGCCTTCAAAAGTCAAGGAAAATGTCTTCATGAATTTCATCTTCTTGAAATGCTTCAAAAGTGTCTTCATGCATTGAATCCATTGAATTTCAATCTCAAATGAGTTGTAAAGTTGAAGAAAATTGTGTTTTGGATTTGCTATGAGTTGTTTCTTCAACTTCACAAGATTCTTCACGCAACTTTCATTGAAATTCTTCTGAAAATTGAGTTGGAAGTGAGCTGGAAAATCCGGAATTCGGCTGCAACTTGCAACTGTCGTTGTCATGGATCCGCGAGGCAGAGGCTCGCGGATTCCAATGCGGATCGGCTCCCCTGCTCCCATTGAGAAGGAGTCGCGGGCTGATTCATTTTTCCACTTGTCATATCGCGTCTATACCTCGCGAATCTGCTCTAAAATTGCGAAATCTGAAATTTTCATCGTGAAATTGATGCGTTAATTGCTCCAACTTTTGACCATTTGATTCTTCGATAATTGAATTGTATTTTGCTCATTCCAATTTGGAATTTCATCAACTTCAGATACTTCCATTTTCCAACTTTTCTTCCAAGCTTCTTTGCAATTATCTTCTAAATTCACCTCATTTGATGATTGGGCAATAATCCTACAAAAACATGAAATTTTCACTACATTAATCCACAGAAATGTATTTTTTCTATTTAAACCATAAAATGCAAAACCTCACTAGAAACCCTAGTTAATTAGCCATTAAAATAACTAAAATACACAAAAACTAAATACTTAAACATACTAAAAGCATGTAAAATAAACACTTATCAAAGAGAAGGTGAGTCAATGAAGGGCTTTAACTCTGTAAAAAGGGGTTTTCAATTTTTGTTACAAGTTTTCCTGAACAAAATAGGTGCTAAGTGTGGCACCTTTTCTTTCAGCCTTTTCTTTTCATTCGATTAAAATGATACGACATAGTTTTGACTCTTTCCTTTACCTTTTTAATGACACTTTCTGCTGCATGTCACATTAAGGTTGTGTTATGACATTTTCCTAAAAGTGTCATAATAATTGTGTCATTAAAGACTATTTTTGTAGTAGTGTAATGGTTCATCATCTTGTGGCTATATACTTGAATCATTATTAATTGTTGATGAAGTTACAACTCTTCTTCTACCTTGCTATCTCTTCTACACAAAACGAGTAGTAAAAGTCAGATTACATATAGTAAAACTCATAATGATTTGCAAAAAAAAAATCTACCACTTTTTTTGAAGACCCAGTAGTAGGCCTCTTGGTATTCCTTGTTGCCTGCAACTTAGAAGGAAAGCATGTTATTTATGTAAATATATTCAACCAACTAGTAGAGTTAGATGTACTATGTATACAAAGCAACTTACAGCTTTTTTGGAAGCTTTAGCATTGCTTCTCATGTCAAATACTTCAGGTATAGGTGAAATGACCATATCTTCAGCTTGCTGAACCTCTGCAGTTGCTGTATTGTTGGTAGAAGTATCAACTTGGTTTGACCCAATAGCAGATTCTCCAACTCCAGCACCTTGAGCATCTTTGAGAAGCTTGCATGATCTCATATTATGCCCCCTTTGATGGCAGTATCTACACTTGTTAATTTGTCTCACTCTTCTAACTCTTATCTTGGTCTTCTCCTTCTCTTGTTGAACCTTATCTGCACTCCTCCTCCTCATCTTCTCAGGCCTTCCAGGTGCTCTACTGTACAAGGGTGGCAATGGACCTTCACCTATATCAATGGGCCCCCATTTAGTTTGTCCATTCATGGGACATATTGATCCTTCATAGCACTTTATATATGTGCCCACTCTATACCAGCTAGAAACATATAGCAGGTGATACTTTTTAACCATCCAGAGTGTAGCAATAGCATAAGGGCAAGGAATGCCTGTTAACTCCCATTTTCTACAAGAGCAAGTTTGTTCATTGATGTTCATAACATATTGGTCTCCACATGGACAGTTGACTTCATAAAGGTCATCATTGGACTTGAATGGAAAATAGTAAGGTGCTTTGTCTATATTTTTCTGTATGCTATGTAGGATTCTGGGGCAGTAAGTATAATTTTTCCACTTCTCTTTGGCATAATCTCTATTTTTTTGCATTCTTTGCATCATGTACAACCGCATTGTCTCATTTCAATTATTGTCTTTTCCGTAGCATCAAGAATTTTTCTATTGAAGCATTCACAGATATTATTCAACAACATAGCACACTTAGGATGAGTGCTAAAGTAAACTCAACACCACTGAGAAGGTGGTTTGTCATCAAACCACTTGGCTGCATCCACATCAATTTCAGCTAGTTCTTCCATTCTACTGATGAATTGGGCTGGTGTTGTTGCATTTGCAACAGCCCATAGTGCTCTCCTCAATGCTTCTCCTTTGAAACTAGCAAATGAAAAATTGTTGTGCAAGTGTTTGACACAAAATCTGTGGACTGCATTTGGGAAAACCATGTCACAGGCTTCAATTAAACCTTTTTGCTTTTTACTCATTACAGTCCACTCATAATTCTTTTCAATTTTTAGGTCTTGCTTTAATAATTTGAAGAACTAGCCCTATGAATCCTTGCTTTTACTCTCCACTGCAGCATATGCAATTGGAAAAATGCCATTGTTGGCATCAACTCGAACGGTAGTTAACAAAACTCCCTCTACTGAACCTTTCAAAAAAATGCCATCTATTCCAATAAATGGCCTACATCCAGCTAGGAAACCATGCTTCACTCTAGCAAAACACATGTATATCCTTTCAAATCTTCCCTTCACTATTTTTGAATCTCTAAAGCCGTCAACAATCTTAAGTAAAACAGTGCTACCAGGGTTGGATCTTAGAATGTCATGCATGTAAAGCCCCAATTTGCTGTATTGGTCAGCTTCACTCCCATGAACAAGTTCCATAGCTTTTCTCCTTGTTTTGTATGCTTGATTTTTAGTGAATGAGCACCTATTTTCTTTCATCAGTGTCTTCCTAAAATGCTCCAAACCTAACTTAGGATTACACCTAAACTCTTCACAATACATCCTAGCAGCCCATCCAGAATGCACAAGAGGGTTGTCATATGTAAAGGGACATGTATGCTTGGCTTCAAATATTCTTATTTGAATACTCCCATCCCCACTTAACATCTGTTGAACTTGATCCTAGGTTTTGAAGATAACAAAACAAAATGATGATTTGGACTAATGTTTTTATGTGAGAATTATGTTAGAACAGGTCCTTGATTCATTGGAGGAGAAAAGAAATCAATTCAAGAAGAATTGAGAAGGTTTTAACTTATCGGACGATGAATACAGGTTCGGACATCCAACAGATTGAGAAGGAAATTGAGATGGCTACTGGTTCTATTGAACAATCGCTTCGGATGTCCGATAGTTTACGACAACACCTTCAGACGATACTTTCGGACGTAGGACAGGGGTTCAGACGTCTGACAGATTGAGAATGAAATTTAAATAGCCACTGGTTCTGTTGGACGGTGGGTTCAGACGTTTAACAGGCAAAGGTTAGGACGTCTGAAACTTCAACGGCTATTTTTCTAACAGTTATTTTTTTGACCGTTGAAGAGCTTGTTGAGACTATTTCTCACACTCTATAAATACTCACAAGTTCAAGAAGATAAAGGACTTTTGCTTACATGAAATACAAGCTTACAAGTGAAATATTTGGATAGAAATCTTCTTTGTTTGTTGTATATGTGAGGGCCTCAAAATTCAGTATTATTTTAAAAATGTATCATATTATTTATATTGTGTTTATTTATTGAAAAGTGAGTGAATATGTGTTTAAAGTGATTATTTTCCAATTTAAAGAATTTTATACGAATTGTTTGTCGGTGTGTGGTTTTGGCCAAAATTAGCGTTAAAAATTATCCCGACGCGTGACTAGTGACTTGGACTTGAAATCGAGCATACGTAGTAATATTATGGAAATATTATGAAGGTTAGACAGTGTTGGAATGGACTAAAACAGTGTAAGTTAGACTGTCGCGCGTGACGCGACATAAAGTGCCAAAAAGCACATTTTCCCTTAAATCATGGAAATGCACTTTTTGAACCATAAAAGCTTTGACTTCCTTGCACCCTTAGAGATCATTTTCAGCTGAAACTTTGAGAGGGTTAGAGAGAGAGGCTGCCGAGTTCAAGGGAGAGAGAGAGAGAGAGAGAGAGAGAATTTTGCTTTGTTTCATCCTTTCTTCTTCCTTGCAACCTTGAAGCTTCAAACTACCATTGAAACCCATCATCTTCACCATTTCTTGCAGCTGAGAGAGAGAGGGGGAAAAGAGAAGGGCTGGACCGGTTCTTGGTGGAGAAGAAAGAGGGGAAAAGCTTGTAGTTTGAGCTTCAATTTTCTTGATCATCCATCAACTTGAAGTGTGAGATCTTAGTGGAGGATTTTGGGCTTGATCATCCATTTCTTGGCAGCTGTGAGTGAGTGGGAGAAGGAGAAGAGAAATCTGAAAATTGGAGGAAGAAAAAAGAAGGAAAAGAGAGCTTGTTGTGTGTGGTTCTTGTTCTTGGAGTTCTTGTGGGAGATCAACATCAAAACTTGTAGATCGAGGGCTGAGATCGAAGCTTGTGAAACTTGCTAGGCTTGGGAGCACTCTTGGAAAGAGGAAACTCACGAGATCATCTTTGATCTTATCGGATCGTGTTAGATCCGGAGGTATAAGCCTTGAAATTTGTAGATATAGCTTTATTAGTGTTAAATAGCTTAGATCTATGGTTGATATTGGTAAAATGATCTCATCTGAAAAGATGAAGTTGGGCTCTTGAATTCCCAACCTAGGTAGCGGACTTGAGGTGGCCTCTAGGTAGCGGACTTGAGGACCTGATTGTGGTTTTGTATGATATTTGTGAAATTTATCATGTTGTGGTTAGAGAGTAGGGTTTTGTTGTGGGAAATTGTGATAGAAAAATGTATGAGATGGCCAAACCCATACTTGGTTGATTTTGAAATCATGTGATTGTTCTTGGTGAATGTTTGCCTACGAAACTACATGTCACGTTCAATCGTGAGTGTATGACTTTTAAAAGATAAAAGTGAAGCTTCTTGTGAGTTTTCGAATGAAAAATGTCATTTAAATGAATTTGAGGGATTTACCGTATTGTGACCAAATCTTATGATTTAAAAATAAAGATATGGTTTGAAGTGTTTTAAAGTTATATTAAAGCACTATCAAAGAGTGAAAGTTGAGTTTGTGTTAAAAGTGATTTTGAGGTGACGAACCTCACTTAAGTGTTTTAGCAAAGAAAATGTGAAAATAGTGCTTGGAGAATACATCGGTGATATGTCATATTTGAAATGAGATAGTGATTTTCCAAAGATCCATTTGAAAAATTGTATTTGAAATACGATATCATATGAAGTGAAAATCTTTCCTCGAGGGGATTTTGGGAAAAATGTTGATTGAAACTAAAAAAGTGAAAACGAATTGTTTTAGTGAATGAGGGATGAAGTGAATCTCAATCATTGTTTTAAATTGTTTTAGGAAGTGCACAAGGAAGTGATTTTGACCCCTACGTGGAAGCCGAACCTTATTACTTCGGTGAGTTTCCATACTTGTTATGTGATTATGTGAAAAGGATTGCAACTGTGTTTAGTGAAGTGATTTTGAAGTGAAGCATAGTTTTCAAACCCTCGGGTGAGGTAGTGTGTACTTCATCGCACTTACCTTTATTTGAAATAAAAGTATTGTGAAAGTGTTTGGCAGTGTCCTATATGTGTGAGAGTTCTAACTCTCTTTTAAATGAAAATCTCGTCATGGTTTGTAAATGATTGATTTGTTGAAATGATTTGCTAGTGTTTACAAAGAAATGATTTACCACTATTTCCAAGTAAAATGCTTTTACTAGTGAAATAACTTATGAAGGATCTGTCAGTGTTTCGACTCCCTTTTAAAGGAATGATTTATTGAACTGATTGACTATTATTTCCGAGTGAAATGCTCTATCAGTGAAATAGTGAATGAAGAGATTGTGACATCCTTGGGCGAAACCCCTCGACTAGTTTCAATGAACTAATGTGGCGTCGATGGGCAAAGTCCCTCGACTAGTTTCAATGAAATGATGTGACGTCGTTGGGCGAAGTCCCTCGACTAGTTTCAGTGAAAGATTGTGATGTCGTTGGGCGAAATCCCTCGACTAGTCTATTTCGTTGGGTGAAATCCCTCGAGTAGTTTCAATGAAGTGATGTTGTGAGGGCCTCAAAAATTTAAATTTATTTCTAAAATACCTAATAATATTTATATTGAGTTTATTTATTGAAATATTAGTGAAAATATGTTTAAAGTGATTATTTCTCAATTTAGAGAATTTTATACGAAATGTTTTCCGGTGTGTGGTTTTGGCCAAATTTTAGCGTTAAAAAATTATTCCGACGCGTGAATAGTGACTTGGACTTGAAATCGAGCATATGTAGTGATATTTTGGAAATATTATTATGGTGAGATAGTGTCAGGATGAAAGAAACCAAGTTAGACTGACGCTGACATAAAGTGCCAAAAAATACTTTTTCCCTTAAAATAGGGAAGTGCACTTTTTAAGCATTAAACACCTTGACTTTTTGGCTTCCTCAAGCTTCATTTTGCTGCTGCAAACCAGTGAGAAAGAGAGAGGGACAGCCGAGAGAGAGAGAGAGCTTGAGCAAGAGAGAATTACTTCAAATTTTCTTCCAATCTTCATCCATTCTTCTTGAAGTTCAACCTTCATCAAAACCCATCATCTTCTTCTTCCTAGCAGCCAAGAAAGAGGAGAGAGAGAAGGAGGTTTGGGCTGAAATTCTTGGAAGAAAACAAGAGGTAAGTGGGTTTGATCTTCCATTTCCTTTTCTTCCTACAAATAACATGAGTTTGTGAAGAGTTGATGATGGATTGTGGCTTGATTTCTTGCTCCATTTCAGCCGAACCAAGGAGAGAGGAGAGAGAGTGAGGGCCGAGGTTCTTGAAGGGAAAAAGAAAAAGAAAAGTGAAGAAACAAGGCTTGATCGAGTGGTGGGTTGCTTGATGGTGAGCTTGGAGTTGTAGATCTTCATCAAAATCCGTAGATCTTGGGCAAAGATCGAGGCTTGAGAGATCTACTAGGCTTGGAAGCGACTTTCTTCAAGAAAAGCTCGAGGAATTTCATTGGATCTTGCCAGATCTCGTTGGATCTTGATAGATCCGGAGGTATAAGCCTCGAATCTCGTAGATCTAGCCTTATTAGTGATTATTAGTGTAGATCTGTGGTTTATATTGATATAAATGATATCATCTGAAAAATAAAGTTGGGCTCTTGAAATCCCAACCTAGGTAGCGGACTTGAGGTGGCCTCTAGGTAGCGGACTTGAGGACCTGATTGGGAATTGATTGTTATTTGTGAATTTGTCTTGATATGGTTAGAAATTAGGGTTTTCAGTTGATTGAGATATTGAAGGAAAATGTATGCTATGGCCAAAACTCATGCCTGGTGATTTCAATGTTTGATTTTGGAATGTCGTGAATGTTCTCGAAGGGTTTTACTTTTTGAGAAAAAAATGTGTATATTGTTTAAATTGTGAGTGTATATGTGTGTGAGTGAGTGTTTGGATTTTAAAAGGGTAAAAAGTGTAGTTTTCATGAAATCTAAGTGAAAAGTGCTATTTGACTGAATTTGAAGGTTTTACTATATTTTGACTAAAATCTGGGGATTTTGAATACAATGACTTGGTATAAAATGTTTTGTGCTAATATGGAAGTTTTGATTAAAAGTGAACGTCGATCGGGTTGTGAAAAAATGAATGTTGAGGTGTGAGACCTCACTTAAATGTTTTGTGATAGTGAACGTGCTTGTAGTGCCAATGAGTATATCGGTGAGATGTTTTCTTTTAAAATGATAAAGTGATTTTCCAAGGGAATTTATTTGGAAATTGAGCTATGTGAATTGAATACTTTTCCTCGAGAAAGTTTTGGAAAAATTATCATTTGAAACTAAAAAGTGAAAGTGAACTGTATTAGTAAATGGAAAAGATTGAAGTGAATCTTATTGTTTATTTTAAATTATTTTAGGGAGTGTGCAAGGTGGTGATTTTGAACCTTACGTGGAAGCCGAACCCTATTTCGGTGAGTTTCCATGCTTGTTTCGTGTTTACGTGCAAATGTTTGTAAATGAATGTAATGAAGTGATTGTTATGTGAAAATTGACTTTTGAACCCTCTAATGGGGATGGTGTGTACTTTATCGCATCTACCCCATTTGAGTGAAAGTGATTGTAAAAGTGACTTGAAGTGATTGATTGTAAAGTGTTTTAAAGTGTATTATAGTGATTGCATGTGTTTGGAAAGGTCAGGAAATCCCTGAGACCTATAGGTGAACCCGTCAACTCGAACCGGAGGCTAGGCCTAGGTCGAGGGGAAAGGGAAGAGCCATAGGGTTACCTAAATGTCACAAAGCACAGTGACTCAGACCAGTGATATATGCTCGAAACTTGGTTTTAGAACCAGTCTCCAAAAGAGCAACAACCCAGTGAAGTGAATTGAAAATGTACTCTGGACTTGGCGTATGGACTTGTCCCAAATGGAGAGTACTCAAATAAAGTGAAGTGTTTTAAAGTGAAGTGTACTCGAGACTTGTCTCGAAAAGTGAAAGTGCAGTGTGCACTAACAAAGTGAAGTGAAAAGTGTTTGGCGTGCGGGCCCGGTGGGGGTTTGGAGGAGTAAGGGGAAAGAGAAGTTCTACATGGTAATAGTAACAGTTGACGGAGTGTCAACTACCTGGTTCGTGGTTCGTGGGCAAGTTTCGTGAAATTTGGCCCCTAAGGGCCCCCGTATCCTACATTGTATTGTTAATTGCTTTTCTATCTGTTTATATTTCAAGTATTCTTGCAAAGTGAAATTGTTTATGTGTTAAGTGGCTTGCATGTTTTTGGGAACTCACGGGCTTTTTAGCTCACCCTTTCCATTTGTTTTCCTTAGCAGGAAATGAGCAACCAAGGGGTGGTGCCAACTCTTGAGATTAGGGCTTTCATATGTTTTGATATGTATTTTGGAGAATTTTAAATATTGCCCTTTTTGTGGACTCTTGTCTAATGGAGCTACGTATTATCGAATTGTAATTGGGATGTTATGTATTTGAAAGACATTGTACCCTTCTGTATTGTATCCAGGGTTTTAGTTCATTAAGTTATATTGAACAAGTGAGTGAGTGAGTCCTGGCGAGAGTTGGGTAGGCGGTCCGCCGACCCCTTTGGTCCGCCTTAGGGGAAGGTGGGGTCGTCTCAGATGTGACGTCGATGGGCGAAATCCCTCGACTAGTTTAAGTGAATTATTGTGACGTCGCTGGGCGAAATCCCTCGACTAGTTTCCATGAAATAAAGTGACGTCGTAGAGCGAGTACCCTCGACTAGTTTGTGATATCTTGGGTGAAGTCCCTCGACTAGTCTATTTCGTTAGGCAATGTCCCTCGAGTAGTTCATACGAGCAATATCCATTTAAGTGTCTATCTACTTGATTTGAATTGTATACTTGAAGTATGATTTGAATTGTTTTACGTGAATTGTAAGCCTTTTTGAAACTCACTGGGCTTTTTAGCTCACTCTTTCCAAATTGTTTTCTTTAACAGGGATCGAGAACCCAAGTGAAGGAGCTAACCCTTAGAGTTAGGGTTTGCTTTTGTATTGATGTGACAAACGTGGATTGTGCTTTCGAGGGCTGTTGTATTATGAGAATTTGAACGTTTGATCAGTATTTTATGTAATTTGGAGATTGTAAGGATGGTGTAATGTGATTGTAAGTTATTGTTGAGATTAGATTTGAGATTTGAATGTTAGCCTAATGTTTTAGCGATATTTATGTGAGTGAGTCCTGACGAGAGCTAGGCAGGCGGTCCACGAACACCTTAGGATACGCCCTAGGGAGAAGTGGGGCTGTCACAGTATAGGTGTGGGAAAAATGGGGATTGTGAGGTTACTTAATTGGAGGATTAAAATCTTGGTGAAGGTTGCCTCACTTGTAATAGTAGTTCATAATTGGTTGAGTGAGCTTTCAATTGTAACTTGTTGAGGGTTAATTAGGATAGTAGTAAAACTCCTTGGCTAAACTAAAGGCCTTTAGGGTAAGAAAGGAATGAGCATTCGCTTGTACAAGTTGGTTAGCTTCACCTTCAATTGAAGAAACTACTAGTGGATTTTATCCAAATTCGGTGCAACTTGAAAATTTTGTTTGCAATTTGTTCTTTATCTCTTTTCTTTATTGTGCTTAATTTGACATATCTTTGTGCATACTTGAGAAGTGTTTGTGCTTGTTTTATTGGGTGAATTCTTGCTATATTTACTTGTCTTGTTAAACAATTTAATTCACTCCCCTTTGGTTGCATTTGGGACCTACAATTGGAATCAGAACTTGGTCTCCTTGAGATTAAACTCAATCGGCTTAGGAGTAAAGATGGCAACCAATAATGCATTGTTTTTAAAGGGGCAATCCATCATTAGATCTCCTATGTTCAATGGTATATATTATGTTAGTTGGAGGGATAGAATGGAAATATTTTTACAATCTATAGATATAGAGTTGTGGTTTATTGTTAGTGAAGGACCTTATGAGGCTACCATTATAGATGAAACAACCGGTAGAAATAGAACTAAAACTAGAAATGAGTTGGGTGCTCAAGATAGAATCAATCTCTCTTTGAATGCTAAGGCCATGAATGTATTGTACAATGCCCTAGATGCAAATGAATCTACTAAAGTAAAAGGGTGAAAATCGGCCAAGAAAGTATGCGATAAGTTGAGATAGATTTATGAAAAGAGTGACAATGTTAAAGAGCAAAGAAAATCTATGCTTGTTGCCTAACATGAATCTTTCAAAATGCATCCTCATGAGAATGTTGACAAAATGTTTTGTAGATTCAATGATATTATTAAAGATCTTGAATTGCTTGACAAGTTATACACATTGGGTGAAAAAAATAAAAAAATTTTGAATGCTTTGCCAAAAGAATGGGAAAATAATGTTATCGCTATAGAAGGAGCAAAAGATTTAAATTCAATGTCTATTGAATCTCTTGTAAATTCGCTAACCTCTTATGAGTTGAAGTTAGAATCAAAAACACAAAATGATAAGAAAGCAATGATCAAGAGAGGCATAGCATTCAAGGCCTCACAAGATGATGATGAAGATGTGGAGCTAAATACCATGGCAAGGACATTGAAAAAACTTCTAAATAAAAGGAGTTCTAGAGGAGGAAGAGCAAGTAATGATAGAAGATAAAATTTCAAGAATTTCAAAATTACTTGGGATGAATGCAATTTGGATGAAGAAATGGAAGAAGAAGAAGAATCGACTCAAATGGCACTTATGACCTTTGGAGATGATGAGGTAATTTCTAATCACTGTTTTAGTGATGAAGAAAATGTTGATGATGAAATACAAATTCTTATGATCAAAATGCATAAAAGTTTGAAAGAATTTTATGCCAAAAATAATTATTTGAAAATGAAAATAAATGCTTTGTTGGAAGAAAATTCTAGACTTTTTCAAGAAAATAAGAGTTTGAGAAAAGACAATGATGATTTGAAAAAGTACAAAATTGATTTTGATTGCAAAAATGATTTGAAAAAGAAGTTGAAAAATAAAACAAAATTTTATAAAAAAATGTTGGAGGAACAAAATCTTTTAAAGAAAAAAATTAGTGATTTGAATGCTTCTCTCCAAAAGCAGAAACAAATTGTTTTACGAAGAAAAGAAAAACATATTTTACATGGCTAAAATGATTTTATTATTTCTAGAAAAAGAGGAACTAGATTTATTAAACCTACTTTTTTGAATAATTCTAGTATTATGTGTCATTTTTGTTACCAATTTGGAAATACGCAAAATGATTTCTATGTGAAGGAAAATATAAGAAAAGGCATGAAATTCATGTGAATTGTTAGATCATGTTGTACTAACTCTCATGGACCTAAAAACAAAAGGGTACCAAATGTTATTTCTTGATCTCATGTGAAGTTATGCTTGAAGAACACCATAAAAGAGACAAGATGATCTATAGATAGTGGGTGTTCAAGACACATGAGGTGATCCATCACAATTCATCAAGGTCAAGCAAAAGAGTAGAGAAAAAGTAACATTTGGTGATGATAAGAAAGCAAAGACAATTGGTATAGGTGATGTTGGTAAAAATGGTGAAACTTTCATTCATAATGTTCTCTTAGTAGAAAACTTGGACTATAATTTATTAAGTGTTAGTCAATTATGTGATAGAAATCTTTATGTGTTATTTAAAAAGCATGAGTGTTTGGTTCTTGATATTAGTTTTAACATTGTTTTCAAAGGAAAAATACTTTTGAGGAAAACAGGGGATTGGACGTCCTACAAGTGTTCGGGCTTCCAACAGCATTTTTCTAAATATTTATGTGTATTGGCCTTTTGATACGAACATCGCCAACCTGTGACGAAACCCGTATAGACTACCACGGATCTAGAAGGCTGAATTTGCGTTTGACTCAACGACACAGCGGAAGAATCAAGAACCCGTTGATCACACGGTCAACGATCTCTTGATATGGTAGAGACGCCAAAACCTAGCGCGTTCCTAGATTGATAAGTCTGTCAAATATCCTAGAATGATCTAAGATATTCAAGATTGCTTTAAGAAGCAAGAGAGAGAAACTCTCAGAAATGTTTTCTTAATCTGATGAATGAATCTGATCTCCATGAAAAGTACAAAGAGATGCTTAAATACCCCTTACAAAATAATCTAAACAACTCACTAAGAGGCCTAGGTTCGACCACAGACCCTCTGGGGGTGAACCATGGGGTTATCTAATAAAATTCTGAAAATATAAAAATTAACTAAAAAAATTTCAAATTTTAACGACTGGGATCCGCGATCTGGATCCGCGATGTGTGGATCGCGGATTGGTCCGCCGATGCAAGAACTTTCGCTTCTGGTCACGACACGCGAGGCACGGATACGCGGGGTACTTGGTCGCGGATCGGTTCACGACTCGAACTTTCTGCATGTCTCTAAAAAGCTTGAGTAATAACAAATTTGATCAATCTGGGCTCGTGTCATTCCCCTCCTCTTGAGAGGATTCGTCCGCGAATCATAGCTTCGTTTGGACAGCAACAACACAAAGTACAATGCTTTAAACACGAGACAGGTAGCATGCCTTCGACCCAATCTTCCCTTATGGACAAACCAAGGCATAGTCATATGGTGCTTTGTCTTTAGACCAATTCCTTCCCTGTTTTTGGCGAGTAGCAAGGTAGTCTTCTTCTTCACTTTGGCCAACTCTTTGGAGGTCGTTGGCCTCTCAGGTGCGTTAGGTTGGACCTTGGGGTTGACCTTTTTCTTGGCCATCTCCTGTTCATGCTCCTGTTGTAAACGCACTTGATCTTCATGCACCTGTTGGGGTGTAAGGGGAACGAGTGTCACCTTTTTGTTGTTATGCATGAAGGAGTACTTGTTGGTGAAGCCGTCATGTGTGGTTCTCTTGTCATACTGCCACGGCCTTCCCAACAAAATGTGAGATGCCTGTATAGGGACGACATCACAAAGCACCTCGTCCTCATATTTCCCTATACGGAAAGGGATTACTACCTGACGGTTGACTTTGATGTCTCCTGTCTCATTCAACCACTGCAGGCGGTAGGGATTAGGGTGTCGCATCACGGGCAATGATAAGTGCTCTACCATCACTGTGCTAGCCACGTTGGTACAACTCCCGAGATCTATAATGAGGCTGCATACTTTGTTCTTGATATAACACCTTGTGTAGAAGATGTTTTCTCGTTGGGCCTCATCATCTTTCCTTATATGCGTCGCCAGTGCTCGACACGCCACTAGTGCCACTCTCACTTGTTCGTCAGGGGCGGACACTTCTTCTTCTGATTCACCACTTTCTTCTGTCAATGGTGGCATGTCTGCAAACTCGTCTTCATCCTCAGATACAACATTTCCATTAGGAAGGACGATCATGGTTCGCTTTGTAGGACACTGGGATGCAATGTGGCCAAAACCTTGGCATTTGAAGCACTTGTCCTTACTTCGTGGCTTGGCTGGATCAAATTGTGGCCTTGGAGTAGTCTTTGGAGCCTGTTTGTGTGGTTCGGACTTAGGGGTAAATTTGGAAATTTCCCCACATGGTCGTTCCCGCTCAAACATAGGGTTACTCCTCCACGAAGCTGATGCTGAGACACTGGTGGTACGTGTAGTACCCCTCCTCTTAAGCCTCCGCTCAATCTTGGAAGCTTTGTCCACTAGCTCGGGCATATCCACGTATGTCTGTAATTCCACCAACTCAGCGATTTCAGGTCTCAAGCCATTGAGGAATCACACCATTGTAGCCTCACGATCCTCCTGTACATCCGCTCGGAGCATGGTGATCTCCATTCCTTAAAGTAGTCCTCCAGGTTGCGAGTTCCTTGGACTAGGGTTTGGAGCCTCTGGTGTAACTCTCGGTAGTAGTGGTTGGGTACGAACCGTTTTCTCATCAATGTACGTAACTCGGCCCAGGTACTTACGGGACGCTCCATGTTGCGTCTCCTGCTGATATGCTCCTGCTCCCACCAGACGATGGCATAATCTGTGAATTCGAGTGTTGCCAGCTTCACCTTTTGGTCCTCCGTATATTCCTGGCACTCGAACACCATCTCTAGGCGTTGCTCCCATTCCAAGTAAGCTTCAGGATTTGACTTCCCTTGAAATGAAGGAATCTTGATTTTGACACCTTTGAGTCCTTCATTATTCTTCTTATAATCCTTCTTAGGATGGCGAATGAAATCTTCTTCTTCGCTATTGGATGCAAACTCCTCCTGATGGGGAGTTTGGTTTTGTCCAGTACTCGACTTAGCTTGTGATAGCTCAAGCCGCGCCATCCTTTGCTCCAGGGCATCCATGGATTGCTTTAACTTTTTCTGGAACGCCCCTATTAGTGCTTCATTGCTTGATTGAGGGTTGGTTGCTTCCTCTGACATGTTTGAGGTAAACCTGCAAAGAGTTAGTAAAGAAACAAACGATGATAATATATTTCCTCACTCACTCCCTTACGTGTTTACACTCAACACTCGTGTATCTCTCAATTCAACTCGATAATGAGCTCACCTTACTCTTTCAAGCACTTGAAGGTTTATCTTGAAGAAATTAGATTTTCTTAGATAAACGATCAACTTACTCAATGTAGTACACGAAGTTGATAACACTCTACAATACCAAAAGAAGGTTAACGTAAATGATGAAAGAAAGGAAGAATGATAAAGGTTAGAAAGAGAGAAAGAGAGGGTCGGCTAAGGGTGGTTGAAGTTTGTATTGGTGCGGCTAGGGTTTTTGTTGTATAGGTAGGGTTGTATTTGGTTTGTAGTGGTGGCTAGGGTTTGCTAAGTGTATTAGGTTGAATTAGGTAAGGCTTTAGAAGTTGTTGTCGGATGGAGTCTTTGGGGTAAGGCTTGGCCGGATAGAGCTTAGGCCTAGTGGCTTAAGATTAGGAGTGGTTTGGGTTAGGATAAGCTAAGGTTCAAGAGACAATGTAGAAGATAAGGAAAAGATAAGATGTAAGAGATAAGATAAGAGTTTGAGATTAGGAATAAGACTAGAATTTAGGAGAGAAATTAGTGAAAATTTTTTTTAAACTCAATCCCCAAAATCTAGTGAAGAGGTCGGCTGAAAAAATTCCAACAAAACAAGGACACAGACTTCGGATGACCACAAGACACAAACACATGACAAGAGATTACTTGCAATGACCAACCTAATTTAGACTTGGAATTGGACTTGACTTGTGAATCAACCTAAACCAAATTTAGATTAGGATTTGACGGCTCTTGCTTGTTGTTTTAAAGCCAAAACTCAGCAATAAATAACAAAGACAAGGACGGCCAGCACCAACAAGAAGAAACAAGGCTACAATTTCGACCAACAACACAAAAACAAAACAACGACTTATGGATGAGATGAGCAAGACTAATGACAAAAAAGTACACCCAACTCAGGCTCCCCCCCAACGGGTTACCCAAGATGTTCCGAAGAACGACACCAAACCAAGGATGACTGCTCGAGAATACAAGAAATTTTTCACTAGACGTCGAAAACAAATTCCCCAATACCCACGGATTGAAGATGAAGTTGGAGAAGTGGTAGACCAGAATTTTTAGGCCACCAACTAGTGTAGGCTTTTCTTGTTTTCAATAAAGAAGACCCTTGTGGTTCTTGTTGTTTTGGATTCTCAGAATTTTCAATAAAAGACTCGATCTTGTGTTTCTCTTTTTTTTTTTTCGGATGAACAGTAACCTCGACGCGTGAACAGTAACGCGTGAACAGTGATGGCGCTACAGTACCCGTGATGAACAGTACTCGGAAATTTTTTTTTTTTTAAAACACAACTCAACCAACAAATTGTAGATGACTACTAGATTGAACAACACGAATAACGACTCAAGAAGGAAAATAACTCAAATAATAAGAAACCCTAGATGGCTAGAATTAACACGAAATTTTCAATAAACAAAAAAACAACGAAAATGGATATAACGCAAACCTTCAACTAGCTCTGATACCAGCTGATACGAACGTCACCAACCTGTGACGAAACCCGTATAGACTACCACGGATCTAGAAGGCTGAATTTGCGTTTGACTCAACGACACAGCGGAAGAATCAAGAACCCGTTGATCACACGGTCAACGATCTCTTGATATGGTAGAGACGCCACAACCTAGCGTTCCTAGATTGATAAGTCTGTCAAATATCCTAGAATGATCTAAGATATTCAAGATTGCTTCAAAAAGCAAGAGAGAGAAACTCTCAGAAGTGTTTTCTTAATCTGATGAATGAATCTGATCTCCATGAAAACTACAAAGAGATGCTTAAATACCCCTTACAAAATAATCTAAACAACTCACTAAGAGGCCTAGGTTCGACCACAAACCCTCTGGGGGTGAACCATGGGGTTATCTAATAAAATTCTGAAAATATAAAAA
This sequence comes from Gardenia jasminoides, assembly GCA_013103745.1. Lineage (NCBI taxonomy): Eukaryota > Viridiplantae > Streptophyta > Magnoliopsida > Gentianales > Rubiaceae > Gardenia > Gardenia jasminoides. The sequence continues at coordinate 5,119,806 of CM023099.1, read as the reverse complement.
TTAACTAAAAAAATTTCAAATTTTAACGACTGGGATCCGCGATCTGGATCCGCGATGTGTGGATCGCGGATTGGTCCGCGGATGTAAGAACTTTCGCTTCTGGTCACGACACACAAGGCACGGATACGCGGGGTACTTGGTCGCGGATCGGTTCGTGACTCGAACTTTCTGCATGTCTCTAAAAAGCTTGAGTAATAACAAATTTGATCAATCTGGGCTCGTGTCACCTTTGTTATTTTGTTGACCAAAAATAGGTCTCTAAACTTGTTGACCTTATTGATTAGACCTTAATGGACCTATTTTGTGTTTATTGGCTTTGTTTATTGCTCTTCTATACTTTGTATCTACTGGCTTTAATTTTTGCTTTCCAATGCTTTGTTGATGACTTGAGACCAATGAGGGAGAGTTAATACGTTTTTGATTGATGACAAAAGGGGGAGAAATGTTAGATGATTTTCTAAATCATTTAAACTCTTATTGAAGGGGTGTTTCTCTCCTTTCCCTTGCAAAATCATCATTTGGTTTGTCATCATCAAAAAGGGGGAGATTGTTGGAATTGATCCTAGGTTTTGAAGATAACAAAACAAAATGATGATTTGAACTGATGTTTTTATGTGAGAATTATGTTAGAACAGATCCTTGATTCATTGGAGAAGAAAAGAAATCAATCCAAGAAGAATTGAGAAGGTTTTAACTTATCGGACGCAAGAATAGGACGATGAACAGAAGTTCAGACGTCCGACAGATTGAGAAGGAAATTGAGATTGTGACGACCCCACCTCTCCCTAGGGCATACCCTAGAGTATCAGTGGCCATCTGCCTAACTCTCACCAGGAGTCACTCACTCAAACGATCAATAATCACTCACTCAAACGATCAATAATACTTAACAACTAAAATTCCTTACATAACTTTAAAATACACAATAACTTACAAATCCACGACTTCAAAGTTACAATCACAAAATACATAAAGCATTTATCCATACATTCAGGTTCCAACAATACAAAAGCCCTCAATATCCATAATTCAAATTTCTCAATAACATTAAACAGAAGTAAACCCTAACACTAAGGGTTGGCACCTTCACTTGGAATCTTATTTCCTGCTAAGGAAAAACAAATAAGAAAGGGTGAGCTAAAAAGCCCGTGAGTTCCCAAAAATATGCAGAACACATAACACATATGAAATTTCACTCACTTGAACGTAGACATAAACAATTAAAGAAAGCGATTAACACTACAAAGGTAGGATACGGTAGCCCTCAGGGGCTAAGGTCCTCGCAGCGTGATCACGATCTCAGTAGTTGACACTCCGTCAACTTTCACAGGTACAATCCATGTATAACTCCACTTACTCCTTACTTCACCAAACCCCCACCGGGCCCGACTCCAAACGCTATTCACTTCACTTCACTTCACCTTATGTATGTATATTGTATATTTCTCTTTTTCCGGGACAAGTCCAATCACCAAGTCCTGAGTACACTTCACTTCACTTATGGAACCCTATGGCTCGTACCTTTCTCTTCGGCTTTGGCCTAGCATCCGGCTCGAATCGAAGGTCTTACCGATAGGTCTCAAGAATTCCCGACATTTCACATACGCACAAAAGTCACTACATAATGTTTTCACAATCATTTTCCATTCAAAATATTTCCCACTCAAACAAGGATAAATGCGAAAAAGTACACACCATCACATTTGACGGTTTGAAAACAAATCATGTTTCACTTCCAATCACTTATCTAATCATACTTTCATTCACGTTCACATAATCACGTAACAAGCATGGAAACTCACCGAAATAGTAGGATTCGGCTTCCACGTTAGGCTCAAATTCACTTCCTTACACACCCCCTAAACAAACTAAAACAGTGGTTGAGATTCATTTCCCCATTCATTAATTAAAATTATTCACTTTTGTTTCTTGGTTTCAATCACTATTCTTCCCCACTCCCCTCAAGGAAAAACATTAATTTCACACGGCAAAATTTCTCAATGGGTCTTTTGAAAATCATTATATCATTTCCAAAATATCACTCCATCGATGTACTCCCTAAACACTATTTTCAAAATCTCTTTCATGTGGACTTTAAGTGAGGTTTCTTACCTCAAAATCACTTGTTTCACAACAACTTAACATTGGCTCTTATTCAAAGCTTTGATACAAGTTTAAACAATTCTCATCAAGTCTTTACATTCAAAATTCATGGAAATTATCCACAATATTGTAAAAACCTCGAATTTGTCTAAACAACACTTTTATCCAAATATTCAAGAAAACTTCACTTTTTGTCATTTGAAATTCATAACTTCACTCTAATCAAACACACACTCACAAATAAACATACCACATATATACTTAGTGTGAGGGTCTCAAAAATTTGAATTTATTTCTAAAATGAAAAATAATATTCATATTGAGTTTATTTATTGAAATATTAGTGAAAATATGTTTAAAGTGATTATTTCTCAATTTAGAGAATTTTATACGAATTGTTTGCCGGTGTGTAGTTTTGGCCAAAATTTAGCGTTAAAAGTTGTTCCGACCCGTAAATAGTGACTTGGACTTGAAATCAAGCATATGTAGTGATATTTTGGAAATATTATTATGGCAAGACAGTGTCGGGATGAAAGAAACCAGTGTAAGTTAGACTGTTGCGTGTGACGCGACATAAAGTGCCAAAAAGCACATTTTCCCTTAAAATGAGGAAAAGCACTTTTTAGGCCATAAAAGGGCTTGACTTCTTGCAACCTTCTCATTTCATTTTCAGCTGAACTTTGAGGAGTTAGAGAGAGAAGGGAGCCGAGAGAGAGAGCAAGGAAGTGAGAGAGATTTTTCTTCCAAATTCTTCCATTCTTGATTCAATCTTCTTGGAGCTTAAAAACACCATCAACCACCATCATCTTCTTCCTTCCTAGCAGCCGAGAAAGAGGAGAGAGAGAAGGAGCTTTGGGCCGAAATTCTTGTAAGAAAACAAGAGGTAAGTTAGGTTTGATCTTCCATTTTCTTTCCTTCCCACAAATAACATGAGTTTGTGAAGATTTGATAATGGATCGAGGCTTGATTTCTTCCTCCATTTCAGCCGAACCAAGGAGGGAGGAGAAAGAGTGAGGGCCAGAGTTCTTGAAGGAAAAAGGAAGGAAAGAAAAGCTTGGGTGATCATCTTGGGCTCGAGGTTGAACTTGGAGGCGGATATCTTCGATGAATCTTGAAGATCTTGGGCTAGGATCGAGGGTTTTGGAAGTCATCAAGCTTGGAGGCTATTTTCTTGAAGGAAAACTCGAGGGATTTCCTTGGATCTTGCTGGATCTCGTTGGATCTTGATAGATCCGGAGGTATAAATCTCGAATCTTGTAGATCTAGCTTTATTAGTATTGATTCGTGTAGATCTGTGGTTTATATTGATAAAATGATCTCATCTGAAAACATGAAGTTGGGCTTTTGAAATCCCAACCTAGGTAGCGGACTTGAGGTGGCCTCTAGGTAGCGGATTTGAGGACCTGATTGGGAATTGATTGTTAGTTGTGAACTTGTCTTGATATGGTTAGAAATTAGGGTTTTTGGTTGTGAAAAATTGAAGGAAAATGTATGTTATGGCCAAAACCCATGCCTGGTGATTTCAATGTTTGATTTTGGAATGTTGTGAATGTTCTTGAAGGGATTTACTTTTTGAGAAAAATGTGTATATTGTTCAAATGTATGTGAGTGTGTGTGTGTGAGTGAGTGTTTGAATTTTAAAAGGGTGAAAAATGGAGTTTTCATGAAATTTGAGAGAAAAGTGCTATTTGACTAAATTTAAAGGTTTTACTGTATTTTGGCTAAATTCTGGGGATTTTGAATATAATGATTTGATATGAAGTGTTTTATGTTAATATGAGGGTTTTAGCCAAAAGTGAGTGTCGAACGTATGGTGTAAAAAGTGATTTTGAGGTGTGAGTCCTCACTTAAACATTTTATAAAAGAGATCGTGCTTATAGTGCCAATGGGCATATCGGTGGGGTGCTCTTTTGAATGATAAAGTGATTTTCCAAAAAGATCTATTTGGAACATTGAGCCAGGGGAAATGAAAGCTTTTTCTCGAGAGAGTTTTGGAAAAATTGTCATTTGAACTAAAAAGTGAAAGTGAACTGTGTTAGTGAATGAAAAAGAATGAATTGAATCTCATTGATTGTTTTAAATTATTTTAGGGAGTGTGCAAGGTGGTGACTTTGAACCCTACGTGGAAGCTGAACCTTACTTTGGTGAGTTTCCATGCTTGTTTCGTGTTTACGTGCAAATGATTGTATATGAATGCAATGAAGTGAATGTTTTGTGAAAATTAGTTTTTAACCCTCCGATGGGGATGGTGTGTACTTTATCATACCTACTCCATATGAGTAAAAGTGATTATGAAAGTGTATTGAAGTGAGTGATTGTAAAAGTGCTTTACAGTATTATATTGTGATTGTATGTGTTTGAAAAGGTCAGGAAATTCCTGAGACCTATAGGTGAACCCTTCGACTCGAGCTGGGGGCTAGGCCTAGGCCGAGGAGAAAGGGCCGAGCCATAGGGTTATTTAAATGTCACAAAGCACAGTGACTCAGACCAGTGATACATGCTTGGGACTTGGTTCTTGAACCAATCTCCAAAAGAGCAACAACCTAGTGAAGTGAAGTGAATTGAAATGTGCTAGAGACTTGGCTTGTGGCCTTGTCTCTGTTAAGAGCACCAAACCAGTGATACATATATACAAGTGAAGTGAAGTGAAATAAAGTGTACTCGAGACTTGGCAGCGGACTTGTCTCGGAAATGAATACAATGTACACTATCAAAGTGAAGTGATAAGTGTTTGTAGTGCGGGCCCGGTGGGGGTTTTGGTGGAGTAAGGAGTAAAGAGAGTTCTACATGGTAATAGTGACAGTTGACGGAGTGTCAACTACCTGGTTCGTGGACAAGCATCATGGAACTTGGCCTCTGAGGGCCCCCGTATCCAACATTGTGTTGTTAAATGCTTTCCTATTTGTTTAAATTCCAAGTGTACTTGTATAGTGAATTTGTTTATGTATTAAGTGACTTGCATGCTTTTGGGAACTCACGGGCTTTTAGCTCACCCTTTCCATTTGTTTTCCTTAGCAGGAAATGAGAAACCGAGTGGTTGTGCCAACCATTGAGATTTGGGTTTTAATTATGTTTTGATATTTATTTTGGAGAATCTTGAATCATGTATGTTGTGAACTTTTGTATAATGGAACTTGAATGTAAGGATGGATAATCTATGTACTATGGGATTGTATTTTGGAGGTTATGTATTTGTAAGACATTGTATCCTTCTGTATTGTATCCAGGGTTTTAGTTTGATAAGTTATATTGAATGAGTGAGTGAGTGAGTCCTGACGAGAGTTGGGCAGGCGGTCCGCCGACCCCTTTGGTACGCCTTAGGGGAAGGTGGGGTCATCACACTTAGACCCAATCACTTTAAAAAGCATCATAAAGTTTCGAAATCATACTTCATAATTGCCAAATAGGGTTTCGGCCATCGCACCTCTTTTCTTTCGAAATTTTCAACTACCAGATCTATTTTCTAGCCACAATATAAACTTATTTCACGAAATTCAAACATATCCACAATCAGGTCCTCAAATCCGCTACCTAAAATCCACCTCAAGTCCGCTACCTAGGTTGGGATTTCAAGAGCCCAACTTCATCATTTCAAATATATTCAATGCTAGAAAAATAAATCGTAAATCTTTCATATTTAACTCTAATCAAGTTATAGCTAAGGGTTTTGAACCTTATACCTTTAGATCTATCAAGATCTAGCAAGATCTAATACGATCTCGTGAGCTCCTCTTCAAGCAAGTTACTTCCAAGCTTAGAAACACCAAAAGCCTCGATCTTAGCCCGAGATCCTTCTACTTGGATGGTGATTTTCAACAAAGAGCCCAAGAACAAGAGCAAAGCACCCTCACAAGCCTTCTTTCTCTTAGTTTTCTTTCTTCAAATTTTCGGATCTTACCCCTCTTCCTCTCACCTTCACACGGCTGCCAAGGATGAACAAATACAAGCCAAGATCGTCCACTAAAGCCTCACAACTTCAAGAGGTTGGATGAAGAAGGAAATGGAAGATCAAACTACACTTTTTCCTCCCATTTCTCCCTCAAGAATTTTGGACCAGCCCCTCTCCTTCCTTCCCTCTCTCACGGCTGCAACAACCAAGAAAATGGAAGTCTTCAATGGTGGCTTGAAGGTTGAAGAAAGGAAGGAAGAAGAAATGGAAGAAACTAGCAAGCTTTCTCTCTCTCTTTTCTCCTTCACTCTCTCAGCCTCTCTCTCTCTCTATGCTCCAATTTTTGCAGCTGAAAATGAAGTCTCAAGGAACCAAAAAGTCAAGCCTTAAGGGACAAAAAGGTGCAAATCCCCTGATTCGGGGAAAAGTGACTTTGTGGTCACTTTATATTGCGTTGAGCGCGACAGTCTAACTTACACTATTTTACTTCATTCCCAACACTGTCCAATCTTAATAATATCTCTGTAATATCACTGCATATGCTCGAATTCAATTCCAAGTCACTATTCATACTTCGGAACAAAATTTAACACTTAACTCGGCCGAAACCACACACCGGTAAATAATTCGTGTAAAATTCTCTAAATTAGAAAATATTCAATTTAAACATAAATTCACTCATTTTTCAATGAATAAATACAATATAAATAATGTTTTGTATTTTTGAAATAAAATCTGAATTTTGAGGCCCTCACAGAGATTGCTACTGGTTCTGTCGGACGATCGCTTCGGGCGTCCGATAGTTTACGACAACACCTTCGGACGATGCTTTCGGACACAGGACAGTTAGATGTTTGACAGATTGAGAATGAAATTTAAATAGCTATTGGTTTTGTCGGACGGTGGGTTCGGACGTCCGACAAAGGTTCGGATGTTCGAAACTCCAACGGCTATTTTTCTAACAGCCATTTTTTTTATCGTTGAAGAGTTTCTTGAGACCATTTCTCACACTCTATAAATACCCACAAGTTCAAGAAGATAAAGGACTTTTGCCTACTTGAAATACAAGCTTACAAGTGAAATATTTGGGTAGAAATCTTCTTTGTTTGTTGTATAGGTGTGGAAAAAGTAGGGATTGTGAGGTTACTCAATTGGAGGGATAAAAGCTTGGTGAAGGTTGCCTTACTTGTAATAGTAGTTCTTAATTGGTTGAGTGAATTTTCAATTGTAGCTTGTTGAGGGTTAATTAGGATAGTTGTAAAACTCATTGGTTCAACTAAAGGCTTTTAGGGTGAGGAAGAAGTGAGATTTCATTTGTATAAGTTGGTTAGCTTCACCTTCAATTGAAAAAACTAGTAGTGGATTTTATTCTAATTCGGTGCAACTTGGAAATTTGGTTTGCAATTTGTTCTCTATCTCTTTTCTTTATTGTACTTAATTTCACCTATCTTTGTGCATACTTGAGAAGTGTTTGTGCTTATTTTATTGGGTGAATTCTTGCCATATTTTCTTGTCTTGCTAAACAATCTAATTCACCCCCTTTTGGTTGCATTTGGGACCTACAACTTCCTAGCATATATAACTCAAGCACAATTATCATTTCTAAACTTAGCTGTCACCTTACTGTATCTTGTTTTACAAACTTATAAGGCCTTCCCTGTTTCACACTACAGTTATTTACAGCAGTCTTGAAAAGATCTAGGCTTGTAAAGTATATACTCATCTCTAGTTTTGGATTGTCAGTGTCTTTAGGATCCAAAACAATATGCCTCCCAGTAGAATAGTCATCATCAGATTCATGCATGCTTTCAAAATTAGATTCTGAATCAGGAACTATCTCCTTATCCTCCCCCTCAACTTCTATATCATTTACACTCAAAGGATCAATTCTTGCACTCATATTTTCTTTTCTATGATTGTTTACCCCTAACGACTCAGCATTTTTGTTCACATTCTCTTCAAATATAGCATCATCAGCATCATCACCAATTTCATAATCTGAATTGATAGCTGAAAAATATGTTTCATCACCATAATTAGAGTCATTATCAGCACCTATTCCACAATTACAATCATTACCAACACCTTCTCCTTCACATTCATCCCTAATATCTTTGTTACCATTACCATTTTCATCTTCCATTTCATTCTCAACTACAGCATATGGATCATAACCAAATTGCTGCACTAGAATTTCATGAAAGGAAACTTCAAGATATAAGTTAACTTCCCTACTTGATCCACCCTGCCTATTAATGTAGCTATTCAACTCCTTACTATTATCTATCCTTCTAAAGGTGTTATTTTCCCAACCATAGTACACCTTATGAGCATATACCCAAGCACTCTCCGTTAATCTATCTACCTCAAAAAGACTTAAACCTATATTCTCAACATAGTAAAAAACACACAAATCTCCACCTTCATAATGGGGTTGAGGAGTATATGAAATGAGCCCTCTATGGTGACATCTTAATGTAATAAGTGTACTGCCTTCTTCTGGATAAAGAAAACAAACAAAAGCATACAACATACATCAGAAAATAAAACTGTGAATCTTCATAAGTTAGCATTTGGCCCACACAACAATTTTCAGAGCGAGGGTTCACTTTAACACTTCTTTCATACACATGTTGAATACAACCAAAAAACTGCATTATTGTTTAATGAATCTCTAAACCCATATATCATTGTCAAGAGCACCTATGATGCAAACATAAGGGTCCACAAGTACACTATGATAATCAAATCAAGACAAAGTTTTCTTTTTTTATTTCTACATGCCAAAACTCTAAGCAGTGGCCATTTTCTTAATCAAGCACCATTAAAAAAAGTCCAAACACAAGAGACCGCATATAAGGCACCCTACTCATAAAAATATAAATTTTACAGTTCTAATGCTTTATTTAATACTTCATTTATAGTATAGAACAAATACCATAATTTGGGGGTGGACAAATGTTGAGCTCTTTCTTTCGCAAGGCCATTTTCCTTAGGCTACCTTCTCCACAGTGTTCGTTTATCTCCACTTCCTTGCTGGTCGATGATCGATGATCGATTTAGGAGCCATTGGGTGGATGCAATCTTCTTAGGGCTATACAGAGAAGAAGAGAGAAGACAAATCGGGTTTTACCCATTTTTTGTTAGATGTAAGAGGAATACGTTGGGTTTTGACCCCCTTTTTTTGTTGGGTATTGACCCCCTTTTTTTGTTGGGTATAGTAATGGGGCTAACGGAGCATGCTGCTCACGTGTAGCTCTCCTTCCAAATTTAACACATTTCTATCAATTGTCCTACATTGGCCAAAATTAAGATACTTTGGGGATGAAATGTATTCCTGTTAAAACTTTGGGGACGAAATTGGTCATCAGACCAAAGTTTGGGGATGAAAAGTGCATTTTTTTTTTCCAAATTTAAATAAGTGACTCGCGACTTTCTCTCCCTCTTTGCTCGAAATTGGACAGAAATATTTTCTTAAACTGTAGCATTACTCTATCCCTCCAACTCTACATTTTCTTTTTTCTCTACCCCACCTAAAACTCATAAACGATAGAAAACTTAAAGCCCAAGTTGGATTGTATTTTTGAAAAATTTTTGCAGAAAAATTAATGTAACACTTTTTTTAAAGGACAACGTTTTAATACAGTATAAGTGTATAATTTTTTCAATAGTACCAGGTTTAGATCATGCCACATAACATAAATTTAAATTTGAAATTCAAATCATGCACATGTAGCATGTATCCAAAACTGTTAGTATAAAAAAAATCACTACACTGTTAGTGTACAAAAAGTTAATCCTTTTTTAAAATGTGATGTGAGGTTAAAAGGCAATTACAAAATATGTAAAAAAAATATTCATGAAAAATGAAAAAGTTCTCCAAAAAGTAGAAACTGGAACAAGTCTTTGGTTTTTCTTTCTTCAAATCTAAACTCCCAAATTAAGCCTAAGATTTGTTGGAACAATGCAAAAGAGAAAATAAATAATGGTTTCAAATTGTGATCATAAATCACTTTTCTTAAAGCTTTATTCATCCACTATAATCTGCAAAAGATTCAGGACGAATATTCTCTAGGATAAAATGAAATTTGGTTGTGTAAACTCTAGACTAATTCTAACAACCCCCTATAACAAAGAAGAAAAGTGTAGAAATTTTTCTAGACTTTGAAGATCTTAAATTTGTAGTCAAAAGACTCCTAATTGATCCACATATATAAGTTTTCATCTCCCATAAAAACTTGTCATCGTTAAGAAATGTCTGGAGTTTTATTATTTCAAGTAACGGCTAAAACCTGAAAGGCTGCAAATGAAATGTTAACAGACACTTCGAATCTATGGCTGGATTCACTACGTAATCAGCCAAATTGGTGGGTCAGATTCTACCCAAAAAGATGTTTACACTCTACCTTGAATTCATGGCACGAATACCATCCACTACCTTCACAATCCATGGAGTGATTCGAATCCAATCCAGAATCACATTTCAATCCATGGATAGATTCTATACAAATTTTCAATATAGTTGAAAATATTCCAACAATCTCTTGCCATTTCAATATATGGAAATTCCTTTATGGATCACTGAAAAATTCTAATAACCTATGCATCAACAATATTATCTTTCGATTGAACCATCATCTTAGTGTTAACTAATCATAGCTTGTTAATACTACTTAGTAGACAAACTTTGAACTTAGAGCACATGTTACAAGTCAGTTTTATCAACACACACAGATTCACTTTTTCTCAATTTGTCTTATATAAATGATACATTTTACGGCCTTGTGTCACTATCTTTTCATGAATGTATCAAGCCAAACCCTTAACTTTGAAGTTTGCCAAAAACCAACATTTATATAGGCGACATCTTAGTGTCCCTGCCATTAGTAGTACTTTCAAGATTCGTTAAAAGTCCAATGACTCACCTTTATATTTGTACTGGCTAGAATAATACGTACTATTCTACCTTGAGATGTTCAAATTTGACATAATGCATCAATCACTAGAATGATGTACTTTCACTCATTGAATTCAAAACTAGACGTTGTATCTAGTGCTAAATTGAGGTTCCACTGTTAGTGATCAAGGATTTTGGGCTTGAATATCATCCCTCTTAGTTTGTCATTGTAAGTCAGACTATATACTCTTAAAAATATATTGTCCCCATTACAAATCACATAGACATCAATCTTGGTGCCATTGCATTTCTTGCATCACATGTTTTTAGAAAGTTAATGTTATGTATTTAAGGAAATATATCCTTTCAAAATAAAAGACATAAATTTTGCAATATTTATCCAACATTTTATGTCATGCAAAACACATTGTAATCAATCACATATTAATCAACCATTTTCCTTTCTCATGGTTCTCACATTTTGGTTCTACAAAGAAGTATATTTCACTTTTTCAATGTTGCAAGCTTGCTTTTCATTTGACAAGGCTAACCTTTGAACCCAAGGACCAAATTAAAGAAAAATTGAATATGATTGATACTTATAAATAGTTGCAACATATATATCAAATACGTTCATAACTTCTCATAAGTTGTGTCATTCAAGAGATCATTCGAGAGATATCTCCACTCCAATAACAAACTTTCAGAAAGTTATCAAAAGTTTAGATACAATTAGATAGTGCTTAGTCTCCCAGACCACAACAATGTGTCAAAAAAAATATAAAATAACTGGACTATCACTCAATTCTATTTATGATATGGACTCTATCCAAGTCAAGCACTAAAGTTGTAGCAACTTATTCAAATCTAATCTAAGTATATGAACACAATATAACATAGAAGATATCATGTCATGACACATATGTTATATCAATTATAAATCATAATTAAAAATTTAATATCAAGTTTATTTCAATTATATTATCATAATTGAATATTTAAGACATCTACCATATCAATATTTGACCATAACCAAAATGAAATATAATAACAATTCAGTTGCTTGCAAATTTTCAAATTGTGGGTTTTCCATGGATAAACTACCAATTTAACTCTTTATATTACTCCACAAGCAACACAATGGAATGTACATATAAGAGATGAGTTTAAGGCATACCTTCAAAAATCAATGTATACATATATATCATACCGTTGTATTACATTTAAATGACAATCATCTCTATTTCATATTTATATTCATTCCCAACTATTTCATTCTTGTCCATTGTGGATCTCATCTCACGTCTCTTCTTCTTCATTTGTTGCAATTTCTTCCATCGAAGGAAGTTTCCTCCATTGACACCATCAAGTTTTGAGAATGTTAAAAGTCAAACCTTTGATAGTACTAGCCATTTCAAAGAACGCCTTAAGATTGTTGGAACAATGCAAAACAGAAAATAAGGAGTAGCTTCAAATCGTGATCATAAATCACTTTCCTTTAAAACTTTATTCGTCCACTATAATATGCAAAAGATTTAGGACAAATATCATCTTGGATAAGATGAAGTTTGATTGTATAAGTTCTGAACTAAATCTAACAACCCCCTACAATAAAGAAGAAAAGAGTAGAAGTTTTTCTAAATTTTGAAGATCTTAAGTTTGCAACCAAAAGACCCCAAATTAATCCATATATATGAGTTTTCATATCCCTTAAGCAACATCTAACCATTAAGAAACGTCTGGAGTTATATCATTTCAAGTAATGGTTAAATTCTGAAAGATTGCAAATGAAACGCCAACAGACACTTCGAATCTATGACTGGATTCACTACATAGTTGGTTCGATTGGTGGGTTGGATTCTACCCAAAGAGATGTTTACATTCTGCCTTGAATTCATAGCATGAATCTGGTCCACTACCTTCACAAGTAGTCGACGAATCGAACAATTTGAGTCCTACGGGGGAGATTTACACTTGGAAATCATGATGATTATTGGGGAGATTTCTTTTTCTATGGAGGACCAGGACAGAATGGTAATTGCTCGTGATGTTTTGGTGTCAACAAATGATGTTTTGTCTCCGTAAATGAATAGATGGAAAACGGCAAGAGTTAAATGATCAGATGAACAAGAATTGCAATGTTGGAAGGCTAAATGCAATACAAACTAAGATTTATATTAGCAATCTTCTAATATTGCACCATCTCGTTGTTAGCTATCTACTTCCTAAGATCATAATTTGTGTGTGTGTGTGTATATATATAAACTATCTACTTCCAACCAAAAATAGGTGGGTGGTCACTACGTATGACATATGGAGTCTTATATAAACTATCTATTTCCTACCAAAAATAGGTGGGTGGTCACTACGTATGACATATGGAGTCTTCAATTGTACCATCTCCTTATTAACTATATGCTTCCACGAAAAACAAGTGTTTACCAATCATCTCGCACAGGATGGTCATCAAGAGAATGCCTGTATCATTGACATAGAATTTTCCTAAAAATGATGCTTAAAATAAGATTGGACTATATTAATTAAGTAGAGCATTACTAAACTTTAACATGGAGCAATTGCCTCGAAACCGCGGAAGCAAGATCTCCATAAGACCAAGACTAATTAGTAGGATATATATATATATATATATATTTGGTGTAAAACCTGATATACAGGGGAGAAATGCCAACCCTAAATTTTTTTAGCATGAAAAATAAATACATAAAAGGCTAGGGACACCTAACCTTGAGTACGAGGTTCCTGGTTTGACTCTCAACCTCTCTAAATTTTTCTTTGTGAAACTTAGAGTCTTCCCTTAAACAACCAAAAAAAAAAAAATCTTTACGTGCAAATCATTTAACTGAAAAAATTGAAAAATATCTTTTAAAGAAAAAATCATCCTTTTATAATTAGGAGAGTAAAGAGATGGCTCAAAATTAGAAGTAAAGATATCCATTTTGAATTTATTGCCATTACACAGGGTCACCAACTAATACATGGAATGAGAATTGAATCGATTGATTTTTTTTTTTTATAAATATTTTAACACTAAACCTTTATTCATTGAGTAAGAAAGAGTTCACACTTGGTTTACTCCAAAGACAACCTTAACATGAAGCAACGAGACTAAGGAAGAAAAAAAGTAAATTTATCAAAATCCCAAATATAATATAGAATAATTTCCCTTTTTTCTCTACTCCTTCCAACAGCATCTCGAACTAGTTGAAGTGTCTTGCACATCTCATATAGTATTTCTGAAAATTCGCAAACCATATATGATACACAGTTGCAGCCAAAGACGAGTGCAACTCAGAGAACTTGAATGCCTTCTTCAGTACTGATTAAGCAGAATGCCAACACAATTCTGCAATTTATGCGAAGATGCTTCGGTCCTAGTGATGAAAAGCTTTGACAGCTTGCTTTACTAGGAGCAGCTTGCATAATTTTAGGAATAAAGGTATCCATGTTTGTTTGTTGTGTTTGTTCTGCATAGAAAAATGTAATAAGTGTTTATTTTGTATGCTTGAAGTAGGATTATTTATTTAGTTTTTGTGCGTTTTTGTTATTTAACGGCTAATTGACAAGGGTTTCTAGTGAAATTTTGCATCTTATGGTTTAAAAAGAAAAATTGCATTTCTATGCATTAATGTAATGAAAACTTCATGTTTTTGTAGGATTAACTGCTCAATCATCAAATGAAGTGAAATGAGAAGATATTTGCATAATTATTGTTGATGTGAATTAATTTCAGGTAATGAAACTTGGAAGAGAAGTTGGAAAATTGAAATATCCAAAGTTGATAAAATTCCAAATTGAGATGAGCATAATGCAATTCAAATATCGAGAAATCAAAGGATCAAAAGTTGAAGGATTTAATGCTTCAATTTCACGACAAAAGATTCGGATTTTGCAAGTTTGAGCAGATTCGCGACCCTGAAACGCGATGCAATAATTGGAAAAATCAAACAGCTCGCGCATCCCTTGTGAGAGGAGACAGGGGAGATGATCCGCGATGGGATCCGCGAGCCTCTGCCTCACAGATCCACCTCACGGATCAGTGATAAAGACTGATTCAACTTGCAGCCGAATTCCAGAATTTTCCAACTCACTTCCAGCTCAACTTTCAGACGAATTTCAGCTGAAAGTTGCGTGAAGAATCTTGTAAAGTTGAAGAAACAACTCATAGCAAATCCAAAACACAATTTGCATCAACTTTACAACTCATTTGATGCTAGATTAAGATTGAATTCAATGCATGAAGACACTTTGAAGCATTTCAAGGGTAAGAAGATTCAATGAAGACATTTTTCTTGACTTTTGAACCTCAAATATTTCTTGTGTTCACATGAGGAAGTTTTAGAGGCTTATGGAGGATTTTCTCTATAAATAGGGCCTTTGGTAGACATTTTGATAGAACTTTAGAAAGGCTAGAATTACTACCAAAATGTAGTCTTCACTAGTTTTTCTTAGTTCTTTAATCTAGTATAGTTAGTAGTGTAGTTACAGTATAATTCAAGTATTTTTAGCTAAAGTTTATGCCTTGAGTTATGGATGAACTTTCTATATCTTGTTTGTGATGTTTACTTAGTTATTTGATGCTATTGTTTTGAGCAAGTATTTAGTACTTTGGCTTTTATAATCATGATTAACCGGCCATTAATTGTGATAATCTCAAGGTGTTAAGTTTAAATGAAAATGAGAATTTGACACTAGTTCATGAGGTGTTAAACCTAGGAAGTGACTCACTTACATAGGGTGGCGCCTTTGTGGCTTTAGTGATTCATTTCATGTAATTTCATTGAGCAAATGAACTTGTAGTTAATTCCATAACCACAAGTGTAGGTATGGTTTAGCTATAAGTATAGTTGATTCATTACGAAAGTATGTTTCACGTGCATTAGGAAATTACGCCATGTTTAGCCAAAATAATAACATTAATTCAACCAGTAACTTCATTTGCAAGAGTAGTAAGGAATTCCATAACTTGAGGAGCTTTTAATTGTTATTTTTACTTATTTTATTTCATGTTTGTAATTTAGATTAATTTGCTTACTTGTAACAGTCTAAATAATAGAGGAGTTCGAAAATCACCGATACTTAACATTCTTCCCTGTGGGATCGACACCTATACTGCCCTATGCTCGATAAACGATCTGTATACTTGTAGTAAAAGGGGTTGTTTAGGTTTTATATTAAAATGTAGTGTATGGTAAAACCTCGTCAAAATGCTTGAATGAAGAGGTTTAGAGAGGCAAGTGTAACAAGGAAATTATGTGGACAAGGATCGCAGCTGATACTTGATACAATTGACACCCATCAAATTATCGTGATCTAAGCCAATCACATTCAATACAATAATTAAATTCAGGTATTTGCTTTTAATTTTGTCATGTCTCATGTCTGAGACACAATATTATGGCCCTTTAAAACTTTTGTTTAACCACAATAAAAAAAAATTGGTAAAAAGAAAATCTTGTTTTACAAAAAGTTTGAGGTCACAGATTCATACCATTACAAACATAAACATAACAAGTCTAATGAAATCTGAAATTAGTCCATGATTGCATCTATCTTGGTTGTGTAGAATTAGTAGGGGGGCACCAAGGCCACGATTATCAAGGTTTACAAACAATCAACACCAGCAATTAATACCTAGGAATGCATCACTATTCCTGCACGTGGTTTTCAGTAATTCTTAGAAAATGATCATGTAATTAGGTAAATTCTTATAAATAGATGTGATTGCTAAAGCTCTTTTAGGTGAGTGCAGGTTAATATATCACTAGATCTTGATCAAGTTAGAGGCTTTGTGACAAATATATTGCAGCTGCTTTTTCTGTATAATCATAATAGTTTCCTATTGACAAAGGATGATTAATTTTGAACAAGTGAATATGTAACGTAAGACATTTGGAATTTATTGCGAATAAAATTCATAAAGATGAGAAGTTAAGAATTATAGAGGAACTTCCACAACCAAAGTTAAATGATGATAATGCCAATTAGGGCCTGAATAGACGCACAGACCCTCTTTCTTTATTGTTCTTTCTTTTTCTTCTCCTTTTTTCCTTCTATTTCTACTTTTATTTTTCTAGTTTTTCCCAAATCACACATTCTTCCCCAAATCAACACCAACGAACACCACAACCACCGGTTAAAAGACCCAACTTTTTTCCTTATTGAGTTGAAATTTCCACCTGAAACAAAAAAGTGGCTGATGGTTGTGGATGCGGGGATTCTTACATCTGAGAAACAAAGAGATTGCTTAGGACGTACTTGAATTGCAATTGTTTATTAATAAGAAAGTGGTATTAATTTAACTAATTTTCTAAATTGAAGAATAGAAATCCTAAATTTTTGATAGGGATGGATTATTTAAAATCAAAAGTAAGGAAGAGGGAATTAATCTGCAAGAAGGGAAATGATATTGGAACATAAAATACACTAAACAGCTGATGTTTAAGAAATAAACGTTAGAAAATTTAAGTACATAGAGAGACAGATTTTTAATGTTACCAAATGTTAAGAAACTTGAAAATGAAATTAATTGGGAGGATATTCTTTGATTTGGTTGAAAAAGAAGAATTAAAAAAAATTAATAGAGCTCTTGTCCAAGTCAGTGCCTTTGTGAAAATTCATTTGGGACTGTTTTTAAGTATGCCCATAATAGATTCCTTTGGATTTAAAAAAAAATTGAAATGAAGTTGATAAAGTGAGAGCTTATTAATTAGGATTTATTGAGAATCAAATTCATTAAGATAAGAAGCTAAGAACCGAAAATGAAATAACTTCCACTGCCATACTTCGATGAAAAACATGGATAACGTCTTTTAGTGAGTGGGAAAAATATAATAAAAAGAAAAATGTCGAATGTAATTAAGGGCATAGAATTAAAAATGTATTATTGAAGAAAAGGATAGAATTGCGTTTAAATAAGCTTTATAGCTAGAAAATTGTGTAAGCACACTTGGCATGCAATAGCATGTATACTATGTGGAGTTTATATATATATATATAGATATAGGCATCCTACCAAATATGGTAAAAAATAACGTGATATATATTTAATTTATCTGTGGAAATTAAATCTAAATTCAATTAGAAACCATAGCTTGTTACATCGGATCGTAGTTGCTATACATAATCTTTTATATAGATATATATATAGCAAGTTAGGGAGGGGAAAAGTATGAAGGTTTTTAAGACTTACCATAACTTCAACGTTAGGCAAATAGGGAATGCCAAAAATGTACCAAAATATAAATGGTAACAAATAATTCGAATGGGGCAACAATCCTGCAAATTGGTTATATTACTTTGAAAGCTTATAAAAATTCAACTGCTCATGAGATCCAACGCACACTAATGACCCCAGAATTTAACTAGTTATGGATCGTCAATTCTGTATGGTGAATGTAATGAAGTATTCTATTGCTTTTTTCTATTATCAATGGCAAGCTTTTGTGATGCCACAAGCAAGAAGATTTTGGTAAAGAAAAAGTTGAGCCACCGAAACAAGAACCCTGTCAAGTCCATCAAGGTTGTCCCTCCTTTTGTAGATAGCACGTGAATCCTTCCACACTCATTTTGAATGGGGCTTGCATTCATGTTCTTGTGTACATATATCCATGTGCTTGTGTGTTTGTGTGTGTGTTTTTTTGCTTATGCACTTTTTGTATTCTGGTCCTCTATTCACTTGTATAATTTATCGAAAGGTTAAGCATGGTTTTTATGTTCTGAAATTGACAAATTTCTTACTTCAAATGGCAGAGCCCAGACGATGATATTATTGATTGCATTCATATTTATGATCAGCCAGCATTTGATCACCCTTTGCTCAAGAACCATACTATTTTGGTGAGCTTTTGTTCTACTTAAATGCAATACAAAAGAGAATTCTCTACTTTTATAGGTTAACGTTCAAATACATCTCATAATTGTGTTATTTGATGAAAGGAAAGATGTATATGTTTGGATCTTGCAGACAAGGCCTAGTTTTCACCCAGAAAAAGATATTATTGATGAAAATGATGCAATTAATTTTAAAGACCATAGAGAGGAGGATGAAATCGCTCAGTTATGGCAACTGAATGGAAGGTGTCCTGAGGGTACCATTCCTATCGAAGAGACCGAAATCGAAGCAATATCAAGAGATTTGCCAGCTGGAAGAAGCACAAAAACATTCTCCAGCTTTCTCCAGTTGATATGAAGGTGAAGCGGGTCAATGGAACTATTCTTGAGGTACCACAAACATCAGGAAAATTTTTGTTTAGATAAAGGCATGAAATATTTTATACCTTTCTGCATTTGGAAAAAGAAGCACAAATAGTTGTAAATACAATGTGTTTATTTGGATAGGAAATTTACTCCCAAAATTTACTTGCTAAGCAGTTTAACACTTTTCCAAGTAATTCATCAAAAAGTATTTATACAGTTTTGTATCAGTTATCTTATAATTAGCTACCATTCATGTGGGGTTGTACATATCAATTATATCAGAGTTCAGTAATGTAATTTGTACCATACATTTTCAAAAATTTGTACTAGTGGTTAAATTCGGACGGTAAATTGTTTGGAACGGTTGCCAGTGTTAGACTTCTGACACACATAATACAATGATCATTGCACTGTAGAATATGCTTGCTACTCAAATACCAATAGAAAAAAATTAGATCTGCCTCCAATAGAAAATTGAATATTTTTTAATAGTGTTGTTTAAAAAACTTAAACTTTTAAGTCGTCAAAAATCTAAAATCATTTTATATTATACTTAAGTTATGATGTACTAAACTTCATCCCCCTCGATGCAAACTTTCTTGGTCCGTCCCTGATATTGGTTGCCTGGTCTTCTATATGAATAGAATCTTGTCGCAGAACACTAATTTTGGAGGAGTTTGAATTCATTAATTTTTCCTGTTTTAGTTTAATTTTCTTGTTAGTTGATTTGTTTTCATTTCAACTCTTTAGCGTGCATTTGCATACGTGCAAAGTGGCAAGTAATTTGGGACAAAGGCATCTCTGAATATTTGGAAACCCCAAGTTCAGAACCATGAGTTTAGCTCGTCACAGATTTGGATTCTTGGAATTCCTAATGCAAAAGGCAACTCAATTGAAGCTGGTTGGATGGTACTTCATCTCTATAATCTTTTCTTTCTTACTCATTTTCTTGTTAATTTATAAACATTTAGGCATTTGGCTCATACTTCGTGATTTACTTAATTTGCTTATCAAAATAACAGGTATTCCCAGATCTTTATGAAGATAATACAACAACTCTTCACCTATTGGACTGTAAGTCATTACATATAATCAAAACTTTTGTTATGCATCTGTACTGAAATTTTGCAATGGTAACAGGATGATGGCTGTCATAACATCGGGTGTCACAGCTTGGACTGTCCTGGCTTTGTTCAGACGAACAACAACATAGTATTGGGTGCAAGATTCGCCATATCGGCCGATTCCGAGTTAACTCGTCCGAATCATAACCGGAACGGAAGGCACCGGTATGATACCGGCACCCGCATCGCCATTTGATCAGGATCGGAGTTGACTCGGGTTGACTCGGCCAATATTGACCAAGTCAACTTAGATCGACAAGAAATCATTAAAATTCGCTGAGTTTGACCGAGTCAAATCACGAGTTACAATGGAAAGCAAAAAAGGTGTAAGAGAAACTTGAGGTGGAATTCAATACCTCCAGTAAGCTTGAATCTACTAACTACATCACCTGTTAGAGTCGATCGTCTACCCAACATGGATCTCTTTCTCCTGCAAGTCCTTAATACCCATCCCATCTTCTTCGCTAGTGCCTCCCATCGGATCTAGTTGAACTTTCTTCAAAGTTGTGGTTGGAAGACTCATAATTTTGTTGGGACTGATCCTGATCTTCAAATTGAATGAACAAGAAAAATTGGAGTAAAATTGGTAGTAAGACAAATCTAGGGCATGGGAAGAGTACTAATTGCAGGAGTATTGAGGAGGAAGTGGGTTTTCAAGAGCAGGGCACTATATGGATAAAAAAATTAGCAGTAGGGAAATCTATTGCTAATGGATTTGCAGAAAGGGAAGACGAATCAGTCGGAGAAGATGAGGTGGTTTTTTTGGGTGGAAAGGAAGCGAAGGATGTGTTTACATGGGGATTAGTTTTAGGCTTAATTACAAAGTGCTCCCTGTAATTATGAATTAGTAGTAAATTACCCCTATATTTACAGAACATACAAAAATCATTTACTTTTAATAATATGAGATTAATAACTAGAGTAGCGTCACTTTCTTTAAATAATTACTAAGTATCCATGTTAATGTAGGTATTTATCAAATTTAATTTGATAATTATATTGGTTATAGTATTCCCTATTTTTAGTAATTTTTTTACAATTTTTGGAAAGCCTTATATGTTCTAAGTTGCGTATCACCTGATATCCAACCGATACGTCGCGACGGATGTGGAATAACTGCGACCCGCGATGGCGAACCATGATTGGGAGACAGCATTTCCGGGATTTCTACCTATCATTCGACCCAATATGAACTCGCGTTGCATATTTGGAAGGTAATGAGAATCAAAATGGTTGAGAAATCAACATAGGCTAAATGTTAACAGGCTTACCATCTGATAACATACTTCTTTCTGATTATCCTGATTCTTCCTTTGCCCCTTGTTTTTTCTTCGGACTCGAAGAATTGATCTAGTGGTTAAACTACATTTCTTTAGGATCCAAAGAAAGATGTTTGGTGGCTAGCATATGGAAGGGACGATATTATAATTGGCTATTGGCCTGCTTCCATATTCTCAGACCTGGCTGAGAGTGCTACAGTGATTGGATGGGGTGGAGAGGCTGCAAAATCTGCAATAGATGGGCAGCACACTACAACTCAAAAGGGTATGGCCATTTTGCTGAAGAAAAATTTCAAGGATCAAGTTTTATCAGAAGTCTTCAAGTAGTCAATGAATCAAACATTTTGAGCCCTGCTGAAAATATCCAAGTTCGTGTCGACAGGCCGAGTTGCTATAATGCAGTACTTGATGATAAGCAACTTTACTGGGGAGAAACCATTTACTTTGTAGGACGAGGAAAAAATAATAATTGTCCATGATATTTTGGCATTGATTAATGATGCAATTAATCTGGAAAATGAGTAAATGATTATGCAAAGGAGACTAGCTTTCTTTTTTTTTTTTTTGTGAAGTAAATTAAATTTCAAGATTTGTAAAAATTTAACTGGAAGAGAAGCGCCCCAAGTCCGCGTCTACATGTTCATTTGTGGATAAAAGAAGGTGATTGACGTTTTAATTAGAAGAAAACAGAATGCATGGATTCCTTTATTTTGTTGATCGGAGCTCAATGAAACCAGATAAAAACTGAACGAACTTTCTCTCTACCTCTTCTTTTTTCAATCTCTCCTCCAATTTTGTATAATTTTTTTATTTGTCTAATAAAGTCTCTTCTAATTTTCTTAGTGAGAATTTTTTGTTTCTTTTAGGAATTTTGAAAGAGAGCTTTTTCTTCTCTTAGGGATTCCTATGAAGATTTTTCTTTTATTTTTCCTTCTTCATTGATAGATCTAAAATTATTTCTATTCTAGTTGTTGGATCTAAAATTCTTTTGGATCTTAAATCTATTCTAGTAGATTTCATCATCATTATTAGAGTTTAAATCCGTTGATTAATAGATTTGGTAATTGCAACATGCACAAGAGGAGGTGATACGAACGTCGCCAACCTATGACGAAACCCGTACAGACCACACGGATCTAGAAGGGTGAATTTGCGTTTGACTCAACGAACACAGCGGAAGAATCAAGAACCCGTTGATCACACGGTCAACGATCTCTTGATATGGTAGAGACGCCACAATTTAGCGCGTTCCTAGATTGATAAGTCTGATCGAATACCCTAGAACGATCTAAGATATTCAAGAAATGCTTCAAGAAGCAAGAGAGAGAGAGACTCTCAAAGGTTTCTGTATATTCTGAAAATAATCTGATGAATGTACATAAGAAATGGCTTAAATACTCCTAACTAATAGCTAGATAACTCACTTCTAAACCCAAGGTTCGGCCAAAGGCTCTCTGGGGTGAACCATGGGCTGAACTAAATTTAATTACGAAAATTATAAGAATTAACAAAAAAATTACAAAATTTAACGACGAGGATCCGTGATGTATGGCTCACGGATTGGTCTGCGGATCTAACAACTTTGGCTTCTGATCAAGAAACACGAGGCATGGATTCGCGAGGTGATGTCTCGCGGCATGGTTTGCGATTCGCATTTTCTGCATGTTTCTTTGTCTAGCCCACTTGTTGTACTTCTCCACGGGCCGTAGGACTCAGAGGCTTGGACCCCTGTCCAGGACCTGGAGTAATGTGACTTGTCTCGATTCATTGAACCCTTCAATGATCCTAGGTTCTCCAACTGATGCTTGAACTGCACGTGAATGTAGCTAACCTTTTCTTTAGGGAGATTGTTCGTTGCATGGCATTCCTAGGACAATAGTGTCCGATAGAGATGTAAAATTTCTGTCTTATTTCTGGAAGACATTGTGGGGGAAGTTGGGAACTAAGTTGCTCTTTTCTACGTCCAGCCACCCACAAACTGATGGTCAAACAGAGGTTGTTAACCGTACACTATCCACGTTACTTAGAGCCATCATTAAAAAGAATTTGAAAACTTGGGAGGAGTGTTTACCACATGTAGAATTTGCATATAACCGTACCGTGCACAGTGCTACTCAATTTTCCCCTTTTGAGGTTGTTTACGGTTTTAATCCACTAACCCCTCTTGATCTCATGCCTTTGCCTATGTCGGAGCATACTAACCTGGATGGCAGGAAAAAGGCAGAGTTCGTGAAGTCCCTTCATCAGCAGGTACGTGCCAACATTGAGGCCAGGACTGCGTAGTATCTTAGACATGGAAATAAGGGACGACGTAAGATGGTTTTTGAACCAGGAGACTGGGTCTGGCTACACGTGCGTAAGGAACGCTTCCCCGTGCAATGCAGCAACAAGCTTCTTCCCCATGGAGACGGTCCTTTCCGAATTGTGGAGTGTGTTAATGACAACGCCTACAAGCTCGACCTACCTGGTGAGTACAATGTCTCCGCTACCTTCAATGTTGCTAATTTGAGTTCCTTCCTTGCAGATGACGAAGGCGATTTGAGGACAAATCTTTTCCAAAAGGAGGGGAATGATGACGAAGGTGAGCCGGTGATGCACGTAGAGCAAGTAAAGGTGCCCTTGGGGCCAATGATGCGTGCTCGAGCCAAGCAAATGCGGGAGGCGTTACAAACCCTCGTACGTGCGGTTCAAGCATCGGTTGGAGAACCTAGGACCATTGAAGGGCTCAATGAGTCGAGACAACTCACATTACTCCAGGTCCTGGACAGGGGTCCAAGCCTCTGAGTCCTACGGCCCATGGAGAAGTACAACAAGTGGGCCAGCCAAAGAAACGTGCAGAAAACGCGAATCGTGAACCAAGCTGCGAGACATCACCTCGCGAATCCATGCCTCGCGTTTCTTGATCAGAAGCCAAAGTTGTTAGATCCGCGGACCAATCCACAAGCCATACATCGCGGATCCTAGTCATTAAATTTTGTAATTTTTTTGTTAATTCTTATAATTTTCATAATTAAATTTAGTTCAACCCATGGTTCACCCCAGAGAGCCTTTAGCCGAACCCTGGGTTTAGAAGTGAGTTATCTAGCTATTAGTTAGGAGTATTTAAGCCATTTCTTATGTACATTCATCAGATTATTTTCAGAATATACAGAAACCTTTGAGAGTCTCTCTCTCTCTTGCTTCTTGAAGCATTTCTTGAATATCTTAGATCGTTCTAGGGTATTCGATCAGACTTATCAATCTAAGAACGCGCTATATTGTGGCGTTTCTACCATATCAAGAGATCGTTGACCGTGTGATCAACGGGTTCTTGATTCTTCCACTGTGTTCGTTGAGTCAAACGCAAATTCACCTTTCTAGATCTGTGTAGTCTGTACGGGTTTCGTCATAGGTTGGCGACGTTCGTATCAGGAGGTACAGTAATTTACCTGCTAAAAGTCTACTTTGAAATTTCATGTATTTTTCAGATTTGTTTATAATTTTTCGAAACTATTGTATCTGTTAATTTGTAGATTTATAATTTTTAGTGCATGTTTAACTTGCCACTAAGTCAGTAAAATAGATCAAATCGTATTGCATGATTTCTAGTAATTTGTTAATGAAATTTTCTCTTTATCAAAAAAAAAAAAAAAAAGTGAACATACTTTCAGCTAGAAATAATGAAATGACACAAGAATTCATTATCCAATCTCCAATTAGATAAATGGTATCTACTAGATTGAATTCAAATTCTTCCATTAGTATTCTTTGTGAAGACCGAATTAATTATTCAAAATTTTTCTAAATTATTCATCGATTGAGGTGAATGAACTTTCAGCTAAAATCATGTATTTGGTCTTATAGATGAAATCATGAACTAATTGAGACCATGTATTTGGTCCAAGTCAGTGCCTTCGTGAAATTTCCTTCTGCACCGTTTTTGCTTTTTATTTCTATCAATTGTACGTCTATGGATAACCATAATGAATTCCGAAGAAGTGATGGAGTAATAGATAATTAAAATCTTATTGAGAATTCAATCACGTCGTTAAACCGATAACCAAGTATGAAGAAGGAAATTCCATCCCCAAACTATAGCCTATAGGTAGGGGTAGAGCACTTGTTAAACTCAATTTAAACAAAATTAAATAGAAAAATTGAAGTATATAATTTATTCACTAGTGCAAGAAAATAATATGGCAATAAAAAGTTCAAATTGGTACTCCATTCAATATTTTTAATTAGATCTGTCAATTAGATTTTATGAATGAGGCTTTGGCATGTCTGAGTTCAACTCATATAAAAAGGTATATTGTTGGGTCCAAACTCAATTCGGTATGGTTGATTAAATACAATTTGTCAAATCAATCTCAATTTTAGTTAACATTGCTAGAAAAAGAAAGTTTGGCCACCCCAAATTATAGGAGATAAATGAAGATAATGTCATATTATGGATTGGAAATATACAAGTAAAAAGCAAAGTATTGTTAGGATTGAAGCTTGGCTGGAAGTTAGGCCATAAAATGGTCATGGTGGAAACAGATTCAAAGGCATCGATCAACTTGGTCAAAGAGGCCACTGAAGAAAGTCCACACTGGAATCTAATTGCAGAAATCAAGGAGATGGTGAAGCAGGACGAGCATGTCTGGCGCAAGAAGAATGGCTGTGCTGACCTGGCCAAGAAGGGTCAGAGCTTGAAGATGGGTGTGACTATATTTAGAAGCCCTCCACAAGACATGGGAAAGTTGCTGAACTTTGATCTTTGTGGAGTGACTACCCTAGAATGGTAACTGTGTAATGGGCCTTAGGCTTCCATTGCACCCAAAAAAAAAAAAAAAAAAAAAAAAAGCAAAGTATTGAAAACGTAACTGAAGACGTGAGTTAAGAATACTTAATTGAAGGAAAGGATATAACCGTATCCAGATAAGCTATAATTAATGACAGACAACTGAGTAAGCACACCTGGAAGAAAAAATGAGCATATAAATGTGTTCAACTAAAAGCAGCTGCTCTTGTTACACTGGATAATAATTGCTTTTCTTAATTTTCATTGTGCCTATAAACATTAAAAGGGTTTTTCTAATGGATGCCTAATGGTAGTTAATACACCTATATTCCATCCTCTTACCATATATAAACACATATTAACATTCTATGTTTCATTGCATTTATATATATTTCCTAATTAATTTACTTACTTTGATGCACTTCCCCTAATTAATCATATCTTTCTAAAAATCTAACACCTCAAATACATGTTAACGAGTATCCATTGGATACCCGTCATACAGACCCACATTAGAAAAAGAAAATGTGTTTAAAGCTATAGCAAAATAACTTTAACGTTGGCCAAATGCTATGTACCAAAAGCTACATAGACATAAATGGTAACAAATTATTCGAATTGATCAACAATCCAACAAATTAAGTACTTTAAAATCTTATAAATTTACGTGGTCATGATGAGCTCCATACATACCAACAACCTGCGAATGAGATTATGGATTGGTAGTTTTGGAGTGTGAACGTAATGGAAGGATTGCCTTCATTTATTTGAATCTCCATGGTCCTTGTGTTCCTTTTTTGTTTTTTTTTTTTGGGGTATGCTCTTATTGTCTGCGTGTGTGTGTGTGTGTGTGTGTTTGTGTGTGTATTTTAACCTTATGCTCACCTGTATAATTGATTGAAAGTTAAGTATTGTCTCGATACTCAGAGACTGGTACATTGTTTCTTTTAATGGTAGAGCTCAGAAGGGTGATATTATTAATTGTATTCCAGTATTTATGATCAACCAGCATTTGATAATCCTTCAATTAAAAATCATACTATTCTAGTAAGTTTTTCTGTTCCACTAAAATGCAATGGAGAATCTCTAAAATGGTATGTGGATATTCAAATATGATTATGTAAGTGTGATTTGTACACACACACACATATGTACGTGTGTGTATGTTTTGTGTGTGTGAAGTCATGAATCAATCAAGTATCAATATAAGGATCCTAATTGACACTTAGTTGACATTGTAAGCACTAAATAGCCAATGCTACAAAATCTTTTTTATATTATCATTTCTGACGACGTGGAAGATAAAATTTGTTGTACATGTATCATTCAAATTTTTCCAAGACTCATTATATAATTGATAAATTTAGAACTTATTATAACCCATTCCATTATCATAATATGAGCCAATCAAGCATAAATACTACAATTATACAGAGCCAATTGATGCTATGTGCATTTGATTTATAATCCAATTTTGTTGGAAGTTGGAACCTTTTTTAGGCTAGATGAATATACGTTTTAGTTGTTGCGGTAGTTCAAGTGAAATCTAAAAACCAGATATATAGCAGGTTAATTAACTAACATGGCTAACCACAGCCACTAGAGAAGAGTTAAACAGTGAAGCTAGAATTTTTAGACTCAAGAAAAGCAAAAAAGGTTGTCAGGATTCATAATCAAATAAATAAGGAAATCTCTCTGTTTTTTTTTTTATGTCAATAGTCTTTTCGTATAAAAGCTAGGAATTTACTCATTCTTTTATTATTTTTTACCAGTATGGGGAGGAGTGGAATGACACGTGAGCGGAGATTTGATCCCAATATTTCTAAGTTCTTGTGTTTCAACCTTAACTACTAAATCAAGGTATTTTAACAATTCTTGAACTTGAAACCAGAAAAAAAAAAAAAAGAGCAATTCATACTCATTAAGCAAATTTCTTTTCTTTGTTCGGTAGGATGCATAAGATATTTCATAAATTCCTTTATTCCTTATTTTCAAATCTAAAAGTTTTAGGAAAAAAATTAATTCCAATCTTAAAAAAGAAAAACAAAAGAATAATCTTGACGACCACAATCAAAATTGAGTATGAAAAATTAGGAACTTTCCTTACTACTACGTAACTTGGATAGGATGATGGCAAATTCAATACTTGACAAATGTAGTTAGGAATTTAGTGTGTTTATCAAAATCTTTTAGGACAGCACTGTTGCATCTTTTATAATATTATTGTGTATATGAGATAAAAATATATAGTTAAAAAGATTAAAAGGTAACTAAAAATGATTAATCTTTCTTACACTGTCAGTATATATACTGACGGGATTGGATAAATATTATATCATCTAAATTTAAATTTGAATATCACATTTTGTATATATCGTACTTAATTTGAATTTAAAAATTAAATTTTATATTTATGACATTTATTTATATACTGTTAGTGGATGCAAGATTTATCCATTAAATAATTGTGTTTAGAACATAGTAATATTGTTGTTTATTGAGAATAACAAGCATCTTTTTTACACTAGTCGTATAGAAAAGATTTACTTTGTACTTAAACACATTTGTAAATTATTAATCCAAGAGTCCATCGAGCAAAATTGCAAGAAACGAAGCGATGGAGAGCGGGGACCCTTACCCCTCATTTGGTACGATGGAAAGGCTTGGAATGGAAAGACTTTTCCAGTCAGAATTCTTTTCCTGCCAGAATGGACAGGAAAGAATTTATCATTCCAGTGTTTGGTAATCAAGTCAGAATGGAATGTTAATTTCTTTTCCCATGTTTGGTATAATCATATTGAGAAGTCAGAATGGATTGAAGAAACTAGTGTATTGACTTAATTGCCCCGATATATAACATTCTATACACATCTTGATTTAGAGACAAATGAATTATTAATTAATAAATAACTTGTTAATAGCATAAAATCACAATAACTTATTAAATGAGAACATAACTTTTTAATAGCATACAATTACAATAGGTAAATACTAACTGTAATGCAATTGCCATAAGTGAATACCAATTGTAACTAAATTAAAATTTTAAATTACATGTATGTTGAATCCTGTGTATTTTTTATACATGTTAAATCAGTCATTCATGCATGTTAAATTCTTTGCCCTTGATTTGCTTCTGAATGATTTTAAGAACTATTTGTAAATAGAAAAATATAATTGTGCCTTAGCAGATAATCTAGTGGGTTTACTCTTTTCTTTTTTATTTTTTATTTTTTAACTTCATATGAATGTATGTTGGCATGTTATTGTTTATTTGAATTAACAAATGTTATCATATAATCCAATATTGTGAATAAAAAATATATTAAAAATGTTAACTAAATATTTTATTTCAAATTAAAAAGAAAGAAAAGTCATTAAATAGAATTAAAATTATTCCGAAGTAAAAAAGTAATAGACTTATTAACTCAACTCATAAAATAGTCCTAATATTTGACGAAGTAAATAACAAATTAATATATATGAAAGATAAATATGTACATAGGAAATAGAGGCATAGAATATAGAAGGGTAATCTTGACTCCTATAATTTAGGTATTTCTTGGATAAAGTAGGAATGGCTTTTCCCTAGATTTTTGTGAGGAATAGGATTCCAGGAAAAAGTTGGAATAAGTTTTCCAGGGGAAAGGGCTTTCTAGGGGGAAAGGGCATAGTACTAGAGGTGGCAAAACTACCCACTACCCATTGGGATCCCATACCCAAATTTAATTTGGGCGGGATGGGTATCTAGAATATGGGTATTGGGCCTTATTGGGATATACCCAATAATACCCATTTAAAATATGGGTATGTATGGGATTTATTTGGGACTCCCATGGGTATTTATTAAAATAAGGGATAATTTCAGAAACCTCCCTTGAGGTATTTAACAATATCATCTAACACCCTTGAAGTTTCAAAAATATCACCTACCTCCCTTATTTTCAAAGTTTTATATCATTATTAACCCCATTCAAAATATAATACTAAAAAACTAGTTTTTGGAGTGTATTGATAATTTCATTCCAAATTTACCCTTTTATTGTATTTCCTTAATTGTCATGACAAATAATTTACAAAACAAATAAAAATCATCATAATACTTTATAAAATAACTTTTTTTTTTTTTTGCATCTTGAGAGGATTACAAATTAATTTTTATAGCCATCTCAAATAAGTTACAAATACAATTTTAAACACTTTTCCTTTTTAAATTTGCAAGCCATTGATATAGAAAAAAAATGAAAATATTAAATAATTTATAAAAGTTTATAAATTCACTCAAATTAGCTTACATAAAATGAAAATTTTCTTTATTCGGTAACCCAAAAGACACCTTAAAGAAAACCTAAAAAAGCACCTAATTAGCATATCAAAAAAAAAATATGTATTCAACATCAAAGTTTTAAAATCATCATCAATCCCCTAGATTGCAACACTTTAGTAGAAAAAATCTACACTTTTGCCAAAATAATCAATCCCCAATTATAGCAGTACACAATTGAACCTTAAAAAAGACAACAAATTTTATTTTTCTGGTTTTAAAACATTTTAAATAAAAATTTCCTTTTTGTCAGTTTAAAATTTTTTGTTTTTATGGTAACAACTGCTATATTATGTTCCATCATATTTATACCTCATACTTTTGCCTTAGTTTTGAAATTTTGATTAATATGCTTTTTAATTTGTAATAGCAAGGCAACCGAAGGGCAATATTGGAAAGAAATTATGTTCTTTTTCTTAAAATGACTATTTTAATAGTATATTTTGAATTGGGTTTGAAATGATATAAAAATTTGAAAATAAGGGAGCTAAGTGATATTTCTGAAACCTTAGGGGCACTAAGTGATATTGTCAGAATTCTGAAATTATCCCTTAAAATAATATTAAAATGACAAATAATATTTCTTTTCATTTTTTTCTCAAAATTGGTAAATTAATATTATAAGGTTGTAGTAGATGTTAGATAAATTAGCACTTATGCATCATGTGTTCTCTAATAACTACAAAATTCCATCATTACAAAATTCTATTCTTGATAGAATTTTATTGAATTGGAATGGCCTTAGAATTGAAAAAATTTTTAAACTGGGTCTTGAAAGTTAAGAAATAAAATAATGTAGATGAGTAGATATATTTTGGAGACAATTAAATTTTGGTGATCAATAGATTTTTATTTAATCAACACGAATTCCCAAAAAAAATCATCCACTTATATGAAGTTGGTCTTTTATAAATTTCGTATTTAGAAAAATTTATTTAATTTGGGAATTTATCGCATAATTTATAAAAAAGAGTGTAGAACTTTTACAAAGTTATATAAACAAACCAAATAATATAAAAAGAAAAGACAATATTGAGATATTTGATTGAGAAAAAAAAAGTGTGTTTCTTAAAAAATAAATAAGATGGGATTAATTTGGGTATTTGGGCGGGATCAAATGGGTTTAGCCCATTTTAGTCCCGCCCATATTAGTCCCAAGGCTAATATGGGACTGTTTGGGTATGACCCATATTTTCCAATCCCAAATAAATCCCGCCCAAGTCCCGCCCATCCCGCCCATTTGCCATCTCTAGGGCATACCAAACACTAGAATGGAATGAATAAGTTGGAAAGGTTTTTCATTCTAGACCTTTCCAACGTACCAAACGAGGGGTTATAAAGGAGCCCAGTTCTACTTGGAGGGAAGGGGAACTTTTCCCGCCAAAATAAAAAAGGATGCATTGCAGTTGTTGTACAGGTGGCAGGCAGCTACATATAGAAAAGGCTTCGTAGGCTCAAGAAATGGCCTTAAGATCGGAGATTATGGAGTTCCGATCGAATTTGCAGCAGGTACTTCTCAGAACGGTCAGAACAAGCTCAAAATCACTTTTCCCTGCATAATTCCAGAGAGTGCTTAACTGCAACACACCAAAAAATTGCAGGTTCTTTATTCTAGTTTCTCATCTTTCTCACTGAAGCAGCCTCTTATCTTTTAGTTTTGATAGTTATTGTGCATTCGTGCAATAATAGATTAGTTTAAAGCATTCAAGTTGGGAAAGATTCCTATTTATACTTATAGTATGACAGAAGATCACAAATTTTTCACGAAACTGAGGAAATCCTAGTTGATCCTGAGTGGTTTTTGACAAAATTGATAAAAGCCCAGTTGGTTAATTTTCATGAAACAAGTCTCCAATAATGGCTGATACTCCAGATTGTAAGGCTCTTAAAAGAAATGTTGGAACCCCAGATTGCAATGATGAAGAAATTGATAGGTTGAGTGCCCTTCCCGATGAAATTCTGTGCCACATCCTGTCATTTCTTGGCAGCACAGAAGATGCAGCGGTGACCTCAGTCCTATCCACCAGATGGAGAAACCTGTTTGTTCAACTTCCTGATGTTTATCTCAGCATCTGTACAGATAGGTCTTATATAGGCGATGATGCTGATCCGGATCTTAAGTTCCCTGATTTTCTAAATTTCGGCTTTAGAGTGATTCTACAACGAAATGGGGCTCCTTTAAGAAAATTTCGTCTCTTTGTAAGACCCTGTGGTGACAATTATCGGTTAGGACTTCACTCGTTGATATCTGCTGCACTTTTGTGCAAGGTCAGAGAACTTGATATTTGTCTGATGGAGGATGAAACAAGCAGATTATCGCCACCATTAATGTTCACCTGCAAAACACTTGTAAGTTTGAAACTGTGGAGGGATGTGGAATTGATCATCCCTGATTTAGTTTCTTTACCAAATCTTAAGGTACTGCACTTGATAGGCTTCAAAATGGTAGATGAAGATTCTATTCAGAGATTTATCGACTGCTGTCCTTTGCTTGAAGAATTGATACTGATTTTTGGTCATTTAAGCAACACTGATGGAGTTCTTCATATTTCTAGTCTTCTACTTTGAAAACTTGAACTGGGATGCTTGGAAGGTGACTTTAGTGTTGTTTTGAAGTTGGACCATCTTGAATATCTAGAGTTCACGGACTACGGAAATCATAAAGTTTCTCTAGATACAACAAATGTTAAGTACTTCAAGTATACTGGTTATGCTTCTGATATCAACTTTGTCCAGAATATGTCATCTCTCATTAGAGCCACGATAGGGCTAGAGTTAAATCCAGAAGAAAGAACTGAAAGCAGTTTCTTGGTGCGATGTCAGCGAGGTTTTGAACTCATTAAGAGGTTACAGAGTGTGAAATCACTTCATTTATATGGGCAGAGTCTGAAGGTATGGTCTCTCTATTGCCTTTCACTTTGGTTTTGTCATAGCAAAGCTTTTCCTTTTCAATATAGTGTAACTGGAACTTTATAATATCAAGTACAGTAGTTTAATTCTCCTCCATTTTTGACTGAAGATGGTCTATTTTTGTCAACAATCATTGGCGACTTTTAGCAAGTTGACTAGTTTGGCGCTCGATAGCTCTCTTGATGGTGATGACTTTGATCATGTTCTGTTCTGGAAAATGGTACCGAGCTTACTGGAAATTGCTCCTAACCTTGATGTGCTCATCTTTCCTTAAGTGAGTGATTGATAAGTCAAAGTTCATGTTTTTCTGTTCTCTAATCTCCTGATAATGGACAAATGTTTAACCTTTTATCATACAGTTTATAGTTTCATAATCTTCTTCAAATGGACAGGTGTATAGGTACGAATTGTATGTAGAAGAATTCAACTGTTTTTGGCCAAAGACTATTCCAGCATCCTTCATACAACATCTTAAGGAGATAGAAATTGAACATTTCAGGGGGCAGGAAGATCAGTTCAAGCTAATTGAGTACCTTTTGCAGAATGGAGAATCTTTAAAGAAGATGACTCTTGGTGTTGTTATAAAGCCTTGGTTGTCTTGGTCAGAAGAGTGCAACAGGATATTGTCATTCAAAAAATGTTCCAAGGATTGCCAGGTTGTATTTGTTAGGACATATGATTGGGACTAAGCATTCGTGAACTCTAATTACTGGTCTGAGAAATTAAAATCTCTTTTTTCATGCTTTATTGCTTGTTTATCTTGTATTCTGTGAGGTAGGTTGCCATTTGGCTGCAAATGCAATGACATATCTAGTGGAATGGCTTAACTTGTTAAAATCCATGTAAGTATTTTTATCACAATTGATATTTCTTCCTCTGGCTATTTCTTTACTGCATGTCTCCTAGCAAAGACCAGACTAGCTATTCAAAACTGAAAGTATATAGCTTGCCATTGAAATCATGTTGGTACTATGGCTGGTTCTTACCAAGTGAGTCTTATTCTAGTTACACCAGTTAATAGCAGAAATTGAATCTTTTGGTTGTGCCATGGAGATGTGTATGGACATGGTAGTTTCGAAGGACATTGTCATGCACACGTTCCAGGATACTATCAGTTTAAAACTAGATCACCATTGGAAAGAAGTTGGGGAATAATACCTTTGATTCCCCAGATTTATCGAGTTATTGCATATTAGTCTTGTGAGTTTCTCTACACTTCCTAAGAGTGCTCTTCTGCAATTCTTTGTTTTATATCTGCTCTTGTTTATTAGCTAAATCCAATACTAAGATTTTTGGCGCCCTGAGGGCTTGAGTATTTTAATTAATGTTACTAGTTGCACTTGTCATTTGGAGTTCAATGAAAAAAGGACTTTCTTTATAAGCAGTGGATGCTACAACAAATCAGTTAAGTAATGCTTTGAGTAGGGCGATTGACATGCTGAGATATATGGGAAATATTAGTTTGATTCAGGTAACTGATACTGCAACTGACACATTTGATATTTCAATGTTTTACATATTAATGGCTCTGTAAACATATGTTCAATCACTCTTCACGCAAATACAGCACTACTTAATCGAAGTCAGTCTCTGTTGAGGAAAATTAACAGAGCACCAATCAAACTCTTGCCTCGAGAGCCTCTTCTCTGACTCCAACATTTTGCACTCATGGTACTAATAAAGTTGGGGCTGACTATATGAGATATTGAATACACTGTTATAAGGCCCCATTGCCAAAGTTATTCTTGACCTCAAATGTTAAGACTGAGTTGGAATGCTGTAACATATTGAAGCCTGAAAGCAAGAAGGATATCAAGTTTGTGAAAAAGATAATTAAATTCAGAACCACAGCCAAAAATATAAGATAGGCTGGTTTCTCTGCAAATTGCAAGGATGGATTTCAACTGGCTTATCTGCAGTACTGACAAGAAGCACAGGTTTTGTTCATGTTCCTTTCCCTTCTCCTTGGACTAGATTTTTTCGTTGTATAGTACTACTAATCACTGAATCATAAACAAGGAAAGTTAAGAAAAGAAAAAAGAACATCTGCGAATCAGAAATGAGATATCTTCCTCAGACCTGCTCAAAAATTCAAGGTGAGACTAACTTTCTTAATCACCTTTTATGATGTTAAATCGGATTTTAAAGTTCAATTTTTGCTGCTGTCATTTAAACTTTGCTTCATTGCTTGCAGGCATGAAGCCCTTTAAGGTTTATGACAAGCTGCAATCGGAGGCATGTATGAGTGCCATATTTTTACTAGCTTGAAAAGGCTGAGGCTGAAAAGGAAGATAAGAAATACTGGGTATTGGCCAATACTGATTCGCATTGCTTTTTCGGTCACAGCTCAATTGTTGGACTTAGTTGGAAGTTGGAACACTAACACTAGCATTTGTTATATAGTCAGTTTGAGTGCGTAAATGTCACTGTTATATCCTTACTTCACTTTTATCCTTCTGATTTCAAACTTCAATCCTTTCCTAGGGGCATAGATTGGAGAGATTGATGGTGAACCCTGCTCTAACGTGGTAATATACTTTCTCTGATTTACTTGGTTGAATTTGGCATCCACAAATTTGCAATGCTTTCTGTAGGGGCCAGGCTGGGTGGCCTCCACGAGTACTCTTGGAGTGTAATGACGGCAAAAATGTTCATGTCAAAGTCTGAATGCCTAATTTCTTGAATTTACTGAAATCGCGGTGGTCCTATTTGAGACTAAGGTATGATCAATAATATTTTACTAGTCTCGGTATTTTATTTGAACGAAGTAAAGATTGGTGCTCTCTTCAAGACCCTATCATGATTCTGTCAGCCCTATTTGGGTTTTGTAATTTACCCTACAAGAAATGAGGTAAAACTGTGTGAATTGTGAAACATTAGGTCACTACAGCTAGGCAGAAAATGGGGAGGGGCTGTCAATGGGTTGGGCCAGCTCGTGATAGGTCCGAATGGTACAAAAAAGCCCATTTAGCCTAAGTCTTAATTGAATCATATAGGGTTTGGGCCTAAATATTATGGCCAAGCTAAATGTGAGTAGAGCTTATATCAAGTTAGCCTCAGTCAGATTAAAATCCCGTCCATAAATGAATATTATTGTATGTATAAAGCCTATACAATAATACCTATAATTTATAATTATACATATTATGACATACAATTTTAATAATTTACACATCAATGTATAGCAATTCATAATTATAAAATACATTGTATATATAATTATGTATTTAATTATAAGTTAGGGTGGAATCCAATTTAAGTGCCAAACTCATACAACAGCGTGAGCTGACTTTGAAGAGGAATTCTAGGGAGTAGCGGAAGCAGGAAAGAGATGGTGTCAATGACTGACTTAAAAGTTGTCATCTTTTCCACATCTGGGCTAGATAACGTGATCGGACTCTATCACATTACAGATTCATCAAAATTTGGGAAAGTTAGGAAGTTTCTAAATCCGATGGTCACAACTTTTGGAAAGTACTGGTGCTGAAAATTGGTTTGTTAATATCCTATTCTTGACAGGATTCGAAAATTTTAACTTTAATCTCCTATCCTTGAAAGGATTCTGACACTTCATAAAAAGTTCGACTCCCCATTAGGCAATTCATTCGTAGTTAAATCGTTCTTGAGACTCAGTTCTGAGAATTACTTCCCTTCTTGTCATCTCTCAACAAATCTTGAGACTCGTTACTCTGTCAAATTCGAGACATTCAAGAATTATTGACAGCAAAATAGAAGTGACCCACTTGTTGAAAACGTTGGTTCTTGAGGATTGAATCAAAAACTAGCATGGAAGAAGAAAGATCCATCGAGAAGCCCAGAAAGGAGGTGCTGAAGTACCTGGAGTTGAGGACCAAACTCAAAGAAGTTATCAGAAAGAAGATGAGAAGTCCTGATCAACCTGTAAAAAGCAATCATTCCTTGCGGTTTGACGATGATTCTGGTTCCTTCTTTGGACCTTCACAGCCCTTCATCGCTCCAAGATTGCTTGAAGAGAACGTTTTATTACTCCACAAAAAATCTGAAGTTGCTGTTCTTAAGAAGAGCAAGACACGGACTAGGGCTTCCGGTTCTAAGCCTCTGGCTGCATCCGCTGACCAAAAACCATCAACGAGCAAGATTCTTGGGGCAAGAAGAAAAGCCCAGATGCTAAGAGCTATGAGGGACTATTCCTTTCTCTTGTCCGACGACAATACTTCTGATCAACAGGCATGTGTTTCTCTTAAGAAAACTGAGGCTCCTACTGCTCAGGTGCGACAAAAGATCATGAAAAAATCATCACTTCCAAGTAATGCTAGGAGGACAGAGGACGACAGAAAACTTGCGGTTGCTGACAGGCAAAGGCAAAACAGTTTGGCGACAGGAAAATCGGTTTTTACTAGCCAGCCTGCTGGCATGAGGCCTAAAGGGATCCCAGTTCCAATACAAGATCGCAAAGAGAAGAATAAGGCAGCAATTAATCCTAGTGGCAGCCTGAAAAACCATAATGGAGCAAAGAGCACAAGATTAAATCCTGCTGCAGTTTCAAAGCAAACCTCCATTAAAAAAGGAGAATCCCAAGAAATAAATCCTTGCTGGCAAAATAAAAAACAAGTGGCACCTTTTCCCTCCAAAGGATCAGTACAGCCTTCCTCCTCAAAAATAAAGCTGCCTGTTACTGATGTCCAGCAGTTGAAGAAGCAACAAATCAAGAATTCAAAGCCTGAAGCAAGCTCTCAACTTCGTTCTCTTAAAAGGAAGAAACCTGACAGCTCCAGCAACGCTAGAGCCATTAGCATTATGATCAGACAAATGTTTGGGTATGATCCAAGCAAGTACCAGGACAATGGAAAGGATGATAAAGCTATGGAGGCTACTTTTGCAGATATTCAGAGGGAGGAAAGAAGAAGTGCCAAAATTGCAAGGAAAGAGGACCAAGAAGAACTTCGCAAGATTGTAGCTGAAGAATCAAAAGAACGCTTGATGAAAGAGAGTGCCAAGAAACGCAAGCTTACCCATTGATCTTTCAGTCTTTACTAGAGTAACATGTATAGTATGGCTCAATTTCAAACTCATTAGCCATGATGTATAATTGTGATTTTCTTGAAGATTACGACCTTATTAATTTTTAGATTCCATGGTAAATTTAATACAGAAATATATATTTTGCTTGACTTTTATGATGTTGATTTTGGTTTTTTCTTGGGAACTAGATATATGATCTTGCAAGTATGCCTTAAAAAGAGATTTTGATAAGGTGTATGAAACTGTCAATTAAGATTCCAAAATTCGTGCTATAGTTTGTGCTTGTTTGATTTCCAAATAAATCTTATCTACAATACATGAATTGATTGCACAAGTAAAATTTTTAATTCGTCTTTCTCGTATACGCATTTAGGAGCACAACATCTGTATGTTTACATGTTGAAAGATGATCTTGTTAAAGTTACGAATTTATTGTCCCACTCCCCAAAGATTTGGATTTGTTACATGTTAAACCTTTCGAGTTTCACTTTGTTGTTTAGAAAAGGTGGTGTAGCGCTACAGTTGGTTTTGCAAGTGAATGCGGTCTTTTGTCCAAAGCACACTTCTTTTGACATTTTTGTCAGGTCCATTTTCCTTACAGCAACAAATTAACCAAACAAGATACAGATAGCCAAATAAAAAAATAAAAAATAAAAAATAAAAAAGAAGAAGAAGAGACAGGATGTTGTTGCCAAGCACATAACTCAGTGACTAGAGTACAAGAATTAATGTCAAAAAGCAAGAGAGTTTTACCGTCTCTTTTGGCACTGTATCTACAAGATTAAATTCATGGTTGGACATAAACTAAGACCTATCGATCCTCAAATTATTTTAAAAGCTTATTATTAAATGATGTGACAAGATGCAAGTGAATTAGAATTATGGATACCATAGCCAAAAGAGATATAATATTTTCCTAAAAGATAAAGGGGGATATGGAACAAGGTGCAAATTTGAAATTTTAGTTAGTTTTCCTATTGGCCGTAGCCATTTTGGTCCGTCAACTTTTCATTTTTGCACGATATTCACAAACTATTCATAAGTGACCAATTTGGTACAATTGACAAATTTCTTTTTTTTTTTTTTTTGTTAATAGTCATTTGTTAGTCCAACACTTGACCGTAACTATGGATGAGTCCACGATGAAAACCCCCAATCATTTTCTTTGTGTCTTGAGAAATGATCATGTTTTCTTGCTTGATATGTTTTGTGCATCATAATTCTTCATTTTGTTGCTTCATATTTTTTCTTTTTGTTTCTTAATATTTTATTTAAGTATGCTGTACCTTCTTTTACGAGAAGAAGCCATGTACATGAATACAGCAATTCTACTTGCAAACTCTAAAATTAAACTCTGAGTTTATTTGCTATCATTTTACAACTATGCCATTTGTTTTAACTTCTACATATCCTTTTGTATGATGTAACCTTTTTGTAAATGTAAGTGGGAGGTTTCGAATTTAGTATCTCTCACTTATATTCCCTCCCCTATATCACCCAACCTATCCGAATTTTAATATATTTTCACCAGCTAAGTTTTTTTCCTTTTTCTATAAAAAAAGGAGAAAGGAATACGAATTAATTAGACAGGAAAAAAAGATAAGAGTAAATTTTCTACACACCGTTAGTGTAAACTAGGAATTTACACGTACATGTACTCTGATTAGAATTGGCACTTTGTGAGCATTTGTAGCGAAGGCCCCGCAATTAAAAGCTCATTATCAAATGCATAAGATTAATCCTTGTAAGTGTTATCTACTCCTTTCTTTCTTAGCATAAGATTTACACATACTCTTGCCCAAACTTTGTCATTCAATTCACTTTCTTTTACTTATTTTCTCTTGATGGTTCCATTTTGAACGTAGAAGCTGGAAGAAGTAAGGCAAATTAGCATGGAACAACATCATAAAGGAAATCCATAGCAAAAAAAAAAAGGAAAAAAAGATGCAATATATGTGAATATTGTTGTCCACACATAGCAAAATCATTCAAATTTATACATATCACCAAGTATTCATTTTAATCAAACCTCCAACCATGCTGAGGTAGAAACCATCTTCTTTCACTACCCAAGGACATATTTTTCCACACAAATGCTTATGCAATTTCCTATCAAACACAGCAAATGATTTATCTTTTCCAGCCCACCAAAAATGGCAAAAATATAGTGTAGTTTCCCATATGTTTTGGCGAAATGCCCATTGTATTTCCTCATTTACGGCTAGGGTGTGATACCCAAGATCATGATCTTTAGATTGACAATGAACAGTTAAGAGATTGGTGTTATTGGGAAGAGCATTTCCAATATAAACATGAAGTTTCGGATAAAATGAGATCGCAACTGAATATAAAGGGGCAAAATACAATGCTAGAATCAGCAAGGGGAAAATACTATCCACCACAGGTTGGTTCATCCTTATGATATGTGACTATCTCAGTTGAATATTCTATGTTTTTTATACTATATAAAAAGGAGTTTGAGTTGAAGTGATGGCTTTGTTTTCTCTTGCTTGTTTGGGGGTATAATTGATTTTTTGCCGTGTACAGTTACACAATATTTGGAGGTTGTAACATCAATGGTCGCTGTCATGCGAAAATTTATACCGTTTTTGCTCTTTTCTGCTCGGGTATTCACATTAAATACTGCACACTTTGTTTTCTGCATTTACTTCAATAAATGGGTCATTAAATTTATAACCATTATTTTTAATGCTCCTAATACCACCTCCTTTTCTTCACTTTCCGTTACTTCGGATTCTCTAAATACACAAGCCTTATTCTTTCTTTTCGATTCTCTTAAAACTTGATCCTTCTTCTTCATTTTCTTGATATATGGTTTCAAATTGTTTGTACATTATTCATTTGCCCTTGGCTGATGTTTTTCTTTGTTTTCCATGTATGTTCCTCGCCTATAGGTTGAAACTTTTATTAGTCCCCTGAGTTATTTCATTTAATTTTTTGTATTATTAATCTAATGTTTTCTCAGTTTTTCATGGTTAGTACATCGAATATTAGATAACTATTAACTAGATCGCAAGTTGATATAATTTGTTAAATTTTCCTAATTTTAACATTGAGTTTTCTTCAATAGATTGAAATATTTGGTAAAAATTGCTATTACTCAAAATCTTGTGTAAAAGGTATGAAAAATTGGTATTTTAATTTATTTTTGTGAAATTGCCTTTCTTGGATTATGAGCGAATGGATAATAGATTAGTTGTTGCAAGTTTATGCTAAACATTGTTTTTATCAAATTTAAGGTTGGGTATTCTTTAAATGTATAATTTTGTCTTTTCCTGTCTCATTTTATTATGATGAATTGAAGTGGAAAAGATTCTGATGTTGGTGTATTTACTATTATTTTTAACTCTCAAGTCTAGAGGCAAATTTTGAAATAGGGTAAATTACATATAACCCCCCCTGTAGTTTCGACTGTTGTCACATAACCCCCCTAACGTTTCAAAATATCCACTTCACCCCTCCTATAGTTTTATGTAAAGTGGAAACATGACAGAAAATACCTATTTAACGTTGTTAGTAGAAATGACAATAATGCCCTTATTTAAATATTAAATTAATAACTGGATTTACTACTTTATATAAAAGTATAGGGGAGGGAATTATGTGGATAATTGTAAAAACCACAGGGGGTAAAGTGGATATTTATATGAATCCTAAGGGGGTTGTATGGATATTAAAATTTTATCACACGCTGATAGGGTGCAATTTTAGGTGTTTATTGTATTAATATTTCCTAGTTATTTATACTAAAAATTGCATTCTTTGATAGATTCTACTGATTTTCTGTAATTGGTGGTTAAATGCAGGAAATTGTGAAAAAGGGTGCTAAATGGCTGAAATTTCAGAAGAGATCCCGACAGTTAGGCACGGGCACGCTTAATACGGGTGGTCTTGACTGAGGTGTTGAGATCTCAAGTCTACATGGCAGTTTCCAAGTATTAAGAGTCCCAAAATTGAAGACATGCTGGAATTAGTATCTTGTTTTCTTATTTAGTAGTTTATTTGTATTAGGAAATTACTTTACTATTGGCGTTAGGAAAGTAAGAGTTTGATGCCTTTTTAGGAGTTTCCTTATTTTCTGCTCAGGACTGACCGTGGGTATTGAAGGAAAAGGGGAGATTTTCCCTAGTTGACTTGGGTTAGGATTCTTCTCTTGATCAAGAAAGTAGCCCATGGAAAGTATAAGTATTAGTAGGGGTTAGTAATAGAGGGAGTTCCGTGAGTTTTCTTCTCCAATTCACCACTTCGGACGGAAACCAATAGGAAGCGTTGGTCTTCCTTTTTCTTCTTTTCTATCGCTATTTTTCTATTTACAAAAATTCACACATGGCTTTGTTGATTTCCATTGAAGTCTTTGGTGGAATTTCTCACGTCATGCGTGGCTTAAGTTCCTCATCTAGTCAAAGATCAACTCAACGACGCAGTCCAACATATCTGTGAGATCTAATCGATTTGTCTTTTGTTCGTTTAAATCTTTAGTATTTATATGTTCTCTATTTTATGTTAATATGATTGTTTTGTTAGTTGGATGTCAAGGGCCCGATATTCATATTAACTTGACAATCTACAGCCAATTTAGTTTGCTAAATCCGTAATTGTTTAGTAAATTAATATTAGTTGGCAACTAACGTGTACGCATGTTAGGGGGACGTATGATCTAATCTAAATAAACCCTGGTAGTGTGTTTGTTGGTTAGGGTTTGGGCTTTTCTAATTCTTAGTGCAATTGAGAAGTTAAATCCTACGGGCGTACCTAGGGTTGTTTCTTAATTAGGGGTATTTAACGGGCGTACCTTACTTACCTAAAACCTAAGAAA
Organism: Gardenia jasminoides; assembly: GCA_013103745.1. Classification (NCBI taxonomy): domain Eukaryota; kingdom Viridiplantae; phylum Streptophyta; class Magnoliopsida; order Gentianales; family Rubiaceae; genus Gardenia; species Gardenia jasminoides. Next base: position 5,076,459 of record CM023099.1, on the reverse strand, counting down.
GAGTTGGTCGTTTGAGAGGTTTCCGACGACTATAACCAGCCTATTAAGGAATTAAATGAATTAATATTGCATCGATGATCAGGTATATGGATTGTGTCTGAGTAGTTGGATCTTTGGCTAGAACTCATCTCTCATATATTTCATTCTCTCTTTTTTTTTTAGTTATTTTGCTTTGTTGTTTGATTTTTAATTAATTCCTTTTCATCTCAAAAATCCCCCCATTTCCCGTGCTTGAGAAGAAACAAATTTTCCCCAGTCCGTGAGGAGACGATCCTACTCACCCTTATACTCAAAATTTATATTTCCTGAAATAGGTATTTATTATTGCACAGGCTCGACACCTGTCACACGCGCTTTTGGAGCGTGTTTGGTACAAACGTCGTAACTGATTGTGCATTCTGTCCACTTTCTACTTTACATAAAAATATAAGGGGGTGAAGTGGACATTTTGAAACGTTAGGGGGATTACGTGGCAAAAGTAAAGACCACAGGAGGATTAAATGTAATTTACCCTTTGAAATATAACCAGCATGCAAGCTTTTTTAAGATTAATAATAATTTTCCTCTACATCAGTTGATGATTAGTAAGTCATTGTATGATGACTTGTGTTATAACTATATTCTGATATTGATTTCCATTTTTTATTCTGCAGATTGAATATTTAATTTGCCTTTTCACCAGCCATGAATTTATGCTATTCTTACGATCTCAAGCTTAAGATATATATTGTTGGATTTCAAATCTAGAAAAGCTGAAACTTTTCTGTTATGACACATTAAAATTAAATTTGTTACAGGGATTATTCATGCTAACTTTTCTACATGAGGAATCCAATTATTTTGTAATATTTGGATTTAGAGACTCGATCATGGTTAGATGAAAGTTAATACATATGCTAACTCAAAAAATAAAGGCATTTTCCTTTCACTGCATAGAAATTATTTAAGGTGCTATGTGTGATTTGACAGCATCCATTTAATTTTACTTTCTCCAAGAATTTCTTTTTTGGGCGGGGGGATTAGTGTATGTGTGTGCTTCAACTTACAACCAAATTTAACTAATTTCACATTTTTTGACCTTTCCCTTTCTCAAATTTATGGTATTATCTAAAAAAAATTATAGTTAAAAATAATTCAAGTGCAATTGAAAGCACAGGCACCCCATTTCCGTGCTTTGCATAGGTTTCACCCCTAGTTATATCATATTTTCGCGAGGTAAGTTTATTCCTTTTTTATAAAAAAGGGGATAGGAATTCATTAGAAGAGAGAAAAAAAAAAGATAGAGTAAATGCTTAAAAAATAGAGTAAATTTTCTACACACCATTAGTGTAAACTAGTAATTTACACGAACATGTACTCTAACAGGAATTGGCACTTTCTGAGCGTTTGTAGTGAAGGCCCTGCAATTAAAATTTAGTTCCGTTTTATGGACGGTATGAAGCTCATTAATAAATGCATAAGATTGATCCTTTAAGTGTTCTCTGCTCTTTTCCTTCTTAGCGTAAGATCTGCTCTTACTCTTGCCCAGACTTTGTCGTTCAACTCACTTTCTCAGTTCTCTTTTCTTTCGGAAACAAATTTTTGCTGAATTTTGATATATTTCCTCTTGATGGTTCCACTTTGAACGTATGAGCTCGAAGAAGGCAAATTAGCATGGAACAACATAATAAAGGAAATCCAAAAAAAAAAGAAGATGCAATATATGTGAATATTATTGTCCACACATAGCAAAATCATTCAAAATTATACATATCACCAAGTATTCATTTTAATCAAACCTCCAACCGTACTAATGTAGAAACCATCTTCTTTTACCACCCAAGGACATAATTTTCCACACAAATGCTTATGCAATTTCCTATCAAACACAGCAAATGATTTATCTTTTCCAGCCCACCAAAATGGCAAAAATATAGTCTCCCATATGTTTTGGTGAAATGCCCATTGTATTTCCTCATTTACAGCTAGGGTGTGACACTTGACAATGAACAGTTAAGAGATTGGTGCTATTGGGAAGAGCATTGCCAATATAAACATGAAGTTTCGGATATAATGAGATCGCAACTGAATATAAAGGGGCAAAATACAATGCTAGAATCAGCAACGGGATAATTTTATTTACCACAGTTTGGTTCATCCTTGTGATATGTGACTATCTCAGTTTTAATATTCGATGGTTTTATGTAAAGTGTTTGCAGTGAACGATCTTGAGTGATTTGGGCTACATAAGAAGTGACAGATTCAAGGAATTAACGACATATCGCAATGAGATTTTAAAAAGAGCTCTACATAAATGCAATAGATCAATTTTTCTGAAACTTTACGGAAAACTCTATGTTGAAGCTTTTTATTTGAATGCATTACATTGCTCAATCAACAATTCTGCATTATCATAACATTTAGTAGGTTAGTAAATTTATTTAGATTTATCTAAAGGGCACTTATTTCGGTAAGAGGGGACTTAGATATTATTTCTTTAAAAAATTGTATTTAATTTGGAAAAAATTCTAAATGCAAGGAGTGTAATAATTGTAATTGTGTGAATCTATAAATGACAAGTTAGATATATTTTTTAGAAAATTCTATGCTAACCGATGTATGAAGTCATAGAAACAAACTAATGGATAATCCACCTCCTTGATTTTTAAAATTCTCATATTTATGCTTATCTCTTAATAATATCATGATTTATAGTCAGTCGTTTTCTATAGAGAGACTATTTTTTTAATGTGTTAACTAGTTAGAAAAATCTTTTATCTTAAAATAGTAGGTAAAGATGAAAAATGAGCCACATGCTATTTATTTGTCCCTCTTTCCACATTATAATACGTCTTTAAGTTTTATTTACTAGGAGTTCGACATGTTTATAGATGGACTATTATTTTAATGTGTTAACCGATTAGAAAAATCCGTTATCTAAAAATGGTAGATTAAGATGAAAACCAAACCACATGCTACTTATTTGTCCCTCTTTCAACATTATAATAAGTCTTTTTAAGTTGTATTTACTATGAGTTCGACATGATACCAACAAAATTATGCATCTAGACATTTACATGGCTAATATAGATGTTTTTGAAAATTACAATATTAGGAGTTTGTTTGTTGCAATTTTCAATTGTTATGCCACTTCATTAATTTTTTATTTCATTATATTGTATGAGACCTTCAATTATTTAAAATGTAATCAAGTTATTATTGTGATATACACATGTATTTAAAATTATGATATAAAGTTTTTTTTATGCATAGCTCCTAAGCCGTATATAAATTCAAACAAAATTTATGTTTCCTCAAAGTTGAAGTATAATTTGTTAATGCGGGACAATTTTATTTCTGATCTTATCCTTTTAATCAAAATGTATGAATTACTCTCTTTGATTGAATCATATGAACACGAGCTTTTGCAGCAAAGCCTTGCAATAAAAAGCAGTTTGATCTTGAAGCAGCTGCAGAATATTGGTATTTTGTAGACAAGGACCCCTTTTTTATTTTTGAATAAATCTTCTATTTTAAATGCTTAATAACAACGCATTCAAAAGTTTTCTATCCTTTTCTTTCTTAACCGTTACCACTAGATCTACTTGTACTCTTGCCCAAACTTTACCATTCTTTTAACAGGAAAAAAGAAAAAAATGCTTTACCATTCTTTTCATTTTGTCAATTTTCTCTTCATTTGGGATCAACTTTTTGCTAAATTTGGACATAAACGTATGAGTAGAAAGAAGCAAGACAAAAAATACAGAATAATATCATAAAGGGGAAAAATAAAAGAAGCTGCAATGTATGTGAATATTGTTTTCTATAGACAGCAAAATCATATGAAATTGCACATGTCACCAAGAATTCTTTCGGACCAAGCCACCAGACGTTCTAAGGTAGAAACCATCTTCTTTCACTAGCCAATAACAATTTTTGTGACAAAATTCAGCACGCAAATCGTCATCCCAGACAGTAAATGACTTGTCCTTTCCAGCCCACCAAAAATGGCAAAAATATAATGTAGTATACCGAATGTTTTCGCGAAATGACCATTCTATTTCTTCATTCACAGCCAGGGCATGATATCCAAGATCATCATCTTTAGATTGACAATGAACAGTTAATAGATTGGTGTTGTTAGGAAGAGAATTGCTAATATGAACATGAAGTTTGGGAAATGGTGACCACGTAATGGAATACGATGGGGCAAAATACACTACTAGAATTAGCAAGGTTAAAAGAGTATTCATCGGAGTAGTTTGTTTCATTCTAAATGATCTGTAAACACATCAATTGAGTACTTCACACACACACACACATATAGTTATTCCAGTAACGAACTCATGCCATTTGGGCGACTTAAGATCAGATTTTAGAAAAAGATCATATATTTTCAATTTTGATTTTAGTAAGTTGTTGAGTTGGCTAGTCTAACATTTTACCAAGTGTACTATCTATCGTTTCACTATATTGACATCTTTAATGCTTGTGTTTTGTCTTTTTTTACTTTTTGATAACAATTAATTCCCTTCCATTTTTACTTTCTTATTTATAGCATAATTTTTTATTTATTGTTAATTTCAACAACTCTATTAATGACCTACCTTATATAAATTTGTATTAATTGTACCTTCCTTTTTTTTGTTAGTTAAATAATATCTTTTCTTTTCTAATTATCTTTTATCTATTTCTAATATTGGTTTGATTATTCATTGCTATTATTAAGATTTGGACAAAGTATGCCACGTTAATGTTCACGTAAATAGTTTTTCCTATACCATCATCTTTAGATGATTTAAATATCATATAACTTTGCTATTCACTTCTTGTTGTATTAAGTTATTGTGTTAGCTGTATTTTATCAAATGAAAATTTATTTTTTTGCCATGTGAAAAAAATTGTATTTGCTTACATTTCTTCTTGGATTTTATTCTTTATCTTTTTTGACAATAATAAAATTTTACTATAGTCTTTTACACTCCCTTATTTATAGTAAATTTTAAAAATATATTAATTACCTATTTTATATACATTTTTAGAATTCATGCTTTAATATATTTTTCTGACAATAGTTTTCGTATTTTAATTCTTTACAATCAAATTCTTGGTTCCTATTATTAGATTGATAATTTATTATCATTACGAAAATTTGGAAAACCTTCCATTTTTTCCTATTATTCTATACTTCCTTATTTATAGTAAATTTCAATTTATTAATTTCCTAATTTGTATACGATTACGTTGATTATTTATTACAATTACTAAAATATGGACAAACTTCTATTCTTTTATCATTATGTACATAAATTTCAATGTCTTAATTTCCTACTTTATATGCATTCACGTTGATTATATCTTTCTTGATTTTTTTTACCAATCAGAGTACAATTTTCTTTTTTTTTTAATCTTCTTCAATTATGTTCACTCTATCTCTATTATTATACTTGATTATTTATTTGTAATTCTAAAGTTTTGTTAATTTTTATTTTTAATTATCTGTATTACACAATTTTAGCATATTACTCATACAAGTCCATTTAAATTAAAAAAACTCATTTAAATTGTACGAATCGTATAATGAGATTGCAACTGAATATACAGGGGCAAAAGACAATGCTAGAATCAGCAAGGGGAAAGGACTATTCATCACAGTTTGGCTCATTCTTATTGACTAGCATGAGATATGTATACAAAATTAAGTTCAAATCCACAATCAATTTTTACATTTATAAATTATTAAATACCCACACGTGATTTTCTATAAGTATACAGGTTAAGATTGAGTACAGGGTATTAAGAGTCGAACCCACAGGGAAGAATGAATAACTACCAGCACTACTAAAACTTCTCTATTATTTAGACTATGAACAAATTGTTGAAAGTAAACTTATGCTAAAATATGCAAGAAAATAGCAAATGAAAATTCCTTAGGTCATGCTATCCCTAACTACTCATTCAAAATGCAACTTCTGATCACTGAATACTGCTATCTTGACTAGTTATGGCGTAATTTCCTTATGCATGAGAAACCTACTCTCGTAGTGAATCAATTATATCTGTAATGAATCCATACCTACTTTTGTCGGTATGAAATTAGTTACAAATTCATTTCCTCTATAAAATTACATGGAACACGTCACAAAAGTTACAAATGTACACCTCTACTCTCATAAGTGTACTCCCTAGATTTAGCACTTTTACGAACTAGTGTTAAATTCCAATTCTCATTGCAAATCCAACACCTTTAGATTATCACAATCAATGACCAGTTAATCATAATTATAAGAACAAAAGTGCTAAATGACTTGTTCAAAATAATAGCATCAAATAGCCAAGAAATCAACACAAAGCAATCATAAAAATTTTAACCAAAACTCAAGGTATAAACTTTAGACACACATAATGAACATAAAATCCAAACTTATATTAAAACCAAACTTAGATTCTATTACAAAAGATAAAGAGTTGGGAAGGTAGAGTAATCCTTGTCACATGAATTCTCTCCTTGCCTTCTTCATTCTCCAACATCATCCTTGTTTAGCTTTACACAAGAAGAATGAACTAACTAAACTAAACTACTTCCTACACTAACCTAAACTTAGAAAAGATAAAAACTATTTTGTGGTAAAGTCGCTACTCCCCAAACTCTTCAAATAAGAAGACACAAACTCTATTTATAGGAGAAAACTTCAAGTTTTTAACTTGTCCCTTCAAATGTGAACATTAGCTCTAATAAGTCAATAATTTTGGCTCCAAGGTAATGCACATAATCATGGATGAAATGAGGTTAAAAATTGAGACTAGATTCTCTCTTTTACAGTTGCAAATCTTCTATGAATCACCTCTTAAAAGTAGTGAAATAATGGAGTTGAAATCAAATTAAGCAAGTTGCAACTACCTTTTCTGACCGGGATCTGGCCACAAATCCAACAGCATACCTGTTGGATTATTGAACGGATTGTTCCTCTTATTTTTCTCCAAAATTTGATTTTTTTAAAATTGGCTACTGCCCTAAATCTGGCTGGACCGGCCAGACTGCCTCAAGGATTCGGTGCAACTTTCTTGTTCGACACATTTCTCCATGTCCTTGCTCATGTGACTCAAACCACTCTTGAAACTCACTATTTTAATGAGTTTTAGGATTTCAATCATCATATTTCAAACCTGATTTGTTGTTCAAATTTGAACTTGTTCTTCAATTCATACAAAACATGTGACGACCCCGCCTTACCCTAAGACGTACCAAGGAGTTTAGTGGATCGCCTGCCTAACTCTCGTTAGGACTCACTTACTGAAACCACAATTAACGTTTATTTATCATGACCATCCATAACTTGCTTGACATATAACTCTATCAATAGTTAAAGTTAACCATCATTTAATCTCTAAACTTAGGTATAAAATACAGTCATCCAGTAAATTTGGTTACAACAATCCTAAAACAAAATACATTAGTCTCAGATTACAAGTCAAAATTCAAGCTTGATGACTTCACCCCGAGTCCCCTTTGATCTCCAATCCCTAGAGGAGAGTGAATTCGTGACGTAAGTTTAAAGCTTAGTGAGGTTCCCAACACAACAACACAGTTTGGCAAATAAATAACCAACATACTTATCCAGACATCCCAAGGTTCAAATAAAAGCAGATCTATCATGAATGTGAAACAATTCTCAAGTTCTAGCATAAGCAATCATTGAAATGACACAATTAAATATAAAATATATGCTCTTTTGGAGCCAGTAGCAATAATTATTTCTTCTCCTTTACCTAACTCCTCCTTATAACCTCCCCTAACTAGACAATACCTTTTGTTGATATTTTGTTTCACTCTTTCTTTTTCTTTGGCCAAATACCTCATTATAACTTCAGTGGTCATACTCGAGTATACCAAAACATTGTCCCAGGGTTACTAGTGTCCCGACCTAGTCCTCTTCTGGCTCGGGTTGGCCAGTAACGAAGGGCAAGGGCCCAGTTCAGCCAAGATGGCTTACGTACATGCACAATCAATTCAATAATTCAACATTTAAACCAAGGAAGTTCAATACTATTCAAGTAACAAATAGTAATTCCGACAAGTATTCACATAAAACACATATAAAGGAACACTCACCAATAAAGTAAATTAAGCTTCTGTTTCTTGGACAAAACCCCGATCACTATCTGTGATAGCCCCACTTCTCCCTAGGGCGTATCCTAAGGTGTTAGTGGACCGTCTGTCTAGCTCTCGCCAAGAGCCACTCTTTCAAATGATCACTAGTTCTTCAAACTAAATTGCAAAAGCAAATCTAAACCAAACGACAACTCCCAAATTCATTACTCAAGCCTTATAATCCCCAAAATACATAAAGTACTTAATTATACATTCAAAGTCTCATAATACAGAACCCCAAATTCAAAGTTCAAGTTTCTCAATCCAAATACAAAAGTAAAAACCTAGTTCTAACGGTTGTTGCCTTCACTTGGATTCTCAGTCCCTGCTAAGGAAAACAAACTTAAAAGAATGAGCTAAAGCCCAGTGAGTTCCAAAAGACATGCAAATCACATAACACATATGATATTTCACTTCAAATTCATATTTAGAAGAAAGAAGAAAATGGAGCAAACCTCGACAATCTAGTAAAGAGTGCCTCGTACTCTGTGACACTTAACGTTCCTTGCTTACATCTAATAAAATCATCTTCCCTTTTCTCCTAGACTAGTGGGGGAAGAAACTTAGCATTAAATTCTCTAGTAAAGTTCACCCAAGTTCTAGGGATTTGCCCTCTTTCCCATTTCACCCTTATCACGTTCCACCAGGCTCTAGCGGCTCCCTCAAACTGAAATACGGCAAATGACACTTGCCTCTCCTCCGTGTAATCTAAGGCATCAAAAATATCAGAAATTCTCTCCAACCATCCTTCAGCAACTTCAGGGTTGGGTTCTCCAAGGAATTTAGGTGGGTTAAACCTTTGAAATCGTTCAAGGGCTCTATCCTCACCAACCCCAAAATTGATATGCTGTTCAGGTCCAGGGCCTTGCTGGCCAGCCATACGGTCTAGTATTTCAGTCATACGATTCATGGCTGTCGCCATTTGCTCTACAAAGTTAACTCCAGCCCCTTGATTTTGATCAGCGGTTGACTCTCGATCACCTCCAATGTTGTGGAGTAGCCTAGTCCCTCGCCCCCGACCTCGGCCTCTCCTACCCTCCATAGTTCTTTAGAGGGTCATTAAATTTTCACAAACATAAGAAAGTAAATACACTATTAGAACATTCACTTTGAAAGGTAAACAAAACACTTCATATTCGCATTTCATAAGAATAAAGTGCCAGGAGTACATCAGATGTGCATGCTTTTGTCAAAAGGCATACATAGGTACATCAAGTTCACAAGTATACTTAACAAAAATACAATACTTGAAAAGTTAGCAAGCACGCAATTTACAAAAGTTGGGAACCCACTCTATTGGCTTTTCTCACTGAAGGTTACACCAAACCCCAATTTCACGCTAGGCTAATCCATCAAGTCTCAGAAGAAAAAGACTTCGTGGAAGCACTCGCTGTCGGGTCAGGCTCTAGGTATTGGGGATCTCCCTTAGCCTCAATGGTATCCTCTCCCATATCTTCATCACTATCCACTGCATTCTTCTCAATCCACTTGGAACCTATTCGAGGTTTAGATCACGCTAACACGTAAACATGAATGATGGCTATCTCTTACATTTCTTTTCACTCTACTAAACTTTCAAACACTCAATAACTCTGATTCTCATTAGATCTCAAAATCGCACATCACTTAATGGCGAATAGAGTTTAAGAGGAGCGTTTCTTATTCATCCATCAATTAGTTCACCGAAAATTTAATATCTCCCCAGTCTAAGATTCCTTAAATACTTAGCCACATTGGAGAGTTTTCGATTAAACACCAACCACAATTAGGAAGAAATTATAGCTATTCACACTCTTAAGAAGACCTCTTACTAGCACACATCCAGAATTAGAGTCTTAATCCTACCATGTCAATTCCTATCAGCTTTTCCATCTCCCTCATCCAGTCATCAAGTACCAAACCCACCTTTTTCAATCAGGAAACACTCTAGCACCACAGGCTGGTATCCTAAACTTTAAGCCTAGAATACACTACAGAGATCTGAAACCTAAGCTCTGATACCACCTGTGACGACCCACCTCTCCCTGCCACTAGGGTATCGATCCTTGACTCTCGCCGGGACTCACTACAGTCCTCAACCATCAAACAACTTACCAAACTAAAACTCTGAGTACAATACAAATGGAATGATAGTTTACAATCCACAACATCAAATTACAACTTTGGATCCATAAGTCTTCCAACCTTACATTCAAGATTCGAATTACAAAAAAACTTGCAACAATCACACTCCAAGGTTCTCAACCTGTTCAACATAATAAACCCTACTTCTAAGGGTTGGCTTCTCCACTCGGGTACTCATTACCTGTTAAGGAAAACAAATTTAAAAGGGTGAGCTAAAAAACCCGTGAGTTCCCAAAAACATGCAAAGCACATAACACATATGATTTTTCACTTCAAAATTCATACTCGGATATAAACAAAGAAGGAAAGCCAGTAATCACACACGAGTAGGATTAAGTTCATCACGTAGCCCAAGGTTGTCATACCAAGGGGATTAAGTTCATCACGTAGCCCAAGATTGTCATACCAAGGGGATTAAATTCATCACGTAGCCCAAGGTTATCATACCAAGGGGATTAAGTTCATCACGTAGCCCAAGGTTGTCATACCAAGGGGATTAAGTTCTCAAGAACAGGGAATACAGGACACGTCACATCACTTCATGCAATTCAAAATAAGAATCATGGCACAAGACAAGAGACTCAAGTATACTCATAATATCAGGAAAACACTTTTGCAAGTAGTACCATTCAAATGGGAGTAAATGCGATAAAGTACACACTACTCCATTTGATGGATCAAAACCTATCTTTCACATTAATTCACATTTCAAGTTAAATACACATTTCAAGTCAAGCAAGTCACTCACTTGAGAGTGTCTTTACATAGAAATCATTTCAATAGTAAATTATTTCACTTATAAACACTAATAAATCATTTAGCAAGCACGAGTAAATTATTCCCTTTGAAATCGCTAGTAAAGCCGTTCATTTGTAAATAGTTTGAAACATAGTCTGAAATACTCACAAAAGTAGGAAAACATTTCATTGGTAAAGAATAGTAGTAAAACATTTCCTTTGAAAACAAGTTAGAACTAGTTTGAAAGTAGGTTAGAACACTCACACATGTGAGACATTGCAAAAACCCTTTCACAATTTCTTTTATTTACGATAAGGGTAAGTGTGATAAAATACACTACCCCATCAGAGAGTTCGAGAACTAGGTTTCACTTCAAAATCACTTCACTAAACACCATTGCGATCATTTTCACATAATTATGTAACAAGTATGAAACTCACCAAAGTAATAAGGCTCAGCCTCTACGTATGGTTCACAATCACCGCGTTGCACATTCCCTAAAATAATTTAAAACAATCAATGAGATTCAATTCATTCTTTTTCATTCACTAATCACAGTTCACTTCCACTTTTAGTTTCAAATTATAATTTTTCTAAAACTCTCTCGAGGAAAAGCCTTCATTTCATATAGTTCAAAGTTCCAAATAAATCCCCTTGGGAAAATCACTTTATCATTTCAAAAGGAAACATCTCACTGATATACTCATTGGCACTACAAGCACGTTTTCTTTCACAAAACATTTAAATGAGGACTCACACCTCAAAATCACTTTTTACACAACACGCTCGACATTCATTTTTGGCTAAAACTTCCATTTTAACATAAAACGCTTCATATCAAGCCATTATATTCAAAATCCCCAGAATTTAGCCAAAATACCGTAAAATCTTCAAATTCAGTCAAATAGCATTTTTCACTCAAATTTCATAAAAACTACACTTTTTACCCCTTTTAAAATCCAAACACTCACTCACACATACATACACTCACAATTTGACAATGTACACATTTTTCTCAAAAAGTAAAATCCTTCGAGAACATTCACGATATTCCAAAATCAAACATTGAAATCACCAGACATGGGTTTGGCCATAACATACATTTTCCTTCAACTTTTCAACAACTGAAAACCCTAATTTCTAACCATATCAATGCAAGTTCACAAATAACAATCAAATTCCCAATCAGGTCCTCAAGTTCGCTACCTAGAGGCCACCTCAAGTCCGCTACCTAGGTTGGGATTTCAAGAGCCCAACTTCATCTTTTCAGATGAGATCATTTTTATCAATATAAACCACAGATCTACACTAATCAACACTAATAAAGCTAGATCTACAAGATTCGGGGTTTATACCTCCGGATCTATCAAGATCCAACAAGATCCGGCATGATCCAATGAAATCCCTCGAGCTTTCCTTCAAGGAAGTAGCCTCCAAGCTTGATGACTTCCAAAAACCCTCGATTCTAGCCCAAGATCTTCAATATTCGTCGAAGATATCCGCTACCAAGTTCAACCTCGAGCCCAAGATGATCACCCAAGCTTTTCTTTCCTTCCTTTTTCCTCTCAAAGGTTCGGATCTCCCTCTCTCTCCTCTCTCCTTGGTTCGGCTGGAATGAGAAGGAAGAAACCAAGCCCACAATCCATCAATCAAGTTTCATAGAGTCAAGTTCTTGTGGGAAGAAAAGAAAATGGAAGATCAATCTCAACTTACCTCTTGTTTTCTTCCAAGAATTTCAGCCCAAAGCTTCTTCTCTCTCTCCTCTTTCTTGGCTGCTAGGAAGGAAGAAGATGATGGTGGTTGATGGTGTTTTTAATCTCCAAGAAGATTGAATCAAGAGTGGAAGAAATTTGAAGGCAATTCTCTCTCTTTCTCAAGCTCTCTCTCTCGGCTCTAGCTCTCTCTCTTTCTCACAAATTGCAGCTGAAAATGGAAGCTTGGGGTTGCAAGAAGTCAAGGCTTTTAAAGCCTAAAAAGTGCTTTTCCTTGTTTTGGGGAAAAAAGTGCTTTTTAGCACTTTATGTCGCGTCACACGCTACAGTCTAACTTACACTGGTTTCTTTCATCCCGACACTATCTCGCCATAATAATATTTCCAAAATATCACTACATATGCTCGATTTCAAGTCCAAGTCACTATTCACGCGTCGGAACAATTTTTAACGCTAAATTTTGGCCAAAACCTCACACCGGCAAACAATTCGTATAAAATTTCTCTAAATTGAGAAATAATCACTTTAAACATATTTTCACTAATAATTCAATAAATAAACTCAATATAAATATTACTATGCAATTTAGAAATAAATTCAAAATTTTGAGGCCCTTACACTCCGGACCAAGAGCTGCAATGAATTTTGCACTTAAGAAACAAGAAGCTTTGGATCAAAATTTGGAAATGAAAATGGAAATGGAAATGATTTCTCAAGCTCTCAAGCTCTCAAGCTCTCAATTTCCTTCTCAACTCTCTTTCTCGAACTGAAATTGAAATGGAACAAGAAACTCTTGAACTTTCTCTCGGCCAAGCTCACCCAACAAGGAGACGAATGATGAATCAAGTGAATTTGCTGGTTTTATGAAGTAGTGAGGGTTGCATGGTCATAAGCCTAATTGCCAAGGGTATTTTAGTCTTTTCACTTGATTCTTTGACAAGTGTCATTACATGGTGACATGCAAAAGTTTATTTTTATATTCGTGTCCTAAAAGTCTAAGGTTATTATATTAACACCCTACTAATTTTTGTTTAATGACATTTAAGTCTTCAAAATTAATCATTCAAGAATTTTCATTTGTTTTCTACTTTAGAACCAAGTCCTAAATTAAATGTTCAAGTCATGAAATTTCAGCAAGCATCTTTTCAATTCTTCTTCAAGATTCATCAACTTTGTAAGTTCAAAATTAAGAGAATTTCACATGCACACCCAGATTAATGTCTTATAAAGTGTTTAAGTCAAGATTACATCATTTTTTCACCAAAAATTCAGGATTCAAAGCTGGTTATTCTTCCTTTTCTCTCTTGGCTAGAAATGCTGAAATTTTAGTAAGCAATTTCCTTAGTTTCATCAAAGTCATCAACCTTTTCTAGTTTATATCCAGAAAAATCCCACATTCAAAACAAGATTAAGGATATACAATTTGCATTTAGCATTGTTAAGTCAAGTTATCAACCAAAATTCTAGAAATAGAAATGAAATGCATTTCTTTTCGCTCTCAGCCAAATCATCATTTTCTAGCAAGGTTTCTAGAAATTTTTACCAAATTTCCCCAACTGTCTCACTTAAACTCATGGTAATTTCTATTATAACTCATCTTGACACAAAATGAGGCCATTAACATGTAATTTCAGCAATTAATTTCACAAAGAATCCACATATAAATCTGTTATCAGCAAACATAGCAGTTTCACCAATTGCACAACTTAAAGAACAAGATTTTTTTCTTCATCAACATGGCCTAAAACAGCATGCATCCAACATGTCTATGTTTTACTAGAAGACTAGAGTTTTTCTAGCCATGTACCTCATAGGAGCAAGTATGGAATGGAAAGATGGAATGGTTCTCTCTTAAGCTTCAAACTTCAAACCAGAATTTGCAAATGGAATTTGCACTCTCTCAAGCAAGAAGCTCCGGACCAAGAGCTGCAATGAATTTTGCACTTAAGAAACAAGAAGCTTTGGATCAAAATTTGGAAATGGAAATGGAAATGGTTTCTCAATCTCTCAAGCTCTCAAGCTCTCAATTTCCTTCTCAACTCTCTTTCTCGAACTGAAATTGAAATGGAACAAGAAACTCTTGAACTTTCTCTCGGCCAAGCTCACCCAACAAGGAGACGAATGATGAATCAAGTGAATTTGCTGGTTTTATGAAGTAGTGAGGGTTGCATGGTCAGAAGCCTAATTGCCAAGGGTATTTTAGTCTTTTCACTTGATTCTTTGACAAGTGTCCTTAAGAATGACAAGTGTCATTACATGGTGACATGCAAAAGTTTATTTTTATATTCGTGTCCTAAAAGTCTAAGGTTATTATATTAACACCCTACTAATTTTTGTTTAATGACATTTAAGTCTTCAAAATTAATCATTCAAAAGTTTTAAAATGTCCTTTATGCACTTGATTCTTTTAGGAAACACAGTAAATAAATAATTTTGTTTAAGATGAAGTAAACAACGTACATTCAACTGTCTAAGTATATATGTATGAATTAGGTTACAATTTTTGGGCTCTCACAAAACAAACCAAAACATGCGAATAAAGTGGCAAAATAGTCACTTATCACTTATGGTATGTAACTATCTCAGTTGAATATTCTATGGTTTTATATAAATACATATATAGTGATTCCAATGAATGAACTTGAGGTAAGTGATTTGGGTTACACAAGAGGTGATAGATCCAAGGAATTAATGACATATCGCAATGAGATTTTAAAAAAGAACTCTACATAGATGCGATAGATCAACCACTTGGAAACTTTAAGATGACCAAAAAAAAAAATTCTGGATAACAAAGACGGTGGAAAACTCTATATTGAAGCATTTTATTTGAAGGGAGAGTTGCAATTATGGTCCCCAATGTTTTACATATGTGTCAAATTAGTTTCCAATATTTTGATCAAAATAAATATAATCCTCAAAATTTGTGATTTTAGAATGATTTAGGACAACCAATAGAAATAGAGCAATGACTAATGGTCAACATCAAATTACCGTTAATCAAAAATTTTGACCTTGCATTTTTAATCTCTGATGTTTTGATTTTGAGTCATTATGTTTTCCTAAATTTTAAGTAGTGGGTTTTAGTATCAATTTAGATGCAACTTAAATGTGCAATAGGATTTCTAATTAAACTTCTTTTTCTTCCTTTTTTTTGGTTTTTATTTCATTTATTCATGCCAATAATATCCCATATGTTTCTTTTTGGTATAACAAATGTGTTTATTATTTATCAATATTAATAATTAATTGACAATGAGTATTATTATATGTTATTTCTAATGATAACTAAAAAATTTAATTGGATATCCCTTTATAAGGAATATATACTTTTTGTAAATTAAGTTAAGTTTTTTTTTAAACATTTTATACAGGTTAGCAATTAAGTGTGAAATGAAATTGGCATTTTGTGCACATTATATGAACCATTAAATGATTATGAAGGTTCATAGATATTAAAATAAATGCTTTAAATCTACAATATTGGAATGTTGGACTTTAATTGGTAGGAAAAATGACAAAAAATTAAAAGAAAGTTCTTCCAAAAATACCTAAAACCACGTCACATTGATACATTACTTTCACTAGTTTTTATAAATATAATGGCTAACTACAAGAATCTGAGGTCTATATGAACAATACATGTAACAATTTGTATGATAGTAATTATGATAAAATTAGATCATAAAACCAGAATTCTTCTTTTCTTCCACTACATTATATTTTATTTATTATTATTCTATTGTCATCCAATTATAACTTATTTAATAAAGATATGCTATTTAGGCAATAATCATAATTGTGTCAGTATAAAGTATTTTCATGAAATTTTATAGAAATTTAAGAACATATTTGTTGTATATTTAATTCAATTCACATATCATGTTGTTTTAAAATTCTAGTTGTAACTACTTAAAACCTAAGGGACCATAATGATCGAAACTTGGAACAGTAGGGACTAGAAATGTATATTCAAAACTTTTGACTAATGCCAATTTGATGCTGACATTTAGTTATGATGATTTTTCATTAATTTTACTAAATCTACCTAAAGTCTCAAACTTTGAGGACTAAATTTATCAATTTAGCGCACAAGCCAACGTTAATTTGATATAAACATTTGTGAAGGTTTAGGATGAAATTTCTTCCTTGTTTTCAATTTTCAAGTATAAGGAAATTTATATGAGTGAGAAACTAACCATTTTGTGTTCGTACGAACTATTAATATTTAGGATTTTCTTAGTTTAATAGGTGTCCAAATGGTAACTATTAAATATGTAGATTGACTACTTAAATATATACTCACATCTATTGACCATTTACTTTAGTCACTTTTTTTATTCAGCCACACTTTAAAAGAAGGAAAAAATCATAATTGTGTATCAATCACTTATTAAATAAAACTCTAACATCAAATGTTCTAGATAGAGAATGAATTATTACTACTCAATGCAAGGAGATATTGTGAGGATCCGAAATTTCTTGAATTATACACCCGAAATTTATTGAATTATTTGCTTATATTTGTGATGACCCCACCTCTCCCTAGGGCGTATCCTAGAGTATCAGTGGCCGTCTCCCTAGCTCTTACCAGGACTCACTCACTCAAACGATCAATAATACTTAACAACTAAAATTCCTTACATAACTTTAAAATACACAATAATTTACAAATCCATAACTTCAAAGTTACAATCCCAAAATATATAAAGCATTTATCCATATATTCAGGTTCCAACAATACAAAAGCCCTCAATATCCATAATTAAAAGTTCTCAAAAACATTAAACAGAAGTAAACCCTAACACTAAGGGTTGGCACCTTCACTTGGAATCTCATTTCCTGTTAAGGAAAATCAAATAGGAAAGGGTGAGCTCAAAAGTCTGTGAGTTCCCAAAAACATGCAGAACACATAACATATGAAACTTCACTTCACTTGAACGTAGACATAAACAATTAAAGAAAGCGATTAACACTACAAAGGTAGGATACGGTAGCCCTCAGGAGCTAAGGTCATCGCAGCTTGATCACGATCTCAGTAGTTGACACTCCGTCAACTTTCACAAGTACAATCCATGTAGAACTCCACTTACTTCTTACTCCACCAAACCCCCACCGGGCCCGACTCCAAACACTATTCACTTCACTTCACTTCACTTTATGTATGTACATTGTATATTTCTCTTTTTCCGGGACAAGTCCAATCGCCAAGTCCCGAGTACACTTCACTTCACTTATGGAACCCTATGGCTCGTACCTTTCTCTTCTGCCTTGGCCTAGCCTCCGGCTCGAATCGAAGGTCTCACCGATAGGTCTCAGGAATTCCTGACATTTCACATACGCACATAAGTCACTACATAATGTTTTCACAATCATTTTCCATTCAAAATATTTCTCACTCAAATAAGGATAAGAGCGATAAAGTACACACCATCCCATTTGACGGTTTGAAAATAAATCATGTTTCACTTCCAATCACTTATCTAATCATACTTTCATTCATGTTCACATAATCACGTAACAAGCATGGAAACTCACCGAAATAGTAGGGTTTGGCTTCCACGTTAGGTTCAAATTCACTTCCTTGCACACCCCCTAAACAAATGAAAACAGTAGTTGAGATTCATTTCCCCATTCATTAACTAAAATTATTCACTTTCATTTCTTGGTTTCAATCACTATTCTCCCCCACTTCCCTCAAGGAAAAACATTCATTTCACTCGGAAAAATGTCTCAATGGGTCTTTTGAAAATCATTATATCATTTCCAAAATATCACTCCATCGATGTACTCCCTAAACACTATTTTCAAATGCTCTTTCATGTGGACTTTAAGTGAGATTCCTTACGTCAAAATCGCTCTTTTTCACAATCAATTCTACACTTGCTCTTGATCAAAGCTTTAACACAATTTTAGCATAATTCTCACCACGTCTTTATATTTGAAATTCATAGAAATTAACCAAAATATTGTAAAACCCTCAAATCTTTCAAAACATCACTTTTATCCCAAAAGTCTATGAAAAGCTTCACTTTGACATTCGAAATTCACGACTTTACTCTTCACAAACACATACTCACGAGCAAACAGGCCATATATATTTTTGAGTAAGATTCCTTCAAAAATATCATAAAATTTCTAAATCAAACATCAAAATACCAAGCATGGGTTCGGCCATCTCACACAATTTTCCTTCAAAATTCAATAACCAGATCTATTTTCTAACCATAAAATGAACTAATTTCACAAATATTAACCAAGCCACAGTCAGGTCCTCAAGTCCGCTACCTAAAGGTCACCTCAAGTCCGCTACCTAGGTTGGGATTTTAAGAGCCCAACTCAACATTCCAAATATAGCATTTCATAATAGAATAAACCATAGATCTATCTTGTTTAACACTAAATAGAGTTAAATTCACAAGATTCAAGCTTTATACCTTCAGATCTGGCTAGATCTAACAAGATCAACCAAGGCCTTGTGACATCTTCTTAAAGTTGACACTCCCAAGCTCGACAACCCCGAAAGCTCCAATCTTAACGCGAGATCTTCTTGCCTTGAAGATGATTTTCCAACAACTAGCTCTAGAACAAGAACAACACAACTCACCCAAACTTTTCGCTCTCTTTCTTCTCTCTCTCTCACTTCGGCCCACCCCCTTTTCTCACTCCCTCTCTCTCGGCTTCTATGAAGGAAGAAGAAACAAGGATGAGACCTTCAATGAAGCCTTGAAGCTTCAAGAAAGTAAAGGAAGAAGAAATGGAAGAAGTAAAATAGCAACTCTCTCTTTCTCCCTCTCTCTAATTCTCGGCTCTCTCTCTCTCTATGGTTCCAAAGTGTAGCTGAAAATGAAGCCTCAAGGAACCAAAAATTCAAGACTTAAGGGACTAAAAGGTAGCAAATCCCCCTTTTAAGGAAAAGTTACTTTTTGATCACTTTATGTCGCGTCGAGCGCGACAGTCTAACTTACACTGTTTTACTTCATTCCAACACTGTTCCATAATAATAATATCTCCATAATATCGCTACATATGTTCGAATTCAACTTAAAGTCACTATTCATACTTAAGTACAAGATTAAGCACTTAAAATGGCCAAACACACACACCGGCAAATAATTCATGAAAAATTCTCTAAATTAGAAAATACTCACTTTAAACATAAATTCACTCATTTTTCAATGAATAAACACAATATAAATAATATTTTATATTTTTGAAATAAAATCTGAATTTTGAGACCCTCATATCCTTCCCCCCTTAAAAGAATTTTGTCCTCAAAATTTCAGACCTTTCTAGGTAAACAGCTCTAGATATTTCTTCTTCATCTCTTCCTCTAATTCCCAAGTCACTTCCTCAATATCTTGATTTCTCCACAGAACTTTAACCAAAGGAATCTTCTTATTCCTCAAATCTTTCACTTCCTTATCAAGGATTTTCACAGGACGCTCTTCATATGTTAGTGATTCGTCCACTTCAATCTCCCCTAATTGTAGCACATGACTTGGGTCTGGATGATACTTCTTGAGCATGGATACATGAAAGACGTTGTGAATCTTAGACATGCTAGGGGGTAAATTCAACTAAAGGCATGTGTTGACTCCAACCTCCTCCAAAATCCAATACACACGACCTCAACATATTCTCCAAAGTCTGAATTGTCCTCTCAGACTGTCCATCTGTTTGAGGATGATAGGCGGTACTCAAATTCACCTTAGATCCCAAAGTCTCTTGTAATTTCTGCAGAAATCGAGAGACAAATATCGAATCCCTATCAGAAATAATACTCACAGGTACACCATGTAGTCTCACAATTTCATCCAGGTACAACCGAGCTAATTTCTCCAAAGGACATTTCATACTCACCGATAGAAAATGTACAGTCTTAGTAAGTCGATCTACTACCACCCAAACTGCATCATCTCCTTTTTGGCTCCTTGGCAACCAAATCACAAAATCCATAGTGATGTGATCCCATTTCCATTCAGGTATCTCCAAAGGTTGCAATAATCCCGAAGATTTCTGGTGTTCAATCTTAACTTGTTGACACACGAGACAAGTTTGAATGAATCTTGCTACATCTCTTTTAAACCATCCCACCAATACGTCCCTTTCAAATCTTGATACATCTTATTGCTCTCAGGGTGAATTGTGTACTTAGTTCAGTGTGCTTCCTCCAAAATTTCTTTTCTCAATCCTTCATTGTACGGAACAACTAGGCGATCTCGAAATTTCAGAACTCCCTCAGGCCCTAGTTTAAAATCCAGAGTTTCTCCCTTATTCACCATTTCAACCCATTTCTGCACCATAGGATCTCCTTTTTGTGTCTCTTTGATACGTTCTAATATTGGAGACTTGGAGATTTCAACACTATATTCCCACATATGACCTTTTTCTTCTCCAAACGAGGATTCCACTCGCTAACCCTTTCCAACATTTCCTACTCCCTAACCGTCAGGCCTGCCACTTGAGCCTTTCGACTTAGCGCATCCGCTACCTTATTAGCCTTCCCAGGGTGATAATTGTGACTACCCCACCTTCCTCTAAGGTGTACCAAAGGGGTTGGCGGACTGCCTGCCCAACTCTTGCCAGGACTCACTCACTCACTCATTCAATATAACTTATCAAACTAAAACCCTGGATACAATACAGGAGGGTACAATGTCTTACAAATACATAACATCCCAAATACAATCCCATAGTACATAGTTCATCCATCCTTACATTCAAGTTCCATTATACGAAAGTTCACAACATTCATGATTCAAGATTCTCCAAAATAAATAACAAAACACAAGAAAAACCCAAATCTCAAGGGTTGGCACCACCACTCGGTTGCTCATTTCCTGCTAAGGAAAACAAATGAAAAGGGTGAGCTAATAGCCCGTGAGTTCCCAAAAGCATGCAAATCACTTATCATATAAATAAAATTCATTTCACAAGTACACTTGGAAATTAAACAAGTAGAAAAGCGATTAACAATACAATGTAGGATACGGGGGCCCTCAGGGGCCAAGTTCCACGATGCTTGTCCACGAACCAGGTAGCTTATCCACGAACCAGGTAGTTGACACTCCGTCAACTGTCACTATTATCATGTAGCACTCCTCTTACTCCTTACTCCACCAAAACCCCCACCGGGCCCGCACTCCAAGCACTTATCACTTCACTTTTATAGTGTACATTGTAAGCATTTCCGAGACAAGTCCTATGCCAAGTCTCGAGTACACTTTGTTTCACTTCACTTCACTTGTATATATATATCACTGGTTTGGTGCTCTTAATAGAGACAAGGCCACAAGCCAAGTCTCTAGCACATTTCAATTCATTTCACTTTACTAGGTTGTTGCTCTTTTGGAGACTGGTTCAAGAACCAAGTCCCGAGCATGTATCACTGGTCTGAGTCACTGTGCTTTGTGACATTTAAATAACCCTATGGCTCGGCCCTTTCTCCTCGGCCTAGGCCTAGCCCCCAACTCGAGTCGAAGGGTTCACCTATAGGTCTCAGGAATTTCCTGACCTTTTCAAACGCAAACAATCACTATACCACACTGTAAAGCACTTTTACAATAAATCTCTTCAATTCACTTTCATAATCACTTTTACTCAAATAGAGTAGGTGCGATAAAGTAGACACCATCCCCATCCGAGGGTTAAAAACCAATTTTCACATAACATTCACTTCATTGCATTCATATACGATCATTTGCACATAAACACAAAACAAGCATGGAAACTCACCAAAGTAAGGTTCAGCTTCCACGTAGGGTTCAAAGTCACCGCCTTGCACACTCCCTAAAATAATTTAAAACAATCAATGAGATTCAATTCATTCTTTTTCATTCACTAACACAGTTCACTTTCACTTTTTTAGTTTCAAATGACAATTTTTCCAAAACTCTCTCGAGAAAAAGCTTTCATTTCTCATGGTACAATGTTCCAAATAGATCCTCTTTGAAAAGTCACTTTTTCATTTCAAAAGAGCATCCCACCGATATACTCGCACTACAAGCACGTTCTTTTTCACAAAACATTTATGTGAGGTCTCACACCTCAAAATCACTTTTTACACAACACTTTCGACATTCACTTTTAGTTAAAACTTTCATATTAACCTAAAACACTTCATACCACGCCATTATATTCAAAATCCCCAGAATTTGGCCAAAATATAGTCAAACCCTCAAATTTAATTAAACAGCACTTTTCACTCAAATTTCATGAAAAACTTCACTTTTAACCCTTTAAATTTCAAACATTCTCTCACACACACATACACTCACAATTTGAACAATATACATATTTTTCTTAAAAGAAAACTCTTCAAGAACATTCACAACATTTCAAAATCAAACATTAAAATCACCAAGCATGGATTTGGCCATAACATACATTTTCCTTCAACTTTTCAACAACTAAAAACCCTAATTTCTAACCATATCAAGGCAAGTTCTCAAATAATAATCAAATCCCAATCAGGTCCTCAAGTTCGCTACCTAGAGGCCACCTCAAGTCCGCTACCTAGGTTGGGATTTCAAGAGCCCAACTTCATCTTTTCAGATGAGATCATTTCTATCAATATTAACCATAGATCTACACTAATTAACACTAATAAAGCTAGATCTACGAGTTTGAGGTCCTATACCTCCGGATCTATCAAGATCCAACAAGATCCGGCAAGATCCAACAAGATCTCTCGAGCTCTTCTTCAAGAAGGTTGCTTCCAAGCTTGATGGCTTCCAAGAACTTCAATCCTATCCCAAGATCTTTGAGTTGCGACAATGGTTTCCAACCCCAAGCTCGATCTCAAGCTTAAACTCACCACCCAAGCTTTTCTTCTCTCTCTTTTTCCTTCAAAATCTTCGGACCTCACTCTCTCCTCTCTCCTTGGTTCGGCTGCCATGGAAGGAAAGAAATCAAGTCAAAAACCTTCACTCCAAGTTGCTCAAGCTCAAGATACTAGTTGATGAAGGAATTGGAAACTTAAACTACCAAACTTACCTCCCTTTCTTCCTCCAAGAACCGATCCAGCCCTTCTCTATTCCTCCTTCTCTCGGCTGCAAGAAATGGTGAAGAGGATGAGCTTCAATGGTGTCTTGAAGAATCAAACAAGGAAGAAGAAGAAATGGAAGGTTTTTTGGAGCTTTTCTCTCTCTCTCTCTCTCTTCCTCACTCTCTCGGTAGTCTCTCTCTCTATCTCCCAAAGTTGCAGCTGCAAAATGAGCTCCAAGGAACCAAAAAGTCAAGGCAAAAGGTGCCAAAAAGTGCACTTCCATATTTTAAGGAAAAAAGTGCTTTTTGGCACTTTATGTCGCGTCGCGCGCGGCTGTCTAACTTACACTGGTTTCTTTCATCCCGACACTGTCTCACCATAATAATATTTTCAAAATATCACTACATATGCTCGATTTCAAGTCCAAGTCACTATTCACGCGTCGAAACAATTTTTAACGCTAAATTTTGGCCAAAACCACACACCGGCAAACATTTCGTATAAAATTCTCTAAATTGAGAAATAATCACTTTAAATATATTTTCACTCATATTTCAATAAATAAACTCGATATAAATAATATCGTGCATTTTAAAAATAAATACTGAAATTTGAGGCCCTTACAATAATTTATAGTACAATCATAATCCTCTAGAAATTCTACCCATCGCCTTTGTCTTAGATTTAATTCCTTCTGAGAAAACAAATACCTAAGACTCTTATGATCGGTGAAAATCTCAAATGTCACCCCATACAGATAGTGTCTCCACTTTTTCAGTGCAAAAATAACTGTGGCCAGTTCCAAATCATGTGTTGGGTAGTTTTGCTCATGAGGTTTTAATTTCCTAGAGGCATAGGCAATAACTCTCCCATTTTCCATCAACACACATTCTAACCCTTCTTTTGAGGCATCTGAATACACTACAAATCTGTCCTTTTCATTTGGCAAGGTCAACACAGGGGCCGTTGTCAAACGCTTCTTTAACTCTTGAAAACTAGTCTCACACTTTGAATTCCAAGCAAATTTTCCATGCTTCCTGGTCAAATCAGTTAATGGCCCCGCAATCCTTGAAAAATCCTGAATAAATCGACGGTAGTACCCTGCTAAACCCAAGAAACTTCTAACCTCAGTAGGGTTTCCCGATTGTCTCCATTGGGTCACAATCTCTACTTTTGCAGGATCCACAGAAATTCCATCCTTAGAGATCTTATGCCCTAAAAAGGACACCTCTTCCAACCAAAACTCACACTTGTTGAACTTAGCATATAATTGATGCTCTCTTAGAGTTTGAAGCACTATCTTTAAGTGTTGAGCATGATCTTCTTGGGTCTTTGAATATACCAAGATGTCATCTATGAATACAACCCCAAATTGATCCAAGTAGGGCTTAAAAACTCGTTGCATCAAATCCATAAACGCCGCGGGGGCATTAGTCAACCCAAAGGGCATCACCACAAACTCAAAATGCCCATACCTTGAGTTAAAAGCAGTTCTCGGTACGTCGTCCTTTCTAATCCTCAACTGGTAATACCCTTGCCTAAGGTACAACTTAGAAAAGACCACTGATCTTTGTAATTGATCAAACAATTCATCAATAAGAGGCAAAGGATACTTGTTCTTTATCTTCACATCATTAAGCCCTCAATAATCTATACACAACCTCAAACTCCCGTTATTTTTCTTGACAAATAGCACAGGTGCTCCCCACGGTAAGTCACTTTCCCTAATGAAACCTCGCTCCGACAAATCTTGCAATTGAATTTTCAACTCCTTAAGCTCAACCGGAGCCATTCGATATAGGGTTTTAGAAATTGGAGCTGTCCCCGGTAACAAATCAATCTTAAATTCCACCATCCGCTCAGGAGGTAGATTTTCTAGTTCTTTAGGAAAAACATCAGGGAAGTCCTTTACAATTGGTACTTCTTCTAATTTTACCTTATCCCTTGGCGGGTTTATAAGAAAAGCTAGGTAACCTTGAGCTCCCTTACTTAACAATTTCCTAGCTTTAATCCCAGAAATAAGAGCAGATGACGCTAACCTCCCCTTTACATCTAATCTCAAGGTAGCCTCTCCAGGAATAGAAAATTCCACAGTCTTTGCTCTACTATCCAATTTAGCATGGTAACGAGCTAGGCAATCCATTCCTATGATGACACCATACCCCTTTATATCCAAACTTATTAAATCCACCACTAACTTCCTCTCTCCTACCCAAACATCACAATTCTTGTATACCCAACTCGTAATTAAACTTTGTTCCCCCGTGGGTATTCTAACCTCAAGGTCATAAGGCAACCTTACAGGCTTTATATCTACTCCATTCAAAAAGGCAGGATTTACAAATGAATGTGATGCACCAGGATCAATTAGAATCTTAGCTAAGTGATGAAAAACGGGGATGATACCTTCAACCACTTCAGTGGGGTCAGGAACTTGCTGTTGATCAATTGCGTAAACCCTGGCTGGCACCCTTGGCCGGTCCCCGCCACACTAGCTTGACTGGAATTCGGTTTATTTGCTTGCCTAGTCACACCTTCTCCTTAGATCACTGGACATGCAGATAACTGATGCTCGGTACTTCCACACTTAAGACATGCTCCACCCTTCTTCCAACAATTGTTCTCTGTGTGGTTTGGCTTTCCACAGAAACCACAGGGTACATTAGGGGTAGAGGCTTGACCTCCTTGAGAAACTCCCCTTGACTGCCCTCTTTCACTTGTGGTTCCTCTCGACACCCCTCCTCTAGTGTATGTTCCCCTTGAATTTGATCCTCTTGATGATCCAGAGATGGCTACTCTACCCATTCCTCTCCCAAACTTAGGGTCTGAAGCACCCACATCCACTAA
Organism: Gardenia jasminoides; assembly: GCA_013103745.1. Lineage (NCBI taxonomy): Eukaryota > Viridiplantae > Streptophyta > Magnoliopsida > Gentianales > Rubiaceae > Gardenia > Gardenia jasminoides. Next base: position 5,049,917 of record CM023099.1, on the reverse strand, counting down.
CCCACGACTACTACTGGGTGCATTCCTTTTTCTAGCATTAAAAGTTCTTACTTGGGCCTTGGCCCCCTCAACTCTTTGGGCCTTCTCCACAGCCTCACTGAAACTGTTAACTAGGGCAGCCGCCAAGATTTCTTGCAACTCTACATTCAATCCTTGAACAAACCTCCTTATTCTCCTTTGCTCCGTTGCTACTAGCTCAGGGGTGAACCTTGACAGTTTAGTGAATTGTGTCTCATATTCCGCAACACTCGACAACCCTTGCTTGCACCTAATAAAGTCATCCTCCCGTTTCTCTTGCACTATTGGAGGAAAAAACTTAGCATTAAACTCTCGAGTAAAGTTCACCCAATTCCTAGGGGTGTTCTCTCTGTCCCACTTAGCCCTTATCATGATCCACCATGATCGAGCAGCTCCCTCAAACTGAAATGTAGCAAAGGTTATTTTCCTCTCCTTTGTGTAATCCAAGGCAGCAAAGATATCTAAAATCCTTTCTAACCAACCCTCGGTAGCTTCAGGGTTGGGTTCACCACAGAATTTAGGTGGGTTAAACCTTTGGAATCGCTTAAGAGCTCTATCCTCACCAACTCCAAGGTTAATATGTTGTTGTTTAGGACCAGGGCCATGTTGGCCAGCCATGCGGTCCAATATTTCAGTCATTCGACTCATGGCTGTAGCCATTTGCTCCACAAAATTAACCCTAGCCCCTTGGTTTTGATCGGCAGCCGACTCACGATCACCTCCAATATTTTGGAGTAGCCTAGTCCCTCGCCCTCGACCTCGGCCTCTTCTACCCTCCATAATTCTCTAAAGGGCAGACAATTCAATGTAAACACAAGAAAATAAATATACTATTAGAGCAATCACTTTGAAAAGTAGGCAAAACACTTCATATTCACATTTCATAATAAAAGAGTGCCAGGAGTACATCAGATGAGCATGCTTTTGACAAAAGGTACACGTAGGTACATCATGTTCACAAGTACACTTAAACAAAAGTACAGTACTTGAAAAGTTAACAAGCATGCAATTTACAAGAATTGGGAACCCACTCTACTGGTTTTCTCCCACAAAAGATTACACAAAACCCTAGTGTCAAGCTAGGCTACTCCATCAAGTCTCATAAGAGGAAGTCTCCGTGGAACCACTCTCCGACGGGTCAGACTCTAAGTATTGAGGATCTCCCTCAGCTATAGCAGCATCTCCAACTGACTCACTCCTAGGCTCTCCTCCCATGTCAGTATCTCTAAGAGGCTGGTTAACCGAATCTTCCTCATCTCGGTTAGCCTCGAGCACTCCTCCAACCAAGGCCTTACACTTAGCCACAATGCCCTCGGCTCTCTCTCGAGCCACCCTCACAACTCTAGTGGCTCGCTCATTAACCGAGTGAACCTCAGCCTCAAGCTCTCTAATCCTCGCAAGCCGAGCCTGTCCCACAGTTGTGAGCCTCTCTATCTCCTCTTGGCACTCTCGGTTGATCCTAGTCAACCTCTTCCTCTCTCTGTAGACTGCTAGGACCACATAATCTGGGTAGGCATAAGTCTTCCACAACTCGCAGGAGGCACGCCTAGTGCGAATCCTAGGGTTATAGGCCGTGCGGGCACCCCTAGAACCCAGTCGGTAGGAGACTGTGGGCTGTCTGTGTCCAGGCCCATCACCACCACCAAACTCCATGACCTACAAGAAAGAGCTCCATTAGAACTTGTTCTAACTTAAAGATCATTAGCACTTATTCATAAAGAAATAACCCTCACTTAACATTTCTTCCTAACCTATTAAACTCTCAAATCACTCACCGATTCTCACTATGCCCAGACTATTCAAACCTAAGCTCTGATACCACCTGTGACGGCCCCACCTCTCCCTAGGGCGTACCTTAGAATATCAGTGGCCGTCTGCCTAACTCTCGCCAGGACTCACTCACTCAAACGATCAATAATACTTAACAACTAAAATTCCTTACATAACTTTAAAATACACAATAATTTACAAATCCACAACTTCAAAGTTACAATCCCAAAATACATAAAGCATTTATCCAAACATTCAGGTTCCAACAATACAAAAGCCTTTAATATCCATAATTCAAAGTTCTCAAAAACATTAAACAGAAGTAAACTCTAACACTAAGGGTTGGCACCTTCACTTGGAATTTCATTTCCTGTTAAGGAAAAACAAATAGCAAAGGGTGAGCTAAAAAGCCCGTGAGTTCCCAAAAACATGCAGAACACATAACACATATGAAACTTCACTTCACTTGAACGTAGACATAAACAATTAAAGAAAGCGATTAACACTACAAAGGTAGGATACGGTAGCCCTCAGGAGCTAAGGTTCTCGCAGCTTGATCACGATCTCAGTAGTTGACACTCCGTCAACTTTCACAGGTACAATCCATGTAGAACTCCACTTACTCCTTACTCCACCAAACCCCCACCGGGCCCGACTCCAAACACTATTCACTTGACTTCACTTCATTTCACTTCACTTCACTTCACTTTATGTATGTACATTGTATATTTCTCTTTTTCCGGGACAAGTCCAATTGCCAAGTCTCGAGTACACTTCACTTCACTTATGGAACCCTATGGCTCGTACCTTTCTCTTCGGCCTTGGCTTAGCCTCCGACTCGAATCGAAGGTCTCACCGATAGGTCTCAGGAATTCCTGACATTTCACATACGCACATAAGTCACTACATAATGTTTTCACAATCATTTTCCATTCACAATATTTCCCACTCAAATAAGGATAAGTGCGATAAAGTACACACCATCCCATTTGACGGTTTGAAAATAAATCATGTTTCACGTCCAATCACTTATCTAATCATACTTTCATTCGTGTTCACATAATCACGTAACAAGTATGGAAACTCACCAAAATAGTAGGGTTCGGCTTCCACGTTAGGTTCAAATTCACTTCCTTGCACACCCCCTAAACAAACGAAAACAGTAGTTGAGATTCATTTCCCCATTCATTAACTAAAATTATTCACTTTCATTTCTTGGTTTCAATCACTATTCTCCCCCACTTCCCTCAAGGAAAAACATTCATTTCATACGGAAAAATGTCTCAATGGGTCTTTTGAAAATCATTATATCATTTCCAAAATATCACTCCATCGATGTACTCCCTAAACACTATTTTCAAATGCTCTTTCATGTGGACTTTAAGTGAGGTTTCTTACCTCAAAATCGCTCTTTTTCACAATCAATTCTACACTTTCTCTTGATCAAAGCTTCAACACAATTTTAGCATAATTCTCACCACGTCTTTATATTCAAAATTCATAGAAATTAACCAAAATATTGTAAAACCCTCAAATCTTTCAAAACATCACTTTTATCCCAAAAGTCTATGAAAAGCTTCACTTTGACATTCGAAATTCACGACTTTACTCTTCACAAACACATACTCACGAGCAAACAGGCCATATATATTTTTGAGTAAGATTCCTTCAAAAATATCATAAAATTTCTAAATCAAACATCAAAATACCAAGCATGGGTTCGGCCATCTCACACAATTTTTCTTCAAAATTCAATAACCAGATCTATTTTCTAACCATAAAATGAACTAATTTCACAAATATTAACCAAGCCACATTCAGGTCCTCAAGTCCGCTACCTAAAGGTCACCTCAAGTCCGCTACCTAGGTTGGGATTTTAAGAGCCCAACTCAACATTCCAAATATAGCATTTCATAATAGAATAAACCATAGATCTATCTTGTTTAACACTAAATAGAGTTAAATTCACAAGATTCAAGCTTTATACCTTCAGATCTGGCTAGATCTGACAAGATCAACCAAGGCCTTGTGATATCTTCTCAAAGTAGACACTCCCAAGCTCGACAACCCCGAAAGCTCCAATCTTAGCTCGAGATCTTCTTGCCTTGAAGATGATTTTCCAACAACTAGCTCTAAAACAAGAACAACACAACTCACCCAAGCTTTTCCCTCTCTTTCTTCTCTCTCTCTCACTTCGGCCCACCCCCTTTTCTCACTCCCTCTCTCTCGGCTGCTATGAAGGAAGAAAAAACAAGGATGAGACCTTCAATGAAGCCTTGAAGCTTCAAGAAAGTAAAGGAAGAAGAAATGGAAGAAGTAAAATGGCAACTCTCTCTTTCTCCATCTCTCTAATTCTCGGCTCTCTCTCTCTATGGTTCCAAAGTGTAGCTGAAAATGAAGCCTCAAGGAACCGGAAAGTCAAGACTTAAGGGACAAAAAGGTAGCAAATCCCCCTTTTAAGGAAAAGTTACTTTTTGATCACTTTATGTCGCGTCGAGCGCGACAGTCTAACTTACACTGTTTTACTTCATTCCAACACTGTCCCATAATAATAATATCTCCGTAATATCACTACATATGTTCAAATTCAACTTAAAGTCACTATTCACACTTCGGTACAAGATTAAGCACTTAAAATGGCCAAACACACACACCGGCAAATAATTCATGAAAAATTCTCTAAATTAGAAAATATTCACTTTAAACATAAATTCACTCATTTTTCAATGAATAAACAGAATATAAACAATATTTTGTATTTTTGAAATAAAATCTGAATTTTGAGGCCCTCACAATATTTCTTGCGAGAACCCTAAAGTTTTTATGAATTATTTGTCATTGTATTTATTTAAGTGCAAATCATTTTTTTTAAACATTGGTAGCATAAAATTTTCATTAAGTGCATTATTTTCCTTTAAGTACCCTATTTTGTATGTATTGTATGACATTAATTTGGAATTTCATTTTACATGTTTCATGTAGCCAAATGCATAAAACTTATATGGTATCAAGTGGGTTATATTTTAAATTGAGGGATTAGAAGACAATTGCATAGATTTTTATCCAATTCTTGGCCCAAATTTGACCACTTGTCAACCATCTACTAACATCTTGATTTAAGCTTCTTATTTAATCTCGTCTTCAAAAATTCAAATCAAAATTCCCTCCCATTTTGCTCTCTCTTGGCTGAACTTCAAGGGAAGAAAAACATCAAAACCCTAGCTTAAAATCTTCTTGCTTTTAGTTGAGAAAATCACTTGAGAAGAAAATCTAGGTTAGGTAATCACTTGACTACCAAGTTTAATTGGAGGAGGTGAAGCTTTTGGTGGATTTCTCTTGCTTGGCATAAGGTAAAACTACCCCTTGACCTCTCTTTGATGATATAAACTTATGGATTCTTGATGCTAGATGAATTTTAGGATGTATTAAAGTGTTTTCGATGCTTGGAAATGGAAATTTATGGGAGAGTTTCTTGTTCTTATAAAGCTTAGGTTAGATTATACCACATGCTCTCTATGTGTTTGATGAAATGCCTAAGATTTTGTGATGTTTTATTGATGACTTTCTTAGATGTTTTGACATGTTTAACACCCTAGAAGTTAGAAATAACCTAGAAAGGTTATCTATAGCAATGATGTAGGAGATGGAATTTTGACATGAAATCAGAAATGGAATTCAGCCAACTTCTTGAACTTGCTGGTGATTATGGGAATTGAACTAGAGCCTGAGCTTTACACTGTTAGAAATATCTATGAATCTAGTTTTAAACACCGCTGACGGAGCTTGATTTTGATTTTTCTACGCTGAGTTATAGCTGATCTTCGGAGACTGTTCAGTCAGCCTGTTTTGATCCGACAGGTTTCTGGTATCTCTAATTTTGCTCATTTGAGTCTTGATTAAGTATGATTTGAGATTTGACCTCTTCATGAAAGTTGTATCTCTATGTCTTAGCTTCGAAATGCCATAAAATTCATCTCAATCTAATAAGCGTAGCACCAGTTACGATCAAAAAGCCGAGGGATGTCAAAGCTGTTAAACCAAAGTGTCCTTTATTGTTTGCTATTAGACACGTTTAACACACGCATTTTCAATTCATATACGTTTGAGTGATTCTTCTACACTTGAGCTAGTTAAACCTAAATGTCTCTTATTTGTTTACAATTAGGCGTTGATGGTGGAAACGGAAGGAATTCTAAAACAAATACCAACATTTGCTTTACTTAAATTGGTGAGTGTTCCAAACTCTTTCCAATTGATAGTTTTACTATTGTTTTGTTCTAACTTGTTTTAAAGGAATGTTCCCCTATGACACTTTTGTGTTACTACTGTTTCAAGGAAATCACTTGTGAAACGTTTTACTACTAATTTACTATTGACTTGCATTGGTTTACAAGTATAACAATTTGATTTACTTTTGAAATAATTTATAAGTGCATTTAAGTTGATTAATCGAAGTGTGATTTGTTACTTGGGATTGTGAGGACCTCAAAATTTAGATTTATTTTAAAATGCATAATATTATTTATATTGTGATTATTTATTGAAATATGAGTGAATATGTGTTTAAAGTGAATATTTTCCAATTTAGAGAATTTCATACGATTTATTTGCCGGTGTGCGGTTTTGGCTGAGTTAAGGGCTTAATTTTCTACCGGAGCGTGATTAGTAACTTTAATTTGAAATCGAGCATATGTAGTGATATTGTGGAAATATTATTAAGGTTGGACAATGTTGAAATGGAGTAAAACAGTGTAAGTTAGACTGTCGCATGTGACGTGACATAAAGCGTCCAAAAAGTGAATTACCTTAAATCAGAGAAAAAGGCACTTTTTGTCCCCTCTTATCTTGACTTTTTGGCTTCCTTTAAGCCTCCATTTTCAGATGCAAACTTGGGAGAAAAGAGAGAGAGGGCTGAGAGTTCAAGGGAGAAAGAGAGAGAGAGAGAATTTTTCTTGGTTTCATCCTTTCTTCTTCCTCGCAACCTTGAAGCTTCAAACTACCATTGAGGGCCATCATCTTCTTCACTTCTTGCAGCTGAAAGAGAGAGGAGATAGAGAGGAGCTGGTCTGATTTTTGGTGGAGAAGAAAGAGAGGAAAAAGCTTGTAGTTGAGCTTCAATCTTCTTGATCATCCATCAACTTGAAGTGTAAGATCTTAGTGGAGGATTCTTGGGCTTGATCATCCATTCTTGGCAGCCGTGAGTGAGTGGGAGAAGGAGGAAGAAAAGAGAGGTAAGTCTTGTGGTTAAATCTTCCATTTCTTCTTCAACTAGAACCTTGAATTTGTGAAGGTTTATGGCTTGAGTTTTTCCCTCCATGGCAGCCGATTGAAGGAAGAGAAAGAGGAGTGAAGTTTGAAAATTTGGAGGAAAAAGAAAGAGAAGAAAAAGCTTGGGTGGTTTGTCTCAAGCTTGGGTTTGAGCTTGGTGTTGGAAATCTTTGACGAAACTTGTAGATCGAGGGCTAAGATCGAAGCTTGTGAAGGTTGCTAGGCTTGGAAGCACTCTTGGAAAGAGGAAACTCACGAGATCATCTTTGATCTCATCTGAAAAGATGAAGTTGGGCTCTTGAATTCCCAACCTAGGTAGCGGACTTGAGGTGGCCTCTAGATAGCGGACTTGAGGACCTGATTGTGGCTTTGTATGATATTTGTGAAATGTATCATGCTGTGGTTAGAGAGTAGCGTTTTGTTGTTGGAAATTGTGATAGAAAAATGTATGAGATGGCCGAACCCGTACTTAGTTGATTTCGAAATCATATGATTGTTCTTGGTGAATGGTTGCCTAAGAAATTACATGTCACGTTCAATCGTGAGTGTATGACTTTTAAAAGATACAAGTGAAGTTTCTTGTGAATTTTTGAATGAAAAATGACATTTAAATGAATTTGAGGGATTTACCGTATTGTGACCAAATCTTATGATTTAAAAATAAAGATATGGTTTGAAGTGTTTTAAAGTTATATTAAAGTACTATCAGAGAGTGAAATTTGAGTTTGTGTTAAAAGTGATTTTGAGGTAATAAACCTCACTTAAGTATTTTAGTAAAGAAAATGTGAAAATAGTGCTTGGAGAGTACATCGGTGATGTGTCCTATTTGAAATGAGATAGTGATTTTTCAAAGATCCATTTGAAACATTGTATTCAGAATGATTGAGTGATTTTCAAAGAGGTATTTGAAATACGATGTCATATGAAGTGAAAATCTTTCCTCGAGGGGACTTTGGGAAAAATGTTGATTGAAACTAAGAAAGTGAAAACGAATTGTTTTAGTGAATGAGAGATGAAGTGAATCTCAACCATTGTTTTAAATTGTTTTAGGAAGTGCACAAGGAAGTGATTTTGACCCCTACGTGGAAGCCGAACCTTATTACTTCGGTGAGTTTCCATGCTTGTTATGTGACTATGTGAAATAGATGAGCTTTGTATTGTGTTATGTGATGTGATGTGATGTGATGTGAAAATTGTGGTTTAGCAAACCCTCAAACGTGGGAGTGTGTACTTTATCGCACTTACTATGTTCGAGTGGAAATTTTGTAAGATTACCTTGATGAGAATTGAGAGTATGTGATGTGATGTGATTTGCATGTGTATGTACAAGTTTAGGAATTTCCTGAGACCAATCGGTGAGCCCTTCGACTCGAACCGGGGCTAGGCCTAGGTCAAGAGAGAAGGGACGAGCCATAGGGTCATTTAATATCACAAGCCCAGTGATATATGCTCAAGATTTGGTTCGTGAACCTATCTCTAAAAAGAGCAAAAAACAAACCATGTGATGTGATGTGATGTGATACAATGTGTGCTCTGGACTTGGTGTGAGCACCTGTCCATTATAAAGAGCAAAACACAAACCTGATGTGATGTGATGTGATGTGATATATGCTCTGGACTTGACGAAAGGGCTTGTCCATTATGGAGAGCAAAATACAAATTATGTGATAAACCATGTGATTACTCATGTGAACAAACTATGTGACAAAATTATGTGTGGAGTCGGGCCCCGTGGGGGTTTGGTGGAGTAAGGAGAAAGTGGAGTTCTACATGGATTGGACCTGTGAGAGTTGACGGAGTGTCAACTGCCTTGATCGTGATCAAGCGGTGAGGAACTTAGCCCCTGAGGGCTGCTGTATCCTACATTTGTCATGTTAATTGCTTTCTTTACGTGTTTATATTTATGTTCAAGTGAAGCGAAATTTTATGTGTGTTATGTGCTCTGCATGTTTTTGGGAACTCACGGGCTTTTTAGCTCACCCTTTTTCCATTTGTTTTCCTTACCAGGAAATGAGTGTCCCAATGGAGGAGCCAACCCATAATGTTAGGGTTGCTTATATTGAATGTTTTGAAAGCTTCTGTAAAGATCTTTAAGATCTTGAACCTGCAAGTAGTGAGAGCTTTTGTATTATGCTACTCAACTGTATGAAGGAATGGTTTTTGTACTTTGGGTTTGTAATTTGAAGTTATGATGTTGTAAGGCATTGTACTTTTATATTGTATTCGAAGTTGTAGTTGGACAAGTACGTGATTGTTTAAGTGACTGAGTCCTGGCAAGAGCTGGGCAGACAGTCCGCCGACCCCTTTGGTCCACCTTAGGGGAAGGTGGGGTCGTCATAGGGATGATATCTAAATAAATGTGATATAAACTGTTAGTGAGTGCTCCAATCTCTTTACAATTGAAAAGGTTTATTTCTGTTCCTATAAGAGATGGTTTCCATTGTTTTCGAGTGAAACGACTTGTGAATGTTGTGAGTGATTTAAACTAGATTTTCAAATGAAATATTTGATTAATGTTTACAAATGAAATGATTTTCATGACCTAATTTCTAAGAATGATTGCCAAACTTGATTTTAAAATCCAGATCATTATCAAATTTGATTTTTAGTCTTGATTTCTAAACTTACCAAACTTGAGTTCTAAACTCGATTTTCAAATTCATGTTTACAAATAAAATCATTTCCAAACTCATGTTTATAACTTAAATCATTTCCAAACATGATTTCATCTGATTAACTATTGAGATGATTCTAAATGAAATGGGTTTCACCAAAATGATTTCTAAGTGAAAACTTGTTCAATTATGTGACTTACTTGACTCAGAAAGTTGCCTGGGCATGATTGCTTGTTAAATGTGCATGTTTGTAGGCTAATGTGTACTTTATCGCATCGGCTGAACTGAGCTCACTCTTCGCTGGAATCCTATCCTTGATCCGCCATCATGAGGTCAGGCAGGCCAAAAGCCTATTTTAGACCTGCCATCGCAAAATCAGATCAGCTGGACAGCCCTGAGTAATGACTTACCAATGTTAAGTGCAAAGTTCAAAACTCTTCGCTGAAAGCCCTTGAGTACTATATCCAATGTTCAAAGTTAAATGAGGGGATTGTTTATTGTTTTGGAGGACATAAGGTGAGATCAAGATAGGGGATTGTTTATCATTTTGGAGGTCATAAGGTGGGAGTTTGGAGGTTATAAGGTGGGAAAATGTAGGGGATTGTTTATTGAAAGTTATAAGGTGGAAATGGCTCCAAGTGAGCACCCGTATCCTTTGAATATTTGAATTAAATGTTTATTGAATTGTTGTTTATTGAATTATTGTTTACTGCATTATTGATTGTTAAATTAAGTGTTTATGGAATGAATGTTTAAGGAATTATTGTTTCCTGTATCTTTTAAAATGAAAAGATTCTTAGATATTTTCAATGTGAATATAGGACCATGTTCTCAACTTACACGTTATTCTTTTAAAGACTCAAATGTTTTACAAAATGCTATTTAATTCAAATGTCCATGAATTTGATAAAATGTGAATCTTTTGTTTTCACTGAACATTCACTGAGCTTCTAACTCACCCCAAAATATTTTATTTTCCCCTACAGGACTCAAGATGAAGGAAAGTATGGGAAGTGATCTTTCTTAGTGTGACTGGCTGGATTATCTCTTGTACTAATTGTAATCTTGGATGGTTGTACTTTTGATGTATTTGGACTAGTTGGAAATGCAATTATTATTTTGGAGATCTTGCATTGTAAGTATTTGAGGTCTGTGATATGATTGAGAAACTGTAGTGAGTCCTGGCAAGAGTTGGGCCGACGGTCCGCCGAACCCTTTGGTTTGCCTTAGGGGGAGGTGGGGTCGTCACAGATATAGTTTTTCTTGGGAGTCCACATACATAGACAATGTACATAGATACAGATTTGGGACCATCCATGATACCTCAACAGGACCCCTATTTCGGAGACTCGACCAGATGCCTACCCACAGGACCCCTATCTCGCTCTCATCAAGGTTAACAATAAAATCAAAATCTCTACACTTTAGAAAATTACACTATTACGAATTACATCTAGCACACGATACAAAACTTTCAATATATCCAAGCTACAATATTCTAAACTAAAGACAAAAATTACAATGTACTAAATTATAATTGCTTCGTGTCTTTGCTTATCATCCGGTCCTCTAATCTTTGATTTTTCTCATATAAGGAAAACAAAGTCGAAAAGAATAATATGAGTTTATATCCAGTGAGGTTTTACATTGTAAAATATTTGAATCACCAAAAATTACTTGCAAAAAGCACTTTTTGATAGTTTATGTCAACGTTAAAAAGGTTCTCGTAAACAAGATCCGTACACATATTAATCAGTACCAATAAGTAATTGGATAACAAATCTCAATAAAAGAACAAGTAATAGATGTAACCTATCAATACATTTAATGACTACGCGTATAGCCCCATTGCTTTACTGAGTTCAATCAAGTGATGAGTTTTTCTATATGTAAACATTAGTACTTTAGTAACGTGAAGGACTCTTGGATCCTATTATTGTTTTTATTGAATATATTATGCTATCATTATTACTTTCTTATGTAAACATTATAATTGTCTAAGTTCATACAACTAAATAATCATCCTTTTATTTGTGCTTTCATTGAAGAATTTTATCTTGGTTCCACTATACCTATATATAAATACACACACACACACGTTGGAATAGTTTGTGAATTGAAATGAAATTAAAAATTATTAAAAATCAAAATTTTGGACAAAGAAATGGTTGAACATTTTATCCATTAAGGAGACTAAATAACCTCTTGATGACCATTTACATGATGAAATGGTTTTGGCATTTTAAAGGAGACTAATGCTGTCTCTTGATGGTTATTGAAGTGAGAAAATTGTAACTCTTGAGTTTTGGTATCTTTTAGGATGTCTCTTCCTATATAAGTGACAAGCCCTTAATAGAACAAATGGACTTTAACCATTGATCATTCTTGCAAGGAAACTTAACATTTGCCATTGAATTTTTTTTTCCAAATCTTGTTGTATCCTAGAGGTAATTTGCCATAATCCTGCAGCAAATACTTCATGTAGTGGAGGTGAATAATACCATAAAAACAGTGTTTTCACACACCTCAAGATCATCATCTTCATCCCCACTTTCATATGAAATTTAGTTCTCCAAATTTTTGCACTTTTATAGTACTTGCAAAACCCCGGTAGCAACAGTCTTAAGGTGTTATTTAGTATTAGTTTGAGTGTTACTTAGTGTGTGTAAGGATATACTAAAAGAATAGCATTCAAGACTACAAGTTAATGATGATGATCATATATGGCATCCAATGGTAGCAAGGCATTGAAAGCAAGTAATGGTTACAGTCAAGATGAAATGTTGTGCGGTGTTCACAACTTGTTCATGGCCATTAAATACGTAGAGGAATTTGGATTGCATTGGTCATATAAGGTGCAGTCAAATGTCTTGTTAGATAATTTTGAATTTCGTATTCATTGTAATAAGTGTTGATAGTTAAACTTGAAGACCATAAAGTGGAGATTTTATGTTGTTTCATAGTGGGGGTAATTTAAAATTACTTCCAAATTGAAATGACTACAAAAGAAAATCATGGTTAGTGCAACATACGATGATTGAATTCTCTGACAAGAGAAGTGGGTGTTGATCCTATGATGATTAGACTAAATACTAGTTCTAGGACATAGAGTCATTAGAATTGTTCAAGAATAGTGTATTTGTTGTACAAGGTTACATAATATATTTAACTTGGCTATTAATAAATGTGTTAATTCTACTTACTTAGTTAAACATAGTTATCAATAAGTGTATTATTTCTACTTATTTAATTGAATCTTCTTGTTCTTTGTGACTCGGTAGTTTGTGACATGTGAATATAGTTAATTGTATTATTTGTCAAAACTTAGTTTAAGAAAGAAAAGAAGTGTGTGTATGCACTCATATATAGTAACATGCATTCATATGTGATAATTGAAGTTACATTATCTTGGTTGATGCTTGTTTGATATATGTGCATATGTATTTTTTAAAAATGGTTAGTCATTATGTGTGCATGTGTATCTAAGAAAAATACTTGAACAATGAAACGAGAAACTATGCATCTGTATTACTCTAAGTGAACTTAGGTATGCTAAATGTAGTCAAGTATATTTATTCTAAATTCTCCAAGAGTATCTTGTGATCATTAGTTGCTAATTGTTGCTATAAAATGTTAGGGTCTCAAAATTTTATTCTTTTCTAAAAAATAAATAATAATGATAGTAATAATTATATTATGTATTTCCACTAAAATATTAGTGAATTTATGCATTGATTTATTATTTTCTAATTTAGAGGATTTTTCGTGAATCAATTGTCGGTATTTGGTTTCGGTCAGTTTAAGCATCAATTTTTGAGCTGAGGCGGGAATAGTAGCTTTAAGATGAAACTGGGTATATGCAAAGACATTATAGAGATATATTTACAGTAGGACAGTGTCGGAAGAGAAAAACCAGAAAAAGTTGAAGCATCGCGCGTTGACGCGACAAAAAGTGGAAGTTGACCACTTTTCCTTAATTTAAGGTTAACCACACTTTTTGTCTCCTTAAAGCCTTGTTTCTTGATTCCTTGCCTCTTCATTTTTCAGCAATTTCTTGGAGCTTATGAGAGAGAGGGAGAGCCAAGTAGAGAGAGAAAGAAACGAGAGAAAATCAAGCCTTCTTCAACTTCATCTTCTTCTTCAATTTCTTGGAGCTTGAAGACACCATTGGAAAGCTTCCATCTTGTTCCTTCTCCTTATTGCGGCAGCCATGAGTGAGAGAGAGATAGGGACAGAGGTCCCAGAGTGAGAGAGAGAAAGGAAGAGGACAGAAAGCTTCATCTTGTATTCTTTCTTCTTGGTCTTGAAGCTTGTGGAGCAAATCACCAAGGATCAAGCTAGTTCTTGGCTATACTTGAAGGATTTCGAGGTTTTAAAAATTGGAAGATCATCCTTGAGCAGAGCAACACTAGATCTTACTTGATCTTACTAGATCTAACTAGATCTTGAGGTATAAAACTTAAATCTTTTAGTTTTAACTTTATTAGTGCTAGATCTTTTAGATCCATGGTTTACTTTGCTAAGAAATGCTAGTGTTTGGAACATTTGCGTTAGGCTCTTGAATTCCCAAATTAGGTAGCTGACTTGAGGTGACCTTTTAGGTAGCGGACTTGAGGACCTAGTTGTGATTTTGGTTGATGTTGGTGAGATGGGTTTATTTTGTGATTAGAAAGTAAAGAAATGTTAGTGAAAATTTTGGAAGAAGGCTAAGCTTGATGGCCGAACCTCACTTGGAAAGTTATGATGCTTGATTTCAAAATTTTATGATGTTTCTTGGTTAGATTTTACCTAAATAAATATGTATTATGTTCGTTTATAAGTATAAGTTTGAATGGAATTGAATCATGAATTTTGAGCGGTAAAAAGTTGAATTTTTCACTAATTTTCAGATAAAAGTGTTACTTGGACAGATTTAACCATTTGAAGAGTTTTGATTATTCTTCATGACTTTTATGGGTCGAAATTTGGTGAAAATGGAATTAAAAATGTCTTAAAACCTTGGCTAAAGTTTTAGTGTTGAGTTTGAGCCCAAATGGGTGATTTTTGAGGTAAAAGACCTCTCATAAATTTCATTGTCTTAAAAATGGAGAAGTTGCGAGTATGGAGTAGATCATTGGGGCATTTTATTGTAGATGATGTAGTGATTTTAAAAAGAGTCTTTTGTGATATTTTACTATTTGAAAGGAATACTTTTACTCGAGGAAATTTTGGGAAAAACCTTGATCAAATCAATGAATAAGTGTATTTTGATTTGGTTTAGCATATGGAGGAGCAAAACTTATCTCTTTTCCTTATTCGTTTTAGGGAGTGCAGAAGGCTTAGAAACCGAGCCAAATTTGGACTCCGAACCATGCTATTTTGGTGAGTTTCCATGCATGTTACTTGATTATGTGAATTTGACTTGAAATGTGAAAATTTGGTTTATCAATCCATCAAATGGAGTAGTGTGTACTTTATCGCACTTACTTATATTTGAATGGAAATAATTGTGAAAGTGTTTTGGAGTGACTTATGTACGTGTGAAATTTTGGAAATTCCTGAGACCTATCGGTAAGTCGTTCGACTCGAGCTATAGGCTAGGCCTAGATCGACAAGAAATGACCAGCCATAGGGTTATTTATGTGATGTGTGCTCTGGACTTGGAGTATGAACTTGTCCCTTTTGGAGAGCAATAAACAATTTATGTGACAATTTATGTGCTTGAAGTCGGGCCCGGTGAGGGTTTTGGTGGAGTTAGGAGTAAGTGGAGGTCTACATGGTTTATATGTGTGAAAGTTGACGGAGTGTCTACTACATGGAACGTGATCAAACCTCGTGGATCTTGGCTTCTGAGAGCCCTCGTATCCTACCTTTGTGTTGTTATTTGCTTTCCTTATTTGTTTATTTCTAAATATGAATTTGAAGTGAAATATCGTATGTGCTATGTGCTTTGCATGTCTTTTGAAACTCGCTGGGTTTTAGCTCATTCTTTTGAATTTGTTTTCCTTAGCAGGGACTGAGAATCAAGTGAAGGCGCCAACCTTTAGAACTATGGTTTACTTTTGTATCTGGCTTGAGAAACTTGAATTATGATTTTGGGGTAATGTATTGTGATACTTTGAATGTGTAATTAAGTACTCTATGTATTTTGTGATTTTAAGGTTTGATTAATGAATTTGTGAGTTGTCGTTTGGTTTAAATTATTATTGAAACTTTGGGTTTGTGAGATTGAAGTAGTTTGATTATGAGTTATTTATAAGTTTGGAATTGGTGCTTAGATTATATTTTTGAGAAATAGTTATCGTATGTGTGAGTGAGTCCTGACGAGAGTTAGGCAGGTGGTCCACTGACCCCTTAGGGTACGCCCTAGGGAGAGGTAGGGCTGTCACAAGTGGTATCAAAACTTAGGTTTCAGATTTTTGTAGTGTATCTTAGGCTAAAAGTTTAGGATACTGGCCTGTGGAAAATTGGACTAGAGTGTTTCTAGTGCTTGATGGTTGGTAAGTGGTGCTGCTTGAGAGTTTCTTATATAAATTGATTTGATCGAGAATTTAATGTTGCTATGATCAAGGCATAAGAGTGACTATTGGTGTTTGATTGACTTTTGAGGATTGTCTTGACCCTGATTAGTATGAGTTGGAAAGTCGAGGACGACACCCTTGATGGGAAGAAATTGTACCCCACCTAAAGTTAAACGTGATTTCAAAATATATTTTCAAAGGTTCTACTTTGTATAAAATTTATTTCTTAGTGATTGGAAAATAATTTATATATGATATCTCCTTGTTTCCATTCAATTATTTTACGAATATTTGCAAGAGTTCAATTGACCTAGTCAAGTTTATTTGAATATGTAAACTATATTTGGATGTAAAAGAATGGTTTATTGGCAAAGTTTCAAAGATATTTTAGAGGGAAATAGTGAAATCTTGACATTTGTCACCAAACTAATAGCTAAAGTTTTGATCAAATAACATAAATAGCCAAACTTTCAAACCTTCCATCATCTTTCATTTTCTTTTCTTTTCTTCTTCTTGGACGAAATTTTGAGAGGAAAAAGGGAAAAGAAACTCCACTTGCTTGGCTTCATTTTTTTGTCCAAAACTTGAGAGAAAAAGAGACAAAATTGATTTTCCTCCATGAAGTTACAAATCAACCTTGGAAGGAAACCCTTAGTGGAGGACCCTTGGTTTCATTTTCTTAGGATGCCGGACTGTGGGATTAGATTGTGTGTTAAGCATAAGGTGATTTTATCACTTGATGATTGACTGAGAATTAGAGTTATTAAGTATTTGAGAGTTTAGTAGGGTGGAAAGAAATGTAAGAAACAGCTACTATTTATGCTTAAGTGTTAATGGTACTTAAAGTTCGATTAAGTTCTAATCGAGTTCGTTCTTATAGGGTATGGATCGTGGTGGTGGTGATGACGTGCCTAGACACCTTCAACTCGTGGTTTCTTATCGATCGAGGCCGGGAGGTGCTTTCATAGCTTATAACCCCAGGACCAGACCTAGGAGGGATTGTGAGTGTTGGAGGATGCATGCTTACCCTAGCTATGTGGTCCTATCTCTCTACCATGATAAGAAGAGATTGATAAGAGTTAATAGGGAATTGCATGAGGAAGTAGATAGGCTTACAACTGTGGAGCAGGTTTAGACTGCTCGGATCCATGAGCTCGAGGAGGAAGTTCGCTCGACTACCGAGCGATTGGCTAGAGTCGTGAGAGTTGCACGAGAGCAAGCTGATGGCATAGTGGCCGAGTGCGAGGCTATGGTTAAGGGAGTCCTTGAGGCTAATTGAGTTAAGGAGGATGCAGTAGCTAGTGATGAGAATATGGGAGGGGATGCCGCTGTGGCCGAGGCAGATCCCCAGTACTTGGAGTCTGACCCTTTGGAAAATGCTACCTCCGAGACTTCTGCTTTTGAGGTTGGATAGGCTAGCTAAGCGTGAAGTTAGGAATTTGTGTAACCTTTTGTGAGAGAAACCATTAGGGTGGTTCTCAATCCCTGTAATTGCATGCTTACTAATTGTTCAAGTACTATGCTTTGTTCGGTTGTACTTGTGAACTCGATGTGACTTTTGTATATCTCTTGTTAAAAGCATGCTCATTTGCTGTGCTCCAAGAACTTCTTCTATTGTGAGTTATATATATAACGTACTTTGGTTTTCTTTAGAGTTTGATTTACTAATAGTTTACCTTATTCTATTTTCTCGTACTTATTTTTTTATTTAATTTGAGCCCTCTATAAGAATCATGGACGAAGTTAGAAACCCCTCCCTAGCTAAGATTTCGATTATTGGTGGTTTGATTTAAAATTAAATCCTTGCCCAGAATGTGTAGGACACTAGCATTACTGAATGGAGTAATTTTCAAAATATTATGGAGGTATTATGTGTTTGGATTGGGTTACCTAGTAATGTACCTAAGTTTACACGATCCTTACCTCTTAGGACATCTCTAGTTGTAGACTTATGTGAGAAATGGAACCGAAAAGTGATGTCGAGGTGTAGATCTAGACCACTCTAAGATTGGAAAATAATGTATATTGATTAAGGACATGGTATAAAGATTTGGGGTAAATACTCTTTACTCTTTGATTACTTTTGTCATTAATGGTAGGACGTTGAATTTGAGGACAAAAAGGGATGACTTTAAGGGAGGAATCTTGTGTTTTCTTATTAAGTTATTAGTTTGAAGTGCTTAAGATGACAAGTTAAATTAGGATAATTTATGTGCAAATTTTCATGGTTATACTTGCTAAGGATTTTCACTAGACGTTTCTTGATATGTTAATAAGAGGATCTTGTGGATTTGCTTGGGAAAGTTAGAAGATTTGTTGATCAAATGATGAGAAATTGTTGGTGGAAATTCTGCTTTGTACTGGCCAAAACAGGGGAAGTAAATCAGCTTTAATTTCCACTTTTCTTTGATAATTTTGGACAAGGTCTTGTTCAGTGAACTTGTCAACACATCAACCTTCATTTGTATGTTGAATTTGAACCAAAGCTGTGCATTTTCTGCCTCAAATTCTTGTTGGAAATTTTGTAGACTGAACTGAAATCAGGAAGCAATTTTAGTCAACTTCTCAGATTTTCTGGCTTCAATTGGCAAGGACTTAAAGTCTAATTTTTATATATCATTGAAAGTTCTCTGAATCTAGTTTCAGATGCCACTGATGGCATTCCATTCCGACTTTCCTACTTGAAGTTATAGTCATTTTCCCGCAACTGCTCAAGTGACCTGATTCTAACCTGACACCTTCTTACACTTCTGTGATTGCTGTTTTGACCACAGAAACATGTGAATTTGATTCCAAAGTCTTCACATGAAATGTGGTCCTATGTTCTTGCGTCGAAATGACATAAAAAGCATCTCAATTCAATAAATGAAATTCCAGATATGGTCAAAACCAAAAGGTGGCAAAGCTGTCAAATTTGCTCTTTTTCTTTTGCATCCATGCCTTTACTTTCCTTGGTTCGATTCACTTTCTGTGATTCTAAATAACATTTTCACTCTATTCTTCTATTTAGACTTTTGCCCTAAAATATCCATAGACTTTCCCTTGATTGCATCAAAGGCCTTGTGAGAATTGAATTAAGTTTGAAGAATTAAAGTGGGTAATGTTGAATGATATGTTGAAGTGAAAATTCTTGTTTCTTGTGAATTGGAGATCAGTGAAAGTCTTGTGATATCATGTCTCATCTAAGGATTTGATTATGTCAAAAAGATGGACTTGTGATTGTTGTGTTGAGGTGAAAATGAGTTTAATTGGTGAATAATCCTTTGTTACCCTTCATTGGCTTATTAATGAGATATGTAATTTTGTAAACGCATGTGAGGAGATTAATTCTTTGACTTACATGAGATATTATGGATATATGGTCTACATGAGATAAAATGGATAAGTATAATATCTAAAGTGAAATAGATTTTATAGTTGATCATGGTAAGATGTAAAAATGGATATATGAAGTTTATGAGTAAATATTAGAATTCCAAGGGGAAAACCTGCGAAACTTTTGGAATAGAAAGGTGAAAGAACTGAGGTATAAGTGAATCCTTTTAGTGAAATTTTTATGGAAAAATCATGAAATTGGGGAAACAACAAATTGAGAAATAGGGAAAAGATCCAAAAAAAAAAGTATCCAGACTTGTTTCTCAACCAAAGTATGAATTTCAAATACGAAATTCCTTTAAGGGGGGAAGGATGTGAGGGCCTCAAAATTTTATTCTTTTCTAAAAAATAAATAATAATGATAATAATAATTATATTATGTATTTCCACTAAAATATTAGTGAATTTATGCATTGATTTATTATTTTCTAATTTAGAGGATTTTTCGAGAATCAATTGTCGGTATTTGGTTTCGGTCAGTTTAAGCATCAATTTTTGAGCTGAGGCGTGAATAGTAGCTTTAAGATGAAACCGAGCATATGCAGAGAATTACAAAGATATATTTATAGTAGGACAGTGTCAGAAGAGAAAAACCAGAAAAAGTTGAAGCGTCACGCATTGACGCAACAAAAAGTGGAAGTTGACCACTTTTCCTTAATTTAAGGTTAACCACACTTTTTGTCTCCTTAAAGCCTTGTTTCTTGATTCCTTGCCTCTTCATTTTTCAGCAATTTCTTGGAGCTTATGAGAGAGAGGGAGAGCCGAGTAGAGAGAGAAAGAAAAGAGAGAAAATCAAGCCTTCTTCAACTTCATCTTCTTCTTCAATTTCTTGGAGCTTGAAGACACCATTGGAAAGCTTCCATCTTTTTCCTTCTCCTCATTGCAGCAGCCGTGAGTGAGAGAGAGATAGGGAGAGAGGTCCCAGAGTGAGAGAGAGAAAGGAAGAGGGAAGAAAACTTCATCTTGTGTTCTTTCTTCTTGGTCTTGAAGCTTGTGGAGCAAATCACCAAGGATCAAGCTAGTTCTTGGCTATACTTGAAGGATTTCGAGGTTTTAAAGATTGGAAGATCATCCTTGAGCGGAGCAACACTAGATCTTACTGGATCTTGCTAGATCTCGCTAGATCTTGAGGCATAAAACTCAAATCTTTTAGTTTTAACTTTATTAGTGCTAGATCTTTTAGATCCATGGTTTACTTTGCTAAGAAATGCTAGTGTTTGGAACATTTGAGTTGGGCTCTTGAATTCCCAATTTAGGTAGCTGACTTGAGGTGACCTTTTAGGTAGCGGACTTGAGAACCTGGTTGTGATTTTGGTTGTTGTTGATGAGATGGGTTTATTTTGTGATTAGAAAGTAAAGAAACGTTAGTGAAAATTTTGGAAGAAGGCTAAGCTTGATGGCCGAACCTCACTTGGAAAGTTATGATGCTTGATTTCAAAATTTTATGATGTTTCTTGGCTAGATTTTGTCTAATTAAATATGTGTTATGTTTGTTTATAAGTATAAGTGAATGGAATTGAATCATGAATTTTGAGAGGTAAAAAGTTGAATTTTTCACTAATTTTCGGATAAAAGTGTTACTGGGACAGATTTAACCATTTGAAGAGTTTTGATTATTCTTCATGACTTTCATGGGTCGAAATTTTGTGAAAATGGATTTAAAAATGTGTTAAAACCTTGACTAAAGTTTAGTGTTGAGTTTGAGCCCAAATGGGTGATTTTTGAGATAAAAGACCTCTCATAAATTTCATTGTCTTAAAAATGGAGAAGTTGCGAGTATGGAGTAGATCGTTGGAGCATTTTATTGTAGATGATGTAGTGATTTTAAAAAGAGTCTTTTGTGATATTTTACTATTTGAAAGGAATACTTTTACTCGAGGAAATTTTGGAAAAAAACGTTGATCAAATCAATGAATAAGTGTATTTTGATTTGGTTTAGCATATGGAGGAGCAAAACTTATCTCTTTTCCTTATTCATTTTAGGGAGTGTGGTAGGCTTTGAAGCCGAGCCAAATTTGGACTCCAAACCTTGCTATTTTGGTGAGTTTCCATGCATGTTACTTGATTATGTGAATTTGACTTGAATTGTGCTTGGTTAAGTGATTTGATATGAAAATTTGGTTTACCAATTAATCAAATGGAGTAGTGTGTACTTTATCGCACTTATTTATATTTGAATGGAAATAATTGTGAAAGTGTTTTGGAGTGACTTATGTGCGTGTGAAATTGCGGGAATTCCTGAGACCTATCGGTAAGTCGTTCGACTCGAGCTATAGGCTAGGCCTAAGCCGAGAAGAAATGACGAGCCATAGGGTTATTTATGTGATGTGTGCTTTGGACTTGGCGTATGGACTTGTCCCTTTTGAAGAGCAATAAACAATTTATGTGACAATTTATGTGCTTGAAGTTGGGCCCGGTGAGGGTTTTGGTGGAGTTAGGAGTAAGTGGAAGTCTACATGGTTTATATGTGTGAAAGTTGACGGAGTGTCAACTACATGGAATGTGATAAAACCTCATGGATCTTGGCTCCTTTGAACCCCTGTATCCTACCTTTGTGTTGTTATTTGCTTTTCTTATTTATTTATTTTTAAATATGAATTTGAAGTGAAATATCATAGGTGTTATGTGTTTTGCGTGTCTTTTGGAACTCACTGGGGTTTTAGCTGATTCTTTTAAATTTGTTTTCCTTAGCAGGGACTAAGAATCAAGTGAAGGCGCCAATCTTTAGAACTAGGGTTTACTTTAGTATCTGGCTTGAGAAACTTGAATTATGATTTTGGGGTAATGTATTGTGAAACTTTGAATGTGTAATTAAGTACTCTATGTATTTTGGGATTTTAAGGTTTGATTAATGAATTTGTGAGTTGTCGTTTGGTTTAAATTGTTATTGAAATTTTGGATTTGTGAGATTGAAATAGTTTGATTATGAGTTATTTATAAGTTTGGAATTAGTGCTTAGATTATAGTTTGGAGAAATAGTTGTCGTATATGTGAGTGAGTCCTGGCAAGAGTTGGGCAGGTAATCCACTGACCCCTTAGGGTACGCCCTAGGGAGAGGTGGGGCTGTTACATGCAATAGCATGAGAAATTTATATCTTTGGTTACTTTTAAGTCAATTTATGATGCAATATATGTGGTAAAGTGCATGTATTTTAAATTCTATCTGGAGTATGTTGAGATCATTTTTTCTATATTAATAAGTTGCTAAATGTTCATGTGAACAAATGCATTAGAGATACTAAAGTGTATTTATCTTTAAAGATCAATTGGTTGGTCATGGATAGACAAATACTATTTTTGGTATCAAACTTAGAAAAATACTAGGGGTTGTGACTTGTGTAAATCCCATCATATTGATAAGATATTGAATGAGTTTCAATATCTAAAGATGAAAGAAATTAGTGCTTCGTGTAATCCTAACTTGAAATTTGGGCAAAATACCAAAAAACTTTCCGTGTTTTACATAATGTTTAATTTAACTCCCTATAGTTTGGAAACCTACAATTTAGCTCCCTATGGCTATAACTAAAATGTAACTTTAATAGAAATCATTCAAACTAACAGTAGGATGTAAAATGTCAAAATTACCCTTATGGTAAAATACTGAGAAGCTCCTTGTGATTTAGTTAATGTTCAATTTAACTCCCTGAGATTTGAAAACCTACATTATGACTCCCTGAAATTTTAACTAAATTGAAAAATTGACAGAAAACATCTAAACTAACAGTTATATGTAAAATGCCATAATTGTTCCATTTTTCTCTATAGTCCCCCACCCTCAAAATCTATTATTCCCTTCTGGTAGTCTCTATACTCCAATCCTATTACCACAACTATAATCAACACCATCCCCTTCTTCTTCTTTTAAAAATAAAAAATAAAAAATAAGGAATAATAGAGATAGAACTAAAGATGCGAATCATTACATGGTTTTTCCAAATATGAATAACCACTTTTTTTTGTAACATCTCTAATTCAGAAAGGAAGGAAAAAGACATTCAAATGTCCCTTCAAACCTTGATTTTTTCTTTTTTGTCCTTAATTTTATCTAGATTTCTTCTGTAATTTGGAAGTGCAATTGGGTTTGTATAATTTCTGTAACTCCACTAAAAATCCAGACCCAGGGACCTAAAGGGCACTCAAGAGAATACAATGATTTAAAGGATGTTTCCATCATTTTGCTACTGTAGAAGAGCCAAGAATAGAGTTTTGAAACCCTAAAAGTGAGTCTTCATTCATTCATAGGGGTAAAATTGTTAACTAATTTGAACGATTTCTGTCAAATTACATTTTAGTTAGAACCACAGGGAGCTAAATTGTAAATTTTCAAACCACAAGGAGTTAATTGAACATCAAATAAGCGTGTGTCTCTCAAACTCAATTAGTTTGGACGGTTTCTATTAACTTTTCACTTTAGTTAAAACTTCAAGGAGTCATAATGTAGGTTTCCGAAAATCAGGGAGTTAAATTGAACATTAGCTAAACCACAAGAAGGTTCTCTGTATTTTACCCTTGAAATTTTATGAAACTTGGTTCAATTGCTCAATTTGCATATTTCATTGTGATTGAATGATTGTTGTTGTGCAAGTACAATTGGATGGTTGATGTTTGTGTTACTTTGTACAAATTTAAGTGTTTCATGTCCTGATATAAATCTATTAGGAAAGTATTTGTTTAATCTTATACTAGTTATTGAACTAGTGTGACTTATCTACTTGAGTGACAATGCAATCCATGTGCTTCTAACAAGCGAGGGCGATTATTATTTCACCATAAAAATTGAATATATATCTTTGACTACAACATGTGTAAATAGGTGAAGTGACTTAGGGGATGTTACTTGATAAAAAATAACGAATTATGTCCACAACCTATATCTTCAACTTCTTTGTTTTGGTTAGGATGTAGTCTTTATGTCTAGAGTCTTAACTAATGTGATCATTAGTAAATCTAGACATGTTAGTCTAAAACTTAAGTGCCTTAGACAAAGTGTAATAAGTATGATGTAGTATGTGTTTTATAAGTAAGAATATACAACTATTAAGGATATCTGCTGAATAAACTCTTTAAAGATTTAGTGCATGTAACATTATTGTATTGGGTTGAAAACCATTTTAACTAAAATCACAAAGCAATGGGAACCGTACCTTGATCTAGCACTACCATTAAATGAAAAGGTTTAAAGGGTAATAACAAGTTGTGATATGATTGTGAGTACTAGAACTTACCCTACTAGTGTTTTTAATGGGATGTTGAATGTATGTTGAGATATATTCTTAATGAAATTGTAAATGCTCTTGGTGTTTTGTTACATAAAACTTCAGAGTAATTTTACCTAAATGTCCATAGGTGCCGCTTCTAGCAAAATTTTGTATTTTATAAATGGTCATGAAATTAAGATGGAGCACATGGCTTGTAAAATTGCTAAAGTGTTTTGTGAATTGATCAATGTCTAAAATATTATGTGTGTAGTATATCTAGTCTAATCTTTCAAGATCATGGATTAATGCTTTATGCAACCTTGATTTGGTTAGACTTGGTGTTATACTTAGACTAAGAGAAAATGAGTCTAATGATACTTAATTTTATGCATAGTGTTTTTATGTATGAGTTTGCTTATTTCATTCACAAACTAAGTGGGGTATTGTTGGATTAGTTTGTGAATTGAAATGAAATTAAAACTTGTTAAGATTCAAAACTTTGAATAAAGAAACGGTTTAGCATTTTGTCCATTAAGGAGATTAAATAACCTCTTGATGACCATTTACATGATGAAATAGTTTTGGCATTTTAAAGGAGACTAATGCTGCCTCTTGATGGTCATTGAAGTGAGAAAATTGTGATTCTAGAGTTTTGATGTTTTTTGGGATGTCTCTTCCTATATAAGTGACAAGCTCCTTATATAACAAATGGACTTTAACTATTGATCATTCTTGTGAGGGAACTTAACATTTGCTATTGAGTTTTTCTCTAAATCTTGTTGTATCCTAAAAGTAATTTGCCATTACGCTATAGCAAATACTTCATATAGTGGGGTTCAATTATACCTTAAGAATAGTGTTTTCATACGCCTCAAGATCACCATCTTCCTCCCCACTTTCACGGGAAATTTGGTTCTCCAAATTTCTGCACTTTTGTAGTGCTTACAAAACACCCGTCACCAACAACACATACTAGGGAGCACCCTCAAGTAGACTTACTTATTTTAGCATATAAATAAATAAATGTGTGTGTGTGTATTTGTATGTATATGTATGTGTGTGTAGAATGTGCACACTTAAATAAACTGTACCCCTGCGTTTAGCTACATTTTCAAATTGATTTCAAACAAGAGATAGGTTCAATTGTCAATGTTTACAAACTAGAAGACCCTTGATTTGACAACAAAGCCAAAATTTAAAAAAAAAAATGTCAGTATTGCACTATAAGTAACATCGGATCATATTTGGTTTTCTTAATTCTTTTCAAAAATTAGAAAATCAAAAATGGGAAAAAAAAAGGGTATCTAGGCTATTATAACTTGTCATACTTGATAGTTAGGCACATAGTAAAAGCCAAAATACTACTCACTTATAAATGGAAACATATAAATCGAATTGAACAGCAAATCTAGCAAAATAAGTGCATCGAGGGCTTTTAAATTCAGCTAGTCATGAGATCCAACACACACCAACGATGCCTGAATCAATTAAGGGGAAACAAGAGGCATGAAGATATTGTATTGCACTATTCTATTATTCTTGATAAGCTTGTGTGATGCCTCAGGCAAGAAGATTCCGGTTCAGAAACCGTTCGGCCGCTCAAAGGAGATCCCTGTCAAGTCCATCAAGGTTGTCCATCCTTTCATAGCTAGGACACGAATCCTTGCTCAATCTATTCACTTGTATGGCCTGTTGAAAAGTCAAGTATGGTTTTCATATATTTCGAGACTGATATATTGTTATTTTGAATGACAGAGTCCAGATGGTGACATTATTGATTGTATTCATATTTATCATCAGCCCGCATTTAATCATCCTTTACTCAAAAACCATACCATTCTGGTGAGCTGTTGAAAGCGCCATGACAAAGGAGAAATGTCTACAATTGCATGTAGATATTGAAATAATCTATACATATTCATATGATTACATAAACTAAATTCATATATAATCTGATGCTACAGATGAAGCCTAGTTATCATCCAGAGAAAGGATTCATCAGTGAGAATGACGTATTCGATCTTGAAGTTGATAGCCAGGATAATAAAATCACTCAATTATGGCAGTTGAATGGGAGATGTCCCGATGGAACCATTCCCATCAGAAGAAAGCCAAATGTGAGGAATATCGAGAGACATGCAAAGAAGAAGCCCAAAAGCATTCCCCAAGTTATTCGTAGCGATCCTATCAATGCTATTGTTCTTGAGGTACTGGAAACATATACTAATTATTCTTTAGATCTTTGCACCTTAATAATATCTGGCATTGTTAAGTTTTGATACATATGTTACAATCACTTGAAATAATGGTCTAGGCATACTAGTTTTACATCAGGATATGGTTAACATTGGGCGTCTGATTTTCCTTTCTAGTATATCAAAACTGAGAACAGCATGGCAACTCTAGCTATGTGCATGATTAAACTCTTATCATGGGACTCTTTTTTTTTCTCCCCTCTATTTTAATTGACTCCCTTCTTCTTTAATTTGTTATGATTTCAATTCTTTAGCGTGCATTTGCATATGTACAAAGTGGAATGTATTTTGGAACAACGGCATCAATCAATATTTGGGCACCCATTGTTCGGGACAATGTGTTCAGCTCGTCTCAATTTTGGGTTCAAGGAGGTCCTAAATCAGATCTCAACTCCATTGAAGCTGCTTGGATGGTACTTCTCTCCACAACCTTTTATAGGGTACTCATTCTTGCATACGTTATGGTCTGCTTATTTCAATTATTAAAATAACAGATATTCCCAAGTTTATTCGGAGATAACAACACAAGATTCACTGTAAGTCATCGTCACATATGATCTAAATTCTATTATGGATACTAAAATTTGGTAATTGGAACAGGCAGATGGTTATAAATCTACTGGCAGCTTCAACTTGTACTGCTCTGGCTTTGTTCAGACCAACACAATGATAGCATTGGGAGCTGCCATTTCGAATGTCTCTTCCGAAAATGGTACAGAATATCAATTGCCGCTATATATTTGGAAGGTAATAAGAATCCAAATGATTGAGAAATCAATAGAGGTTGTGGTAAAAAGTGCTTAATTACCATCTAGGAACAAAAGGCTCTTTGTTCTCGTGAATGTGATATTGTTTCTATACCTTTATTTATTTATTAATTTATTTTGGCTCTTAATTCATGTCCCTTCCTTTATGAAATATATTTTGTATTATGCGGAAGGTATAGAAATTGAATGTAGTGAACCTAACGGGTTAGAATCCTTTCCATTAGATTTCTCTTCATTATTCTCTTCATTATTCTCTTCATTTAGTTATATTTAAAATTTTGTAATCCAATTGCTCATTGCTTTTCTTTTGATCTGTAGAGGAAGTTATTATGAAATTGTATTCATTTGTAATTATTTTGGCATTCAATTAATACAGAATATTTGAACGGTAAAAAATGAGCCAAAATTATAGCAAAATTTGAAATGATTAATCAGTGGGCAAAACTTAGCCAATTTCAATGAAGTTTTATGTGTAACTTATACAAGTAACAAGATATATTATGAACGGTGTTGATTTTTGAAAATAATTTTGAAATTAATTTTTGAGTATAACAGAGAGAGATTCTCTTCAATACAATGAAGAAGAACCTAGTTCCAAACCCATACAGCTATTCAATTTTTTCTTTCTCATAATTATTCTACTCAGATTCAATAAATATTTATCTAGTTGGTGAAAATTTGTTAGGACTTGAAAAAAGATGTGTGGTGGCTACAATATGGAGATGAGGAGGCTGTAATTGGTTATTGGCCTGCCTCCATATTTACATCCCTGGCCGACGGTGCTTCAATGATCGGATGGGGCGGAGAGGTGGCAAATACTGCCTTAAATGGACAACATACTACCACTCAGATGGGCAGTGGCTATTTTCCTACTGAGCAGTTTGCAAGTTTTATGAGAGGTATTCAACTGATCAATGGATCAAACGAATTGATAGCACCTGACGATTTCAATGCTAGCATTGATACGCCATATTGCTATAATCTGTCAATTTACGGAAATGCTTTTTTCTATGGAGGACCAGGAAGAAATGTTTATTGTCCATGATGTTTTTCGTTTTATCCATATAATAAATGCTATTCCTAATCTAAGCCAATCAAACATTTGCATCTGCTTTAGTAGTGTAGAATTATAAAGTAGATGATGCACTCCCAAACTTAGAAGAGAAGTGATGATAATGCCAATTAGGACTGAAAAATATAAATAGAAAATGAAATGTTGAACGTAATTAATGGCATAGCTTTCAGATATAACCTATCTATCAAAGTCAAATTAAAAAAAATACTATTAGAAACCACAATTATTCTGGTTACATCAATGAGGTAGAAAGGGAAATCTATATATTATATATTTGAAAATAATTTTTCATTCTAAACCACTCATCCAACTTCTTAAGTCTCCATTCTTTTTTCTCAAATTTTTGATTTATTTCAATTGTTGAAAATATCATTAGTATCTTTTGTCTAGATTGAACCAAAAAAATATTTTTAGTAGCCAAGTTTAGTCCTTAAAGTTAGATTCTTCCAAACACAGCACACCGAAAAATAGGAAAGAATGCCTATGACTTTGCAATCTAATTCCAATTTTTATTAACTTTACCAAAATAAAATATAATCATGTTTGAGATTAGTTAGTTTTACTGGGACAACCCCACCTCCCCTTAAGGCGAACCAGAGGGTTGGGTGGACCACCTGCCCTGCTCTCGCCGGGACTCACTCGCTCAATTAACTTCAATAACATTCCAATCCCAAGAAAATCATTCCCAACATAACTAACTTCATATTCAAATCACTACTTAAAGAAATTAAAAGTTCAACTTAGATTCCCAAATTAAATTCCAAGCACTAAATACATATACAAAAGCTGAAATTACAAATCTTAGACATAAAGTTTACGGTTCCAAGATTTAATATAACAATTCAAGAATACAAAAGTAGGATCCAACCCTAAGCAATGATATCTTCTCACGGATTCTCAATCCCTGTTAAGGAAAAACAAATAGGGAAAAGGGTGAGCGAACGCTTAATGAGGTCAAGGAAACAAGCAAGCATGTAAGATCAAGTAATACACACTTTCATTGAGCAAGATAAGTAACCAGAACTTTCAAATAAAACGCAAATACAATCAATAAAGGATATAGGGGCTCTCAGGAGCCAAGGTCCACGAATCTTGAACACGATCCACGTAGTTGACACTCCGTCAACTTTCATAAACACCATGTAGAACTCCATTTGTCAACCATCCCCGTCCACCGTTTCAATCCCCCAACCGGGCCCGCTCGTCAAAACATGTAAAGTTAGTAATACTCGAGTATACCTAGTCGGCCAATGAATTCCAACCGACAAAAATATGTAAAGAACCAATGGCTTACCAATCCCTCGGCCAAGTCCATACCGGCCCGAAGTGAAAGGTTTACCGATGAGTTTTGGGCGTCTCCAGCATGACCATGTATAAAGTGGGATGATGAGACAATGCTTAATTATCATTCATGTACAAGTGCAAGTAATATCAATTCATCTCACAAGTATCAAATAATCAAGCAAGAGAAGGAGAGAGAACAAGAGTGATAAAGTACACCCTCGCCTCGATAGATTTACAAGTTACGAAATCACATAACATTTATTCAAGTATCACTTCATTTGTTTAACATGGAACATGCACTTGACACTCACCTGTGATTCAGTTAAACAAGCGAGCAAGCAAGAAGGTTAACCTTCGGTAGTCGAGCCAACTTCCACAACCTCTTGGTCACCTGAGCCAAAATGGAACCATCATACTCAATCCAAGTGATTAAAACTCAAAATTTAACCTAACTCTCCAAGTTCACCAAAGTCGCTCAACTTCCACTTCTTTCTTAGGCCATAACTTACTCAATATACGTTAGAATTGAACAAGGCCTAAAGCTACGGAAACTAGATTCAACATACTAGAAATCTGTAACGGCCTCAAAAATTTATTTTGATATTATTACAACTTAATATTTTTAAATAATGTTATTATTATTATTAATTCGTTTAATTATTTTAAAATTATTTTTAAACGAATTTTTCAGAAAATTTAGATGAAAATTCAATTTATTTATTTATTTCATTTATTTCATTTTGAGAAAAACTTAATTTAGCTCTATATTAATTTTTTCAGGTAGATTTTCAACATTCCATTCACCTTATTTTAAAATTTACTCTTTTTGTATCAATTATACAGAAAATGAGAAAAACACGTTTTTCGAGGTGGAAATTCGGGCCATGAGTTAAGTTGTACTGGAATGTAAGGATGATCACTCATAGGTTAGGAATATAATCAAGGGACCAGAAGTGAAATTAAGTAGGGTTTTGAAACCTTAAAACCCTAGTTGGACAAATTTCCCGAAAGTTAGGATTTTAACCTGCGACTGTTTACCCATCTAATTTCCCCCAATTCGCTTCAATTTTTCCTTTTCTTCTCTCTCTCTCTTGGCCGAGATTGTCCTTTAAATTGCAGCCAAGAGAGTTAATTATTTTCCCTCCAAAATTGCTAGCAAAACTACAATTTCCATTTGGACTTTTGACCCTTAAAAACTTGTCTTGTACTTCTTCCATTTATTTACAAAACTACCACTCAAGCATTTCAGTTTTTTCCTTCCTCTTTGGCCGACTCTCTCCTCTCTTCCTTCCCTTGAAATTTCAGCATTTTCTTCATCCATTTTCCTCCCAAAATCAACCACAATCAAGCCTTAATCTTGGCTCAAGCTTGAAGCTTGGTGTAGAACTTGGAGAAGGAAGCTCTTGGGTGGTTGAAGCTTAGTTCTTTGGAGGTTTTCTTGCTAAGTTCTTGGAAGAGGTAAAACCCTAGAAGCTTAATCTTTGTTCATTCTTTAAATTTCAAGCATGAAATTAGGATTGGGATGTTGATGGGTTCCTAGAACCTTGACTAGAGTTGGTTTTTGGAATTTCAAGTTGTTAAGCTTTCTTTAATTTGCATTTGTTGATTATGGTTGATATGTGGGCTCTTGGAATTCCCACAAAATGTGTAAATTTGTTTACTAGAATTGCTAAATGATGAAATGTGTATGCATATGTTTGATTTGTGGGTTGGAAATTGGAGGAGAAACCTCAAGGGGAAAACCGAGAAGGAGGAGATGATTTGGGGGTTGAATTTTGCTGATTTGTCCTTAATTTCGTGGCTGCTATTTTGTAGGTTTAGGGGCTGATTATTAATGCTTGAATGTTGAGGTTTAAGGTATTAAATTTTCCCACAAAAAGCCCTCTAAAAATGGTTGCAATAATGGTTATTAAGTTGGAGCAAAATCTGGAAATTTGAAGTAGCATGCTGTCTGAAATTTTGGGGCTGTTTAGTGCAAAAGTTTGATAAAAGCTTTCATCATTTTTGACCACCATTAGGCTTAGGAAGGTTGAAACTATATTGGGTTCGAAAATAGGGTCAATTGGTGGCAGTTTAGGTATGTTAAAGATGATTAGAGGAAGAAGATCAAAACTTCACTGGTTCAAGGCAATTCACTGAGTGAACTTTGGGCAATTAGAAAGCTGTCTTCCCGAGGGAGTTTTTAGTTGAATTTTGGTATGAACTTAGATTATATATGGAAGTATTAGTTTACCAAATTTGTAAATTTTTGGACAAGAAACCGTCACTCAAACAAGGCTTAGAACTCTGCCCTGTAAATTCGGATTCCAGAAAATTCAGTTTTGTGAACCTGCCATGTTTGAACCATTATAATTTCTTGCTCAAGTGTCGGAATTGAGTGCCGTTGGTGGCGTTTGAAACTTATTATGTAGGAATGTAAACTGTGAAAATTTGAGAGGCCAATTAATTTTCTGTAATTTTTGGTAAATTTTCAAAGTGGTCTGACAGCCTGCTATGTCCTGTTTTGTTACTATAGCAGTTCGTTATATTAAAATCTGGGCTAATTCTGTACAGAATTTTAACTGGGTGTCTTCTACAAAGTTTTAGAACTTTAAAAGAGGTTTCCAACAGTATCAAGCTTGCAAAATTTGGACTTGTATAACTCAAATTACTATTTTTCAAAGATTTCAGCTCAAAAGGGAATTTCATTGAACTTGACTTGAGTCTCATTGAGACATTTTTAAAGACATCTATCAAATATTTCTTTAGTGATTTGAATTAAAATACTCGTATTTGTCTCAAGTGATCGAGAAGATCCCGGAGAACTCGATTGATCTTGCGTGCTTTTGCCTTAGACTCTTGACTTCGGTGAGTGTCAAGTGCATGATTTGTTGAATTACCTGATAAGTTTATTTGAATGAAAACTGTTGAGGCGAGAGTGTACTTTATCGCGCTCGTCCTCTTTTACTTGTCTTGCATGTACGTGATTGTTATTTGACTTGACTGGAACTGTACTTGACTTGACTGTAACTGAATGTCGATTGGAATAATCCATCGACTTAAAAGTGATAAATGGGGACGCCCAAACCTATTGGGGATCCTTGGGACCCGAGCTGACAAGGGCTTGGTCGGGAAGCTTGGTGAACCTTAGGTACTGTTCTTTGAGCTTGACCTATTGGAGAGGTCTTGCTCGGTAGTGCTCGTTGTAGCTTTACCTTTTATACTTACCTGCTTGGTTTCGGCCCCAGAGGGTGATCCGCTGGACTGAGGTTGTACCAAGTGGAGATTCTACGGACTTTACCTGTGCTAAGTTGATGGAGAGTCAACGTTTGGGATGGAATGGACTCAACTGTTTAACCGTGGAAATTGGCTCCTGAGAGCCCCAGATCCCACCTGTTATTGTGTATTTTTCCGTATAAACCTGCTCACCCACTTGCACAAATTCAATCGTAGATAGAGAGTTCAAGAGGGTTCTCCAACCCAGCTCCAAGACTTTGTCTAATGTGAGCCCTCGAGTAGTGATTCCTTGAGAATACGATCTCCTGGTGAAAATTGCAATAGTACAAGTGAATGTTTGATTTACACGCTTTTATATCTGAATTTACTGGCTTTCTTACTTACTTGATTACGTGCTTGCATGTTTCTCCTTGGCCTCACCGGCTAGCTCACCCCAGCTTGTTTTCCCAATGTGTCTCAAATGGAAAACGTAGATCGAGGATTTAGTTACTTTGGTAGGATTTTCATAATTTTGTATAGGCTTAATATTAAATTTCGAAGTTAAAGATTTATTGTACCTAAAATTGATATTATAAGAGTTTTAATAGATATTATTGAGGATTTACTTTTGTAAGTTAACTATCATTTATTGTTGGACCTCAATTAAGGCTTTAAGAACGAATGTTTGTATTATTATTTTAGAGATTTTGAAGTGTGATTATTTGAAGTCTGTAATATGATTGAGGGTTTGTAGTGAATCCTGGCGAGAGTTGATACCCTTGGTTCCTGGGAGAGGTGGGGCTGTGTGGTATCGAGCTTAGGCTTGATCCTTGTAGTGTATCTTAGGCTTAAAGCTTAGGATATCGGACTGTGGGAGTTAGTTTGAGTGTTAAGTGTAAAGTGAAGTAGTAAGTATTTGTGATTTTGATGGTTAGTAGGATTCAATAATTCAGGATTTATTGTATTGAATTAGTAAGAAATAAGAGGATTGTGAGGGGATAACACAGCTTGCGTGGTAATGGGCGAAATTCTTGAACAATGGTAGTAGTTATGAGGCTAACATTGACCTAAGGACATATAAAGAAATTATGAGAGTATCATTAACTATCGGATATCCTTTAGTGCTTGATGTTTATAATTGGATGAACCTTGGAAGTTGATTGACTTCATTCTTGTTTTGGTACTTGAATACGGTTATGTTTCTGGAGTTGGAAGTGTATAGGTAACTATGAGTTTCTAATCTTGAATCTTATGATTCTTGCCTAGTAGGAAATGGAAAATGGAAATAGTGGAACGAGGGACCTCCTCGAGTCGTAAGGTTTCGGGAGAGATTGGGAAGGTCCCCTCTTTAAATTTCTCCAATTAGTTGAGATGTGACTAGTGATTATTGGGGGACATTATAATTGAATGTGGGGTTATAATTGAAGAGGTAGTTGATGCAGCCCTAGTGTTCAAAATGAAGTTGATTTTGTTCAAAGAGATTGAACCCTCCAACTCAGCAGTGAACTAGTATAGAGACACCCCGACCTTATATACCTTTTGCTAATGATAATTGGGGTGATGCTTGTGCTCTGGCTTGTATATTTTCTTAAATATGATACTTGTTTCTTATGAAATCCTCGAGTGCCACGCATTTTGTACCTGATCTTGTTAACTTGTTAATTTGCTTGTAAGCTTCGGAATGTACGTATGCAAGGTCAAGTTTATTTTTTTTAAAGTATTTCCATTGTCAACATACATATTTGTATTTTGGCCATGTACTTTTAATTTTGTTCATGCACCTATACTTATAGTAAAATTATGGATGGTAGACGAGGTCAAGGTCGAGGCCAAGAACGAAGGGCTAGGTAACCCCAAGACCTGGGAGATAACCAAGAGGTGAAGTTGAGGGTTAGTCAATGAGGGTAAAAAGATAATTCGTGGAGTGTATGTTGCCTTTTATTGGAATTAAAGGGAGTTAAGTGTGAAAAAGGTGAACTAGTGAATAAGATAGATTTCATTAGAGTCACGAGCAATGGATGGGTGGCCATTGGCATCACCTCCACCACTCATCCTTTACAAAATTTCAATTACTCTTCATTCTACCATTTTATTTTGACTTCACAAGAAAGTAACTAGAGAGAGAAAAAAGAGAGTCTTGCTTCATATTTTATCTTTATTCTTGCTTTCATCTTTCGAGAAAATCACCAACACAAAACTCTATTCTCTTCCTTCCTTGTAGCCGGCCCTATCGAGATGAGAGAGACGAGATTTTTCAACAATTTTCTTCACCTTGTGTCCTTTTCTAGCCGGTTCTTCAAGCTCCAAATAGAGGAGGAAGATCTCATCTGTTCTTTCATAAATTTTGCTCCAAGACCATTACCCTCTCCAACTTCACTTACTCCTGATCCAGTTCGAGAGAAAGGTAAATCCTGTGGCGAATCTTGGAGGTCTACGACTTACCTTGATTAGGGTTAAGACTATGTTTGTGGGAAGGGTTTGAATTCTTTAGGCCTATAAGTTTTACGGTTTAAATCTAACGATTTATGGCTAGAAGAGTTTAGGTTATTGAAGGGATCTCTTGACAACCGAGTACCAGGTCGGATGACTTGAAGATTTTTCATACTTTGCAGTGTAAACTTGTTGGTGAATCTTGATGGTTAATAGCTTAAAATATGTCGATTGTTATGTATTATGGTTATTTCATGAGATTGATGAATTATAGATGTGAGATTAGTGCAAGAATCTTGGTGGAACCTCTAGAAATACCCCTCAACTGCTCCTGTACCTTTAGTCCTATTTTTCTTACAACTTTTGGAAAAAAATATTGCTCAATAATCTTTGTTCAATGTTGAATTTTAAATGTGATTTTAGAAGTTAAAAAGGGATAACTTCTTGAACTTTGTTTTGCTTGACATCTCCTTAGGGAGTATTGTACAATTTTAGAAAATTCTGATATCGCGGTGTAAAATGAAATTTTAATCTGGGTTTTGTTTATTAGATTTGAAACAAGACAAGAGTTTTTCAAACTTGTGAATTTTAGATTTTTGCTCAATCTTTATAAGCACCAATGGTTTTTCAAAGTTTACTAAAATTTCAAACTTGTTCTGTTTTTCTATTTGTTAAAGCCATAACTTGAGGTCAAATTTGTCTTATTTACGAATTGAATCTTAAGAAAATGTCTTTTGAACAGTTGTAGTACTTTGAGTCTATTTTCCGGCGGTATACAGTTGGTAAATTTTTCAATTTATGGATATGCAAAGTTTGAATTTTCTGGTTAAAAAAAATGTGTTCTTTTAAAACTTATGACTTTACTTTGGAAAATGTTGATTTGATCCGAGATTTAATTCGTGGATGAAATGAGGTCTTTTATAGTTTTAAGTCTTCTTCTAATTGATGGTTTTCAAAAACTTTAATCTCCCCTTTAGGCGTTACAGTAGTTGATTACGCGTGGTTCTCCCTTTTCAATTGAGCTCTATGATGGTTTAAGAGAAGTAATTGGAGATAATTCACCTTTGATGGTCATTGAGGGTAATCGCCTTAGGTGCTCAAGGTGACTTCTAGGAGACTTCTGCAGCAGGAAAGTAAAGGACTTGAGAACTGAGAAAATCTCTTTGGTTAAGAATCTTTGGAAAATCATGACGGCGAGGAGGCGACTTGGGAAGTGGAAGAAGAAATGCAAGAGTATTCAGAATTATTTGTTTAACAAGGTGAAAATTTTGAGGAACAAGTAAATTCCTTTATTGAAAATATTGTGAATAAACCAAGGTGACGAGGAAGTAACTTGAGGGTTAGAAGAAGAAATTCGGAGGAAATACCAAGCATTAATCTATAATTCAAGTATGAATTTTGAGGACAAAATTCTTTTAAGGAGGGGAGAATGTAACGGCCTCAAAAATTTATTTTGATATAATTACAACTTAATATTTTTAAATAATGTTATTATTATTATTAATTCATTTAATTATTTTAAAATTATATTTAAACAAATTTTTCAGAAAATTTAGATGAAAATTCAATTTATTCATTTATTTATTTATTTATTTGTTTAATTTATTTCATTTTGAGGAAAACTTAATTTAGCTCTATATTAATTTTTTCAGGTAGATTTTCAACATTCCATTCACCTTATTTTAAAATTTACTCTTTTTGTGTCAATTATACAGAAAATGAGAAAAACACGTTTTTCGAGGTGGAAATTCTGGCCATGAGTTAAGTTGTACTGGAATGTAAGGATGATCACTCGTAAGTTAGGAATATAATCAAGGGATCAGAAGTGAGATTAAGTAGGGTTTTGAAACCTTAAAACCCTAGTTGGACAAATTTCCCGAAAGTTAGGATTTTAACCTGCGACTATTTACCCATCTAATTTCCCCCAATTCGCTTCAATTTTTCCGTTTCTTCTCTCTCTCTCTTGGCCGAGATTGTCCTTTAAATTGCAGCCAAGAGAGTTAATTATTTTCCCTCCAAAATTGCTAGCAAAACTACTATTTCCATTTGGACTTTTGACCCTTAAAAACTTGTCTTGTACTTTTTCCATTTATTTACAAAACTACCACTCAAACATTTCAGTTTTTTCCTTCCTCTTTGGCCGACTCTCTCCTCTCTTCCTTCCCTTGAAATTTCAGCATTTTCTTCATCCATTTTCCTCCCAAAATCAACCACAATCAAGCCTTAATCTTGGCTCAAGCTTGAAGCTTGGTGTAGAACTTGGAGAAGGAAACTCTTGGGTGGTTGAAGCGTAGTTCTTTGGAGGTTTTCTTGCTAAGTTCTTGGAAGAGGTAAATGTTGGAATGTATGCCCAAAACAATTGACTTGTTGAAATACATTCCTAATTAAAGTTTTGTATTTTATGAACTTCTAATTTTATCTGTTTAATATATGATATAACTGGTAAAATTTCCTTAGAATATTTATTAATGTGATAATAGTCACAAGAGTTGCTGACTATGAGATATCAATCACATTTATAATAAATATTCTTAAATGTCCCTAGTCATAGTATTAATGAGACAGGACATCATTAATACGGACAAACTATTACACAGTTAGCCCCTACTTAATGTAAGTAGTGGTTGTTCTCATCAACCGTAGTATAGGGATACCTAGGCTAATGTGTAGATGAATTATAGAGTAATAATTCATTGGAGTGATCCACACAGAGATCCCATTAGGATATTTAGTGCCAATGGTTGAATCTCTTATGGGAAATTGTGTAAGTGATCCTAGACTTGAGATCACCATAGTATCTTGAGTGTGAATCACTACCTTTTGATTCTGTTTCTTGTTACTCACCAGGAGTGACTTAAAGAATAGAAATTGGGGGTAGTGTGAAGCATGGAAAGATAGTGAGTGATCAAGAGAGGATTCACCACTCTGATAGTGGGAACTGATATCTAGTAAGGCCACTAGTTGGAATGTAACCTTAGTAGTCGACTACATTAGATTAATTGAAGAGTGTCTTCAAGTTAATCTAATCTAAGGTTAATTCCGGGAACTAGGAAATTAATTAGTCATTAAGGGAATTGGCACTTGTTCCTTATTCCCCGACTAATTGGATATCAATGGTGAAATGATAATAATTACACGGTAATTTTCCATGGAAAGGTTAGGTCGGAATTTCCCTTGATCAATTCCGAATACCTGGGTGGTTGTGATGTGTTGCTAGACACCGCTCACAATTTATAATTATGAATAATTAATTATTGTAATTAATGATAAAATAAAAGTGTTTATTTTATCTAATTCTTTTAAGAATTATAATTCATATTATTACCAGTATTTGGGACATATTGGATCACACGATAGAGATTGGGTTCTCGATTAAATTGTGTGTCCAAGTAGGGACTTGGAAATAAATACTTCGGGGTTTAATTATAAAGATAAATAAATCCGGTCATCCGATAGGATAAAGTGGTTATCCTTATTCAAATAAATGTAAGGGGATAGGGAAACCATCAGATGTTACGGTGGTTTGATTTTGAATCAAACCACCTGACCCTATCCCTCCCTTCTGTTTCTCTCATCTCTCTCTCTCTATCTCTCTCCTATTAGTAGTATCAGATACTACGATAGGTTAGTTAGAGTTAGCACTCCTGATAGTCAGAACAGAGAAAATTCTCTCCAGAGAGAAAACTAACGTAGAGAAATACTCAGACAGTCTGAGAGTGTGAGTGAAAAGGCTAGCACCCCTCATTCTCACACACACACTGATCGTAGAGACGGTCAAGAAGTGATCCGTAAGCACTCGCGAATTACAAAGGGGTGACATCCGGACTGCACAAGGGTCGCCTCAGCCTTTCCAAAGAAGTCGAGACCCCATCTACGGATTAAGGTAATCCTCAGAACCCCTTCTGTGAAGTCATACGTAGAACTAGGGTGATTCCTGGTGGGAGTTGGGGCTTAAAATTTTAATTTTTCGCTGTGCCTGATGCCCCAATTCCTAATAGTGGTATCAGAACCATCTCTAGCATTTACGTATGATTTTGTATATTATTGTTCATGGGTTGTATGTTTTTGGATGATATATGTATATACATGTGCAGTTTTCTGGCAAAAGTTGCAGCTTTAATTTGATTAAAGTAGTAGTTTGTAATCTGGACAATTTTAGTTTTATGTTGCAAAATTGCTGATTCAATGTTTTCTGAATTGCTGGAATTGTTATCTGTGTTGTTCGCGGAAAAGCATCCAGACGCCAATCATTGGCTACCTGATTCGCGATGTTGGTCTCAAGGATGCTTTCGCCGAACATGGTGAGATCCGCGAACTAGGTTCGCTGGATCGTCCCTGATCCGCGATCCCGCTAGTAGCCCCGCCGACGCGCATGTGGGATCCGCGAGATGTGTCCTCGCAGATCACGCCGGATCTTTCACGTAAGTTTCAAACCGATACGCTGGTATGGATCTGCTTCGCGGATCAACTCGCGGACCCTTCTGGAGGCGCAATTCTGTGAAATAAAATTTTTGTTCGAAAAATTGAGTTTTCACTTTCTGAATATTTTTCTGATACTGATCCGAATTTTAATGGTTAAAATTTGTTGTGAATTTTATATTTCATGTTTTATAAGGTCAGGAATTAATTTGAATTTAATTTGATTAATTCAAATAATATTCCAATTATCTCCTAATTTTGTTAGGAATTATATTGACCTAATAAAATTATATTTACCAAAGTTCTCTGCACATGTATGGTCTCAAAATGTGTTTGGGATCTTGATATATATAAAATCTAAATAATTCATGAATGATTATTTTTCATGCTTTCATTTTATTTAAAGTTGTTTAAATTTATATGAATGCATGGTAGATGGTTGTGGATAGTAGCCCAATGTGATTGTGGATTGGTTGAATGGTTGTATTTTTTTAATAAATAGGGCCTGCGTGTCCTGCCTTTTTCATTTCTCTAATTGTAATTTCTTTCCTCATCTAATTCCCCCTGAATGTAACTCAGGGTTTCTGATATTCTACTTGTAATGTACAATAGATAGGAATAGATGATAGGAAATTATGTTTCTAGTGTAGAAATTGTAAATT
Organism: Gardenia jasminoides; assembly: GCA_013103745.1. Lineage (NCBI taxonomy): Eukaryota > Viridiplantae > Streptophyta > Magnoliopsida > Gentianales > Rubiaceae > Gardenia > Gardenia jasminoides. The sequence continues at coordinate 5,009,083 of CM023099.1, read as the reverse complement.
GGAAGATGAAGAAAGGAGCAATGCAACCAGAAGGAGGAAGTTCGATTTTACCCTAGTCAACCGTTAATTTCCCTAATGGCCGGGGAAATTAACTTAGGAATATCCACAACCATCCACGGTTTATTTATGCTATATTTATTTCTGAAATATTTATATGCATGAATGTTGATGAGACCGCCAAATATTTTTCCAAAATCTCAAACTAAATTAAAATGTTTTGGAAAAAGGAATAAATCCCTCAAAACTAATATTAAATCAAGACAAGCCTTCCATCATTATAGTATAAAACAATATGTGGTTATTAAGTGCTAGTTTGTTAGGATTCACCCAAAACTGCCTTACTTACTACATGTTTTTTACTATAAGAAATGTTCTTGAGAATGATGGGTTTGATTTAACTAAAATTATGGTTTGTTGGGATTCACTCAAGACCATGAATTTTAGAGGCAAAGGTTAGGTTAATACATAAGATGTAAAATCAAGAGTTGATACCTAACGAATCTAGAAATTACAAAGGGTTGTAATTGGTAAAGTACCTACCTGTTAAGATTATTTTTGATTTGTTGGGATTCACTCAAAGTCAAAAATAATTAAGATGGGATTCTAACCACTATGGATTTTTAGAAAATCTCGGATCAATTTTAGAGGGTAATTGATTTGGAAAAATAGTGGAAATAAAATCATAAATTTTGGAAGTTTTATGATTTTATCAAACAAAACTTTTTCTGATAAACTCTATCTTCTTTTTGTTGTAGAATGAGTAACAATTTGAACCTACGCACCATCCTTTCTGATTGTAAACTAAACGACACAAACTTTCTCGACTAGCATTGAAATGTCCTACTCGTTCTCACCCACGAGAAAATCGAGTATGTACTTGATGGGCCCATGCCTAACGAACCGAACCTAATGCACCGGCTACTGTTAAGAATGCTTACAAGAAGTATAGGGATGATAATAGAACGGCTTCATGTATCATGATAGTCTCTATGACTCCCCAACTTCAACAACAGCACATGAACATGGGGCATATGAAATAGTTCAACACCGAGAGTTGTTTGAACAACAATCTAGGACGGTGAGATATGACACCTCCAAAGAACTGTGCAAAGATGGCGGAGGAGCACCCGCTGCCCCACACGCCTTGAAGTTGATTGGGCTAATTGAGAAATTAGCTGAATTGGGCTTCAAGATGGACCCAGAGCTAAATGTTGATTTAGTTCTTCAATCTCTATCGATTCTTTCTCTCGCTATGAACTATCGATGAATAATGCAAGACACACCACCTCAACCGCTGAATATGCAAACCGAGAAAGAAATCAAGAAGGTGAAAGGCTCCACTGGAGTGCTTGTTGTTGCTTCATCCAGAAAAGGAAGAGGAAGAAAAGGGCCCAAGAAGCCCAATAACAAGCCGCCAAGAAGCCCAAAAGGCTAAGGTAGACCAAGGCAACCCGCCCATTGTGGACGAATGGACATTGGAAGAGGAACCTGTAAGGCCTATCCTGAGAGTTCGAAGCGTAAGAAGCTTGGGGAAGCTTCATCAGAGGTACATACATGATTGAGATAAATGTTTCTACTTCCAAATCTGACTCTTGGGTATTAGATACCGGATGTGGTTCTCACATTTGCACATCTATGCAGTGGTCTAAAGGACAGAGAAAGTTGGGTAAAGGAGAAGTAACCCCACGCTGGGTAATGAAGCAAAGGTTGTCGCTTTAGTAGGGACTTATTACATTAGTTTACCCAAGGTTAATTTTAGAATTATCATCATATTATATTCCAGACTTACAACAAACATCATTTCTATTTCGCTTGGATTTAAATGGGTTTAAGATAACCCAAGAGAATAAATGTTGTTCTTTTTCAAAGAATGGTGTGTTTTATGGTTCTGAAAATTGGAATAACGGTTTATATATTCTAGATCTTGACAACCAAATTCTCAATATACATGAAAAGAGAATGAAGTTAGATAAACTGAATAAAACTTACCTACTGTAGGCTTGGTCATGTAAATGAGAAACGATTTCCAAATTACACAAAGGCTGGTATTTGGACTCATTTGATTATGAATCATATGATGTATGCGAGGCTTGTTTACTTGAAAAATGACCAAAACGCCCTTTACCGGTAAAGGGAACGGTGATTTACTTGGGCTGGTACATACTGATGTATGTGGCCCAATGACAATCACAGAAGAGGTGGATTCTCGTACTTCATTACCTTCTCAGATGACCATTCTAGATATGGTTATGTGTATTTAATGAATACAAGTCTGAATCTTTGAAAAGTTCAAAGAATTCAGAAATGAAGTAGAGAAACAAACTGGTAAAAGTATTAAAACACTACGATCTGATCGTGGTGGTGAATACTTAAGCGATGAATTTCGGTTTTATCTAAAGGACAATGGAATAGTTCCACAATGGACTCTCCAGGACACCATAACTAAATGGTGTATCTGAAGGAGAAACCGCACCCTATTAGATATGGTACGGTCCATGATGAGCCATTCGAAAGTGCCCCAAAATCGTTATGGGGATATGCTCTAGACACGCCTCCCATACTCTTAAGAGTATCCAAGAAGTTGCTTCCACACCATATGAGACATGGAAAGGAAAGAAACCAAAACTGCCTTACATGAAGGTTTGGGGTTGCCCCTATGTGAAGAAGACAGTCGATAAGCTTGAAACTAGATCGACAAGTGTTTGTTTGTGGGTATCCAAGAGAGTCTATTGGATACTATTTCTACAACCCAACCGAGAACAAAGTGTTTGTCTCAAACATGCCATCTTTCTAGAAAAGAGTTTATTCTAGAAAGGCTGGGAGTAGAATAGAACTTGAAGAAGTTCAAGACACTCAAACCGACATGGAGTTTGAAGAAGTTCAAGATGTCCAAACAAACACGTAATGTACCTGTTGAAGAAAGGGTTCACCCCATAGTGATGAGGCGCAATGGAAGTCGTGGACGCTCAAGAGCCCGAGGTCAAGAAGAGCACGCCTCTCCCAAGAGATATGAATTTCTTGTGAGTCCGGGGAATGATGTACTAGTCATACAAGATGACGAACCTACTACCTACCAAGAGGTTCTGAACAGTCCGCACTCTCCAAATGGTTAGAGGCCATGAACTCCTAAATGGATTCCATGTATGACAACAAGGTATGGACCTTGGTTGATCCACCAAGGGATAAAACCCAGTAAATGGGTCTTCAAAAAAAGACCGACATGGATGGTAATGTGATTACCTATAAGGTTAGACTGGTGGCCAAAGGCTACAAGCAGAAAGAGGGAATCGATTACGATGAAACTTTCTCACCAGTAGCTATGCTTAAATCCATTCAGATATTGCTTGCAAGAGCAGCACATCATGACTATGAAATTTGGCAGATGGATGTAAAGACTGCATTCCCTAATGGGAATCTGCAAGAGGAAGTGTACATGACACAACCTGAAGGCTTTACATCGCCAAATTCCAGTCAGGTGTGCAGGCTGCAGAGGTCCATTTATGGACAGCTGGAACATCCGCTTTGATGAGACAATCAAAGAGTTTGGTTTTCTCAAAAATCCAAATGAGCCTTGTGTTTACAAGAAGGTAAGTGGGAGTTCAATCGTTTTCCTTATATTATATGTGGATGACATATTAATAATGGGAAACGATATCCCAATGTTACAATCAGTAAAGGGTTGGTTATCCAAGAATTTTTCCATGAAAGATTTGGGAGAGGCAGCCTACATACTGGGTATTAAGATCTATAGAGATAGATCCAAAAGGCTGCTTGGTCTTTCACAATCTACATACGTAGATAAAGTGCTAAAGAGGTTTAGCATGCATCAGTCTAAGAAGGGTTTCTTACCTATGTCTCATGGGATAAGCCTTTCTAAGAGCATGTGTCCTAAGACACAAGCTGAGATTGATAAGATGCATAATATTCCATATGTTTTGGCAATTGGATCAATTATGTATGCTATGCTATGTACAAGACCGGATGTCTCCCATGCTCTGAGTGTCACGAGCAGATTTCAGGCTAATCCAGGTGAAGGTCACTGGACAGCCGTTAAGAACATTCTTAAGTACTTAAGAAGGACTAAAGATTTGTTCTTAGTTTATGGAAATGGTGAATTGGAGGTCAAGGGTTACACAGATGCAAGCTTTCAATCTGACAAGGATGACTGTAAGTCACAGTCGGGCTTCATCTTTACTCTCAACGGAGGTGCCGTCTGCTGGAAGAGTTCCAAACAGGATACCACAGCAGATTCTACAACAGATGCTGAGTACATTGCAGCCGCGGAGGCAGCTAAGGAAGCCGTTTGGATCAAGAAGTTCGTGTCTGAACTTGGTGTGGTTCCGAGCATTGTTAATCCAGTAACTCTGTACTGTGATAACAATGGGGCTATTGTCCAGGCAAAAGAACCTAGGTCTCATCAACGGTCCAAACATGTACTTAGAAGATTTCACCTTATTAGGGAAATCGTTGCCAGGAATGATGTAAAAATAGAGAGAGTCCCCACTGAGGATAATATAGATGATCCTCTTACTAAGGCGCTATCTCAAAAGAAACATGATAGTCATGTACTTTCATTTGGACTGAGAGTTATAAATGAATTGTTTTAGTGCAAGTGGGAGGTTGTTGGAATGTATGCCCAAAAACAATTGACTTGTTGAAATACATTCCTAATTAAAGTTTTGTATTTTATGAACTTTCAATTTTATCTGTTTAATATATGATATAACTGGTAAAAGTCCTTAGAATATTTATTAATGTGATGATAGTCACAAGAGTTGCTGACTATGAGATATCAATCACATTTATAATAAATATTCTTAAATGTCCCTAGTCATAGTATTAATGAGACAGGACATAATTAATACGGACAGACTAGTACACAGTTAGCCCCTACTTAATGTAAGTAGTGGTTGTTCTCATCAACCGTGGTATAGGGATACCTAGGCTAATGTGTAGATGAATTATAGAGTAATAATTCATTGGAGTGATCCACACAGAGATCCCATTAGGATATTTAGTGCCAATGGTTGAATCTCTTATGGGAAATTGTGTAAGTGATCCTAGACTTGAGATCACCATAGTATCTTGAGTGTGAATCACTACCTTTGATTCCGCTTTTGTTACTCACCGGAGTGACTTAAAAAATAGAAATTGGGGGTAGTGTGAAGCATGGAAAGATAGTGAGTGATCAAGAGAGGATTCACCACTCCGATAGTGGGAGCTGATATCTAGTAAGGCCACTAGTTGGAATGTAACCTTAGTAGTCGACTACATTAGATTAATTGAAGAGTGTCTTCAAGTTAATCTAATCTAAGGTTAATTCCGGGAACTAGGAAATTAATTAGTCATTAAGGGAATTGGCACTTGTTCCTTATTCCCTGACTAATTGGATATCAATGGTGAAAGGATAATAATTACACGGTAATTTTCCATGGAAAGGTTAGGTCGGAATTTCCCTTGATCAATTTCGAATACCTGGGTGGTTGTGATGTGTTGCTAGACACCGCTCACAATTTGTAATTATGAATAATTAATTATTGTAATTAATGATAAAATAAAAGTGTTTATTTTATCTAATTCTTTTAAGAATTATAATTCATAATTATTACTAGTGTATTTGGGACATATTAGATCACACGCATAGAGATTGGGTTCTGGATTAAATTGTGTGTCCAAGTAGGGACTTGGAAATAAATACTTCTGGGGTTTAATTATAAAGATAAATAAATCCTGGGGTCATCTGACAGATAGGATAAAGTGGTTATCCCTTATCTGTCAAATAACAGAAGGGGATAGGGAAACCATCAGATGTTACGGTGGTTTGATTTTGAATCAAACCACCTGACCCTATCCCTCCCTTCTGTTTCTCTCATCTCTCTCTCTCTATCTCTCTCCTATTAGTAGTATCAGATACTACGATAGGTTAGTTAGAGTTAGCAGTCCTGATAGTCAGAATAGAGTAAATTCTCTCCAGAGAGAAAACTAACGTAGAGAAATACTCAGACAGTCTGAGAGTGTGAGTGAAAAGGCTAGCACCCCTCATTCTCACACACACACACACACACACACTGATCGTAGAGACGGTCAAGAAGTGATCCAGAAGCACTCTCGCGTGGATTACAGTAGAGGCAGGACATCTGGACTGCTGCACAAGGGTCGTCTCAGCCTTTCCAGCAAGTCAGAGACACCATCTACGGATTAAGGTAATCCTCAGAACCCCTTCTGTGAAGTCATACGTAGAACTAGGGTGATTCCTGGTGGGAGTTGGGGCTTAAAATTTTAATTTTCCGCTGTGCCTGATACCCCAATTCCTAACAGTAAAACCCTAGAAGCTTAATCTTTGTTCATTCTTTAAATTTCAAGCATGAAATTAGGATTGGGATGTTGATGGGTTCCTAGAACCTTGACTAGAGTTGGTTTTTGGAATTTCAAGTTGTTAAGCTTTCTTTAATTTGCATTTGTTGATTATGGTTGATATGTGGGCTCTTGAAATTCCCACAAAATGTGTAAATTTGTTTACTAGAATTGCTAAATGATGAAATGTGTATGCATATGTTTGATTTGTGGGTTGGAAATTGGAGGAGAAACCTCAAGGGGAAAACCGAGAAGGAGGAGATGATTTGGGGGTTGAATTTTGCTGATTTTTCCTTAATTTCGTGGCTGCTATTTTGTAGCTTTAGGGGATGATTATTAATTCTTGAATGTTGAGGTTTAAGGTATTAAATTTTCCCACAAAAAGCCCTCTAAAAATGGTTGCAATAATGGTTATTAAGTTGGAGCAAAATCTGGAAATTTGAAGTAGCATGCTGTCTGAAATTTTGGGGCTGTTTAGTGCAAAAGTTTGATAAAAGCTTTCATCATTTTTGACCACCATTAGGCTTAGGAAGGTTGAAACTATATTGGGTTCGAAAATAGGGTCAATTGGTGGCAGTTTAGGTATGTTAAAGATGATTAGAGGAAGAAGATCAAAACTTCACTGGTTCAAGGCAATTCACTGAGTGAACTTTGGGCAATTAGAAAGCTGTCTTCCCGAGGGAGTTTTTAGTTGAATTTTGGTATGAACTTAGATTATATATGGAAGTATTAGTTTACCAAATTTGTAAATTTTTGGACAAGAAACCGTCACTCAAACAAGGCTTAGAACTCTGCCCTGTAAATTCGGATTCCAGAAAATTCAGTTTTGTGAACCTGCCATGTTTGAACCATTATAATTTCTTGATCAAGTGTCGGAATTGAGTGCCGTTGGTGGCGTTTGAAAATTATTATGTAGGAATGTAAACCATGAAAATTTGAGAGGCCAATTCATTTTCAGTAATTTTTGGTAAATTTTCAAATTGGTCTGGTTGGACAGCCTGCTATGTCCTGTTTTGTTACTGTAGCAGTTCGTTATATTAAAATCTGGGCTAATTCTGTACAGAATTTTAACTGGGTGTCTTCTACAAAGTTTTAGAACTTTAAAAGAGGTTTCCAACAGTATCAAGCTTGCAAAATTTGGACTTGTATAACTCAAATTACTATTTTTCAAAGATTTCAGCTCAAAAGGGAATTTCATTGAACTTGACTTGAGTCTCATTGAGACATTTTTAAAGACATCTATCAAATATTTCTTTAGTGATTTGAATTAAAATACTCCGTATTTGTCTCAAGTGATCGAGAAGATCCCGGAGAACTCGATTGATCTTGCGTGCTTTTGCCTTAGACTCTTGACTTCGGTGAGTGTCAAGTGCATGATTTGTTGAATTACCTGATAAGTTTATTTGAATGAAAACTGTTGAGGCGAGAGTGTACTTTATCGCGCTCGTCCTCTTTTACTTGTCTTGCATGTACGTGATTGTTATTTGACTTGACTGGAACTGTACTTGACTTGACTGTAACTGAATGTCGATTGGAATAATCCATCGACTTAAAAGTGATAAATGGGGACGCCCAAACCTATTGGGGATCCTTGGGACCCGAGCTGACAAGGGCTTGGTCGGGAAGCTTGGTGAACCTTAGGTACTGTTCTTTGAGCTTGACCTATTGGAGAGGTCTTGCTCGGTAGTGCTCGTTGTAGCTTTACCTTTTATACTTACCTGTTTGGTTTCGGGCCTGAGAGGGTGATCTGTTGGACGGAGGTTGTACTAAGTGGAGATTCTACGGACTTTACCTGTGCTAAGTTGATGGAGAGTCAACGTTTGGGATGGAATGGACTCAACTGTTTAACCGTGGAAATTGGCTCCTGAGAGCCCTGTATCCTTACCTGTTATTGTGTATTTTTCCTGTATAAACTGCTCACTGTACTTGCACAAATTCACTGTAGATAGAGAGGTTCGAAGAGGGTTCTCCGAACCCAGCTCCAAGACTTTTGTCTAATGTGAGCCCTCGAGTAGTGATTCCTTGAGAATACGATCTCCTGGTGAAAATTGCAATAGTACAAGTGAATGTTTGATTTACACGCTTTTATATCTGAATTTACTGGCTTTCTTACTTACTTGATTACGTGCTTGCATGTTTCTCCTTGGCCTCACTGAGCGTTAGCTCACCCCAGTTTGTTTTCCTTAACAGGTCTCGAAATGGAAAACGTAGATCGAGGATTTAGTTACTTTGGTAGGATTTTCATAATTTTGTATAGGCTTAATATTAAATTTCGAAGTTAAAGATTTATTGTACCTAAAATTGATATTATAAGAGTTTTAGTAGATATTATTGAGGATTTACTTTTGTAAGTTAACTATCATTTATTGTTGGACCTCAATTAAGGCTTTAAGAACGAATGTTTGTATTATTATTTTAGAGATTTTGAAGTGTGATTATTTGAAGTCTGTAATATGATTGAGGGTTTGTAGTGAATCCTGGCGAGAGTTGGGCAGACAGTCTGCTGATACCCTTGGGTTCGCCCTTGGGAGAGGTGGGGCTGTTACAGGTGGTATCAGAGCTTAGGCTTCAGATCCTTGTAGTGTATCTTAGGCTTAAAGCTTAGGATATCGGACTGTGGGGGTTAGTTTGAGTGTTAAGTGTAAAGTGAAGTAGTAAGTATTTGTGATTTTGATGGTTAGTAGGATTCAATAATTCAGGATTTATTGTATTGAATTAGTAAGAAATAAGAGGATTGTGAGGGGATAACACAGCTTGCGTGGTAATGGGCGAAATTCTTGAACAATGGTAGTAGTTATGAGGCTAACATTGACCTGAGGACATATAAAGAAATTATGAGAGTATCATTAACTATCGGATATCCTTTAGTGCTTGATGTTTATAATTGGATGAACCTTAGAAGTTGATTGACTTCATTCTTGTTTTGGTACTTGAATACGGTTATGTTTCTGGAGTTGGAAGTGTATAGGTAACTATGAGTTTCTAATCTTGAATCTTATGATTCTTGCCTAGTAGGAAATGGAAAATGGAAATAGTGGAACGAGGGACCTCCTCGAGTCGTAAGGTTTCGGGAGAGATTGGGAAGGTCCCCTCTTTTGTAGTCTCCAATTAGTTGAGATGTGACTAGTGATTATTGGGGGACATTATAATTCAATGTGGGGTTATAATTGAAGAGGTAGTTGATGCAGCCCTAGTGTTCAAAATGAAGTTGATTTTGTTCAAAGAGATTGAACCCTCCAACTCAGCAGTGAACTAGTATAGAGACACCCCGACCTTATATACCTTTTGCTAATGATAATTGGGGTGATGCTTGTGCTCTGGCTTGTATATTTTCTTAAATATGATACTTGTTTCTTATGAAATCCTCGAGTGCCACGCATTTTGTACCTGATCTTGTTAACTTGTTAATTTGCTTGTAAGCTTCGGAATGTACGTATGCAAGGTCAAGTTTATTTTTTTTAAAGTATTTCCATTGTCAACATACATATTTGTATTTTGGCCATGTACTTTTAATTTTGTTCATGCACCTATACTTATAGTAAAATTATGGATGGTAGACGAGGTCAAGGTCGAGGCCAAGAACGAAGGGCTAGGTAACCCCAAGACCTGGGAGATAACCAAGAGGTGAAGTTGAGGGTTAGTCAATGAGGGTAAAAAGATAATTCATGGAGTGTATGTTGCCATTTATTAGAATTAAAGGGAGTTAAGTGTGAAAAAGGTGAACTAGTGAATAAGATAGATTTCACTAGAGTCACGAGCAATGGATGGGTGGCCATTGGCATCACCTCCACCACTCATCCTTTACAAAATTTCAATTACTCTTCATTCTACCATTTTATTTTGACTTCACAAGAAAGTAACTAGAGAGAGAAAAAAGGGAGTCTTGCTTCATATTTTATCTTTATTCTTGCTTTCATCTTTCGAGAAAATCACCAACACAAAACTCTATTCTCTTCCTTCCTTGTAGCCGGCCCTATCGAGATGAGAGAGACGAGATTTTTCAACAATTTTCTTCACCTTGTGTCCTTTTCTAGCCGGTTCTTCAAGCTCCAAATAGAGGAGGAAGATCTCATCTGTTCTTTCATAAATTTTGCTCCAAGACCATTACCCCCTCCAACTTCACTTACTCCTGATCCAGTTCGAGAGAAAGGTAAATCCTGTGGCGAATCTTGGAGGTCTACGACTTACCTTGATTAGGGTTAAGACTATGTTTGTGGGAAGGGTTTGAATTCTTTAGGCCTATAAGTTTTACGGTTTAAATCTAACGATTTATGGCTAGAAGAGTTTAGGTTATTGAAGGGATCTCTTGACAACCGAGTACCAGGTCGGATGACTTGAAGATTTTTCATACTTTGCAGTGTAAACTTGTTGGTGAATCTTGATGGTTAATAGTTTAAAATATGTCGATTGTTATGTATTATGGTTATTTCATGAGATTGATGAATTATAGATGTGAGATTAGTGCAAGAATCTTGGTGGAACCTCTAGAAATACCCCCTGCTGGCCGAATCCGTTCCGGTACCTTTAGTCCTATTTTTCTTACAACTTTTTGGAAAAAAAAATATTGCTCAATAATCTTTGTTCAATGTTGAATTTTAAATGTGATTTTAGAAGTTAAAAAGGGATAACTTCTTGAACTTTGTTTTGCTTGACATCTCCTTAGGGAGTATTGTACAATTTTAGAAAATTCTGATATCGCGGTGTAAAATGAAATTTTAATATGGGTTTTGTTTATTAGATTTGAAACAAGACAAGAGTTTTTCAACCTTGTGAATTTTAGATTTTTGCTCAATCTTTATAAGCACCAATGGTTTTTCAAAGTTTACTAAAATTTCAAACTTGTTCTGTTTTTCTATTTGTTAAAGCCATAACTTGAGGTCAAATTTGTCTTATTTACGAATTGAATCTTAAGAAAATGTCTTTTGAACAGTTGTAGTACTTTGAGTCTATTTTCCGGCGGTATACAGTTGGTAAATTTTTCAATTTATGGATATGCAAAGTTTGAATTTTCTGGTTAAAAAAAATGTGTTCTTTTAAAACTTATGACTTTACTTTGGAAAATGTTGATTTGATCCGAGATTTAATTCGTGGATGAAATGAGGTCTTTTATAGTTTTAAGTCTTCTTCTAATTGATGGTTTTCAAAAAACTTTAATCTCCCCTTTAGGCGTTACAGTAGTTGATTACGCGTGGTTCTCCCTTTTCAATTGAGCTCTATGATGGTTTAAGAGAAGTAATTGGAGATAATTCACCTTTGATGGTCATTGAGGGTAATCGCCTTAGGTGCTCAAGGTGACTTCTAGGAGACTTCTGCAGCAGGAAAGTAAAGGACTTGAGAACTGAGAAAATCTCTTTGGTTAAGAATCTTTGGAAAATCATGACGGCGAGGAGGCGACTTGGGAAGTGGAAGAAGAAATGCAAGAGTATTCAGAATTATTTGTTTAACAAGGTGAAAATTTTGAGGAACAAGTAAATTCCTTTATTGAAAATATTGTGGATAAACCAAGGTGACGAGGAAGTAACTTGAGGGTTAGAAGAAGAAATTCGGAGGAAATACCAAGCATTAATCTATAATTCAAGTATGAATTTTGAGGACAAAATTCTTTTAAGGAGGGGAGAATGTAACGGCCTCAAAAATTTATTTTGATATTATTACAACTTAATATTTTTAAATAATGTTATTATTATTATTAATTCGTTTAATTATTTTAAAATTATATTTAAACGAATTTTTCAGAAAATTTAGATGAAAATTCAATTTATTTATTTATTTATTTATTTATTTGTTTAATTTATTTCATTTTGAGAAAAACTTAATTTAGCTCTATATTAATTTTTTCAGGTAGATTTTCAACATTCCATTCACCTTATTTTAAAATTTACTCTTTTTGTATCAATTATACAGAAAATGAGAAAAACACGTTTTTCGAGGTGGAAATTTGGGCCAAGAGTTAAGTTGTACTGGAATGTAAGGATGATCACTCGTAGGTTAGGAATATAATCAAAGGACCAGAAGTGAGATTAAGTAGGGTTTTGAAACCTTAAAACCCTAGTTGGACAAATTTCCCGAAAGTTAGGATTTTAACCTGCGACTGTTTACCCATCTAATTGCCCCCAATTCGCTTCAATTTTTCCTTTTCTTCTCTCTCTCTCTTGGCCGAGATTGTCCTTTAAATTGCAGCCAAGAGAGTTAATTATTTTCCCTCCAAAATTGCTAGCAAAACTACTATTTCCATTTGGACTTTTGACCCTTAAAAACTTGTCTTGTACTTCTTCCATTTATTTACAAAACTACCACTCAAACATTTCAGTTTTTTCCTTCCTCTTTGGCCGACTCTCTCCTCTCTTCCTTCCCTTGAAATTTCAGCATTTTCTTCATCCATTTTCCTCCCAAAATCAACCACAATCAAGCCTTAATCTTGGCTCAAGCTTGAAGCTTGGTGTAGAACTTGGAGAAGGAAGCTCTTTGGTGGTTGAAGCTTAGTTCTTTGGAGGTTTTCTTGCTAAGTTCTTGGAAGAGGTAAAACCCTAGAAGCTTAATCATTGTTCATTCTTTAAATTTCAAGCATGAAATTAGGATTGAGATGTTGATGGGTTCCTAGAACCTTGACTAGAGTTGGTTTTTGGAATTTCAAGTTGTTAAGCTTTCTTTAATTTGCATTTGTTGATTATGGTTGATATGTGGGCTCTTGAAATTCCCACAAAATGTGTAAATTTGTTTACTAGAATTGCTAAATGATGAAATGTGTATGCATATGTTTGATTTGTGGGTTGGAAATTGGAGGAGAAACCTCAAGGGGAAAACCGAGAAGGAGGAGATGATTTGGGGGTTGAATTTTGCTGATTTTTCCTTAATTTCGTGGCTGCTATTTTGTAGCTTTAGGGGCTGATTATTAATTCTTGAATGTTGAGGTTTAAGGTATTAAAATTTCCCACAAAAAGCCCTCTAAAAATGGTTGCAATAACGGTTATTAAGTTGGAGCAAAATCTGGAAATTTGAAGTAGCATGCTGTCTGAAATTTTGGGGCTGTTTAGTGCAAAAGTTTGATAAAAGCTTTCATCATTTTTGACCACCATTAGGCTTAGGAAGGTTGAAACTATCTTGGGTTCGAAAATAGGGTCAATTGGTGGCAGTTTAGGTATGTTAAAGATGATTAGAGGAAGAAGATCAAAACTTCACTGGTTCAAGGCAATTCACTGAGTGAACTTTGGGCAATTAGAAAGCTGTCTTCCCGAGGGAGTTTTTAGTTGAATTTTGGTATGAACTTAGATTATATATGGAAGTATTAGTTTACCAAATTTGTAAATTTTTGGACAAGAAACCGTCACTCAAACAAGGCTTAGAACTCTGCCCTGTAAATTCGGATTCCAGAAAATTCAGTTTTGTGAACCTGCCATGTTTGAACCATTATAATTTCTTGCTCAAGTGTCGGAATTGAGTGCCGTTGGTGGCGTTTGAAACTTATTATGTAGGAATGTAAACTGTGAAAATTTGAGAGGCCAATTAATTTTCTGTAATTTTTGGTAAATTTTCAAAGTGGTCTGACAGCCTGCTATGTCCTGTTTTGTTACTATAGCAGTTCGTTATATTAAAATCTGGGCTAATTCTGTACAGAATTTTAACTGGGTGTCTTCTACAAAGTTTTAGAACTTTAAAAGAGGTTTCCAACAGTAGCAAGCTTGCAAAATTTGGACTTGTATAACTCAAATTACTATTTTTCAAAGATTTCAGCTCAAAAGGGAATTTCATTGAACTTGACTTGAGTCTCATTGAGACATTTTTAAAGACATCTATCAAATATTTCTTTAGTGATTTGAATTAAAATACTCGTATTTGTCTCAAGTGATCGAGAAGATCCCGGAGAACTCGATTGATCTTGCGTGCTTTTGCCTTAGACTCTTGACTTCGGTGAGTGTCAAGTGCATGATTTGTTGAATTACCTGATAAGTTTATTTGAATGAAAACTGTTGAGGCGAGAGTGTACTTTATCGCTTCGTCCTCTTTACTTGTCTTACATGTACGTGATTGTTATTTGACTTGACTGGAACTGTACTTGACTTGATCAGAATCGAATGTCGATTGGAATAATCCATCGACTTAAAAGTGATAAATGGGGGCCCAAACCTATTGGGATCCTTGGGACCCGGCAAGGGCTTGGTCGGGAAGCTTGGTGAACCTTAGGTACTGTTCTTTGAGCTTGACCTATTGGAGAGGTCTTGCTCGGTATTGCTCGTTGTGGCTTTACCTTTTATACTTACCTGTTTGGTTTCGGGCCCGAGAGGGTGATCTGTTGGACGGAGGTTGTACTAAGTGGAGATTCTACGGACTTTACCTGTGCTAAGTTGACGCAGAGTCAACGTTTGGGATGGAATGGACTCAACTGCTTAACCGTGGAAATTGGCTTCTGAGAGCCCTGTATCCTTACCTGTTATTGTGTATTTTTTTGTATGAACTGCTCACGGTACTTGCGCAAATTCACTGTAGATAGAGAGGTCAAGAGGGTTCTCCCAACCCACTCAAGACTTTGTCTAATGTGAGCCCTCGAGTAGTGATTCCTTGAGAATACGATCTCCTGGTGAAAATTGCAATAGTACAAGTGAATGTTTGATTTACATGCTTTTATATCTGAATTTACTGGCTTTTTTACTTACTTGATTACGTGCTTGCATGTTTCTCCTTGGCCTCACTGAGCGTTAGCTCACCCCAGTTTGTTTTCCTTAACAGGTCTCGAAGTGGAAAACGTAGATCGATGATTTTGTTACTTTGGTAGGATTTTCATAATTTTGTATAGGCTTAATATTAAATTTCGAAGTTAAAGATTTATTGTACCTAAAATTGATATTATAAGAGTTTTAATAGATATTATTGAGGATTTACTTTTGTAAGTTAACTATCATTTATTGTTGGACCTCAATTAAGGCTTTAAGAACGAATGTTTGTATTATTATTTTAGAGATTTTGAAGTGTGATTATTTGAAGTCTGTAATATGATTGAGGGTTTGTAGTGAGTCCTGGCGAGAGTTGGGCAGACAGTCCGCTGATACCCTTGGGTTCGCCCTTGGGAGAGGTGGGGCTGTTACAAAATCACTAGAAGACATCGCTTGATAAATCATTGAGCAAGATGTACTAAAATGAGCCGGAAGATCTAGCAGAAACCAAAACAGGAAATCAGGCTGTGAAATCAGCCATCTTTGTGACTTCATTGGTATTGATAGGGAAAGAACTAGCATGCAAGCCTTATACCGTTAGAAATCTTGTGAAGTCTAGTTTCAAACGCCACCAACGGCGCTCAATTTCAACTCCTGAACAAGGAATTACAGTCATTAGAAGTACAGGGGTTCGCAATGACTGATAGGAAGAATTCCAGATTTGAGAAGCTAATTTTGAGACAACATTTGGGCATCGAAATGCCACTGTAAAGTCACCAAATTTTGTACACTCAAACCTTACTATGTGAAATAAGTGTGTACCAAAATTGAGGCAAAAATTCACTCGGTAAGGTAACTTTAAAGGTGGCCCAAGTTTGCAAAAAATCCTGGAACTAAGCTGCCAGATTTTCCTTCTTTGATTTGCAAACATTTTGTTCAACTAAATCAGCCCCAAATCACTCAAACTTTGATACAAAAACCCTAGCATCATTCCTTTAACAAATGGGAGCAAAATGATTGCAAAACTTTGAATCAAAATGCTCCAAAAATGGGGCAGTAGTTCGGAAAAGTGCGAAGAGGTAAAATTTTCAGATTTTTAACCTAAACTTTCAAGAGTATTTAACACACCAATTGAACTCACATTTGCAAAACATTTTACCGACACATAGTGTAACATTTAAGCTTTCAAAACAACCAAGGAATCCATGAAAATTGAAGCTCAAAACTGAGCTTGAAACATGGCAAAGTGAACCGGCAGCTTCTCAGCAAAAATTTCCAGGTTTGATTCTTCACTTTTCACTAGCTTTTGCCAAACTTTTGATGCACCAAAAATGCTTATTTTTGCAAGGGGTCTAGCCCTCATCTAGGCAATCATATTAGTAGGGAATAACCACAAGAAAACTAAGAAATGATGGGGTTAAAATAGGGCAAAATGACCCCAAAACAACCGGTAGTTTTGGGCATTCAAATTCCAGATTTTTAAGCTTCCTTAGAAAAAGTTTTAGTTTTGCACAGTATTCTTTGAAAAATCATAACTTGAACTCTATAAGTCCAAAGATTATGAATCTTATATCTTTGGAAAATAGACTCAACGAACTAAAACTCTCAAGAAGACACTTATACAAGATTCAAATCGAAAACCAGTCAAATTTCAGTTTAATCTGCTGCTATAGTAAAAATAGGACATAACAGTCTTGATTTTCAGTCAATTCTGAAAATTCACCAAAATTCACAGAAATCGAACTAGCCCTAAAAAATTTATACCACTGAAAGAACTTGGATTCTAGTTTTAAACACAACAAAAGGAACTCAATTTGGATCTTTCTACACCAAGTTACAACAGTTTTAAGAAGGCTGTTTCACCAACCCTACATACGAAATTCCATATTTTTAAGCTTTCTTCCTCATCCATTTTGCAACATCAAACAAAGCTATTTTTACATGAAATTTCTCCCATACATAGGCCATCATATAAGCATCAAGAATCAACAAGTGAGGCATGGAATCATTGAGTTAAAAATAGAGGAAACAAAGCTGCAAAGAAACCACCACACACAACCCTCTCTCGACTCTTCTCTTTCTCTTCCCTCTTTCATTTTTAGTAACAAAACTCCATATAAAACACCTCACACACACACATCAGATCATCAACAGCCCAAGTTCATATATGGTGGGATTTCATAGAGCCCACTTTCATCAAACAACAACAAAATCCAACTCAAAGAGCTACAAGCTCTCTTAACCAAGAATAATGAAACTAAGGAGCAAGGTTTTTGGTCTCTAGTAAGTTTACCTCTACTCAAACAAGAAGCTTGGTGAATGGAGGAAGAAATAGCTCACACAAGGCCTCAATCCTCAAGCTCAACCACCAGTTTCTCCTCTCTTCCAAGCTGGTCCAAATTCCCCGAAGAAACTAGCAAGATCTTCAAGTGTTTTTGGTTGCAAAAATGGAGGTTTTGGTTGGTGATTTTTGAAGAAACAAGAAGAGGAAGAAGATGAAGGATGGCCAGCTGTTTGGAGGGAGAAATGGAGGTGAGAGAGTGATGAGTTTCTTTGAGTTTCAAGACAAATGAGTGATGGAAATGAGGTGAGTCTCAAAAGTCAACTTTTATCGCTTTATGTTGCGTCGATGTCGAGCTCGCGCAACACGACACTCCGATTCCGGTTTCTCATTTATATACCTCGAATACATATTCCAACATTCAAAATTTATGTCTAGTAGTCGACCCTAGGTCCGAGTGCGAAATTTAAACATTCAATCAATTTAATCAAGAGTAATTTTTTTTTATACATTGTTAGTGTATACACGAGCGGGTATAGATGTATGCCATGTAATCCAATTTCAAATTTGAAATCCACCTTTTGCATAGGTGGCATTCATCTACACCTGGTAGTGTAAAAAATCTACTACACTGACAGTGGATGAAAACTTAATCCTTTTAATCAAGGACATTATTTAAACGTGCTTAATGCATTTTAAAACTTTTCGTGCCATTACAATTGATATACGGAAATCAAATAATTCAACTAAAATAATAAAATAATTTTATAAAAATATGGAATTTTTGTAATTTATAATTTAAATTGGTGGTACGAGGCCTCACATTTACCAAATCAGAATGAACAATTAAATGTTTGAACCTAATAATAAGGAAACGTTCCCCATTTCTCTTAGTCTTTTATTATCTTTAACAGAAATAAATTTAGCATAACTTTAACAAAAATAAATTTTCCCCACTTCTCATGATATGAATGCCATATACGATTTAGAAAGGAAAAAAAAAAAGAAATCATGACAAACGTAAATATCTTTCATGAAATGCTATTTCTGGCAAATCTATTAGTTTAGTAAGAAATTGACTCTATTGTTATGTGAGGTATGTCTTTTAATTCTCTCTCCCTCTCTCTCGATAAGATATTTATTGTACTAATTTCAAAATCCACTAATAATATCTCAAAATTGATCGTAAATAGCAATACACGTGCTATGCAAGATGATATTTTTTAATTACATAATCAAATTAAGTATTTCATATGTATCTTATCCTATATAACAAGCCATGTATTTATTTTTATTTTTTCTTTTATTATAACATTTAATCTTTGAATTCTTAATGCTACACGTAGGAAAATGTATTATCAATTATATTTTAAACTCTTAAATCAAATAATTTTGCTTTAAAAAAACTCAAGTGCTAATAATCATAATGCAATCACAAATTTTAGATTTAATGTGTTATCACATTAATCTCTTTTTGGATTTATATTAATTTTTTAGGAATTCTTTTAAAACATCAAATGGCTCACTCTATGGATGAGATATTTACTATGCTTGTGAGGGCCTCGAAAAATACAGATTTTATTCAAAAATGTCAAATATTATTTATATTATGTTTATTCATTTAAATATGAGTGAATATATGTTTAAAGTGATTATTTTCCAATTTAGAGAATTTTATACGAATTGTTTGTCGGTGTGTGGTTTTGGCCAAAATTAGCGTTAAAAATTGTTCCGACGCGTGAATAGTGATTTGGACTTGAAATCGAGCATACATAGCGATATTTTGAAAATATTATTAAGGTGAGGCAGTGTAAGTTAGACAGCCGCGCGCGACGCGACATAAAGTGCCAAAAAGCACTTTTTCCTTAAATTGTGGAAGTTGCATCTTTTTGTCCCCTCTTGTCTTGAATTTTTGGCAGTGAAAGAAACCAGTGTAAGTTAGACAGCCGCGCGCGACGCGACATAAAGTGCCAAAAAGCACTTTTTCCTTAAATTGTGGAAGTTGCATCTTTTTGTCCCCTCTTGTCTTGAATTTTTGGCTTCTTTTAAGCTTCCATTTTCAACTGCGCCTTGGAGAGAAGAGAGAGAGAGTGGCCGAGAGTGAGAGCAAGAAAGAGAGAGAGAGTTGTCTTCTTCAATTCTTCCATTCTTGTTCCTTCCAATCTTGGAGCTTTAAATAACCATTGAAGATCATCACCTTCACCACTTCTTGCAGCCGAAAAAGAGAGGAGAGAGAGAGGGGTTGGTCCGATTTTTGGTGGAGAAGAAAGAGAGGAAAAATCTTGTAGTTGAGATTCAATCTTCTTGATTATCCGTCGACTTGAAGTGTGAAACTTGGTTGAAGGATTCTTGGGCTTGATCATTCATTTCTTGGCAGCCGTAAGTGAGTGGGAGAAGGAGAAGAGAAATCTGAAAATTGGAGGAAGAAAAAGAAGGGAGAGAGAGAGAGCTTGTTGTGGTTGGTTCTTGTTCTTGGAGTTCTTGTGGGAGATCAACATCAAATCTAGTGGACCAAGGGTTAAGATCGAAGCTCGTGAAGCTTGCTAGGTTTGGAAGCACTCTTGGAAAGAGGAAACTCACGAGATCATCTTTGATCTTGTCGGATCGTATTAGATCCAGAGGTATAAGCCTTGAAACTTGTAGATATAGCTTTATTAGTGTTAAATAGCTTAGATCTATGATTGATATTGGTAAAATGATCTCATCTGAAAGGATGAAGTTGGGCTCTTGAAATCCCAACCTAGGTAGCGGATTTGAGGTGGCCTCTAGGTAGCGGACTTGGGGACCTGATTGTGGATTTGATTGTTATTTGTGAACTTGCCTTGATATGGTTAGAATTTTGGGTTTTTGATTGTTGAAAAGTTTGAAGGAAAATGTATGTTATGGCCAAACCCATGCTTGGTGATTTTAATATTTGATTTTGAAATGTCGTGGTTGTTCTTGAAGAGTTTTCTTCTGAGAAAAAATATATATATATGTGTTCTGTTCATTTGAGAGAGTGTATTCGAGTGAAGTGAATGTTTGTATTTTAAAAAGATGAAAAGTGAAGTTTTTCATAATTTTGAATGAAAGTGTCATTTGACTAGATTTGGGGTTTTAATATGTTTTGGTCAAATTCTATGGATTTTGAATATAAAGATACTGTTTGAAGTGTTCTAAATCTATGTTAAAGTTTTGAATGGAAGCAAGCATGGAATAATTGAGAAAAGTATGATTTTGGGGTGATAAACCTCATTTGAATGTTTTGTTAAAAAGAATGTGACTGTAGTGCCAGTAAGACATCAATGGAGTGTTATTTTGAAATGATAGAGTGATTTCCAAAAGGTTCATTTGAAATAATGTATCATGTGAAACGAAAGTCTTTTTTTCCCTTGAGGGAATCTTTGGAAAATGTGGTTTGAAACTAAAAAGTGAGAGTGAAGTGTTTCAGTGATTTGAGAGATGGAGTAAATCTCAACTATTATTTTTTTTAAATTGTTTTAGGAAGTGTTCAAGGAACTGAGTTTGACCCCTACGTGGAAGCCGAACTCTACTACTTCGGTGAGTTTCCATGCTTGTTATGTGTTTACGTGCAAATGATTGTAAATGTGTTTAATGAAGTGAATGTGAAGTGAAACATGGTTTTTGAACCCTCCGATGGGATGGTGTGTACTTTATCGCACCTACCCTATTTGAGTAAAAATGATCGTGAAAGTATAGTGTAATGATTGATTGTAAAAGTGTTATAAAGTGACTTGTTTGTGTATGTGAAAGGTCAGGAAATTTCTGAGACCTATCGGTGAGACCTTCGATTCGAGCCGGTGGCTAGGCCAAGGCCGAAAAGAGAGGTTCGAGCCATAGGGTCCCTAAAGTGAAGTGAAGTGTACTCGAGACTTAGCATTTGGACTTGTCTCGGAAAAATGAAAATACAATGTACACAAATAAAGTGAAGTGAAGTGAAGTGTACTCGAGACTTGGCATTTGGACTTGTCTCGGAAAATGAAAATACAATGTGCACAAATAAAGTGAAAAGTGTTTGTAGTGCGGGCCCGGTGGGGGTTTGGAGGAGTAAGGGATAAGTGAAGTGCTACATGGTTTCATTATGAAAGTTGACGGAGTGTCAACTACTCGGATCGTGGACAAGCGACGTGGACCCTGGCTCCTGAGAGCCCCATATCCAAACTTGTGTTGTTAAATGCTTTCTCATATGGTTTTATTTCAAGTGCAATTTATTAAGTAAAAATCCTTATGTGTTATGTGTTTTGCATGTTTTTGGGAACTCACGGGCTTTTTAGCTCACCCTTTCCATTTGTTTTCCTTAGCAGGAAATGAGCAACCGAGTGGAAGAGCCAACCCTTAGAATTAGGGTTTTGCTTATGTTGATGTTTTGAGAACTTTGAATTGTGATCATTGAAAGCTTTTGTATTTTGAAACATGAATGTTTGGATGGATAGTTTTTGTATTCTGGGATGTAATTTGAAATTATGGTTTTTCAAGACATTGTATCTTCTATATTAAGTATTTGAAGTTTTAGTTCAATAAGTTATTTGATTGTTTGAGTGAGTGAGTCCTGGCGAGAGTTAGACAGGCGGCCACTGATACTCTAGGGTACGCCCTAGGGAGAGGTGGGTCATCACAATGCTAATTTCAAATCTATTAATAATTTCTCAAAATCAACCATAAACAACTATACAACTATGTGCATGTTGATATCTTTTAACTTACATAATACAAATTAAGCATTTTATATGTTTCTTATCCTATGTAACAAGCCATGTATTTCTTTTTATTTTTCTTTTATTATAACATTTAATCTTTTAATCTTTGAATTCTTAAGCCTACTCATAGGAAAATGTCTTATCAATTATTTTTAAACTCTTAACTAAAGTAATTTTGCTTTACAAAATCAAGTGCTAATAATCATAAGGCAATCAAAAATTTTGATTTAATATGTTATCATTTACAAATATCAATTTATCAATAGCCTAAAAATATGATCTCACTATCATGATTTTACATGTGTTGACTTTTACTTTATTTCTTACACTCATGTTAGTCAATTAGTTTTCTTTTTACTCTACTATCCTTGGTCAAAATATAGAAGTTAGCTCCATCTCTTTTGTTAGCAAATTCTAAAGAAACTATATAATCTTAATTATTCTAATGATTGTTTAGTATCTTCTTTTCATAAATATATCTTCTTGATATTTTTTTACTTTTTCTTTCATTTTTATATTTGATATCATTATAATTATATTAGATGCTCACAATAATATTTTTTGAATAATTTTAATATAATACTCTTATAATGAGGGCAAGTTTTAAGGTGAATAAATTTTATTGATACAAATTTATTTCTTAAATAAATAGTGATGCATTTGGATGGTTAGTTATGAAAGTGCTTTAGAAATTCTTTAAAAAAATGGCTATTTATAAAAGAAAACTCCAAAGATCACAAAATTCGCATGCATTTTACATCCAAATTTTGATTTTTCCCATAGATCATAATTTTCACCTTGGATTTGACTGAAACTATTTGAAAGGTGATTTAAACGGGTAGTAAACAAGGAAATATAGGGTTAAGAGATAGAAAGAGCCACAAATTGTAATATGAGATAAAGGTGTCAAGAGAATGACAGATAAAATTACAAGGGCAGATAAGAGATAAAATTGTTGAGTAGGAGAGAGGAAATATGACTTGCAAGATAAGATTGTTGAATAGAAGAGAAAGGAACTGTGACTTGTAGGGTAGGGGAAGGGAAAATATTGCTCAAATAGGGAAAGGTAGGTCTATTAGATAAGAAAATAGTAAATTAAAGGGAATAGTATCAAGGAGAGAGAATCAAGGAAGTGAGATACTAGAATAAGGGAAATGTGACAAAAAGAAGGGGAAAGACAGCAATAAGTATATGATTACAAGGTAGGAGATGTAATAGCGAGGGAAATGAGAAGAATGGTAGTGATGTGTGTGTGTTCGCTAATATCTTTTGGATCTTATTTAGGCGTTTTTCTATTTAATTTTGGTAATTTTTTTAATCTTTTAATTGAAGATTTAGTTATTTAAAAACAAATGTTATCTAATTACGGAACTGGAATTTTATATATATATATATATATATATGTATATATTGTTATTCATGGAATCATAGGTAGTTTAAAATATACAAAATTCTCAAAATATGATATAATGAATGAAAGGAATTTTTCTAAAATGGCACAAATTTTCATATGCAATTGTAAGAATATATAACAATTAAACACAATTTTTATACAATTTCATAGTCTTTCTTTTTAAGTTCATGAGCGGGGATTTCTTTCTTTTACTTTCATTCAAAATAATATCCTTTGATAGAAATTGACACTATCTTAAACTTTCAACTTTTCCATTCCAAATAATTTTAAAAAAAAATAATTTTACTATTTTGATTTAAAATGTTAATGTGCATAACATGGGTCAAAAATCTAGTATTGAATGTAATCAAGGACATAGCTTTCAAATATAACTTAAGAATTAATTTTTTATACATTAATAGTATATATACACTAATAGTGTATATACTATCACTTTTGGAGAAATGACAACTATACAAAAATTTAATATAAAATCTATTTTTTGCTCATGTATCATGGATCTAATGGCAATAGTGTATATAGTATCAGCGTATATAAGATTTACTCATAACCTATCTATCCTAGTCAATTTTAAAAAATACAATTATAGAAACAATAACTATTTTGGTTACATCAATTGGATTGGGGTCTTATGTTACACATTTAATTTCTGTGATATACAACCTATTATATAATCTCTGAAATTGACACATACCCCAAAATATTGACTAAGAGATGTTTCAAAACTTGGATTTTTATTTATTACATGAATCATGTAATAATTTTTATTTTCAGTCTAAACCTCTCATTGAACCTCCAAGGCTCCAACTCTTTATTCTAATTTTTTTTAGAATTTTGAAATATTTTGTTCACAATAAATTCTTCCAACATTTGAATAAAAACTATCATATTTGTATAACTTAGATTTAGAAAGTTCGTACCTATTATATTGTAAACAAATATAGTACTTAAAATCGGAAACAAATATAAATCTTAAACGGAAACATCAAAATTTTTACATTACATCATTTTAATTTGATTAAATCTTTTATGCACTTATAGTGTATACACTTGCGGATCTAGATGCATGTCATACATGCAAATCTGATGTTTAAATTTAAATCTAAATGATGTAGTATGCATCTATGTCTAACAATGTATTCACTAACAATGTAGGAAATCAACTTAAATATGCAAATGTATCATTTAAACTTGGAAAGTTATAACTACTATATGGTAATGCTAGTATTACCTGATATAATTAATATACTACTCATGTGTTTCCTTACAAAAGAAACAAATCTGACAATGACAACATGAATATAACTATTTTGTAATAAGGTAAAAACTTCAATAAGCAATATTGTCAAAAATAAAAACAATATAATCCAAATGCTCACAATTTAGTAGTTATGATTTAAAATTCTCTTAAGAAATAAACTAAATTACATTAATGAACTTACCATTTTGCTCTTTACTTTTTGTATCACATATCTTGATCTTCTAGTTTTGACACATCAATATCTATCTTTACATATAAGAGAAAATATCTTCATCCTAAGGATTCAATGATACTTTGAACTCTTATTAATTTTCTAACTAAAATAAACTAATTATGATTTTTTCATATTCAATAATATGCCTTTCTTCCAATGCATATTTCAAATTTTGGTCCTAAGCTCTATTTGTCACTTCACAAAATGAATGAAAATGACAAAATACATTAAAAATCTTTTTTCCCAAACAACTAATATTCAATTTTATTAATCTTCTTAGTTGTAATTGAACTCTCAAAAGCATATGTTTATATTTTTTCTTCTAATTCAAAATGCATTACAAAAGTAAAATAGAAACCTAAAATGTGGATTCAAATATGTGAGGTGTTATAAGAAGAAAATATAAATTGTATTATGTTAAATTCCTGCATATATAACTTCAATTCAAACATATAAAGTAGTTAGATTAATAAATTAGGATAATAATTTAGAACTTCTTGTGCATAAGCATATAACACATTAATTTAGACTATTGCTAGAAAAACATTAATTGAGATTATTATTTCACCTATTTACACCAATAGTTAGAAGTGTTTAGCAGGTGAAATTTTAGAAACGTGTTAGAATTAACTTTGAACTAGGTATCAATATCTTTTTATTTTATATATTTACTCTGTAAAAACATAAAATCTTCTTGACTATCTAAAAGAATAACATCTACTTAATATGCACACAATCAATCATTAGTAGACTATATCATATTTTATTAAGTAAGCATTAGGTTTTTCTTTTTAGTTTCATTGAGATTCTAATTATAATAAGAAAAGGAAAAATGGCACTTATAAAACCTTGCAATTGCAATAGTAATATCCATATTAGTAGAATTGAGATTTGAAGACCAAGTAAGCACTGGGTTAGTAATATAAAGATGAGATTAAATATATCTATAGTTTCAAATATTTCTTTGATTAGTTAATGAAAAAGACATTTTAACTTATGCTTTTGGAAAATATTGTGTTTATTTATTTCACAATACTTTTTAAATTATAACTATTTGCATGTATTTCATAAATCCTGTCAAATAGTCTATATCAACAAGTTAACTTGGTATATGCAGCAAGCTTTAGATTTACTTTTTTTTCGTATGATAGATCTCATTGGATATGTTTATTATTCTATCAACATTAGAGCAAAAGTTTATAGTTTTGATTGATGTAAAAAAAAATATTTTTTTTTACTAAATTTTGACACATGTTTTTGATATATTTACATGCCCATGCATGCGCACACATACACATACATGTATGTGTGCATATGTGCGTAATATTTGAAAATGAGTTATATAGTAAACAAATTCTACTTAGATGAACTTAAATAAACAAGGCTATATTTGGATGGTTCTTTTTAGGAATGATTTCAGAATTTTTGAAAACGTTTTTGAATGGATATTTATTTAAGGATGCAAAATTTTATGAAATTTTATACCAATCCCACTTATCAAATTTTTGACCCTAGGTTTGTCAAAGCTTTTTAAATGGTGATAAAATAGGTCATGAATTAGGAAAGATAGGGTTGGGAGGTGGAGAAGAGCAATTAGGAGGAAGGAGGAAGTACACTGAGAAGGGGAATAAATAGGGCTACGAGAGTAGGTAAGAGATAAAATTATTAAGTGGATAAGAGGAGTTATGAGGCTCGCATGGTGGGAGGAAGAGGAAGGATTTTAAGGACGGGGAAGATAGGGTTGCTGGATAAGAGAAGATTAGTAGAGAAAGGAGGATAGTAATATGGAGGGAGAATGGAGAAAATGGTGTTTGGGGTGAATCTCCTCCACTTATAGTTTAATAAAATATAATATATATCTATCTATAATACAAATTGAATAACGTGATTTTTTTTTGTCGAAAAATGATTAACTATTATCATCAATTTGTTATTCAATTAACTTATTTTTTTCACATATTGTATGTTGTTTATAAAAAAAATAAAATTAGTTTAGATTTTATGTAGTATCAAATACAGACAAATGAATTCAAAATATCAAAGAAATATTTAATATTATTTCACATTCAGTTTTTTACTAAAAATTAAAAAAGATAAAGTATAGAAATTATATGATAGTGGGATCGCACAAGCACACCTACGAGGTAGTGGGGATGGGCAAGGGAGGAACAAGTATGAGAGTAGGGCAAGAGAGGATGGACGAAGATAGGGGTAAGCCTAGAGGATCAGGGGAGTATGGTAAATAGAAGGGAGAGAGCAACAAAAAAATGTGTAGTTATAGCGTAAGATAGACAGCGAAAATAGGAATGAGGAGAATGTTAATAATATATGTATTTGGCATATCTTTTGGACCTTTTATAATTTGTTTTGTTATATTATTAGGGTGCTTTTTCATTTATTTTTGGCATTTTCTTTTCTTTTTTTTTTAAATGTAGTTATTTTAACAAAATGTTACTTGATACCACAACTACAACTTGATTTTTTCAGTATTTATAGAATCATAAATAGTTTGAGAATATACTGAATTCTTAGGGTACAATATGATGAAAGAAATGAATATTTTTTTGGAAACAACAAATTATTATAGGCACACAACAAATTACTATAGGCAAGCGTAAGAATATATGACAATTAAACATATGGAATATATGAGAATTAAACATAATTTTTAGTGAATTTCAGAGTTTTTTCAAGTTGATAAGTATGCCATATTATACATTCCACAAGTGAAAATATTTTGTTCTTTACTTTCATTTAAAATAATACATTTTCAATATTTTGTCCTTTACTTTCATTTAAAATAACACACTTTCAAAGAAACGGTGGTCAAACTGATATCATCTTGAACTTTTAGTTTTTCTTTTAGATAACTTTTTTCTTCAACAACAATAATATTCTATTTGAATTTAGAAAATCTTAGAATTCTAGTGGATGTAAAACAATTTCAAACTTTCCCAGCCTGCTTGTTTTCTATTTTAACCCAAAAACAAAAATCCTCGACAAGTAATTAATTAGTCTGCCGACAGGAAATCCTTGATAGCAGCATAAAGTGGCCCAGACATAGATGGATCAAAAACCTCCATTGCATGATACCCATCACTCAAAAACGTCACCGTTCGCACCCCTCTGGCTTCCAGCATCTTGGCAAACGCCGTACCGGCATCGACCAATGGGTCATCGAAGCAGCCTGTGACCAAGACCCGCCAACCCGATGACTTCATCCGGTCGATGAGCTCCGACCCTCCATTGCTCAGCGGGTTACAGTACTCGTGATCGTGATCAGCCCCTTCAGGCAAACTCAGATCAAACATCTGGTCAATGGCATAGAGGGGCAAGAGCCAGTCGTGGGCCAGCCTCTGCTCCGACTCGGTTCTCTTGGTCCCGCCGAAATACGGTTGTTGCAGTATCATTCCTTTGATCTTCAACGGCTCCAGATCTTTGGCCGCAGAGATCGCAAGCAAGCCGGCGTTGTAAGCCAAGTTTCCACCGGCACTGGTCCCGGCCAGGTAACAGTTGTCGAAATCGGCATAATCCCTAACCCACTCGTCTTGGGCGGATTTGATCCAGTGCAAGCCGTCCATGGCGTCTTGGTAAGCCGCAGGAAGGCGGTGCTCCGGGGCCAGACGGTAGTCCAGGGAGATAACCATGGCTCCGACGTTTTCCACCAGTCCCTGGCAAAAAACGTCATAGAAGTTGGTGTCCGCATGACAAAAAACGAAGCCACCTCCGTGATAGTAAACTATGAGGGGCAGCTTCGAGGCAGCGGCTTCGGCTTTGGCCTGGCGAGGAAGGTAGAGGCGCAGCCAGGTGTTGTTGTGAGGATGCAGGGTGACGTCCTTGCTGATGACGGAGGAAGTGCCGTTGGGATCAGAATTTGGGGGGTTCCGGTCTTCAGGATCACGTTTGACAGTGCCATCATCAGGGTTAAAGACGATGTTGAGGAAGGGATTGTTAAACACCGGGCGCGGAATTTTGTCGTTCCCCATTCTCCTGTTTTTCTTCTCTACTTTCACGGCGGCAGCTGATTGTGGAGAAAGGAAAACTGCTACTGCTTTTGGTTATCTCTGAGGATTGGAATGCAATGCTTGCGTCCTTATCTATTATGTATTTATAGTCACAGACACACATTTCAATGTTTTAGATTTTTGGATTAAGCTTTTCACATACTATCACGACCATGGTAAGAGAGGATGGATTGTACATAGAAGATTTTGCATTCAAGACCCTCCATTTATAAAGAAAAAATAATAATTAAAAAAATGCTATCACATGTGTGAAATGGATATTTAAATTTAGTTTTTTTGGATTAAGCCTTTTTTGGGGCTGCTCTATTAACACAGATATCAACTTTAAATGTCTGAGGGTGCGTTTGATAAAACTGGAGTCTGAAATCTGAAATCTGAGGTCTAAATACACTAAGTGATTGAATTGTTAAGTGCTAAATTTAATATATTTGAATGTATATTACATTCAGTGATAAGTGAATAGTTTATCACTTATTTTTAGGAGTAAGTTTTGTTTAGAAAATTTAATGCCACTTAATTCATTCAGATATTCTATTTTCGGTTATCAAACGGTCTGAACGTGTTAAGATCTAAATCCATTAATTTTAAGTGCTGAATTGTATTATCAAACGGGGCTAACAGAATCTCACAGAGTACGGAGTTTGAATTTTGTAGATGATACTGCAAGAGCTCTGATTTTCTAGCCGGAGCAACCTTTTCGTAAATTCCAATTTTATCCTTGTAGAAGTACTGAAACTTTCTAGTTTCCACTTTCCACGATGAATAATGGAACTTCGAATGTGGACTCCAGAAACATAAATCTATCATCAATGATCAACCTACCTCACCGTTGTTTCCTCTTATACTATGGGGCAAATGCAGTCAATGTCCTCCTCCAGTCACATTTCCGTTTTCAGTTAAAAGGACACCACCAAAAGAGCTCTAACTAATTTGGTGATGGGTTCAAAAATTTAAGCCCTTTAGCCTAACCTATCGTCAACAAATTCTAGGCTGAAATAATTTGTTTGTTTGGATAGATGTTATTTGCCCAAAATTTTTTGCTTGCATCATCGATACAATTTTCAATCATTTCTTTATCTCACATACATCACATTAAAAAAGTACTATAGTATTTTTTTCACAAAATTATTCCAAATAATCTACTATCCAAAAGAGTTACTGCAATAATCCAGCACCAAGTCCACTTCAACAAGTCATTCTACCGTAATGATCTATTCAATAATTTAGTATGTATGGTGTAAATCGAAGGGGGAAAAAACTTTCTGATCAACCATACAGTTTCACAAAACAAAAATCACCACTGACAGCCATGAAAAGTTGAAAATCATAACCACCATAATTTTAGCAACACATAGAGACTTCAACCACTATGCCATTATAAATGTGAGAGACTTGTGAGATTCACTGGGAGGAGGACAGAAAACAAAAATCATTATAGGAGGGAACTGGAATTACAATGAAGAAACATTGGGGTTTAAAATAAGGATTAAGTTTTCATCCACTGTCAGTGTAGTAAATTTTTTACACTAACAGGTGTAGATGAATGCCATCTATGCAAAAGGTGGATTTCAAATTTGAAATTGGATTACGTGGCATACATCTGTACCCGCTCATGTATACACTGACAGTGTATAAAAAAATTACTCTTAAAATAAATAGCGGGGACGAAGATTCCGAGGATGGGGATGGCTTTCCGAGTAGTGGGCGGCGGTGGGTTCATGGCATAGTCAGCATGAAAAGAAACAAAAAAAAAAAAAAAAGATTCATCTATTGTTTAGTGGGTCCTGTAGAAATTGAATTAGCACTGGCTGTTGATTGATAAAGGGTAATTTTGCCTTTTGGTGTAACTTTGCTCTGGCAATAACACTCGCCTTCAAATTTTAGACTTATTTCAAATATTGCTAAATTTGGATGATACATAATTTTCATATTTTTAAGGGGAAATCTTTTATGCACTGACAGTGTATACACTAACGGGTTTAGATGCGTGTTACATATATAAAATCTAATATTAAAATTCCAATTCAGATGATCTGGAATATATCCAATCCCATCAATGTATACACTGACAGTGTAGCAAAGATTGATCCTATTTTTAATACTAGCAAATATAGTAAAGAACCAAATAAGTTTTGTCCAACATTCAAGATTTCACAGTGATGAAACTTTTCAGATAGTTCTTAAACTATTGCCTTTGTATGGCTTTAGCCTCCCAAGTATAAATTGCTGCAAGTAAACCCTTGAACCCAAAAAAAACAAAAGTTTAGTTTAAGGACTTCCATCGATTCTGGCCATTAAATCTAACAGAATTAGGGACAAAACCGTCCAAACAGAAAAACCAACCCATGATTTGATTAAAAACCAACTTTATTAAGTCAACTAATAGCATGAAATTTAATGTTTCTTCCTTTTTTTCATTTTTGACCTTTTGTTGCCCTGATTTGATGAAATAATCAGTCAATGAGCCCTTGTAGACTGTATTCATGGTTTGATTTTTTTTTTAATCAATTTTGTCCCTAATTCCGACACTTCTAATGGCCAAAACTGACAGAAACCCTTAAACTAAGCTTTTTTCTTTTTCTGCTCAAGAGTTTATTTGTGATTATTTATAATTAAGGGGCCAAAACTATACAAAGATAATAGTTTAGTGGTTGTCCGAAAAGTTTCTTCCTTCGCAGCTGCCACAAGGACTTTGAACAGGGTAGTCGCCAATTGTCACCAGTCAGCAGCCAATGCAATGATCCATTTGGTCTGAGCGATTCTTCCGTCATTAGTCAAGCAATTAGTGTGAGGTTCTAGAATCTCAGTAATTTTTTTGTGCTTATCCTGTTAGCTGAAGACACGTAGAACCTCAGACCAATGGCTTGACTAATAAGGAAGAATAGCTCAGACCAAATGGCTCATTGCATCACTGCTGACTGGTGACAATTGGAGACTACTCTGTTCAAAGTCTTCGTGGAGGCGGTGAAATCTTGAATTTTGGACGAAACTTATTTAGTTCTTTACTGTAATTGCGAGAATTAAAAGAATGGAAATTATGCATCATCCAAATTCAGCAATATGTGAAATAAAACTAAGATTTAAACTCCGTAGGATTCTTGGATTACGTATTTATAGTTATAGACACACATTTGAATGTTTTGGATTTTTGGATTTTGGTATTAAACTTTTCACGCACTGTAGGGAAGAGCGATCACAAATAAGAGATTCTGAATTTAAATCTTTCTACTTATAAAGAAAAATAACAAATAAAGACACAATATCACAAGTGTGAGAGTAATATTTAAATTTAGTATTTTTGGATAAGCCTTTTTTTTATTGGGGGGGGGGGACTGCTCTATTAACATAGATGTCAACTTTAAATAATGACAGAATCCCAATTTGTTTAAATCTTAGTTTTATTTCAAATATTGCTGAATTTGGATGATACACAATTTCCATTGTTCTAATGCCAGAATTATAGTAAAGAACCAAATAAGTTTCGCACAATATTCAAGATTTCACAGCCTCCTAAAGGACTTTGAACAGAGCAGTCGCCAATCGTCACCAGTCAGCAGTGATGCAATGAGCCATTTGGTGTTAGCGATTCTTGCAGTCAAGCAATTAGTATGAGGTTCTAGAATCTTATTTATTAGTAGGATTTGTTTGTACGTGCCTTTAGGTAACAGGATAAGCACCTAATCTATATCTATTTCTATATTTATAGAGGAAACTTTCTGTATAGCCTCTAAATTATTGTCTTTATACACTTTTACCCCCTCAACTATAAATTCTCATAGATAAGCCCTTGAATAAAAAGAAAAAAAGGTTTAGTTTGAGGACTCCATCAATTTTGGTCATTAAAGGTGATGAAATTAGGGGCAAAACTGACTAAAAAAAAATCAATTAACTTAGATTCTGAATTTCCAACGGTTAATGGATCCAATACATACAATATTAATGTCAGAGTTGAAATTATTAATAAATAACTTAAACTTCTAATTCACAATAACTCTGATTTATTATTTATTATCCATAATAGTCAAAGGCATAATACAACTACTACTTGAATTAATTATCCGTAAACCAAAATTTTCCAAATTTCAACTTCAAAATGAACTTTTGAACATTACTGCCAAACGCATTTTTCCAAATTCCAACTTCTGCCGAAAGCCTACTAAATCACAACTTCACTTGTATAGGAATAATGAAAAATTAACAACACTATGCAATGAGTATGTTTAATCTAAATTTTATTTCTCTGCTTTTCATATGCTTAGTTTTTGCACATAAAAAACTAATATTAAACAACCCTTAAAAATTCACTTACACTGTGACGACCCCACCGTACCCAGAGGCGTACCAAAGGGCTTAGCGGATCGCCTGCCCAGCTCTCGCCAGGACTCGATAGCAAAACGATAAATGCGTCAAATTCTCACCAAAGGACGATAGGTACATTATATATATATATAATATCCACTACAAGACCACAAGAGTTAGAGTACAACTCCCAACAAGATTTCTCACACCCGCTATCCAAAATACAATATACACCGCCAAAACTCCAACCCAAAGCAAGTACTAAAGCTAAAAGGCTACACTATGCCTCCCACGCGTCAGTTCTCGCTTCAGCCCCCTGCTAAGGAAAACAAATTGAAAAGGGGTAAGCTATATGCTTAGTGAATAATCAGGGGGGGGTACATGTAAATCACATTGCCACAAATTTTCAAATCAATAGCAAAAGTAACACCACAAATAAGGATACGGGTGGCTTCAAAGCCATTTCAATTTCCACGCTTGATCTTCCGTTGACACTCCGTCAACCGATAATCCGTAGACCCCACTTATACTCCAACCGTCCACCTTATCAACCCACTCTGGCCAGTCTACAGTACATAGCAACTTGAGCAATAATATCATTGAGATCCCAAAAGCATTGAGATCAGACCATCTATTTGGTCGGAAAAATAACATTTACCATTGAGACCCCAAGGCAACCCCTTGAGATCAGACCATCCAAGTGGTCAGAGAATAGCATTTACCATTGAGACCCCAAAGTAACCTTTGAGATCAGACCATCTAAGTGGTCAAAGATCCACACTAACATTGAGACCCCAAAGGCATCCCTTGAGATCAAACCACCCAAGTGGTCAAAAGCAACATTTACATTGAGACCCCAAAGGCACCCCTTGGGATCAGACCATCCACATGGTCACTCATCACCAAAAATATCACATGTACAATTCATATATCACTCATCATATGCATTCATATATCACACAACACGTACATTCAAGAATCATATATGGAGCTTTGGTCGAGTGCGATAAAGTACACCCTCGTCCAAACGTTCACTTAACACATTTCACGTTATATTCACAGATAAAGTCCTAATTACTCACCAACAGTAGTACAAAAGCAAATAGGTTAGCAAAGTTCCCCGGTCTCCTCGACCCCGTCACTTCCTGTGAAAAGTTGAGCCAGAAGATTACTCAAACAATCACTGAGACGTCAAAGATGCCAAAACCACTTAGAAACACTTAAAACAGCAAATAAGGTACATGCATGGGCGTTCGATTAAAAACGGGCAAGAATGGAACGAAAACGAAAAACACACACTAAAAGGTGTAAAAGGCAGTTTTGACACCCTGTGCGCCTTTACTCATAACTCAAGCTACAAGTATCAGATTAGAGTGCACGAGGTGCTGTTTCGAAGCTAAGAGAACAAGCTACAACTTCCATGAAGACAACTTCTGCCCAGATTTTCTCTAACTAGGTCAAAAATGTAGAAACAGTTTCAGAAATTTTCCCGTCAGAAATTCCGACAGGCTAGATTCAAACGGTCATAACTCAGCGCTCACAAATCAAAATCAGGAAATTCCAGCGGCGTTGGAAAGCTAGAATGAAGGGCTATAAATTTCGTGTTTTGGCCAAAGGCTAAATCACAAAGGATCAACACGAAAAACGAAGCTAAAGTTACTGCTAGTAAAATTCTGTTTTCCTGTTCAACGTCCAAACAAGTTTCCGTGCAACTAAATTGCACCCAAGCAAATTCCATTGACTCGATTGCGATAACAAATATGCAATACAGCCCCTTACATGCCACACACTGCCCCAAACACGCACACACACACACCACACACAACAATCCAAGAAACTAAACCAAACGGAAATCCTTAGCTTACTAGTGGGAATTCAAGAGCCCACACAATCATTTAAATCAACAACCAACATTAATTCCTACCATTTCACTTATAATATCCATCTCATTCAAGTCCAAGATCATCATCACCTTATTAGGATTCAACCACTTCATTCCCAATCTAGCAATCAAATCACCAACTACAAGTTAAACAATACTCAATGCCTTCATTAACCACCAAACTAAGCACTAATGGAAGCAACAATGCAACACTAAACCAAAAGCACTAAAGGATGCTTGCTGGCCGAAAGTTGCAGGCATGAAATCATCCAAGTTTGCACCACAATTTCACAAATTAAGCTAAGACCAAGCATTAATTTCATCCTACCAACAACCACAAACATCAACCATCATGAAATCTTCAACTAAAACCCTAACCCTAGCTCTTGGCCAAGATTCAAGACAAGCAAAACAAGAAAACTAAACCATGGAATCATCTTCTCAACTAGCTTTGATCATCAAGAAGCCATAACATGAATAAAATCCATCATCTTCATCAACTTAATCAACTTAAAAAAATTTCAGCAATTGCACCAAAAATTCAACTTGCAAAGTGTAAAATACCTCTTGAATCCAAGGTTAAGCTTCACAATCAAGTGCTTCCAACTTCCAAAGAATGGTTGGATGATTGAATTGGCAAAATTTCCCAAGCTTTTCTCTCTTTTTTCCTCTCTTTTTCTCTCTTTTTTTTCCTTCTCTTTTCTTCCCTCTTTTCTCCTTGCTTGGCCGACTTCCTTGTCTTGCTTTTGCTAAGAGATTAAGTCTCTTAGATATTTGTTTAGGTAGTCAAAATTTGGTCCAAGTCCAAGTCAAAGTTGTCATGCCAAATCAACCTAGAAACTTAAGCTATTTTCCACTCTTGCCCAAGTAATTTTCTTTCCTATCAAACTAGTCCATAGGTGCTCAATTTAACCTAGCCTATCAAAACTTAATCACACTTACTTAGGCTACTAATCACCTAGGCACCCTAATCTCCCTTCTTGCACATGCTTTAATACACGTAAAATCAAAGAAATAACAAACTTGTAGTTGGACATAAAACTTAAATTTATTTTCAAAACTAGGGTTTTACGAATCCAAACTAGGGTTTTCATATATACAAATTAGGGTTTTATCCAAATTTAGGGTTTAATTTCAAATTAGGGTTTTCAAACTTGTAAAACAAAATAATTAAAAACAAACATTTTTAAAAGTAAAACAAACCATATAAACACCTTGGCAAACAAAAATAATTATAATTAACATTATTTAATAGTTTCCAAATATTGAGAAAATTCGGGGCCTCACATACACAATCTTAAAACCTATTTTCTATATTTTTAATGTGAATATACACTTTAAAAAATGGTACTATACTGCACACTGAAGTTCTTATATAAAAAGAAAATCAATTTAAATTGTTCAATTAAAAATTCACTTACATGGTAATAAAACCTATTCTCAATGTTTTTAATTTATGTCTAATTTAATTAGGTCAACAAAAAGTGATCCAATTCTGTCAATTTTATACTCACTAATTAATGGATTTAATTGGGTCACCTATTTGAATCTAATTAAATTACAGATGCAAACCATTTATTGATGAACGAGTCAAGTAAATAGGTTACCATTTACAGCTATAAATAGATAGAAATAATAGTAGAATAGGAGATAGCTGGGTTACAAAATTGGATAAAAGATAGGGTAATTGGGTAGGTTGGATAGATTAAAGAGAAAGTAGGATCTGGGGAAATGAGAAAGAGTTGAAAGACATGAGAAAGTTGGGCTAAAAAAGTGAGGAAGAGAGTAATGGAGAGTAGGGGAAGCATAGATGAGGGAGGGTTGTGGGATGGGAAAAATGGGGGAAATGAGGATAATATGGGAAAGAGGGGTAATAATATTGTGTTTGGTGTGCCTTTTTAATGATATTTTTCTGTATTTTTAGTATACTTTAAGGTTTTACATAAAATACATAAACACAATAAAAATTAGATACTCAAATAGTACTCTTTTCAGTTTATAATCTTTTTTCCATGTAACTATTATAAATAATTCACTTATCAATATTATTATCTTAGATAAAAACTTGTGCATAACATGAGTCAAAATACTAGCTTCTTTTAATTTAAAAAAAAAAGAGGTTAAAAATGTAAAGAGTGCTAAGGCTACCAAGACATTTTTTTAAAATTTTTTCCTATTATGTCTATTAAAACTTGGATAAATATTTTACATACTATCAGTTTGTAATTTTTTTTACACTAGTATATTTAGATCATGGCAAATAATATAAATTAAATTTAAAATTCAAATCATACACGTGTCATACATCCAAAGTTACTAATGTAAAAAAGAAAATCATTACACTGTCAGTGTCTAAAAGTTAATTCTTAAAACTTACCATATATCTTCATCATTAGATAAATATTAAATGCCAAAATTTCAGCCGCAATATAAAGTCCACAATTTCAACTCTCAAATTATGTGCACCATTTCTCAGCAACAAAAATTGACTTTGGAGGACAAGCATTCACATATTAAAAAAGCTTCACATTTACCTATAAATAGACAAGTGCATCAGGAAAGAAAATAGAGAAGGGTGGGTGGTGAAGCTAAGATTTCCTTCAAAATGTAATTCTTAGCTAAAGTTCCTAGTAGTAGCAGTAGTATTAGTGTTAGATTAGGCTAGTATAATTCAAACTCTCTTATATTTATAACTAAATTTGGATGAAGATTCAGCAGCAAAGATAGAAGGCTTGATCTTATGTGATAAGGATGATATCTCTCTTAGTACTTTCATTCTTGTATTAGATTTCATGTCTAGTTACAATACAAATTTGGATTTTATGTCCATCACGTGTCTTCTAAGTTTCATGATTTGGATTTTGATTGAACTTTCTATGATTGTTTTGTGTTGATTTATTAGCTATTTGATGCTAGTATTTTGAGCAAATTATTTGTTACTTTTACTTTTCTAATCATGTTTAACTGACCATTGATTGTGATAATCTCATGGTATTAGATTTGCAATGAGAAGTGGGACTTGATACTAGTTCATGAAAGTGTTAAATCTAAGTTATACACTCATGAGATTAGAGATGCACCTTTGTGGCCATAGTGACTTGTTTTATATAATTTCATAGAAGGATTGAACTTGTAGTTGATTTCCCAACCACAATAGTAGATATGTCTTAACTATAAATATAGTTGATTCATTATGAGAGTAGGATTCACATGCATTAGGAAATTACATCATAAGTAGCAAAAGTTATAATATTCAATTAACCACTAATTTCACTTGCGAGAGTAGTTGTGAATTCCATAAACCTAGAAGCTTTTATTGTCATTTTTACTACTTTGATTTCATGTTTAAAGCTTAGATTTAATTGCTTTATTTATGATAGTCAAGTCTAAATAGAAAAGAAGCTCGAAAACACCCTGTAATTAACACTCTTCCCTATAAGATCAATGCTAATATCCCTTGTACTCGACAAATGATCTGTATATTTGCAAAAAATTGAGTATTTAGGTTAAAATTTGGTGTGAAGGAACAGTCTCCTCAAAACACTATTCATATTAGTTACTATATTGAAAAAGGAAACAACAATATTTTAAATCTTTC
This sequence comes from Gardenia jasminoides, assembly GCA_013103745.1. Classification (NCBI taxonomy): domain Eukaryota; kingdom Viridiplantae; phylum Streptophyta; class Magnoliopsida; order Gentianales; family Rubiaceae; genus Gardenia; species Gardenia jasminoides. Next base: position 4,970,410 of record CM023099.1, on the reverse strand, counting down.
AATTTTGGTAACAATACAATTAGAACAATAGATTACTAAAATTATAAGGAGCATCAATCCTTCTTTTGGTAAATCAAACATAAATATGTAAACACTATCCAACATAATGTACAAAATGAAAACCTACAAAATCTATAAACTTTAATTAAAAAAGTAATGACAATTGTCCAAAACATTAAACTAGTGTCCACTTTACCTCCAGTGTTTTTTGCATTTACCATATAACCCTCATATGGCTTTGTACAAGGTAGCTAAGCTGTCATTTGATTTAATATTTAAGTAAGGGCACTACTAATATTTCAATTGATGATGTTACATAAATTATTTTCCATTAAATTTCCAATTTACATGAAACCATAAGCAAGTGAAGTAAATATATGGAAATGTTAAGGGAGTTATGTGGCAATAGATGAAACCACGGAGGGGTCATTAGTATTTTACCCTAGTTTGTTTCATCCTAAATGATACGTGACTATATCAATTGAATACTCCATACATACATATAGTGATTCCAGTGATCAAACTTGTGTTATTTGGGCTACTCAAGAACAGATTCAGTGAATTGATGACATCATAATGAGAGTTTAATAAGAGATATACAGGTGGTGCAATACATCAAGTCATCAACTACTTAGAAAAAAAAAAGGAATAAAAACTCATCAACTACTTGGGGAATTTTTTAAAGCAAACAACAATAAAGTTTTGGATAATTAAGACGGTAGAAAACTATGTTGAAGCCTTCTATTTGAATGCATTACCTTGCTGAAACAACAATGGTGCGCTATCATGGCATTTAGTAAATTAGTAAATAAGTTTTCTGTCTGACACGCATTGTTTCGTTCGCTGCTCTTGTTTGTTTTGGTAGGAAAGAAGATCTAAATTCAAAGAAGATAAGATAATCATTAAATATGGGATCGTATAATGGGATGGAATGTACAATGTCCCCTGCTACCATGTGGACCTATATATTGAATATCTGTGACCTTTTATCTTGTGGTAATAATTCATGAATTTTTCTATTCAAAACATATCTAAAATTTAACTAACTTACTATGTATATGCAAATATTAATCATTATTTCCCTTCATTGTATTTATGCACTTTTCCTATTTAATCTTACCTACCTTCTCTTATTTTATTTACTTTTCATAATTAATCTTACACTTAAAAAAATAAGGCTGGCGATAGTGCTAGAGCAGTAATTTCCTGTCAGAGTGATTTTTATTTAAATACCAATGTTACCCTTAGTTGGTCAAATTCATATATTCCCATTGATTTTTTGGAACCCATTGTCCACTAATTACTCACTCCTTTTTCTCTCACTTCCCCTCCCATTCCAACCTTACGTTTTTTCTACAACTTTCTTATTTTACTATCTCTTTCATTTTCTTGAGACCTTTGCAGCATTTATTTCAAGATCTTTTGTATAGTATTTTTCTCTTCTTCACTCTTACTACTTCTCCATCACTATTCGTAAGTTCTTTCCTACTTTTTTTTTTCTTTTTGGTTTTATTCTATTATGTTTTTTATTAAATAATCTTTGCTCATAGTTTTTTGGAGTGATCATAAATTTTGATTAAATTCGGGATGCAATTTTGTTGCAATTATTGTGAGATTCAAGTTTTCATTTTTTGAGCAATTTTTGTTGCAATTATTGTAATATTGTAGGGTTTTTTTGTTTTGTATTCTTTTTTTTTTGGGCAATTCACTCCAGTTCTTATTTATATATCATTGTTTCTAGATTTTGCAAATGGAAAATAGGATTTGTAATCAATTCGAAGAAAATAATCTACACAAATCGAGTAGTGACATTCAACAATTACAACAAGTTGCAGGTGCTTCTTATTGTAAGTTGTTTACCTATTATTGGATAATTTCATCAATTTTACCTCTACCTTAAATCTTTATGGTGCAATAGCTGCTTAATGGACAAGCGCATGTTTCATTGGCAAGAGAATTAGAGGTCATTATGACATATCTAGTCCACCAAACTAGAGTCTTTTATGGTTAAAACTAGAACCTGCAGGGTCTACTATGTCTTTTTTAATTCTTATATTTTATATTAGAGTCCATAAAATTGTACACTTGCTATTGTGATGTCATTGGAATTCGATCCTATGATATATACAACATATTTTATTCCTTTGAATTTTGCTTATTTATTGTGTCTGTGTGTTGTTGATCTCCTTACAAACTTTACAATATTTTTCACATTGCTACTTATTACTTCATGTAAATCTTGACTTCAATATATATCCATATTTTCTTATAACTAGATTAAAATAATTTTAAATTGCATTACATTCTATATTCCATGAATATTGAAGGAAAAGTCTATCTACATTTTTTTGGAGTTTTTGATCCTTTAGATTGTTAGTTATTTGAGTTAAATCACATTGGATTTGCAAAAAATAACTTCTAAATACAACTTTGAAAATAAAAAATAAAAGTGCTTTGAATCAAAAGAATTATAATCAAAGAAAAGATTATGGTAAAAAACTCAAAACCAAATGAATGAGTTATGAAAATAATAGATAAATAAATTAAAGAAAGAACAAAGGAAAGCAAACCAATCAATTAATTAGAAAGAGTAGGAAAAGAGTAATTAGTGGATAATGGGCCACAAAAAAATCAATAGGAATATATGGGTTTGACCAATTAAGGATAACATTGGTATTTGAATAAAAATTACCCTGGCAGGAAGATTATTGCTCTGACAGTATCGCCAGCCAAAAAATAAGACACGTGGAATATATTTTAATGAGTACCCAATTGACACCTATTAAATAGACCTATAATCTATTTATTGAAATGGAACTTGTCCATCTAATTAATGGGTCCTAACTTGAATTCTATAGTCAAGCTATCAAATTGCAGTTTCAATCTGAAGTTTCTACTCGCCACCTTTAAGACCAACAGTTGAATCACTTGTCTTATGATTGTCTTAAAATTTGGAAGTGCTAATCACTTACTTCTTATTGTCATATTTTCCTTTTTCTTTTGTCCAAATTTAATTCGATATAAATATTCGACAAGGTTTAGGATTAAATGTCTTCGTTGTTTTCAATTTTCGCGTAAAAGGATATGAATATGAGTGAGAAACTAACAATTTGTGTTTGTAAGAGACCAATTAACATTTAGGATTTTCTCCTACTTCTTTTCCTCTTTTCAAGGCCTTCCCTTAGGGAGGGAGACCATACCATGATCTCCCTCCCATGAATTTTGATTTGTTTTCTTTTTTTTTTTCTAATAAATTCTCTCCAAAGTTTTCTTAATAAGAGTTTTCTGTTTCTCCTAAGAATTCTTAATTAGAATTTTATATTCTTCTAAGGATTCTTATGGTGATTCTTGTTTTGCTTTCTCTTTTTTATTATTAGATCTAAATTTATTTCAGATCTGGTTATCGAATTTGAAGTTGTTTTGGATCTTTGATCCATTTCGATTGTTGGAGTTTAAATCTGTTGATTAATAGATCCAGTGATTGCAACATACATAGGAAGAGCTGAAATAATTTATTTGTTAGAAGACTACTTTCTTGTATTTTGAGATCTGTTCGTAAGTTTTTAAATCTATTATATCTGTTAAATTGTAGATCTATAATTTTTAGTGTATGTTTAACCTGAATTAGAGCAGTGATGTAGGTGAAATCATCCACATGATTTCCAACAACTTGTTATTGAAATTTTCCTTTTATCAAAAAAATTTATGATTTTCTCAATGTAATTGGTGTCCAAGCGGTAATTATTAAATACGCAGATTGAGTATTTAAATTCATATTCACGTCTATTGACCATTTACTTTAGATACTTTTCTAATTCAACTACACTTTTAAAGAAGGAAAAAAACCATAATTGTGCATTAATCACTTATTTAATAAAATTACAAATTTGAATATCATAGAAAGCAAATGAATCATCACTAATCAAATAGTACACTTTCTTTCTAAGCTTTCTAGCATAAGTTTGGTACCATCCTCCATGATCCATCTTAAGTATGCTTCAACTTGCTTTCCTTTTTTTTTCTTTTTTCTTTTCTGGGTTGCAAAACCTATTTCAAACAAAGTCTAGTTGGTCAGGTTTCACCATATTGCTTTTAATCTTAAAAAATTTAAAAAAAAAAAACTTAATGATCTCAAGTTTATAGCACATGGATGTTAAAGACACTAATTATATCTTCCAAATTTCAGAAAGCATCATTGCTGAATTGATTTAGAGTGCAAAATTATCATAAAAAGTTAACTTTGATGTGGAGTGTATGACCATAAATGGGAATCTGTGTGGCTTCCTCGTAAATTTGGTCGCAATTACAGTAAAATAAGACAAGACAAACGTTGCACTGTTGCACCGGTACTTAACTTTTGAATTACAATAATAAAAGGGGGCCTTGTAACGAATTGGAGCCCAAAAAGATTTTAAAGCAAGAGGAGGTCTGCGTACTTAAAACTTTCTTTTTATTATCAATATATGTCTTGTTTTGGAAGAAAAATCCTTATAGCTGCAAAATTAGTTGTCAGTTTGACAATGATGTAGCACATTGCAGTAATTTAACGAGTTAATTCTTTCAAGAAAGGAACAAAGGAAAAGACTAAATTTTGTTTACATAGTGATTCACATAGTCTAACAAATCTGAGAAATTTTAATACCGTTCCAACTACTTGACAAGTTTAATAATTAAATTTTGACCAGTGAAATACTCCTAATTAGACAAATAAGGACTTCATAATCTTATTTATATTGTATTTAATGTAAAAGAAGTAAGTTCCACAATTTTATTTGGAATATTTTCGCTAGTCTGCACTGTGATAATGTTTCTCGATTAATCCCATGAACTCAAATCGGAGAAGATCCCTATGATCTTGTTGATGGATTACTTTGTTCGTCATTTTACATGCTGACACAGGCTTCGAATCGTCCGAACAGCTATGATATTTTACGAAAATGATGTGAATATTCGTTGCAAGTCGGCCGATTCCAATTTCTAACCAATGTTGCGGAAAGACCAGCCATAGGATATTCTCAATCGGCTCAAAGACTTATATATAAGCCTCCCTAGATTTTCAAGTTGGGACCAGTGATATCTTGTAGTACTGAAAAATGGCCAAATTTTCAGTAGTAATGTTTGTGGCATTTGTCATTATTATTGCACTTCAGAGCCACTTTAGCACCTGGGCTGTGGCTATGGCTGCCGAGGATTCAGCTTCAGATTCCTCCGAGAAAAATGTCCAAGCCTTGAATTTGGTTTTGGGGCGCAAACTTCGGGAGATTATCTGCGATCCCTATTGTAATGGAAAATGCGTATGCTGAATGATTCTGCTACTGAAAATCTTGTGGTAAGACATGTGGAAGGACCAAGCTTGCATGCGTGGACTCACGAGTTTCCATCTCATTGTTTGCTCTTTCTTTGTTATTTTACTCTTAATCTGTGATGTGGTTTTTCTGTATAATTTCCATTGTCCAATAAATGTTCAATCGAGATGGTGAGAGCCGAACTTTCAATCTTGTGTAATGTGAATTAGTTGGCAACCAACACTATAGCTATGCCACGCAGTGTTGTTGGACCCGGACTTGATTGGCCTGTGAGACCGGCGGTCAATAGGAAAAAACTTCTTTGGTTTAAAACTAGTCAAAAACTGGTAAAACCAGTGACTCGATTCAACTAGTTGACCTGATTCTCAAATTTTTCTTTATTATTTTTTAAACATGATTTAATTTACCTAAATCGTAAAACTTTCATTTATTTAAAGGATTAAGAAAATGCAATCCACTTAGGGTAAATTCTAAAATCACTCACATTCCTAAATGATTTCTAAATCAAGAAATTTCATCCTTGTCATCTTATCAATTTAACATCATTGATTCCAACTTATATTAGAAAATCATATTCCTAATAGAATGATCTCAAATTGGATATAACTTGTTTGAATTTAGTTTTCATGTAGTTTTGGAGAATGAATATATTTTAGACATGAATTCAAATTTTTATAAGTTTGTATTGTATATTTGATAATTAAGTCTAATACTTTTGAAACACTTTGCATATTTTGTCAAAGTATAACTAAGAATCTAATTTTATTATTTTTGAAAAACTTATAAAAATATAAAGTAATTATAACATCATGCTGACGTCAATAGGTTTTTAGAATGGTCCAATCGATCCAACCCCCTAATCTAATAGCGTAGTCGAATTGCTACCTGGTCCAAGTTTAACAACATTGATGCCATGTGTAATAATAATCTTATTTTCCTTTTACTGTATTTTAATATTTTATGCATTTTAATTTCTTTCTCTTGTTTTTGCTAATTTGTTAATTATGAATTATTTTGGTTAAGGAAATGATTATATTTCAAGGCAACCATAGTTATCAAGATAATTTTTTTTTAGCTCTATGAACAATATGCCATTAAATATCGATGCAAACAAAGCACATGAGGATTAATTGAAAATGTATAACAATTCAAGCATAGTCATGCTAAACCAGTGCTCCATTCAATTCAATGCCGAGAATAATGTGTGCACAAGTCCTAGCGTAAACAAACCAAATACTTTACGAGAAGATCAAGCTTGACTCGTATAGTATATGCTAAGATCAAACTCGACTAATGTTATTTTGATGTTGATTCCTTACTCACGCTCAAGTTTGAGCTCAATTCATCTCAATCGATTTCAACAATAGTAATAAATGTCTATTTACGAACACAAGAGCCTCACATACATGTTCTCCAGCTTCATTCATTAATTTATCTGTTGCGCTACTCAAACTCAGCTCTCTCAACTAAAGCAAGTTCAAGTCCAATTCACTTGCAGTTCGACTCCCAATTGTACAAAGGATATTGGATAAGCAAGATAACCCACCTTATTCAGTGTAATTTTCCCACGAATCCTTATGCGGGCTAAGCCCATTGCTCTGTTTGGCTATGAGCTCCTCGCCCACGGATGGTCTAAAGTTCTTGGCGTTTATGCTTACGGGATAATTTCAGAAACCTCATCTAAGGTTTGTGACACTTTCATTGACCTTCCTTGAGGTTTTAGAAAGCATACTAACCTCATGAACTTAAGGATTTGGTAATAAAATTAGTCCAAGTCAAAAAAAAAAATACTATTAAAAAGTATTTTGAAGAGTGAAATGATAATTTGTTCCACATATGCTCTTTTGTTTATTGTCCACAAATTGTATTAGTAGAGAATGAAACAAATAATAGAAGTCAAGAGTATAAGTGAAATTAAAAAATATGCAGCGGTAACAACGTGAAGCAACAGGGATCTTTGCAATGACTAGTGCAACCTGCAATGTCCATGTTTTCTATAATTTATAACAATATTTGAAGGATAAAACTAGCTCTACAATTCTGTCAAATTATTATTGTAAGCATCTAAATCTAAGATAAAAAAAAATTGACCTTTTTGTTGTAATTGGCATGGTGAAAGTAATGGGTTTTAGTCAACAAATTAGCACCAAATGCATTAATCAGTTTTGTCTTGATACAAGATTCAACAAAACGAGCTAGTCATCTCTCAAAAGCATATCACCTATCTCTTAAACTAAACAAGTTTATAAAATTGCATGGATCATGAAACCACATGACAAATAGAATATCAAGTGTACTCTTGAATCAAAATTTAATAGGACACACAAATATTGTTCAACGTCAGGACCTAACTATCAAACCTCTGTATTGTTCAACAAATATTGTTCAGCCAAATTGTATAAGGTTTTTGTCATTGTCATTGTCAAGTGATATCAATCACAAAAACGGTGCCATTAGGGTAGCAGTTGAGGCCATTTTTTATTGCCGTTATGATTGCTAATTAAGATGAAACCATTGGAATTCGGGTCAAATTAGTTAATTTCATTTATTTAGTGCCCTAAGTGCTTTTTTTTTTTTTGGTCAAATATCCATTTGGAACAAAATATAATGTCTTAGGGTAGAGTAGTTCTTTTACCACATCTCATTTAAGTAATGGGACCCAAATTTTTAATATGAGAGGCTAGTGTAATTTTTAAAATCTCAATGGAGGTCAGTAAATATGTTAGAAACCTCGGGGATGTCTCTGAAATTATCCATATTTTTTTTTTAATTCTCACTGAACAATAACATGTACATTATATTTTGCCCGTGGTTACGATACTACTCTGAGGTAAATTAAAGTTTCCCCACTCTTAACTTGATTTTTTCCTTTTCCGGAAACGAGAGAAGATTTTATTAATACTGGGTAAAACTTTACAGTTGCTGAGCAAAGGCCCAAATTGAGCTTCATAGAGTGTGCTGAGACACTGAGGATTCCACCATTCCTTATCACTAATAACATTTACACTACTAAGACACTGAGGATTCCACTTTTCCTCATCACTAATAACGTTTACAGCATGATTGCTGACCATTCTACTTCTATTACTATTTTGATTGACGCCAAAGTGAATGAGCATTTCAAAAACAATAGACTTAGACTTTGGATGTTGTCCAGCTGAGCAAAAATTCTGATATCTTTAGCTTTCTTCACCTTCAAAACTTTTAGCAGCTTTGGGGATGACACTTCCACCTTCACTTCCCTCCATTGATTCTCCACAGCCTTGATTGGAGTTGTCGTTTTTGGAAAGTTTTGACTGCAAGTTTTGCTCAAGGTGGAAAAACTGGTATAAAGAGATAGCTTCTTTAATAGTTCAAATGGCTTCCTTGGATGGTTCCAAGATATACAGTTTAAGTTCAGTCACATTATAATGGTAAATTTGACATGTTTTGGAAATGAATGCAATTATGGATATTTGCATCTCCTATCTAGACTTTTTGATCAACAACTAATATTGATTCTAAAGTTTCTGGTATCCATTTGAATGCCGATTTCACCTTTTGATAATATCTGCCTTAGGTATGTTTTATGTTCTCTGCATGTCAATTTTGAGAAGCATTCTGGAAAAGAAACATCTAAAGGATGGAATAATAATAGATGGGTTTTTCTTTTGCCTTTGTACAAGACAAAACTGCTCAAATATTACAATCAAGCATCAAAAGGTGCTGATCGTTCAAAAAGATTGCACAGTGGGAAATTTTTCATGACGATGAGTTTGTTAGGTGGTCGTGACGCAAAAAAGAGCGTAGGTTTCGTCTCCCCAGTAACGAGTAATGCAGCAATGACAATGATGTTTTGGCATATATGTTTGCTTTGGAAATCCTCTAACTTGCCTTATTACGAGAATTTTGTTAGCATACTAGCAATGGCTTGCTAAATTTCTACTTCAGATGTCTTTCTTGTTGATGTTGCCTACTTCAATTTTGTGTGACCTTACAATGTAGCACTTCAGAAACTTGAGATGATATACTTGAAGTAAGTTGTTAGCGGTTTGGGTATATGTACAATTATTTGTTGTACCTTTCATGTCTGTATCTTCCACATGTACCTGTTAGAAAACCTTTAAGTTGTTCTCTTTGCCTGGGAACTGGCTATCAGCATTCAAGTAGTTTATTTTGCAGACTGTCTTCTTGAATGTATCAGTTCTTTTGTTTTAATCTTAAATTCATTTGGAATTAAAGTGGAATTTCCGACCATATTTTACAGGTTAATTACATTTACCTTCATTGACATTTGGCCATATTAGCAGACAAACCATGTGGTTTGACCAAAAAATATATAAATAGCCCTTACAGACTGAGTTCTATTAATGTAGTATAACAGAACAAGTGAAAATTTAAAATTGCCCATGATGTAGATTTTTTGGGTAAAAAAAAGGCACATTAATTCCTAGGAGAAAGCGCATCAACACTTTTAATTCATAAAAAGATTTTCTTGAACCGAAACTCAGTTTTATTCAAAATTGATCTTCAATAATCAAAGTTGAGCTTTGATAGTCAGTTCCTTAATTCTGATCATATGTTGATCGAATAATTATTTTTTCCATATCATTCTGCTGATATATCTTCATTCCCGAACTTTTCTGGGTTCATTTTATACATTAGTAGAGAAAAAAAGAATATGTTCGACAGGAACTGATTAATTTCACTTCCCCAAGGACGGATGGGAACAGCCATAGCAACCAAAAAGTTAACAAGATGTTATGGCCTCTGGAAGAAATTGAGAACCACGTTAGACAAGTATTCACCCACGACCATGGCTAATGGATCTTTCTTCCAACTTTCAGTTTCTGTAAATTTTTACTTTCTTGATTGTCTCATGCGATGTTTCTTTTTTCACTTGTAAAGGGAGAGGGACTTGAGAAAAAACACATAAATTCATAGAAAAAAGAATGATCTACCCTTACCGTCAGTGGCCATCTGATTCTCCACAAACCCCGCACCGTTTCCTCCTCATTGCTAAATATAATCTCTTCATTTCCTCCACAAATCAGTTTCACTTTTAATCATAAAGTCAACTAATCTCACAGGAACAGTGAATAGGAAACAAAGAAGAAACAGGCAACCCACTTGAATACTTTATCAAAATTCACAACTTTGATTATTTAACAGGTGGGCTGATGAAATTCGATGGTGAGCGAGAAGAGCTGGAACCCATGAAGGCTATTTTGGGTTATAAAGTCTTTCTTTCGTTGATATCAGCATCAGGGTTTAACATACTAAAACGTGGCCAGGGATGGCTCATAAGATCTTCCTCGTTGCCAAGTTAAATGTTTAAATTTTGTACCTAACAGTTAGATGTGGAAAGGATGTGGGGATGGATGGAAGGTTTAAAAAAAGGTCCCAAAACAGTGGGGTGTACTTGATAAACATTTGTGCATTTAAGGGGGTTGATTGTTATTTGGCCAAACTATGAGACTTTTTTGCAATATGATCAAAGCTCAGGGGAGATAAACGTAATTAACCCTATTATTAATATTCTAAAAAGGTATATTGTCCGTGTTATTGCACTCATTATTTTGAAATTTGAATAATGTATCCACCTTCATTATTTTGAAAATTATCATTTTCTTCACTCTGAATAATGTGTCGGATTTTCAAGTTGATAAAAATCAGCTAATTGCTTAATTTATATTGAACTGGTTCTATTCTTTAACATCATATATTATTTTTTTATTTTAGTAAGAAATGAACAAATTAGTATACTTTCTTTCTAAGGTTAACTAGATGCAAAAGATAAAGAATTCTTACACAGCAACATATATAAGTAATTCTAAATCTTAACAAATTATTCTTTAATCTAGACAACAAATCTGGAATTCCATATCAATTTCATGCATTTTCCAAACTAAGGAATTCCAATTAGATTGGAGGAATTAATTTGGTATAGATTTTCTTGCATTAGCTAATTTCACTATTTATTCATGTTTTTATCAAAATACTAGCATATGAAAGGAAAGATGTTCATGGTCAAATGATAATATTATGTGACAATATTCCTTAGAAGCGTATAGACGTACGTGGAAATACAAATGACCAATTACATGCATCTCAAGTCTCAACACCATCCTTACACTTCTAGTTGCATTTATCTTCACTTGCAAAATTTTTCATTAAGAAAGAATATTATGATATCAATGTAGAAACATTGATGTATTACACAATATGGGGGAAGCACATTGATGAAAATTGTGATGTTCAAATGAAGTGTACAATTATGCCAAAATTGACATCAACTGGCTTGCTTGTTGAGGAGTAATTGATCTAGTGGCTAAAGTTGAGAATCCATATTCTGGGTTCTAATCCTCCTGCCCTCTCCCTACTTCTTAAATCCCACTATTTCCTTGCTAGGGGAAAAAAAAATTCATTTTTGAAGTAATTTTTTTACCAGTTTTTTATTCTACATAATGCATTAATTTTTTTACCTAACAAAACGCAAACTATATTACTTCTTTCAAAGTTTTCTATTACAATTACCAAACTGCAAGAAAGGATAATTCTTATTTTAGCCCAAAAAATATAAAGATTTCTCATATAAGAAAATCTTACATGTAAGAAAATTTAATTCCCAATGTATTCTTCTTCTATCCAAAATAAGAATTAGAAGTTCCAGTTCAATTCTTTATCAATTCAATACACTTGTAAATCAAAGAATGCCAATGTTTTGGAATTATAGTTGACGGAATTATCATTATATGACAAAGTGATTCCAACTTATTTCCAATTCGACAAATCCAATTGCTAATTGGTCATAATATATGAAATAATGACGTTGGCTCTCCGACTTGGGAAGACCATAGGCAAACACCCCTCCCAAGTGCAATGGAGGTCACCTACCTAGGCCATGAGCCTTTTTGATCACCATCGACCACGTCCAAGTAAGCATATGAAATAACCAGGTAATAATTAATGAATACTGATCTAATATTTGACCTACAGTCCCCTAAAATTTGCAAAATGTGCTTTTATCTTATTTTGTATAGGTCCTCATCCTTTATCTACATATTTATTATTCAGCCCCTCCTCTCGTCTTCAGAAGCTTTTAGTATATTTATCATTCAGAATTCAGGGCACAAACTGTCATTGGGCTAACTACTTGAGAATGGTTGTCTTACAAACCAAAATACTTGGACCACGTCGTGCCGCATAGTCAAGTTAAAAAATGCTCCCAAAATTACATTGTTTTGATTACTAGATAGAGAAAAGAAATTGCATAAATGCAATTTTACCTTATGGTTAAAATAGATGGCAATCAAAATTGAAATTTCAAATTTCATCAGCAGTAAATCAAAACTAAAAATAGAAGTTTTTATGTTATCATTTAATATTAGTATCTTAATCAAGTCAAGTTTTTAATAGTTTATTGGAGTCCAATTATAGTAGTTTTATTATTTAAAAATTAGTATTTTTATTAGAAAATTTCTTGTGAATTGTAAAATTTGTTTACCAAATAACTTAGTCTATAAACAAGGCATCTTAGTACTATTGTCAATTGAGAAGAGTGAAAGATTAATAGCCTTGGTTATTATTATGTGTGTTTATTGGTATATTGTTGGTGTTATTCCTCTTCTCTCACATATATTTGTATGTGTGTAAATTGTCTCCCCATATATATGTTAATCGTGATCCCGAATTTTGACAATTACAAAACAATTGAAGAAATTGATCTAACATTTTCCACTGAGATCATTGACAGCACAGGTCATCAAGGCAGGAATCTTGTTGAAGAATCTGTTGACTGTTGGACGGACGATACATTGTGTCGGACGGACGATACATTGTGTCGGACGGACGATAAAACTCGAAACTTTCCTATCGGACGTTCAACTTGACGTATCGGACGTCCGTTAGACAGGGAATCTATCGGACACTTCTTTCAGACGCACAACAACCACATCGGACGTCCGAAGATATCCAAGAAATTTTTCGAGCTCTTTGGCCGCTTTCGGACGGAAGCCATCGGATGCAAAACATGTATCGGCCATCCGATCATTTTCATGAAGATTTTCTGAACTTACTGGTCGCTGTCGGACGCAAAGCCTATCGGACGCAGAATCATCCATCGGCCGTTCGATAAAGAACGCAACAGCCTATCGGACGCTAGCATCAGACGCACAACAGAGTGTCGGACATCCGATAGCTCCAACGGCTAGTTGACCTTTCAGTTTCTTCTATCCGCTGACCTCAATTCCAAGGCACTTTTTGGTCTCCTATAAATACAAGCCTTGTCTGAAAATCAAAAATATAGTTGTAGACTTGAATAACAAGTTCTTAAGAGTGATTCTAGCTAGAAAATACTCTTTTTGAGTAAGAATTGTTAGTCTTGAAATGTGAGTACATTGACAAGCTTTTCAATTGTGAGTGAGTTGATCATTTGTGTAGCTTTGTGAGGGTTATTTGTAAAGAGTGTAAAACTTCCTAACTTGACTAAGTGGAGTTTGGGGCAAGGAGGAAGTGATCCTTCTATTGCACACAAGGTTGATCGAACCTCATCAAATTGAAGAAGCTTTATTTGAGGAATTCTCTTCAAGCTCAAGTGGAGCTTTGAAGAAGTTTGGTTTGCTTTCTAAATCTGTTTCTTTTTAATCTTCTTTTCGAACTCTTCGATTGAAATATCATCTATACATCTCGGTCTTGATTGTCTATTTGATTGACATATTATTTATGTGAGAAGTTGTGATTAAAATTTGAAAAAGGGGCATTATTTGATTAGTTCTTAGACAACCTAATTCACCCCCCCTATTAGGTTGTCTTTGGGCCTTACAATTGGTATCAGAGTTTGGTCTTTAGGATCAAGCTTAACCGCTTAGAGTAAAGATGACAACCAACAATACCATGTTTTTTGAAGGTCAATCAATCACTAGACCACCAATGTTTAATGGATCAAATTATATGAGTTGGAAAGAATGTATGATTATTTTCTTGCAATCTATTGACATTGATCTATGGTTTATTGTTAGTGAAGGTCCTTACACTGCTATTATTGATGATCCTATCACTCATGTTCCTAGATTAAAAACAAGAGATGAGTTGAATCGTGAGAATAGGGCTAATCTCACATCTAATGCAAAAGCCATGAATGTTCTATATAGTGCACTAGACTCAAATGAATCCATTAGAGTGAAAGGGTGTAAATCTGCCAAAGAAATCTGGGATAAACTAAGGGAGATTCATGAAGGTAGTGAGGATGTGAGAGAACAAAAGAAATCCATTCTAGTCACTAGATATGAATCATTCAAAATGGAACCTCATGAAACCATTGATAAGATATATTGTCGATTCAATGATCTTATTAAGGACTTAGAGGTATTGGAAAAGGAATACACTCTTGGTGAAAGGAATAGAAAAATTTTGAATGCTCTTCCTAAAGAGTGGGAAAACAAAGTGACTGCCATTGAGAAAGCTAAAGATTTGAATTCCATGTCTATTGAGTCTCTTATTAATTCTCTAACATCTTATGAATTGAAACTTAAAAGCAAGGTACAAGATGAAGAGGAAGCAAGAGCAAAAAGAAGCATTGCTTTAAAAGTTGCTCAAGATGAGGATGACTTGGCTTCACAAGATGAAGAAGATGGTGACTGTGATGATAGTGATCTTGCACTCATCACAAAAAGCTTCAAAAGGATACTCAACAAGAGAAGATTCAGAAAAGGAGGACCAAGCAATCAAAACAACAATCAATTCAATACAAAATACAAAGCAAGCTATGATGCAAACAAGAAGCAAGGAGACAAATGCTTCGAGTGTGGGCAGCCCGGTCATTATGCGGTGGATTGTCCAACAAAGAAGAAGAAAGAAATGAAGAATGAAAGAAAACCAAAGTTCAACAACTTCCAAATCACTTGGAACGATTGCAACTCGGAAGGAGAAATTGAAGAAGAAGAAGAATCGGCTCAAATTGCTTTTATGGCAATTGGTGACAATAAGGTAACTTCTCATCCTCAATGTGAAAGTGACGATGATGATGATGATGATCTAGAGTCATTTGTTGCAAAATTGCATGAAAGCCTAAAAGAGTCCTATGCTAGAAACAAAGAACTAAAACAGAAAATTACTTTTCTTTTGCAAGACAATGCAAATTTGTTCCAAGATAACAAAAAATTAAAATATGATAATGATTGCCTAGTAAGAGATGAAATGGAATTGCAACATGAACTTGATAAAAAAACAAGTCTTTGTGAAATGTTTAAGGAAAGACAAAATGACTTGAAAAGAAGAATGGATAATCTAGACATGATCCTACCAAACAAGAAACAAAATGTCTCTACAAGAAATATGTTTAAGTCTCGCTTTAATCTCTATGAAAGGAAACTCACATTTAGTGCAAATGAATTTACAATTTATAGAAAAAGTGGAGTTAGGTTCATTAAACCAATTCATGCAAATGACCCCACTTTTATGTGTGATTTTTGTTGTCAAGTAGGACATTTAAAGCATGATTGCTATGTAAGAAGAAATATGAGAAAAGGAATGAAATGCATGCGGTTAGTCAAACATGATTCTAACCATCAAGAACCCAAAAATTAAAAAAGGTACCAAACTTTCTATCTCTTGTATAGGTGAAAATTGAAAAAGCCGTAAAAGAATCAAAGTGGTTCATTGATAGTGGATGTTCAAGGCACATGACCGGTGATCCATCACGATTCATCAAGCTCAAATCAAAATCAAGTGGAAAAGTAACTTTTGGTGATGACATGAAAGCCAAAACAATTGGAGTAGGTGATGTTGGTAAGAATGGTGAAACATTTGTGCATAATGTTCTTTTAGTAGATAATTTGGGATATAATTTGCTTAGTGTTAGTCAATTATGTGATAAAGACTTGTTTGTTTTATTCAAAAAATATGAATGTTTGGTTCTTGACTCAAAATTCAATATCATTTTCAAAGGAAAAAGGTTCAATGATATCTATGTTGTAGTTCTTGAGAAAATTGACTCTTCTAATTTTAAATGCCTTAAGATTTCAAATGAAGACCCTTGGTTGTGGCATAGAAGACTTTGTCATTTTAACATGGATGTGATAAATGAAATTTCTAAAAAGGAACTTGTTAGAGGTTTACCTAAGTCAAGTTTGAAATGGATAAGATTTGTGACGCATGTCAATTTGGCAAACAAACCAAAACATCGTTCAAACCTAAAAGAAATGTTTCAACATCTAAACCATTGGAACTCTTACACTTTGATTTATTTGGTCCTACACCTATTGCTAGCCTAGGAGGTAAGAGATATTGTTTTGTGATTGTTGATTACTATTCTAGATATACATGGTCTGTTTTTCTTGCTCATAAAGATGACGCTTTCAAAAGTTTTGTTTCCCTATTCGCAAAAGTGCAAAACTTACTTGGTTTGCATATTATCAAAATTAGAAGTGATAATGGTTCGGAATTTAAATTTTGTGGCTTTCCAGAATTTTGTGATCACAATGGAATATCTCATGAATTTTCTATTGTAAAAACCCTCAACAAAATGGTGTTGTTGAAAGAAAAAATAGAACACTTGTTGAAGCTGCAAGAACTATGTTAAGTGAAAATGAATTACCAAAATATTTTTGGGCGGAGGCTGTGAATATGACTTGTTATGTAATGAATAGAGTTTTGCTAAGACCTATTTTGAACAAAACCTTTTATGAATTGATGTTCGATAAAAAGCCTATTGTTGGTTATTTTAGAGTTTTTGGATGCAAATGTTTTATTTTAAATGTTAAGGAACATCTTGGAAAATTTGATAAGAAAATCGATGAAGGAATTTTCTTGGGATATTGTGAAAATAAAAGAGGATATAGAGTTTACAATAGAAGAACTCTTGTAATTGCGGAAGCAATTCACATTACATTTGATGAATCTATTGGTAATTCTTCAAATAGTACTTGTGTAGATGATGATGTAGGTATTCAAAAAAATCTTGAAAAGCTTACACTTCAAGAAGGAAACAATGGTGAAATAGAAGAAAATTCAAAGGAAGGTGATTTTCAAAAAAACCGAATGCTAGATGAAGAAAACAAAGATGACGATGCACCAAAGGATCTTCCTAAAGCTTGGAAGTTCATTCAAAATCATCCTATGGATTTGATCATTGGTGATTCATCCGAAAGGGTAAGAACTCGCTCTTCATCAAAACCATTATTTGATAATATTGCATTTGTTTCTCATATTGAGCCTAAAAACATTAATGATGTCTTGAAAGATGATTATTGGATAGTAGCCATGCAAGAGGAATTAAATCAATTTGAAAGAAATAATGTTTGGACTTTAGTTGAAAGACCTCAAAACTATCCTATTATTGGCACTAAATGGGTGTTTAGAAATAAATTAAATGACAAAGGTGAAATTGTAAGAAAT
Organism: Gardenia jasminoides; assembly: GCA_013103745.1. Classification (NCBI taxonomy): domain Eukaryota; kingdom Viridiplantae; phylum Streptophyta; class Magnoliopsida; order Gentianales; family Rubiaceae; genus Gardenia; species Gardenia jasminoides. The sequence goes on along the minus strand of CM023099.1, from coordinate 4,952,729 downwards.
AAGACTAGATTAGTAGCTAAAGGATATGCTCAAGAAGAAGGTATTGATTATGATGAAACGTTTGCTCCCGTTGCTAGATTAGAATCTATAAGAATGTTTCTTGCATTTGCTTGTTTCAAAGGTTTTAAATTGTATCAAATGGATGTTCAAAGTGCTTTTCTAAATGGTTTCATTGATCAAGAAGTCTATGTGGATCAACCACCCGGTTTTGAAAATGAAAAATTTCCTAACCATGTATTTAACCTTTCAAAAGCATTATATGGTCTAAAACAAGCCCCTAGGACTTGGTATGAACGTTTAAATGGTTTCTTAATTGAAAATGGTTTTAAAAGAGGCATTGTAGACACTACTCTTTTTACAAAACAAAAATCAAATGATCTTCTTATTGTGCAAATTTATGTTGATGATATTATATTTAGTGCTACTAATAAGCATTTGTGCAAGGATTTTTCCACTATTATGCAAAATGAGTTTGAGATGAGCTTAATGGGAGAATTGAACTTCTTCCTCGGACTCCAAGTCCTTCAAACAAGTGAAGGAACCTTCATCAACCAAATTAAATACACCAAAGAACTTCTCAAAAGGTTCGGCATGGAAGATTCAAAGCAAGTGGGAACACCGATGTGTACGTCCACCAAGCTTGGGAAGGATGAAGAAGGTACTAATGTAGATGAGAAAAAGTATAGAGGTATGATCGGAAGCCTTCTTTATTTAACCTCAAGTAGACCGGATATTATGTTTGCTGTATGTTTATGTGCTCGTTTTCAATCTTGTCCAAAAGAATCTCATTTGAATGTCGTTAAAAGAATTTTTCGTTATTTAAAAGGAACTATGAATTTTGGTCTTTGGTATTCTAAATGTCATGAATTTGCCTTGTGTGGTTTTACGGATGCTGATTTTGGTGGTTGTAGGATTGATAGAAAAAGTACTAGTGGTTCTTGTCATTTTCTTGGAAATTGCTTAGTCTCTTGGTTTAGTAAAAAACAAAATGCCATTTCCTTGTCAACAACCGAAGCGGAATATGTTGCCGCTAGTGCATGTTGTGCTCAATTACTATGGATGAAACATACCTTGAATGATTATGGTTTGACATATGATAATATACCTATATTTTGTGATAATACTAGTGCAATAAATCTGACAAAAAATCCCATTCAACATTCTAGGACAAAACACATAGACATTAAGCATCATTTCATTCGTGATCTTGTTCAAAAAGGTGAAATCTGTGTAAATTATGTTTGTTCAAATGACCAAATTGCTGACATTTTCACAAAAGCACTGCCCTTAGAACACTTTGTATATCTTTGTTTGAAATTGGGCATCTTAGAAAAGGAACCTTAAGATTTTCTGGTCAAAACTTATCGGACGTCCGACCCTGATGAATGGGCGTCCGACAGTGTTCTTAGTCTTTTTCTAGAAAATGCTTTCGGATGGATATATCGGACGCTTCATGACGTTCGGACGTCCGACACACGAACAGTCACACTGCATCAGGTCACTTCATTTCATTTCCATCAGTCAAACACATTTAATTCGGACGCACTTTCCCCAACCACCTCAATTCAAAACTCCAAATTCCAAGCCAAATTTTCACCATTTCTCAAAATTGAAGGTTCGGACTTCTTCACTTACCTATTGCAGTCGAACTTTCATCAATCTTCTTCCCTATAAAACACTCTTCTTTTCATCCCCAAATTTCATCCGAAACCCTAAACCTTCTTTTCACCTATTTCTGATCTGAAAAACCGATACATTATCACCCAGTTTGCTAGTTCATCACTCTACATATCACATAGACAGTCTTTCATCACTTAAATCACACACTCAAGTAAGATGGTGTGCACTCGTGGAGCTCTATCATCTACCGAACGCAAGAGGATGCCAAGAGCTGAGGATACTCCTTCTCCTAAAGCCAAACGGACTTCATCAAGGACCAGACGTAGCTCTAGTTCTGCTCAAACAATTCAGTCTACTCAAACCAATCCTCAGGTTATCACAGAACCCACTTCATTGCCTAACTTCATTGATAGTGATGCTGAGTCTAGGTTTGCTCTGTTTTCTCAAAAAGGTTTCATCATTCAGAGGTCCATTGACCCCTCTGAATTTAGGAAAATCGATCTAGAGTCAATTCTTAGGCTATTTGAATTCCAGAAATGGTCTCACATCATTGTTATGCCTAACATCTATTATTCTAATATGATGTTTCAGTTCTTTGCTAACCTTAGGAAGGGTGATTCTCGTGATGAACTGAAGTCTCGTGTCAATGGTGTTGATTTAGTATTTGACTCTGATGTGGTTAATGAAATCTTGAAAACTACCATTGAATTTGGTTACAAAAGCAAGATTGCAAATTTCTTTTCTTATGAGAAAAATCCAACTAGTTTAAACCATTTCAATACTGAAAAATTAATGACTTACTTTCAATCCCCTTTTCAAACCCCTATGGATGCCAAGTTGGAAGATTTGAGTCCAAAAAATCTGATCACTTTTACAATTATTTCAAATCTGCTTGTTCCAACTGATGGTCACTGTACGGATGCAAATAAAATGGAGTTGTATCTATTTTATTGTTTTGTTGAAAAAATTAGGATTGATTTCGGTTTTGTCATGTGCAAATTTCTGATGAAACTCTGCACTGATACAAGAAGGAAACTATCCTATGGCAAGTTTTTAACCCCCATTTTCGAACACTTTAAAATTCCTATAAGTGGTGTTTGTCCTAAGGACTCAATTACTTCTGTCTTTTCAAAATCATATTTTGAAAGAAAGAATTTGAAATTCTTTGACGGTGCTTGGTGCACCAAGGATGCTGCATCTGAGTCATGTTCTATAAAAACACATGATACTCCTGTATCTCCCAGTATCACCAGAACTCTTAGGTTCACTCCAGGTCCATTTATTCATCCTAGGAAGTCTGTATCTAGAATTTTTCCTCAATCTGAAGTCATGGAACTGCTAAGTGAGCTCAAGAGTCATGTTCTTCTCCTCGAACATGATCTTATGTTAACCATGACATCCGACCAAAAATCTGATTTTCTTGACAAAAGAAATCTGTTATTTCCTCCTCCCTTGGATGAAAATCCTTTTCAAGTCAAAGAGCCACAAACTGATCATACATTGGAGGCCCAAGAGATGACTGAATCACCAACCCCACAGCGTGATCCCTCATCATCTGAAAAAGGAAAAGAACCAGTTGGTGTGGAAGGGGAAGAGCAAGAGGAAGATGGTGAAGAGACTGAAGAAGAGGATGATTCAGCCTGCCAGCTTATCAGAAAACGACCTGGAACAAGATCCACATTTACACTTTAGGCACTCTAAGATGCATCTACACTTCACATTAGAATGCTCAAATTTCTTTTTGTTCCCTTATGCTAATGTTGGAAGTGTATCAAACTATTTTACTACTTTCTTTCAGTCTTTTGTAATTCCCTTTGGGAATCAGCACTTCAGTACTTTTATCGACTTTGTTTGCAGTTAATGATGATGAATTTGACTTCCTTTCATATATATGTGTGTTGAGTTTGTGCTCTTACTGTATTTTGTGTAACTGTGATAAATTAGACTTGGCTTGTGATGATAAATGCCATTGAATGGCTGTGGAATGTGATGCTGTGATGATTGAACATTGTTATTATTGAATGGTGTTGAATGTTGTTGTTAAATGTTGGATTTGGATTGCTGATGTTGGTAACATTTTTGGATTTGGCAAGCACATTTGGTATTGAAGATTTCACTGCTTGCTTAGCACATTTTGTGTTGAAAAATTTCATATTTGATGACAAAAAGGGGGAGAAAACTGTGATTTGAACTCGTATTTTGATTGTTAAGTAGTAGTGACCGAGTAAGGGGGAGTTTTTGAGCTTTCAAATTCAATATTTTTCAAATCACATTCAATTATTTTGTCATCATCAAAAAGGGGAAGAATGTTAATCGTGATCCCGAATTTTGACAATTACAAAACAATTGAAGAAATTCATCTAACATTTTCCATTGAGATCATTGACAGCACAGGTCATCAAGGCATGAATCTTGTTGAAGAATCTATTGACTGTCGGACGGACGATACCTTGTATCGAACGTCCGATAAAACTTGAAACATTCCTATCGGACGTTCAACCTGACGTATCAGACGTCCGTTAGACAGGGGATCTATCGGACACTTCTTTCGGACGCACAACAACCACATCGGACGTCCGAAGATATCCAAGAAATTTTTTGAGCTCTCTGGCCGCTTTTGGACGGAAGCCATCGGACGCAAAAATATGTATCGGCCGTCCGATCATTTTCATGAAGATTTTCCGAGTTTACTGGTCGCTGTCGGACGCAAAGCCTATCGGATGCAGAATCATCCATCGGCCGTCCGATAAAGAACGCAACAGCCTATCAAACGCTAGCATCGGACACACAACAGAGTGTCGGACGTCTGATAGCTCCAACGGCTAGTTGACCTTTTAGCTTCTTCTATCCGTTGACCTCAATTCCAAGGCACTTTTTGGTCTCCTATAAATACAAGCCTTGTCTGAAAATAAAAAATATAGTTGTACACTTGGATAACAAGTTCTTAAGAGTGATTTTAGCTAGAAAATACTCTTTTTGAGTAAGAATTGTTAGTCTTGAAGTGTGAGTACATTGACAAGCTTTTCAATTGTGAGTGAGTTGATCATTTGTATAGCTTTGTGAGGGTTTTTTGTAAAGAGTGTAAAACTTCCTAGCTTGACTAAGTGGAGCTTGGGGCAAGGAGGAAGTGATCCTTCTATTGTACACAAGGTTGATCGAACCTCATCAAATTGAAGAAGCTTTATTTGAGGAATTCTCTTCAAGCTCAAGTGGAGCTTTGAAGAAGTTTGGTTTGCTTTCTAAATCTGTTTCTTTTCAATCTTCTTTTCGAACTCTTCGATTGAAATATCATCTATACATCTCGGTCTTGATTGTCTATTTGACTGACATATTATTTGTGTGAGAAGTTGTGATTAAAATTTGAAAAAGGGGCATTATTTGATTAGTTCTTAGACAACCTAATACACCCCCCCTCTTAGGTTGTCTTTGGGCCTTACAATATATTGGTTGCATAAAATTTATCTCCTATATATTGGGTGCATATGAATATCAAAGAATTGGCCGACTACAAAATTAATTCTTAATGTTACTGCTATCAGTTAGGGCATAAAATTTGCTAAAGTACTCAATTAAACCATGAGATTGGTCCAAAGTTGTATAGTTGATGAAGAATTTGACCATAAGATTGGTCGGAAAATTACAACGATTGGATAAGAATCCTGTCAGTTAACTTATATATTTATGATTGTTAAAATAAAGAAGTGAGTTTTAAATAAATTGACATTCAATTGTGTGACAAAAATGTCTATCTAGGTGCGTGGAATATTGAAACAACAAAAAGTGTGTGATGACCCCACCTTACCCCAAGGCATACTAAGGGGTTTAGCGGATCGCCTGTCTAACTCGTCAGGACTCACTTACTGAAACCACAATTAACATTTATTTATCATAACCATCCGTAAGTTTCTTGACATATAATTCCATAAATAGAAAAAGTTAACCATCATTTAATTTCTAAACTTAAATGCAAAATACAGTTATCCAATAAATTTGGCTAAGTACAATCCCAAAACAAAATACATTAGTCTCTATTTACAAATCAAAATTCAACCTTGATGACTTCACCTCGAGTTCCTTTCCTTTTCCGATCCCTATAGGAGGGTGAAAACTTAGTGAGGTTCCTAACACAATAGCACAGTTAGGCAAATAAACTATCATAACACTTATCTCGAAATCTCAAAATTTAAATAAAAGCAGATTAATCAAGAGTGCAAAACAATTCTCAAGTTCAAACATAAACAATCATTGAAATGGCACAATTAGATGTAAAAGATACGCCCTTTTGGAGCCATTGACAATCATTATTTCTCCTCCTCAACCTAACTTCTCCTTATAACTTCCCCTAACTAGACAATACCCTTTTTTCTTGATATTTTGTTTCACTAGTGTTTCTTTTCTTTTGGCCAAATACCTCCTTATATCTTTAGTGGTCATACTCGAGTATATCAAACATTGTCCCAAGGTTACTAGTGTCCCGACCTAGTTCGCTTATGGCTCTGGTTGGCCAGTAACGAAGGGCAAGGGCCTAGTTTAACCAAGATGGCTTACAAGTTCAATTAAACCCAAAGCAGCCCATTATGTGTAAGAATTTTCATTTATTTTTTTACTTTAGAACCAAGTTCTAAATTAAATATTCAAGTCATGAAATTTCAACAAGCATCTTGTAAATTTTCCTTTCAAGATTCTTCAACTTTGCAAGTTCAAAAGTAAGAGAATTTCACATGCACTCTTAGATTAATGTCTTATAAAGTATTTAAGTCAAAATCACATCATTTTTCCATCAAAATTCAGATTTAAAGCTGGTTGTTCTTCCTTTTTCTCTCTTGGCCAGAAATGCTGAAACTTTAATAAGCATTTTCCTTAGTTTTATCAAAACCATCACTCTTTCTAGTCTAACTTCCAAGGAAAACTTCATGCATGTTAAGATCAAAGGCTTATGAAGTATTTTGGACAAAATTTTCACCAAGTCATCATCAAATTTTCAAGAAACGACACCTATAATCTCTCTCTCTCTCTCTCAAGTTTCAGACTGGAAATTCCAGCAAAGTTCTTCAACTTTTTCACCAAGTTTCATCCTTTTTTACTTGCTCAAAATACCAAACACACACATATATTTTATATCCAGCATGAAAGATGTTATTTAGCCTAGATTCTTGAAAAGAAAATCATCCATGTCTCAAGTATAAAGCCATAACTAAACCATCTCAAACAAGCTCAAAATCTGGAAAACTTTTTTCAGCACGAAGAGTGAAGCTTTTCTTCGGCCAAAACTCATGCTTACTCCATCAAAATTGACATGCATCCATATATATCCCAAATACAAGTCATATAGCTTCCTTATATAGTAAATTTCAATCAAAACTTCACATGCATGGCCTTATAACCAACCGGCCAGCTCACTGTCAAAATTTCTAGCAACCATCATCTTGAACAAGGGTTTTCCTCCAAGGAAACTTAAGTTTCTAAGCTCAACTCAACATGAAATCATAAGTTACAAATATGTAAAAGTTGTACACTAGATTTTGAAAGAAAATAAGAGAATTTTTGGTTCAATTTTAACTTTCACCTTCAAAGATTGAACTTGGAATTTATTTTGAGTAAGGCGGAAATCCTCCTAAGCTTTTTTGAGCAAGAGTCTGTGACGACCCTACCTTCCCCTAAGGCGAACCAAAAGGGGTTGGCGGACCGCTTGCTTAGCTCTCACCGAGATTCACTACAATTCTCAGTCAAATTGAAATGCCAACTTTAAAGAATTACAGTAAAACTCCAACAATTACATCCAAGTACTTCCTAATAATAACATAACCATACATCTTACAATTTAAACTCCATTACATATAATCCAAGTATTTCAAAATCATGTTACAATCATGAAATTTTACTTCCATACTTCAATACAATAAGCCCATTGTCCAAGACACCAGGAATAATATACACAGATGAACTAGAGTTAATCCACCTAGTTTCTTTAGTAAGTCTCTTCAAGTGCGTCCTTTTTCCCGAGTCCCTGTGGAGGGGGGGGGGGGAAATAAAACATTTTTGGGGTGAGCTTAAAAGCTCAGTGAGGTTCTAAAAATTAAGCAAATACACATTTAGACAAAATCTTAACACTTGAGTCAAATAGTACTCTTCCAAAATTTTCACCATTCAACTTAAACCATGAGTAAAGCTTTTCATGTAGAACGATAACAAATCACGTCTGATTTAACTCGAAACAAGAGTAAATCTTTTAGAGAAACTCATTTCACTCATTTAAGCATTCGAACAGTAATTAAACAAACAAATCACTTCAATCACATCAAAAGTATTGAGACGGGATGAGAGGTGCCTACTACCCTGATTTGGTGTGACACATACTTTCATTCAGATTCAATTACACTTAAAATACTGAGATGGGATGAGAAGTACCTCCCACTCACTCGAGTGTGGTACATACTATCTCTCAATACATACGGTCGACGAGACAATGCTCCAATCGACATATTCACAGTTAGGATTAAGGCGGGATGAGAGGTACCTACCACTCATGGAGTGTGCCACATACTGCCGCTTATCACATAGGGTCGACGAGACAACGCTCCAATCGACTTATTCAAAGTTAAGATTCAAGCGGGATGAGAGGCACCTACCACTCTGTAGAGTGTGATACATACTTCCGCATAACACATATGGCGGGATGAGCGGCACCTACCACTCACTCGAGTGTGGTACATACTTCCGCTTATCAACACAAATCAAATTTCAAGTCACAACACATATTCAACATATAACTCATCTCTAATCACAGTCTCAAAATCACATAAACAAATCACCATCTCATTTAGTATTTGTAAATCAAGACGAGTAACATACATAGAAACTCACAAACTCTTCATAATTTTACTTGTAAAGCATTTCAATGGGAAATAGTAGTAAATCACTTCTATAAAACATTCCTTTGTAAATACTAGCAATTTATTTCACAAATCATTCATTTGCAAACCATGGCAATATTTTCATTTAAAAGAGAGTTAGAACACTCACCAACTAATCACAGCTGACAATCCAAGTTAGGATCTGGTTCAAACTCTCCCCCACTTCCTATGGTCAAGTAAAAGGAGAATTAAGTTTCGCCCCACAGATAGCGAAACTAAACCCAAATAACTCATTTTTCAAACGATTTTCACTAGGTTTCAATACACACAATTCGTGAAAATTAGCTAAAATATTTCAAAATCCTACCAATTTGTCCAAAATGGCATTTTTCTCTCAAAGATTAGTGACACTCAATTTTCTCACCATAAAAGTTCAGGATTTTAACTCTTTTAAGACATATACTCATAAATGAATATAATACATATATGCTTAAACAAAATCTCATCAATAACATCATAAAGTTTCGAAATCACATTTCAAAGTTGCCAAGTATGGTTCGGCCATCACTTATCACTTTCCTTCAATATTTTCAACTACAAGATCTAATTTCTAACCATAGAATGAACTCATTTCACGAATATCAATCAATCCACAATCAGGTCCTCAAGTCCGCTACCTAAAAGTCACCTCAAGTCCGCTACCTAAGTTGGGAATTCAAGAGCCCAACTCAAATATTTCAAACATTAGCATTTCTAGCAAAGTAATCCGTAGATCTGACAGATCTAACACTAATAAGGTTAAAACTAAGAGATTTAAGGATTATACCTCAAGACCTATTTAGATCTGACAAGATCAAGGAAGATTTGATGGACTCTTCCCAAAGATGACTTCTTGAGCTTAGCAACTCCAAAAAGCTCCGACCTTAGCTCAAGATTTGCTTGATTTGATGATGGATTTCGACCATAAGCTCAAGAACAAGACTCAAGAAAACCCACACAAGCTTTCTTTCTTCTTTTCTTCACTTTCCAAATTTCGGACCTCTCCCTCTCTCTCTCACTCTCACACGGCAGCCAAGGATGAAGGAGAAACAAGCCAAGATTGAGACCTTCAATGGGGTCTTGAAGCTTCAAGAAGTTTAAGAAAGAAACAATAGAGGAAGATGCAAGCTTTTCTCTCTCTCCCTCTTGCTCTTGGAGCTCTCGGATCTCTCTCTCTCCCTTACTTTCACGGCTGCTCCAAGGATGAAGATGAATGTCTTCAATGGTGAATTGAAGCTTCAAGGAATGAAGGAAGAAGAAATGGAAGATGGAAACTCAAGCTTTTTCCTCTCTTTCTCTCTCTCTTATTTTTGGCCTCCCTCTCTCTCTATGTCCCCAAAGAATGGCTAAAAATGAAGTACAAGAAACATGGAAGATGACTTTAAGGGGACAAAAAGAGGCCTTTTCCTTAATTTAAGGAAAAGTGCTTTTTGAGCACTTTATGTCGCGTCGCGCGCGACAGTCTAACTTACACTGTTTTACTTCATTCCAACACTGTCCAATCTTAATAATATTTCCATAATATCACTACATATGCTCGATTTCAATTTAAAGTCACTAATCACGCACAGGTACAAAATTGAACACTTAATTCGGCCGAAACCACACACCGGTAAATAATTCGTATAAAATTCTCTAAATTGGAAAATATTCACTTTAAATATATATTCACTCATATTTCAATGAATAAACACAATATAAATAATATTTGGCATTTTAAAAATAAAATCAAGATTTTTCAAGGCCCTCACATCCTTCCCTCCTTAAAAGAATTTCGTTCTCGAAATTCACATTTTCTTGACAAATAACTCTAGATGCTTCTTTGTCACCATATTCTTATTCAACTCTTAATATCCAATTCACCAAGCCTATTAACAACTTTCACCTTCCAACTCAAAATTCACAATCCTTATATACCAAGATAGTAATCAAACTCTGGATCCCAGAAAGTGTTCTAAACTCCACCTCATAAGGCGATCCAACAGGTTTTAGGTCACACCACTCATCAAGACAAAATTCACAATGAATGTAGCACCTGAATCAACCAATACTTAAGCTAATTGATGAAAGATGGAGGTTGTACCTTCAACGACCGCAGGGGGGGTTGGAAACTCGTTGTTGGTCAATAGCATAGACCCTAGCTGGAACCCTTGATCAATTTTCCCTTGCATTAGTCTACTTAGAGGTTGGTTTATCCATTTGCTGAACTCCATTCCCTTTTCAGTTTCTAGGACATGCAGCAAACTGATGTTCACAACTTCCACACCTAAAACATTTTCCTTCTTTTCTCCAACAAGTATCCTTGGTATGATAGATTTTCCACAATAATTACAATGCACCCGGGGAGTTGACGTTAAGCTTTCTTGCGGGGCACTCCTCCTTTCTCCCCCTCCACTTGGAGTTCCTCTTGATATTGCACTTCTTGTCATGCCTCCACTTGGGGTTCCCTGAATGCTCACTCCACCTATTCCTCTTCCCATCTTGGGTGGCGGGGCACTCATGTCTCCCCATTCAGTATTACTAGTATGGGTACTTCTCTTTCTCGCTTGAAAGGCTCTTACTTGGGCTCTTGCACTTTCAATTCTCTGGGCCTTCTCAATTACATCACTAAAGTTGTTAACTTGGGCTGCTGCTAAACCTTCTTGAATTTCCACATTTAACCCCTGTACAAGTCTCCTTATTCTCCTTTGTTCAGTTGCCACCAATTCAGGGGTGAATCTGGACAATTTTGTGAACAGTGCCTCGTACTCCGTGACACTTAGTGTTCCTTGTCGACACTTAATAAAATCATCTTCTCTTTTCTCTTGGATCAAGGGAGGGAGGAATTTAGCGTTAAACTCTCTAATGAAGTTCATCCATGTCCTAGGGTTTTGGTCTCTATCCCATTTAGCCCTAATCATGTTCCACCACGATCGGGCGGCTCCCTCAAATTGAAACACTGCAAAAGTCACTTGTCTTTCCTCAGAGTAGTCTAGGGTGGCGAATATGTCATTTATTCTTTCTAACCAATTCTCGGCCTTTTCAGGGTCAGGTCCTCCAGAGAACTTAAGTGGAAAAAATTTTTGAAATCGCTCTAAGGCCCTATCTTCACCACCGTCGAGGCCTATAGGCTGATTTGCAAGTCCCGGACCTTGTTGGTTAGCCATGTGCTCTAAGATGTCTGTCATGCGGTTAATGGCAGCAGCTACTTGTTCCCCAACCTCAATCCTAGGCTCACGATTTTGGTCAACCGCTGACTCCCGATCACCTTCCATATTTTGAGGTTGTCTAAATCCTCTTCCACGGCCTCGTCCCGTCCTTCTACTGTCCATAATCTTTTTGAAGGGCCAATACTTAAGATAAACGCAAAATAATATATTAGCAAATGGAATTTCAAGCGGAATCAAAAATATTTTATCTCTTCATAACAAAGAAGGGGTACTCAAGTATGTCACAATAGTTCACTCATTTTTAAAGGAAACACATCAAGTCACATCACATGTAGAAGTAGAACCAAGTAAAGAAACAAGAGTAGAGCATTACGCAACCATGCAAATACAGGGACGAGAACCACCTAGTGGTTTTCTTACAAAAGAGGGTTCTCGGTATTCCAACTTTCAACCACTCCACCCCTACAAGGGTTTATGTCATGTTGTTCTAGTTCACTTTATAACAAAACCAGATAACCCCAGAAATCCAACGCTAATATCCTGATGGCACACACTTTCAAGCAATAAAATAAGAAGGAACTCAATTCACTTCATGGTTGGCCACCAAAGAGGTCAATCAACTTAATTTTTATTCCTGTCTAGCATACCAAGTAGATTACACAGTCTATTACAAGAATACATCCAGCGCTTAAGCTATTCCCATTGTTATCTCTCCTTTCAATCATCACAGTTATTGATCTCTTAAACTATTCACAACATCACTAGTATATTCTTGATTTCCCAATCACACTAATTGCATGTTCTCAGATTCGCTCACTCTACTTTCTCAGTCCTTATACCTGAATTGTATGTTCAATTCTCAAAATAAACTTTTGAAAATTTAACCAGAACTATTGAGGTTACAAAATTCTCTTCAAATTCAGGGTTTACCTTTACTAAAACATAAGTTCATAATTCTTTCAAACTTAAGATTTCTTTTTCAAACATGGGTAAAATCATGTGCGAAAATGTGTTAATTTACAGTCAAGAATTGATAAATACGATTGGAAAATCTCAACTTTCCTCTTAGATCCTTTATACAGAAATCTAGCAAACTCGTCAATTTCTTCCCAATTCTTAATTCAAAAATTTAGTGGATTTCACATACACGTCAAGAACTACATGCTACAGAGTATCAAAAACACATATGTGTCACCTTCAACCATCAATTGGAAAATAAAACTAGTACATTTCCGTTTTCTTTTAAATCCCAGAGTGAAAAAATTCCAATAGCTAAACAAGTAGGAAAATGCATTTTGTTCATTTGTAACCTCTTTTGTTTCAGCTCAAAACCATCACATAAGGAATTAACTAACAAATCTCAATTTCTTATCTTCTATATCTAATACCAATAGTTGCATCGATTTCTCCCATTCCTACGAGTACAATAGTCATTCAAGTCTCAATCAATTTTTTTTCACTACAAATCTCTCACATAATGTTTCACTTCAATATAACATTACTTAGTTCTTCAATAATGTTTCCACCAATCCCATACAAGAAACTCTCAAGTCACAAATCTTCTTTAATCACTAGGATACAGTAAGTTCTCCAATTCACGTAACAATCAAGTTAATCCAATACTCCGGTATCCTAAACTTCTAATCTAGGATACACTACAAAGATCTGAAGCTTAAGCTCTGATACCACCTGTGACGACCCTACCTTCCCCTAAGGCGAACCAAAAGGGGTTGGCGGACCGCTTGCTTAGCTCTCGCCGAGATTCACTACAATTCTCAGTCAAATTGAAATGCCAACTTTAAAGAATTACAGTAAAACTCCAACAATTACATCCAAGTACTTCCTAATAATAACATAACCATACATCTTACAATTTAAACTCCATTACATATAATCCAAGTATTTCAAAATCATGTTACAATCATGAAATGTTACTTCCATACTTCAATACAATAAGCCCATTGTCCAAGACACCAGGAATAATATACACAGATGAACTAGAGTTAATCCAGCTAGTTTCTTTAGTAAGTCTCTTCAAGTGCGTCCTTTGTCCCGAGTCCCTGTGGAGGGGGGGGAAATAAAACATTTTTGGGGTGAGATTAAAAGCTTAGTGAGGTTTCAAAAATTAAGCAAATACACATTTAGACAAAATCTTAACACTTGAGTCAAATAGTACTCTTCCAAAATTTTCACCATTCAACTTAAACCATGAGTAAAGCCTTTAATGTAGAACGATAGCAACTCACGTCTGATTTAACTCGAAACAAGAGTAAATCTTTTAGAGAAACTAATTTCACTCATTTAAGCATTCGAGCAGTAATTAAACAAATAAATCACTTCAATCACATCAAAAGTACTGAGACGGGATGAGAGGTGCCTACCACCCTGATTTGGTGTGACACATACTTCCGTTCAGATTCAATTACACTTAAAATACTGAGATGAGATGAGGGGTACCTCCCACTCACTCGAGTGTGGTACATACTATCTCTCAATACGTATGGTCGACGAGACAACGTTCCAATCGACATATTCACAGCTAGGATTAAGGCGGGATGAGAGGTACCTACCACTCATGGAGTGTGGCACATACTGCCGCTTATCACATAGGGTCGACGAGACAATGCTCCAATCGACTTATTCAAAGTTAAGATTCAAGCGGGATGAGAGGCACCTACCACTCCGTAGAGTGTGATACATATTTCCGCATAACACATATGGCGGGATGAGAGGCACCTACCACTCACTTGAGTGTGGTACATACTTCCGCTTATCAACACAAATCAAATTTCAAGTCATAGCACAAATTCAACATATAACTCATCTCTAATCACAGTCTCAAAATCACATAAACAAATCATCATCTCATTTAGTATTTGTAAATCAAGACGAGTAACATACATAGAAACTCACAAACTCTTCATAATTTTACTTGTAAAGCATTTCAATGGGAAATAGTAGTAAATCACTTCTATAAAACATTCCTTTGTAAATACTAGCAATTTATTTCACAAATCATTCATTTGCAAACCATGGAAATATTTTCATTTAAAAGAGAGTTAGAACACTCACCAACTAATCACAGCTGACAATCCAAGTTAGGATCTGGTTCAAACTCTCCCCCACTTCCTATGGTCAAGTAAAAGGAGAATTAAGTTTCGCCCCACAGATAGCGAAACTAAACCCAAATAACTCATTTTCCAAACGATTTTCACTAGGTTTCAATACACACAATTCGTGGAAATTAGCTAAAATATTTCAAATCCTACCAATTTGTCCAAAATGGCATTTTTCTCTCAAAGCTTAATGACACTCAATTGCTCACCATAAAAGTTCAGGATTTTAACTCTTTTAAGACATATACTCATAAATGAATATAATACATATATTGTGACGACTCCACCTTCCCCTAAGGCGGACCAAAGGGGTCGGCGAATCGCCTGCCCAGCTCTCGCCAGGACTCAGTCACTCACTTGTTCATTATAACTTAACGAACTAAAACCCTGGATACAATAATGAAGGATACAACATCTTACGATTACACAACATCCAAGTTACAATTCAATAATACATAGTTCCATTATACAAGAGCCCACAAAAGGGGCAATATTCATAATTCTCCAAAATACATATCAAAATATATGAAAACCCTAATCTCAAGGGTTGGCACCACCACTTGGTTGTTCATTTCCTACTAAGGAAAACAAATGGAAAGGGTGAGCTAAAAAACCCGTGAGTTCCCAAAAAAAACATGCAATTCACTTAACACATAAACAATTTCACTTCGCAAGAATACTTGAAATACAAACAGATAGAAAAGCAATTAACAATACAATGTAGGATACGGGGCCCTCAGGGGCCAAATTCCACGAAACTTGCCCACGATCCACGAACCGGTAGTTGACACTCCGTTAACTGTCACTATTACCATGTAGAACTTCTCTTTCTCCTTACTCCTCCAAACCCCCACCGGGCCCGCGCGCCAAACACTTTTCACTTCACTTTGATAGTGCACACTGCACTTTCACTTTTCGAGACAAGTCTCGAGTACACTTCACTTTATTTGAGTACTCTCCATTACGGACGAGTTCATACGCCAAGTCCAGAGTACATTTTCAATTCATTTCACTGGATTGTTGCTCTTTTGGAGACTGGTTCAAAAACCAAGTTCCGAGCATATATCACTAGTCTGAGTCACTGTGCTTTGTCACATTTAGGTAACCCTATGGCTCTTCCCTTTCTCCTCGACCTAGGCCTAGCCTCCGGTTCGAGTTGACGGGTTCACCTATAGGTCTCAGGGATTTCCTGACCTTTCCAAACACATGCAATCACTATAATACACCTTAAAGCACTTTACAATCAATCACTTCAAGTCACTTTTACTCAAATGGAGTAGGTGCGATAAAGTACACACCATCCCCATCAGAGAGTTCAAAGATCAATTTTCACATAACAATCACTTCATTGCATTCATTTTCAAACATTTGCACGTAAACACGAAACAATCATGGAAACTCACCAAAGTAAGGTTCAGCTTCCTCGTAGGAGTCAAAGTCACTGCCTTGTACACTTCCTAAAATAATTTAAAACAATCCATGAGATTCACTTCATTTTTCAGTCACTAACACAATTACTTTCACTTGTTAGTCTCAAACGACATTTTTCCAAAATTTCTTCGAGGAAAAACTCTCATTTCACATGGTACAATATTTCAAATAAATCCTCTTCGAAAAATCACTTTTCCATTTCAAAAGAACATCCCACCGATATACTCATTGGCACTACAAGCACGTTTTCTTTCACAAAACATTTAAGTGAGGTCTCACACCTCAAAAATCACTTTTTACACAATACGTTCGACAATTCATTTTTGGCTAAAACTTCCATATTGACATAAAACGCTTCATATCAAGCCAGTTTATTCAAAAATCCCCAGAATTTAGCCAAAATACTGCAAAACCTTCAAACTCAGTCAAATAGCACTTTTCACTCAGATTTCATGAAAACTACACTTTTTACCCTTTTAAAATCCCAACACTCACTCACACACATATACACTCACAATTTGAACAATATACACATTTTTTTCTCAAAAAGTAAAACCCTTCGAGAACATTCAAGACATTCCAAAATCAAACATTGAAATCACCAGGCATGGGTTTTGGCCATAGCATACATTTTCCTTCAATTTCTCAATCAACCGAAAACCCTAATTTCTAACCATATCAAGACAAATTCACAAATAACAATCAATTTTCCCAATCAGGTCCTCAAGTCCGCTACCTAGAGGCCACCTCAAGTCCGCTACCTAGGTTGGTATTTCAAGAGCCCAACTTCATCTTTCAGATGATATCATTTATATCAATATAAACCATAGATCTACACTAATAATCACTAATAAGGCTAGATCTACGAGATTCGAGACTTATACCTCCGGATCTATCAAGATCCAACGAGATCCGGCAAGATCCAATGAAATTCCTCGAGTTTTTCTTCAAGAAAGTTGCTTCCAAGCCTAGTAGATCTCTCAAGCCTCGATCTTTACCCAAGATCTACGGATTTTGACGAAGATCTACCACTCCAAGCTCACAATCAAGCAACATACCACTCGATCAAGCCTTGTTTCTTCACTTTTCTCTTTCTTTTTCCCTTCAAGAACCTCGGCCCTCACTCTCTCTCCTCTCTGCTTGGTTCGGCTGAAATGGAGCAAGAAATCAAGCCACAATCCATCATCAACTCTTCACAAATTCATGTTATTTGTAGGAAGAAAAGGAAATGGAAGATCAAACCCACTTACCTCTTGTTTTCTTCCAAGAATTTCAGCCCAAACCTCCTTCTCTCTCTCCTCTTTCTCGGCTGCTAGGAAGGAGAAGATGATGGTGGTTGATGATGGTTGAACTTCAAGAAGAATGGATGAAGATTTATGGAAGAAACCAACTCAATTTCTCTCTTTCTCTCCCTTTCTCTCTCTCGGCAGTCCCTCTATCTATCTCACTGGTTTGCAGCAGCAAAATGAAGCTTGAGGAAGCCAAGAAGTCAAGGTGTTTAATGCTTAAAAAGTGCACTTCCCTATTTTAAGGGAAAAAGTGCTTTTTGGCACTTTATGTCGCGTCACACGTGACAGTCTAACTTACACTGGTTTCTTTCATCCCGACACTATCTCACCATAATAATATTTCCAAAATATCACTACATATGCTCGATTTCAAGTCCAAGTCACTATTCACGCGTCGGAATAATTTTTAACGCTAAATTTTGGCCAAAACCACACACCGGCAAACAATTCGTATAAAATTCTCTAAATTGAGAAATAATCACTTTAAACATATTTTCACTAATATTTCAATAAATAAACTCAATATAAATATTATTATACAATTTAGAAATAAATTCAAAATTTTGAAGCCCTCACATCCTTCCCCCCCTTAATAGAATTTTGTCCTCAAAATTCCTTACTTTTTCTAGGTAAATAACTCTGGATGACTCTCCTTCATCTCTTCCTCCAATTCCCACGTTGCTTCCTCAATAGCATGATTCCTCCAAAGAATTTTGACCAATGGAATCTTCTTGTTCCTCAAGTCTTTCACTTCTCTGTCGAGGATTTTTACAGGTCGCTCTTCATAGGATAAGGATTCATTCACTTCAATCTCTCCTAAGGGTAACACATGGCTTGGGTCTGGATGATACTTCTTAAGCATGGACACGTGGTAAACATTGTGGATCTTTGACATGCTCGAGGGTAAATCCAACTGGTATGCCACTTTGCCTACTCGCTTGAGAATCTCAAATGGTCCCACATATCGTGGTTTCAATTTCTTCCCCTTTTTGGATATTACTCCTCCTTTCATAGGCTTAACCCTGAGAAATACTTTGTCCCCTACATCGAACTCCAAATCCTTTCTTCGGTTATCGGCATAGCTCTTTTGTCGACTTTGAGCCGTTTGAAGTCTTTCTCGAACTAGCTTTACTTTCTCAAAAGCCTCCTCAACCCAAGGAATAGTGGTTGGATCTAAAATTTTCTTTTCCCCTACTTCATCCCAATGAATAGGTGATCTACACCTTCTCCCATAAAGTGCTTCATAAGGAGCCATCTGAATTGAAGCATGGTAACTATTGTTGTAGGCAAATTCCACTAGAGGCATGTGTTGACTCCAACTTCCTCCAAAATCCAATATACATAGCCTCAACATGTCTTCCAAAGTTTGAATTGTCCTTTCAGATTGTCCATCCGTTTGGGGATGATAAGCGGTGCTCAAACTGACCTTAGTCCCCAAATTCTCTTGTAACTTTTGCCAGAACCGAGAAACAAACCTTGGGTCTCTATCAGAGACGATGCTCACTGGTACCCCATGTAATCTAACAATTTCATCCAAGTATAATCGAGCCAACTTCTCCAAAGGACATTTCATACTTACCGGTAGAAAATGAGCAGTTTTAGTAAGTCGATCCACTATCACCCAAACTGCATCATCTCCTTTTTGACTCCTAGGTAACCTGGTCACAAAATCCATAATGATATGATCCCATTTCCATTCAGGTATCTCTAAGGGTTGCAAAAGTCCTGAAGGTTTTTGGTGCTCTGCCTTAACTTGTTGGCACACGAGACAGGTCTGAACAAATCTGGCCACATCTCTCTTCATTCCATACCACCAATACATCATTTTCAAGTCTTGGTACATTTTATTGTTCCCAGGGTGAATTGTATACTTAGAACGATGTGCTTCTTCCAAAATTTCTTTCCTCAACTCTTGATTGTCTGGAACAACAACACGATTTTGAAACCTGAAAATCCCCTCAGACCCTAGCTTAAAGTCTAGGGTTTCTCCTTTATTCACTTTTCCAATCCACTTTTGCACCATGAAATCTCCTCTTTGTGCCTCTTTAATAAGTTCTAGGATGGAAGATCTCATCACTATATTCCCAAAGATGACTTTCTGTTTCTTCAAATGAGGGTTCCATTCACCAATCTTTTCTAACATTTCCCACTCCTTTACCATCAAGCCGGCTATTGGAGCCTTTCGACTCAAGGCATTAGCTACCTTGTTGGCCTTTCCCGGGTGATAACTTATGGTGCAATCATAGTCCTCAAGAAATTCTACCCATCGCCTCTGTCTTAGATTCAATTCCTTTTGAGAGAACAAATACTTGAGACTTTTATGATCGGTAAAAACCTCAAATATCACCCCGTATAAGTAATGTCTCCACTTCTTCAGTGCAAAGATGATTGCAGCCAACTCCAAATCATGTGTTGGATAGTTTTGCTCATGAGGTTTTAATTTTCTAGAGGCATGGGCAATAACTTTTCCATTTTGCATCAGGACACACCCTAATCCTTCTTTCGAGGCATCTGAATAAACTACAAACCCATCTTTTCCATTTGGCAAGGTCAACACAGGGGCTGTTGTCAAACGCTTCTTTAACTCTTGAAAACTAGCCTCACACTTTGGATTCCAAGCAAACTTAACATGCTTTTTAGTCAAATCCGTCAGTGGCCCCGCAATCTTTGAGAAATCCTGAATGAATCGACGGTAGTATCCCGCCAAGCCCAAGAAACTTCTAACCTCAGTAGGGTTTCTAGGTTGCCTCCATTGAGTCACTGTCTCCACTTTGGAGGGATCCACAGCAATCCCATCCTTAGAAATTTTATGCCCTAGAAAAGACACTTCCTCTAACCAAAACTCACACTTGTTGAACTTAGCATACAATTGATGTTCTCTTAAAGTTTGGAGCACTATCTTCAAGTGTTGAACATGATCCTTTCGGGTCTTTGAGTATACCAAAATGTCATCTATGAATACAACTACAAATTGGTCCAAATAGGGTTTAAAGACCCGTTGCATCAAATCCATAAATGCCGCTGGAGCATTGGTCAATCTAAAGGGCATTACCACAAACTCAAAATGCCCGTACCTCGAGTTAAAAGCAGTCCTCGGTACGTCTTCCTTTCTAATCCTCAATTGGTTGTACCCTTGCCTAAGGTCTAATTTAGAAAAGACCACTGATCCTTGTAATTGGTCAAATAGTTCATCAATGAGCGGCAAAGGATACTTATTCTTTATTGTCACATCGTTAAGCCCTCGATAATCAATGCACAACCTCAAACTTCCATCCTTTTTCTTAACAAAGAGTACAGGTGCTCCCCAAGGTGAGTCACTCTCTCTGATAAAACCTCGCTCCAATAGATCTTGTAATTGGACCTTCAATTCCTTGAGTTCAGCTGGAGCCATTCGATATGGAGTCTTAGAAATTGGAGCTATCCCTAGCAATAAATCAATCTTAAATTCCACTATTCGCTCAGGGGGTAGACTTTCTAATTCCTCTGGGAAGACATCGGGAAAATCCTTCACAATCGGCACTTCCTCCAACTTCATTTTATCACTAGAGGGATTTATCAAAAAGGCCAAATACCCTTGAGCCCCTTTACTTAACAATTTTCTCGCTTTAATCCCCGAGATAAGGGCAGATGACGCTAATCTCCCTCTTACGTCTAACTTCAAGGTAGCCTCTCCAGGAATAGAAAATTCCACAGTCTTTGCCCTACAATCCAATTTAGCATGATAACGGGCTAGAGAATCCATCCCTATGATAACATCATACCCCTTGATGTCTAGACTAATCAAGTCCACCACTAGTTTCCTCTCTCCTATCCAAACATCACAATTCTGGTATACCCAACTAGTAATTAAACTTTGTTTTCCCGTGGGTGTCTTAACTTCCAAGTCATAAGGTAATCTAGTAGGCTTTATGTCTACTCCATTTAAAAAGGAAGGATTCACAAAAGAATGTGATGCACCAGGATCAATCAAAATCTTAGCTAAGCGATGAAAGACGGGGATGGTACCTTCAACCACTTCTGTAGGGTCAGGAACTTGCTGTTGGTCAATGGTGTAGACCCTAGCTGGTACTCTTGGTCGATTCCCTGCGGCACTAGCTTGACTGGAAGTGGGTTTGCTTGCTGGTTGGGTCATACCTCCTCCTTGGGCCATCGGACAAGCAGATAACTGATGCTCCGTACTACCACACTTAAGACATGCTCCACTCTTTCTCCAACATTCATTCTCCGTGTGGTTTGGCTTCCCACAAAAGCCACAAGACACGCTAGGGGTAGAGACTTGACTTCCTTGGGAACCTCCCCTTGACAATCCTCTTCCTCTCACACTTCCTCTAGACACTCATCCTCTTGAGTATGTCCCTCTCAAATTTGATCCCCTTGACGAGCCAGAGGGGGTTGTTCTACCCATTCCTCTTCCAAACTTAGGAGTTGGAACATTCATGTCCATTGGGTCATGACTACCACTAGGTGCATTCCTTTTTCTTGCATTAAAATTCCTCACTTGTGCTTTGGCTCCTTCAATCCTCTGAGCCCTTTCCACAGCTTCACTAAAACTATTGACTTGGGTAGCCGCTAAGATCTCTTGTAGCTCTACATTCAACCCTTGAACAAATCTTCTTACTCTCCTCTGTTCAGTGGCCACCATCTCAGGGGCAAATCTTGACAGTTTAGTAAACTGTGCCTCATATTCAGCCACACTCTGTAATCCTTGTTTACACCTAATGAAGTCGTCCTCCCTTTTCTCTTGCACTATTGGAGGAAGAAACTTGGCATTAAACTCTCGAGTAAAATTTACGCAAGTCCTAGGGGTGTTCTCTCTCTCCCACTTGGTTCTTATCATGGCCCACCAAGAACGGGCATCTCCCTCAAATTGGAATGTGGCAAAGGTTATTTGCCTTTCCTCAGTATAGTCTAGAGCAGTGAAAATATCAGAAATCCTTTCTAACCAACCCTCAGCAACTTCAGGGTTAGGTTCACCACAGAATTTAGGGGGGTTAAATCTTTGGAATCTCTCGAGTGCCCGGTCCTCACCAACTCCAACGTTACCAAGGGGTTGCTCAGGTCCAGGGCCTTGTTGCCCAGCCATACGATCTAAAATCTCAGTCATACGGTTCATGGCTGTAGCCATTTGCTCTACAAAATTAACCCCAACCCCTTGATTCTGATCAGCAGTAGATTCATGGTCATTTCCAATACTTTGAAGAAGCCTAGTTCCACGCCCCCGACCTCGTCCTCTCCTACCGTCCATAGTTCTCTAGAGGGCCATCAAATTATCATGAACACAGGAAAAAGTAACAACACAATTAGAACAATTGCTTTAGAAAATAGACAAAACACTTTCATAAATACATTTCATTACAATATGGTGCCAAGAGTACATCAGTCAAGCATGCTTTTGTCAAAAGATACACATTGGTATATCAAGTTCTCAAGTACACTTAAACAAAAATATGGTACTTGGCAAGTTAGCAAGCATGCACTTTACAAAAGTTGGGAACCCACTCTACAGGCTTACTTCCCACAAAAGCTTACAAAAACCCTAAGGTCAAGTCAAGCTAATCTATCAGGTCCAGTAAGAAGAAGTCTCCGTGGACTCATCCTCAGAGGGATCAGACATCAGATATTGAGCGTCTCTTTCAGCCATGGCAGCATCTCCAACAGACTCACTCGAAGGCTCTTCTCCCAAATCAGCATCAGTAAGAGGTTGGTTAATCGTATCCTCCTCAACTCTGAAGCCTCAATCACCCCTCCAATCAAAGCCTCACATCCAACAGCAATATCCTCGGCCCTCTCTCAAGCCACCCTCACAATCCTAGTGGCTCGCTCGTTAGCCAGGCGAACCTTAGCCTCAAGCTCTCCAATCCTAGCCAATCGAGTCTGAGCCACAGTAGCAAGCCTCTCAATCTCTCTCTGGCGCTCTCGACTGATCCTAGTCAGCCTCTTCCTCTCTCGGTAGACTGCCAGGACCACATGATCGGGATAAGCAAAGGCTCTCCAACATCCACAGGAAGCACGCCTAGTACGAATCCTAGGGTTGTAGGCCGCACGGGCACCCCCAGAACCCAATCTGTATGAAACTGTGGGCTATCTGTGTCCAGGCCCACTACTACCTCCAGGCTCCATGACCTACAAGAAAGAATCCCTATTAGTACTCGTTCTAACTTAAAGATCAACAATACTTAATCATAACCAAATAACTCTCACTTCACTTTTATTCCCAACCTACTAAACCCTTAACAATTCACTAACTCTCACTATGCCCAGACTATTCAAACCTAGGCTCTGATACCACCTTTGACGACCCCACCTTCCCCTAAGGCGGACCAAAGGGGTCGGCGGACCGCCTGCCCAACTTTCGCCAGGACTCACTCACTCACTTGTTCAATATAACTTAACGAACTAAAACCCTGAATACAATAATGAAGGATACAACATCTTACGATTACACAACATCCAAGTTACAATTCAATAATACATAGTTCCATTATACAAGAGCCCACAAAAGGGGCAATATTCATAATTCTCCAAAATACATATCAAAATATATGAAAACCCTAATCTCAAGGGTTGGCACCACCACTTGGTTGTTCATTTCCTGCTAAGGAAAACAAATGGAAAGGGTGAGCTAAAAAGCCCATGAGTTCCCAAAAAAAACATGCAAGTCACTTAACACATAAACAATTTCACTTCGCAAGAATACTTGAAATACAAACAGATAGAAAAGTAATTAACAACACAATGTAGGATACGGGGCCCTCAGGGGCCAAATTCCACGAAACTTGCCCACGATCCACGAACCGGTAGTTGACACTCCGTCAACTGTCACTATTACCATGTAGAACTTCTCTTTCTCCTTACTCCTCCAAACCCCTACCGGGCCCGCACGCCAAACACTTTTCACTTCACTTTGATAGTGCACACTGCACTTTCACTTTTCGAGACAAGTCTCGAGTACACTTCACTTTAAAACACTTCACTTTATTTGAGTACTCTCCATTAGGGACGAGTCCATACGCCAAGTCCAGAGTACATTTTCAATTCACTTCACTGGGTTGTTGCTCTTTTGAGACCGGTTCAAAACCAAGTTCGAGCATATATCACTGGTCTGAGTCACTGTGCTTTGTGACATTTAGGTAACCCTATGGCTCTTCCCTTTCTCCTCTACCTAGGTCTAGCCTCCGGTTCGAGTTGACGGGTTCACCTATAGGTCTCAGGGATTTCCTGACCTTTCCAAACATATGCAATCACTATAATACACCTGAAAGCACTTTACAATCAATCATTTCAAGTCACTTTTACTCAAATGGAGTAGGTGCGATAAAGTACACACCATCCCCATCAGAGAGTTCAAAGATCAATTTTCACATAACAATCACTTCATTGCATTCATTTTCAAACATTTGCACGTAAACACGAAACAAGCATGGAAACTCACCAAAGTAAGGTTCAGCTTCCTCGTAGGAGCCAAAGTCACTGCCTTGTACACTTCCTAAAATAATTTAAAACAATCCATGAGATTCACTTCATTTTCAGTCACTAACACAATTACTTTCACTTGTTAGTCTCAAACGACATTTTTCCAAAATTTCTTCGAGGAAAAACTCTCATTTCACATGGTACAATATTTCAAATAAATCCTCTTCGAAAAATCACTTTTCCATTTCAAAAGAGCATCCCATCGATATACTCATTAGCACTACAAGCACGTTTTCTTACATAAAACATTTAAGTGAGGTCTCACACCTCAAAAATCACTTTTTACACAATACGTTCGACAATTCATTTTTGGCTAAAACTTCCATATTGACATAAAACGCTTCATATCAAGCCATTGTATTCAAAAATCCCCAGAATTTAGCCAAAATACTGCAAAACCTTCAAACTCAGTCAAATAGCACTTTTCACTCAGATTTCATGAAAACTACACTTTTTACCCTTTTAAAATCCCAACACTCACTCACACACATATACACTCACAATTTGAACAATATACACATTTTTTTCTCAAAAAGTAAAACCCTTCGAGAACATTCACGACATTCCAAAATCAAACATTGAAATCACCAGGCATAGGTTTTGGCCATAGCATACATTTTCCTTCAATTTCTCAATCAACCGAAAACCCTAATTTCTAACCATATCAAGACAAATTCACAAATAACAATCAATTTTCCCAATCAGGTCCTCAAGTCCGCTACCTAGAGGCCACCTCAAGTCCGCTACCTAGGTTGGGATTTCAAGAGCCCAACTTCATCTTTCAGATGATATCATTTATATTAATATAAACCGCAGATCTACACTAATAATCACTAATAAGGCTAGATCTACGAGATTCGAGACTTATACCTCCGGATCTATCAAGATCCAACGAGATCCGGCAAGATCCAATGAAATTCCTCGAGCTTTTCTTCAAGAAAGTCGCTTCCAAGCCTAGTAGATCTCTCAAGCCTCGATCTTTACCCAAGATCTATGGATTTTGACGAAGATCTACCACTCCAAGCTCACAATCAAGCAACATACCACTCGATCAAGCCTTGTTTCTTCACTTTTCTCTTTCTTTTTCCCTTCAAGAACCTCGGCCCTCACTCTCTCTCCTCTCTCCTTGGTTCGGCTGAAATGGAGTAAGAAATCAAGCCACAATCCATCATCAACTCTTCACAAATTCATGTTATTTGTAGGAAGAAAAGGAAATGGAAGATCAAACCCACTTACCTCTTGTTTTCTTCCAAGAATTTCAGCCCAAACCTCCTTCTCTCTCTCCTCTTTCTCGGCTGGTAGGAAGGAGAAGATGATGGTGGTTGATGATGGTTGAACTTCAAGAAGAATGGATGAAGATTTATGGAAGAAACCAACTCAATTTCTCTCTTTCTCTCCCTTTCTCTCTCTCGGCAGTCCCTCTATCTATCTCACTGGTTTGCAGCAGCAAAATGAAGCTTGAGGAAGCCAAGAAGTCAAGGTGTTTAATGCTTAAAAAGTGCACTTCCCTATTTTAAGGGAAAAAGTGCTTTTTGGCACTTTATGTCGCGTCACACGTGACAGTCTAACTTACACTGGTTTCTTTCATCCCGATACTATCTCACCATAATAATATTTCTAAAATATCAGTACATATGCTCGATTTCAAGTCCAAGTCACTATTCACGCGTCGGAATAATTTTTAACGCTAAATTTTGGCCAAAACCACACACCGGCAAACAATTCGTATAAAATTCTCTAAATTGAGAAATAATCACTTTAAACATATTTTCACTAATATTTCAATAAATAAACTCAATATAAATATTATTATGCAATTTAGAAATAAATTCAAAATTTTGAAGCCCTCACATATGTGCTTAAACAAAATCTCATCAATAACATCATAAAGTTTCGAAATCACATTTCAGAGTTGCCAAGTATGGTTCGGCCGTCACTTATCACTTTCCTTCAATATTTTCAACTACAAGATCTAATTTCTAACCATAGAATTGTGAGGGCCTCAAAATTTTGAATTTATTTTTAAATTGCATAATAATATTTATATTGAGTTTATTTATTGAAATACTAGTGAAAATATGTTTAAAGTGATTATTTCTCAATTTAGAGAATTTTATACAAAAGTTTGCCGGTGTGTGGTTTTGGCCAAAATTTAGCGTTAAAAATTATTCCGACGCGTGAATAGTGACTTGGACTTGAAATCGAGCATATGTACTGATATTTTAGAAATATTATTATGGTGAGATAGTATCGGGATGAAAGAAACCAGTGTAAGTTAGACTGTCACGTGTGACGCGACATAAAGTGCCAAAAAGCACTTTTTCCCTTAAAATAGGGAAGTGCACTTTTTAAGCATTAAACACCTTGACTTCTTGGCTTCCTCAAGCTTCATTTTGCTGCTGCAAACCAGTGAGATAGATAGAGGGACTGCCGAGAGAGAGAAAGGGAGAGAAAGAGAGAAATTGAGTTGGTTTCTTCCATAAATCTTCATCCATTCTTCTTGAAGTTCAACCATCATCAACCACCATCATCTTCTCCTTCCTACCAGCCGAGAAAGAGGAGAGAGAGAAGGAGGTTTGGGCTGAAATTCTTGGAAGAAAACAAGAGGTAAGTGGGTTTGATCTTCCATTTCCTTTTCTTCCTACAAATAACATGAATTTGTGAAGAGTTGATGATGGATTGTGGCTTGATTTCTTACTCCATTTCAGCCGAACCAAGGAGAGAGGAGAGAGAGTGAGGGCCGAGGTTCTTGAAGGGAAAAAGAAAGAGAAAAGTGAAGAAACAAGGCTTGATCGAGTGGTATGTTGCTTGATTGTGAGCTTGGAGTGGTAGATCTTCGTCAAAATCCATAGATCTTGGGTAAAGATCGAGGCTTGAGAGATCTACTAGGCTTGGAAGCGACTTTCTTGAAGAAAAGCTCGAGGAATTTCATTGGATCTTGCCGGATCTCGTTGGATCTTGATAGATCCGGAGGTATAAGTCTCGAATCTCGTAGATCTAGCCTTATTAGTGATTATTAGTGTAGATCTGTGGTTTATATTGATATAAATGATATCATCTGAAAGATAAAGTTGGGCTCTTGAAATCCCAACCCAGGTAGCGGACTTGAGGTGGCCTCTAGGTAGCGGACTTGAGGTGGCCTCTAGGTAGCGGACTTGAGAACCTGATTGGGAATTTGATTGTTATTTGTGAACTTGCCTTGATATGGTTAGAAATTAGGGTTTTCAGTTGTTGAAAAGTTGAAGGCAAATGTATGTTATGGCCAAACCCATGCCTGGTGATTTCAATGTTTGATTTTGGAATGTTGTGAATGTTCTCGAAGGGTTTTACTTTTTGAGAAAAATGTGTATATTGTCAAATTGTGAGTGTATGTGTGTGTGAGTGAGTGTTTGGATTTTAAAAGGGTAAAAAGTGTAGTTTTTATGAAATTTGAGTGAAAAAGTGCTATTTGACTGAATTTGAAGGATTCACTATATTTTGGCCAAATTCTGGGGATTTTTGAATATAACGGCTTGATATGAAGTATTTTATGTTAATATGAAAGTTTTAGCCAAAAGTGAATGTCGAACGTGTTGTGTAAAAAGTGATTTTGAGGTGTGAGTCCTCATTTAAATGTTTTGTGAAAGAAAATGTGCTTGTAGTGCCAATGGGTATATCGGTGAGATGTTTTCTTTTGAAATGATAAAGTTATTTTCCAAGGGAATCTATTTGGAGCATTGAGTTATGTGAAATGAAAGCTTTTCCTCGAGAAAGTTTTGGAAAAATTGCCGTTTGAAACAAAAAATGAAAGTGAACTGCGTTAGTGAATGGAAATGAATGAATTGAATCTCATTGACTGTTTTAAATTATTTTAGGGAATGTGCAACGCGGTGATTGTGAACCATACGTAGAGGCTGAGCCTTATTACTTTGGTGAGTTTCCATACTTGTTATATGATTATGTGAAAATGATCGCAATGGTGTTTAGTGAAGTGATTTTGAAGTGAAAGCTAGTTCTCGAACTCTCTGATGGGGTAGTGTATTTTATCACACTTACCCTTATCGTAAATAAAAGAAATTGTGAAAGGGTTTTTGCAATGTCTCACATGTGTGAGTGTTCTAACCTGTTTTCAAACTAGTTCTAACATGTTTTCAAAGGAAATGTTTTACTACTATTTTTTACCAATGAAATGTTTTCCTACTTGTGTGAGTATTTCAAACTATGGTTCAAACTTTTTACAAATGACCGGCTTTACTAGCGATTTCAGAGGGAATAATTTACTCGTGCTTGCTAAATGATTTATTAGTGTTTATAAGTGAAATAATTTACTATTGAAATGATTTATAAGTAAAGACACTCTCAAGTGCGTGACTTGCTTGACTTGAAAGGTGTATTTTAACTTGAAATGTGAATTAATGTGAAAGATAGGTTTTGATCCATCAAATCGAGTAGTGTGTACTTTATCACATTTACTCCCATTTGAATGGTACTACTTGTAAAAGTGTTTTCCTGATATTATGAGTATACTTGAGTCTCTTGTCTTGTGCCATGATTCCTGTTTTGAATTGCATGAAGTGATGTGACGTGTCCTGTATTCCCTATTCTAGAGAATTTAATCCCCTTGGTATGACCACCTTGGGCTACGTGATGAATTCAATCCCCTTGGTATGACAACCTTGGGCTACGTGATGAATTCAATCCCCTTGGTATGACAACCTTGGGCTACGTGATGAATTCAATCCCCTTGGTATGACCACCTTGGGTTACGTGATGAATTTAATCCCCTTGGTATAACCACCTTGGGCTACGTGATGAACTTAAACCTACTCTTGTGTGATTACTGGCTTTCCTTCTTTGTTTATATCCGAGTATGAATTTTGAAGTGAAAAATCATATGTGATATGTGCTTTGCATGTTTTTTTTTGGAACTCACGGGCTTTTTAGCTCACCCTTTTAAATTTGTTTTCCTTAACAGGTAATGAGTACCCGAGTGGAGAAGCCAACCCTTAGAAGTAGGGTTTATTATGTTGAATAGGTTGAGAACTTTGGAGTGTGATTGTTGCAAGTTTTGTAATTCGAATTTTGAATGTAAGGTTGGAAGACTTATGGATCCAAAGTTTGTAATTTGATATTGGGGATTGTAAACTATCATTCCATTTGTATTGTACTAAGAGTTTTAGTTTGGTAAGTTGTTTGATGATTGAGGACTGTAGTGAGTCCCGGCGAGAGCTGGGCAAGCGGTCACTGATAACCTAGGGTACGCCCTAGGGAGAGGTGGGTCGTCACAGGTGGTATCAGAGCTTAGGTTTCAGATCTCTGCAGTGTATTCTAGGCTTAAAATTTAGGATACCGGCCTGTGGTGCTAGAGTGTTTCCTGATTGAAAAAGGTGGGTTTGGTACTTGATGACTGGATGAGGGAGATGGAAAAGCTGATAGGAATTGACATGGTGGGATTAAGACTCTAATTCTGGATGTGTGCTAGTAAGAGATCTTCTTAAGAGTGTGAATAGCTATAATTTCTTCCTAATTGTGGTTGGTGTTTAATCGAGAACTCTCCAATGTGGCTAAGTATTTAAGGAATCTTAGACTGGGGAGATATTAAATTTTCGGTGAACTAATTGATGGATGAATAAGAAATGTTCCTCTTAAGCTCTATTCGCCATTAAGTGATGTGCGATTTTGAGATCTAATGAGAATCAGAGTTATTAAGTGTTTGAAAGTTTAATAGAGTGAAAAGAAATGTAAGAGATAGCCATCATTCATGTTTACGTGTTAGCGAGATCTAAAGTTCGAATAGGTACCAAGTGGATTGAGAAGATTACAGTGGATAGTGATGAAGATATGGGAGAGGATACCATTGAGGCTAAGGGAGATCCCCAATACCTAGAGCCTGACCTGACAGTGAGTGCTTCCATGAAGTCTTTTTCTTCTGAGACTTGATGGATTAGCCTAGCGTGAAATTGGGGTTTTGTGTAACCTTCAGTGAGAAAAGCCAATAGAGTGGGTTCCCAACTTTTGTAAATTGCGTGCTTGCTAACTTTTCAAGTATCGTATTTTTGTTAAGTATACTTGTGAACTTGATGTACCTATGTGTGCCTTTTGACAAAAGCATGCACATCTGATGTACTCCTGGCACTTTATTCTTATGAAATGCGAATATGAGGTGTTTTGTTTACCTTTCAAGGTGAATGTTCTAATAGTGTATTTACTTTCTTATGTTTGTGAAAATTTGATGGCCCTCTAAAGAACTATGGAGGGTAGGAGAGGCCGAGGTCGGGGGCGAGGGACTAGGCTACTCCACAACATTGGAGGTGATCGAGAGTCAACCGCCGATCAAAATCAAGGGGCTGGAGTTAATTTTGTAGAGCAAATGGCGACAGCCATGAATCGTATGACTGAGATACTAGACCGTATGGCTGGCCAACAAGGCCCTAGACCTGAACAGCATATCAATTTTGGGGTTGGTGAGGATAGAGCCCTTGAGCGATTTCAAAGGTTTAACCCATCTAAATTCCTTGGGGAACCCAACCCTGAAGTTGCTGAAGGATGGTTGGAGAGAATTTCTGATATTTTTGCTGCCTTAGATTACACGGAGGAGAGGCAAGTGTCATTTGCCGTATTTCAGTTTGAGGGAGCCGCTAGAGCCTGGTGGAATGTGATAAGGGTGAAATGGGAAAGAGAGCAATCCCTAGAACCTGGGTGAACTTTACTAGAGAATTTAATGCTAAGTTTCTTCCCCCACTAGTCCAGGAGAAAAGGGAAGATGATTTTATTAGATGTAAGCAAGGAACGTTAAGTGTCACAGAGTACGAGGCATTATTTACTAGATTGTCGAGGTTTGCTCCCGAGTTAGTGGCAACTGAACAAAGGAGAATTAGGAGATTTGTGCAAGGGTTGAACGTGGAGATACAAGAAATTTTGGCGGCTGCCTAAATCAATAGTTTTAGTGAAGTCATTGAGAAAGCCCAAAGGATTGAAGGGGCAAAGGCTCAAGTTAGAACTTTCAATGCAAGAAAAAGAAATGCCCCTAGTGGTAGTCAAGGACCAGTGGATGTGATTGCTCCAACCCCTAAGATTGGAAGAGACATGGGAAAAGAAAACCCTTCTGGAGCATCAAGAGGATCTATGGTAAAGGGAACATTTTCTAGTGGAGTGGGGTCCGAAGGAACTTTGGATGGAAGAAGACAATCAAGGAATGTCATGCAAGGCAGTCAGGTATCTACTCCCAGTATAACATGTAATTTCTGTGGGAAGTTGAACCATACTGAGGAAGAATGTTGGAAGAAGGCCGGAAAGTGTTTCCGATGTGGTAGTACTGAACACCAATTATCTGCATGCCCGAGGCTTCGGGGAGAAGTTGTGACCCGACAAATGAGTAGACCTAACTCCAGTCAGGCTGGTGCACAAGGAAGTCGATCAAGAGTTCCAACCAAGGTCTACACCATTAACCAACAACAAGTGCCCAATTCAACTGAAAATGTTACAGGTACTACCCCTGTCTTGTTTAGTAGAGTTTTAGTGGTTTTTGATACTTTCCATTTAATTGTTAACCCTGCTTCCTTGTATGGAGTAAATATAGACCCTGTTAGAGTATTTTATGATCTTGGGGTTCGAACACCAAGAGAGACATCTAAGGGTAAAACTCATGGGAGATAAATTTTGATGGCAACATAATTGGATTGAGGTGGCCTTTAGGATATGTATAAATATATGCATCTGGAGATTTTTAGAAAAGATCACCTTATAAGGCTTGAATGCATACCATTGCTGATGGAATAAGCACTATCTTGGAATTTGGAAGATATCGAAATAGAGGAAACGCTATCATATGAAAGACAATATGTGCAGACTCATGATAAGAAGGTGACGAACTTGAGAAGTAAGCAAATTTTCCCTATTTGAGGTTATGGAGAAATTGAAGGATTAAGGAAGTAACCCGGAAAGTTGAAGAAAAGATCTAAAAGGATTATCCAGAGTGGTTCATAAATCGAGACTTGAATTTTGAGGACAAAATTCTCTTAAGGGGGAAAGGATGTGAGGGCCTCAAAATTTTGAATTTATTTCTAAATTGCATAATAATATTTATATTGAGTTTATTTATTGAAATACTAGTGAAAATATGTTTAAAGTGATTATTTCTCAATTTAGAGAATTTTATACAAAAGTTTGCCGGTGTGTGGTTTTGGCCAAATTTTAGCGCTAAAAATTATTCCGACGCGTGAATAGTGACTTGGACTTGAAATCGAGCATATGTAGTGATATTTTGGAAATATTATTATGGTGAGACAGTGTCGGGATGAAAAAAATCAGTGTAAGTTAGACTGTCGCGTGTGACGCGACATAAAGTGCCAAAAAGCACTTTTTCCCTTCAAATAGGGAAGTGCACTTTTTAAGCATTAAACACCTTGACTTTTTGGCTTCCTCAAGCTTCATTTTGCTGCTGCAAACCAGTGAGAAAGAGAGAGGGACAGCCGAGAGAGAGAGAGCTTGAGCAAGAGAGAATTACTTCAAATTTCCTTCCAATCTTCATCCATTCTTCTTGAAGTTTCAACCATCATCAACCACCATCATCTTCTCCTTCCTAGCAGCCGAGAAAGAGGAGAGAGAGAAGGAGGTTTGGGCTGAAATTCTTGGAAGAAAACAAGAGGTTAGTGGGTTTGATCTTCCATTTCCTTTTCTTCCTACAAATAACATGAGTTTGTGAAGAGTTGATGATGGATTGTGGCTTGATTTCTTGCTCCATTTCAGCCGAACCAAGGAGAGAGGAGAGAGAGTGAGGGCCGAGGTTCTTGAAGGGAAAAAGAAAGAGAAAAGTGAAGAAACAAGGCTTGATCGAGTGGTGGGTTGCTTGATTGTGAGCTTGGAGTTGTAGATCTTCGTCAAAATCCGTAGATCTTGGGCAAAGATCGAGGCTTGAGAGATCTACTAGGCTTGGAAGCGACTTTCTTGAAGAAAAGCTCGAGGAATTTCATTGGATCTTGCTGGATCTCGTTGGATCTTGATAGATCCGGAGGTATAAGCCTCGAATCTCGTAGATCTAGCCTTATTAGTGATTATTAGTGTAGATCTGTGGTTTATATTGATATAAATGATATCATCCGAAAGATAAAGTTAGCTCTTGAAATTCCAACCCGTGTAGCGGACTTGAGGTGGCCTCTAGGTATGGACTTGTAACCTCTAGGTAGCGGACTTGAGAACCTGATTGGGAATTTGATTGTTATTTGTGAACTTGCCTTGATATGGTTAGAAATTAGGGTTTTCAGTTGTTGAAAAGTTGAAGGCAAATGTATGTTATGGCCAAACCCATGCCTGGTGATTTCAATGTTTGATTTTGGAATGTTGTGAATGTTCTCGAAGGGTTTTACTTTTTGAGAAAAATGTGTATATTGTCAAATTGTGAGTGTATGTGTGTGTGAGTGAGTGTTTGGATTTTAAAAGGGTAAAAAGTGTAGTTTTTATGAAATTTGAGTGAAAAAGTGCTATTTGACTGAATTTGAAGGATTCACTATATTTTGGCCAAATTCTGGGGATTTTTGAATATAACGGCTTGATATGAAGTATTTTATGTTAATATGAAAGTTTTAGCCAAAAGTGAATGTCGAACGTGTTGTGTAAAAAGTGATTTTGAGGTGTGAGTCCTCATTTAAATGTTTTGTGAAAGAAAATGTGCTTGTAGTGCCAATGGGTATATCGGTGAGATGTTTTCTTTTGAAATGATAAAGTTATTTTCCAAGGGAATCTATTTGGAGCATTGAGTTATGTGAAATGAAAGCTTTTCCTCGAGAAAGTTTTGGAAAAATTGCCGTTTGAAACAAAAAAATGAAAGTGAACTGCGTTAGTGAATGGAAATGAATGAATTGAATCTCATTGACTGTTTTAAATTATTTTAGGGAATGTACAACGCGGTGATTGTGAACCATACGTAGAGGCTGAGCCTTATTACTTTGGTGAGTTTCCATACTTGTTATATGATTATGTGAAAATGATCGCAATGGTGTTTAGTGAAGTGATTTTGAAGTGAAAGCTAGTTCTCGAACTCTCTGATGGGGTAGTGTATTTTATCACACTTACCCTTATCGTAAATAAAAGAAATTGTGAAAGGGTTTTTGCAATGTCTCACATGTGTGAGTGTTCTAACCTGTTTTCAAACTAGTTCTAACTTGTTTTCAAAGGAAATGTTTTACTACTATTCTTTACCAATGAAATGTTTTCCTACTTGTGTGAGTATTTCAAACTATGTTTCAAACTATTTACAAATGAACGGCTTTACTAGCGATTTCAGAGGGAATAATTTACTCGTGCTTGCTAAATGATTTATTAGTGTTTATAAGTGAAATAATTTACTATTGAAATGATTTCTAAGTAAAGACACTCTCAAGTGCGTGACTTGCTTGACTTGAAAGGTGTATTTAACTTGAAATGTGAATTAATGTGAAAGATAGGTTTTGATCCATCAAATGGAGTAGTGTGTACTTTATCGCATTTACTCCCATTTGAATGGTACTACTTGTAAAAGTGTTTTCCTGATATTATGAGTATACTTGAGTCTCTTGTCTTGTGCCATGATTCCTGTTTTGAATTGCATGAAGTGATGTGACGTGTCCTGTATTCCCTATTCTAGAGAATTTAATCCCCTTGGTATGACCACCTTGGGCTACGTGATGAATTCAATCCCCTTGGTATGACAACCTTGGTATGACAACCTTGGGCTACGTGATGAATTCAATCCCCTTGGTATGACAACCTTGGGCTACGTGATGAATTCATTCCCCTTGGTATGATCACCTTAGGCTACGTGATGAATTTAATCCCCTTGGTATAACCACCTTGGGCTACGTGATGAACTTAAACCTACTCTTGTGTGATTACTGGCTTTCCTTCTTTGTTTATATCCGAGTATGAATTTTGAAGTGAAAAATCATATGTGATATGTGCTTTTTTTTTGGGAACTCACGGGCTTTTTAGCTCACCCTTTTAAATTTGTTTTCCTTAACAGTTAATGAGTACCCGAGTGGAGAAGCCAACCCTTAGAAGTAGGGTTTATTATGTTGAATAGGTTGAGAACTTTGGAGTGTGATTGTTGCAAGTTTTATAATTCGAATTTTGAATGTAAGGTTGGAAGACTTATGGATCCAAAGTTTGTAATTTGATATTGGGGATTGTAAACTATCATTCCATTTGTATTGTACTAAGAGTTTTAGTTTGGTAAGTTGTTTGATGATTGAGGACTGTAGTGAGTCCCGGCGAGAGTTGGGCAGGCGGTCACTGATACCCTAGGGTACGCCCTAGGGAGAGGTAGGTCGTCACAAGAATGAACTTATTTCACGAATATCAATCACTCCACAATCAGGTCCTCAAGTCCGCTACCTAAAAGTCACCTCAAGTCCGCTACCTAAGTTGGGAATTCAAGAGGCCAACTCAAATATTTCAAACATTAGCATTTCTAACAAAGTAATCTGTAGATCTGACAGATCTAACACTAATAAGGTTAAAACTAAGAGATTTAAGGATTATACCTCAAGATCTATTCAGATCTGACAAGATCAAGGAAGATTTGATGGACTCTTCCCAAAGATGACTTCTTGAGCTTAGCAACTCCAAAAAGCTCCGACCTTAGCTCAAGATTTGCTTGATTTGATGAT
Source organism: Gardenia jasminoides (assembly GCA_013103745.1). Classification (NCBI taxonomy): domain Eukaryota; kingdom Viridiplantae; phylum Streptophyta; class Magnoliopsida; order Gentianales; family Rubiaceae; genus Gardenia; species Gardenia jasminoides. The sequence goes on along the minus strand of CM023099.1, from coordinate 4,916,137 downwards.
GGATTTCGACCATAAGCTCAAGAACAAGACTCAAGAAAACCCACACAAGCTTTCTTTCTTCTTTTCTTCACTCTCCAAATTTCGGACCTCTCCCTCTCTCTCATACTCTCACACGGCAGCCAAGGATGGAGGAGAAACAAGCCAAGATTGAGACCTTCAATGGGGTCTTGAAGCTTCAAGAAGTTTAAGAAAGAAACAATGGAGGAAGATGCAAGCTTTTCTCTCTCTCTCCCTCTTGCTCTTGGAGCTCTCAGATCTCTCTCTCTCCCTTACTTTCACGGCTGCTCCAAGGATGAAGATGAGTGTCTTCAATGGTGACTTGAAGCTCCAAGGAATGAAGGAAGAAGAAATGGAAGATGGAAACTCAAGCTTTTTCCTCTCTTTCTCTCTCTCTTATTTTCAGCCTCCCTCTCTCTCTATGTCCCCAAAGAATGGCTGAAAATTTAGTACAAGAAACATGGAAGATGACTTTAAGGGGACAAAAAGAGGCCTTTTCCTTAATTTAAGGAAAAGTGCTTTTTGAGTACTTTATGTCGCGTCACGCACGACAGTCTAACTTACACTATTTTACTCCATTCCAACACTGTCCAATCTTAATAATATTTTCATAATATCACTACATATGCTCGATTTCAATTTAAAATCACTAATCACGCACCGGTACAAAATTGAATACTTAATTCGGCCGAAACCACACACCGGCAAATAATTCGTATAAAATTCTCTAAATTGGAAAATATTCATTTTAAACATATATTCACTCATATTTCAATGAATAAACACAATATAAATAATATTTGGCATTTTTAAAATAAAATCGAGATTTTTCGAGGCCCTCACAGAGTTCTCTAGCAATACTTGTAGCTTTTTCCCTTTTTTCATCCAAATCCTCTCAGCTCTCACTCTCTCTTCTAACTCTCTCTCTCTAGATGGAAGACAAGAAATCAAATGAGGGATTTGTCTTGAATTTTTGGTTTTATTAGAAATAGGGTTGGTTGCATGGTTGTTTTTTGAAAAATAAGGGTAGTTTAGTCTTTTAACATGATTTTTGACAAATGGCAATTTTATGACACTTGTCAATTTTCTCTTTGCATGAAATTTATATAATTCCAATCTAACCAATCTAAATCTTATTAATCCTAATATTACCCTATTAATTTTATTCTAACGATCATTAGGCCATTACGTAATTATACAAAAATTCAATTTTATACATATGTGCTAAAAATTCAATTTTATACATATGTACTTATATCTATTACAGAATAAAAGGGATATATAGTTATAAACTAATCATTTTTCGTCACAAATTATATGACATGAACCACTTTCATAAAAATGTTAATTTGAACATATACCACTTTAACGAGAATTGTATTAGGTATGATTTCAGATGTGAGTAGGAAACTCATTTTGGCATAAATCAATCACTACATCGTCACTGATGATATAGATTTACTCAATGATAATATGTATAAAAATATCATAAATATTTAAAGGGGAATAATTAAAATATTCACTATGGTTATTAATAGAGGAATAATGGAAATTTCTATTACTATACTAAAAGTATTCTCAGACTTAAAGGGAGAAGAATAGAAGTTTTCATTACTCTAAATAAATTGTAAAATATATTGAACAACTTGTAAAACATTAACAACAAAATAAATAAATACCAGCATGAGGTACATAGCCAGCATAAAAATGTAGAATGTAGAATATAGAGAGAACTTTTTCTTTCCACCAATATATATATGACTAATTAAAATATCATAAGGTACATGATTCTCTTAAAAATTAGTGAATGTCTATCAACGAACTTGTAAACTTATGAGCATACTTACATATTCTTTTTTACTTAATATTACACATAATTGATCATCTACTCTATGTCAATTTCCTAAATCTTACCTAAACTTGTTGCTTCTACCATGGTAGATGGCTAAATTAATATTTCTCTTAGACAACATCTTCATAACTTAGTAATAATAGAAAATAATTTGTTTAAACCAATTGGTGCCTAGGATCTCATGCTCTTCTAGTCCTACATGACGCTTGGGAACAAAACTCTCAGATGTAACTCCTATTGGATCATTATATACTTCTGATTTAGCATCTTTTTGAATATGAGTTGGAAGGGGAATTTCACAGACAGATTCTACTAGAGGGCAGTGATCTGGTGTTGGATTTATTAGCTTAAATGTCCTGTCGTGTATTTTGATAATTGGCATACAATATTGACACAAGATATCTTCACAATTCCATGTAAGAGATAATTGGCACACATTGCTGATACAAGAAATCTTCACAATTCCATGTAATAAAGTATTCATCAGCATAATTTTCACCCATTGCAATTCAATGTGAGAGTGCTCATCGCTTTCATCTATTGCATATCTTCAAAAGGATGCTAACAATAATCAAAAACCCCTAGTGATTTTCATACATAGTTTTTTTGCAGCTACCATAGGCCTATATACGCTCCTCACAACCCTAGGGAAATCACTCAACCATTTAGGCTACAAATTGTCACAGGCCAATATGCACTCCTCACAACTCCAGGGAACTCACTCAACCATGGAGGCTTGATTGCATCAATATCCAAGAGTTCATCTTTATTCGTATTAATAAGCAAACAAAAATCATCATCATTTCCATTGGGAAGAAGTTCTTCTTCCACTTGTTGTAGATGGCCAAAAGATCATTTAAACTGATTGCTGAAATAAAAGTTTTCATTACTCAATATAGGTTGTAAAATGAACTAAACAGTTGGTAAAACATTAACAACAAATAGTAAATAATCACCACCATAAGGTACATGTCCAGTGTAAATTTCTAGAATATATAGAACATTTTTCTTTTAACCAATATATACGTGACTAATTAGAAAATTAAAAAAATGAATAACACTTTTAAAAATTAGTAATTTTTTATTTTCATTCCTCTAAGGAAGTTGTAAAATATGCTGAATGGTCTATAAAACATTAAAAATGAATAGTAAATAAACACTAATATGAGGTACATAATTAGCATAAAAACCTCAAGTATAAAGATAACCTTTTCTTTCAACCAATATACATGTGACTACTCAGAAAAACAAAAAGTGCATAATACTCATAAAAATTAGTAACTGCCTATTAACAAACTTGTAAACATATGAACATGCTCACTCGTTTCTTCTTTTATCTAATATTACTTGGAATGACCTTTTTTACTGCCCATCCGCCACTATATCAATTTTTGAAATCTTTCCTAAATTAACTTCTCCTATCATAGTAGAGGGCTAGAATAATATTTTTCTCAAACAATATCTTCATAACTCAATAATAATAACAAGTAATTAGTTTAAACTAATTGGTGAAATGAAAGTTTTCATCACCCTAAATAAGTTGCAAAATATACTAAATAGTTAGTGAAACATTAACAGCAAATAGTAAATAAATATCAACACAAGGTACATAACCAAAAAAAATCCTAGAGCCTAGTGAATTTTTTTTTCAACAGTATATACATGGCTAATTTTAGCAAAATAATGGATTTCGAAATGTGTGAAAAAAGCTGGAAAATATTAACTGTAAAAAGTAAATAAATGCCAACAAAAGATAAAATATAAGAAACTTAAAGTTAGTAAACTAATTATTTCAACTAATAAATGATAGCGTCAAGGAAGTTCAAGCATTGAAGGATGTTGGACCATTTACGAGAGCTGGGGCTAGGAAGTTAAGGGAGCAAGTTCAAGGCCTTGTTCAAACCATTCACACATCGATTGAAGGCTGCTGGGGCGTACAAGGAGTTGATCCAGCAAAGTCGATTGTTAATGTCATTCGGGTTTCACCCGAGAGTTGATTCGAGTGTAGTTGTCATCCTTCTAGCCAATTGGCGTTTGTCTCATTTATGTAAGTCGGAGGTAGAAGCGTCGACACTAGTTAGACGTACCCGCGCCGAGTGGTCACGCCTAAGGAGGAGCTTGACAGAAGCATTGCCACTAATTAGACGTGCCCGTGTCGAGTGGTTACGCCTAAGGAGCGGCTTGGCAGAAGTGTTGCCATTAGTTAGGCGTGCCCATGCCTAACGATCATGCCTAAAGAATTTATTTTCGTTTGTTAGTTCATAAGTGATTCCTTATGTTACTAGGTTTCCTTAGTTGTTTCATTAAATAAATTCGGCCGTAAGGTCATGTTGACCAAGTAGACCAGCCGAATCTAGCCAAGTAGGGTTTAGGTAATTATTTTAGGTGAGTCCAAGTCTAATTGGGGTTTGAGTCTTGTAAGGCTATAAATAGCCAAGTCTTTTCGTTGTTCAACAACAAGCATTATTCAGTATAATTGAGAGAGTTCTCACAAGCCTTCGAGCTTCCCTTGAATACTTTAGAACGTTTCTATTGTGTTCAATTTGGCTTATCAATCAAGAACCGAACTTGATTGTGGCGCCTTCTATCTACACCTTTGGTTCACTAATTAGCTTGGTCGTGGGTTGAGATAGTATCAACAAGTTCACAATCACGAGGGTTAGTGGGTCATAAGGTTTCTGCTGCTTAACCAAACTTGAATTCCGCCATCAAGATTCGGGGTTAGCACGTGAGTTTCGTTTCACCAATGAGATTCGTATCAAATATGTAAGTAATTCATTCGCAATAGAAGAAAATTAGTGTATACTAATTTGTATAACAAAACTTATCATTACTTTTCACATGTTGTAATATAACTTGAACAAGTTGTAATGCATTAACAACAATGTATATGTATATTCTAACATTTGATACAACTTTGCCACATTGAAGCTGTGTAAGTATCCAAGCTAATTTTTGTTTCAACCAATATATATATTGATTTCATCAAATGATGGCTGTCATTGCCTTGAGTATTTTGTAAAACAAACTGCACAAGATGTAATTAATTAATAAACAACGCAAATAAATTTCAAATTTTGATAAAACATTAACATTAAAAATCTCAGATTGTTCAAGTTAAATTTTATTTTCAACTAGTATGTACACAATAATTCATTATTAATAGGAAGAAATTGGTTTCTACCAATTAAAAAGGAAAGATTAAAATTATCAATTGTATAAGGATCTTGTAAAATGTAATAGACAACTTGTATTTTGTTAGGACTATAAAATAAATGAATTCCATCAAGTAATATAATGACACCACAATGAAAATATTGGTTCTCCAAATAGTCTTTACTGCAAACTGCAAATAATATTTTTAGATTGTAATAATCACTTTATAGAAATTTGTAAATCATAAAAAATCACTAGATTAAGGATAATTGGCTAAACTAAGTTGTAACACAAACAGAACTACAGTAACTCGTTACAAACAATATGTTGCCTTTTTAAACTAAACACGTTCTATTTAATCATATTTGTACCAAAATATATTCCCCTCTTAAACAAAAAGAATCCAAAAGGAAAAACCCTTTTTGGTTCCTCTGGAGTTTCAATTTCAAAATAATGTCAAAGTATACTATTGGCTTAATATCAATTTATCTAAAAAAGAATCAACTAGTAAAGTTCTAGAAGAATCACAAACCAAGATATCCAATCCAAAATTTCCTAAGATAGGAAGATATGGTGAGTTGCTTCAATAAATATCTTAACCCCTAAAACCAAGCTTGTTTCTATAAATCATTACCTCTTTTAAAGTCAAATTCTTGTGCTAGAGAGAAACAATGGGTTGTGTTGATAAACATTCACCCTTTTCAACTTTGATTGCAAGAAATTGTGTCCATGAATTCTTCTTCTTGCTCTATTACATGTTCAATTGTAATGAATTTCCACCTAAATCTTCCTTACGAGGAATTACATAAACTAAACTTTTCTTAGAGAGTGTGTTGTATATAGAAAGATAGAGAGAGAGTGCCTTTAAATTAATTTTATTTTGCTAGGGTTTGAATAACAATTGCTTCCAAAACTTTAAAAATAATACTCCTATTGAAATTTAAAATTTCAAATTAAGTGCCATCTACTTTTAACTATGAAGTAAAATTGCACAAAAACTAAACAAAACGACGTCACTTGGAAGGATATTGTTACCTAGCTACGTGACACATTGTGTTTCACATATTTTGGATTGTAAGAGAATTGCTCAAAGACATTTCTTATGGTGACCATTTATACCTCAAATCCTATTGTTCCTAACATTTTCGTAACAGGGATCTATTAGTGCCATATGGGCCACAATGATTATCAAATCATGAGCCTTATCTATAGTAAAAATGGCACTAAGTCGCAAATCTAGTGGGATCCCATATCCAAACTTAATTTGGATAGGATAGATATATAAATTTGGGATTGAGCCTAATTAGAAATATACCCAATAACATCCATCTAAAACATGGAACTAATTAGGACTCCCATGGGTCTTTCTTTTCCCCAAAGTCTAAGAACATTAATTTTCCTTAAAGTTGAAACCATCAAATTCTCCAAAACAGTCAATAGTAGTGTGCATATCTAGTAGCAGTGGTAGTGCACTGTTATTTGTGTGTCTATTTGGCACTAGAATTAAAAGCAAATAGACTACTACTGTACTAGTGAGTATGTGTGTTTGGGTTTACTTCACTTCTTGTCTTAGTCGTTTTGTGAAGTTTCCCTTATGTTAAAACTATAAAATTAGTCATTTATTGATATAAAGTACTGAAGTAGTCCTTATCTATGTACTTTTATTTGCATGAGAGTTGGTCTTTTATGAATTTAGTATTTAGTAAATTTTGTTTAGTTTGAAAAATTATCGCACAATATGTATATATAAATAGAAGCATAGAACTTGTACAAAGTTAAACAAACTAACTAGATAACATTTGTGAGGGCTTCAAAACTTTATTATTTTATTATTACTATTATTATTATGATCATTATTTTCCTTAATTTTGATTATTTATTTTTGAAAAAAATTAAATAATAATGGTAAAAATAATTATATTATGTGTTTATATAAATTACATGATTTTTTATTTATGAAGTTTGCATTTTCATAGTTAGATGATTTTTTTTTACTTGATTAAAATTCCAAAGTTTGTCCGACTAGAATTAAGTTTCAATTTTTGAGTCGTGTCGAGGAATTTAATTTTTGGTGAAAGATTAGACTATGAGTAGGCTTTAAAGAATTAGAAATGAGATAGAATTAAGTTGGACAAGAAAAAATATAGTGGACAAATTCAAGAGGGAACATAAGCATGTGTGAGTAGTTGGAATAGTTGAACTCTTGAAACAAGAAAAGATATTTTGTATCTTGGTCAACTCTTGTACAATAAAAGCCAACAATTCTTCCTCTTCTTCCCTTGTGAGAGCCGAGAGACAAGAGAGAGATAGAGAGCCAAGAGAAACTTTTCTTCTTCCTCTTCAAATCAAAACTCCATTGCCAAAACCTCAAGCTTCACTTCCACCCCATCTTTTCTTGTTGCTCCAGCCGAGAAGAGAGAGAGAGGGGGGGAGAGCTGTGAGCCGAGAGAGAGAAGTGGAAGAGGGGCAAGAAAGCTTCTTCATCTAGCCTTCAACCCACCCTAAGAAGCTCAAGCAAGACAACCCAAGCCATCACCTCCATTTCCTTCATTTTCTTGAGCAAACCGAGAGCTTGAAGGAGGGAGAGGGAGAAACCGAGAGGAGCTGCTAATTGGGGCTGGCTGAACCAAAATCTGGGCAGAGGAGAGGCTGTGGGTTGCTTCTATTTTCAATTGGAGGAAGGAAATCAACCAAGGAAGCTCTAGGAAGCAAGAACTACTTGGGAAGTTGACTAGGGTTGAACATTGGAGCATTTCTTGGGGATTTTGAGCTAGGGTTTGATTGTTTGAAAGGTAAATCTTCAATGCAACTCTAATTTTCGAAATTTCAGATTTAATTAGGTTCTATATATATTACTTGTGGTGTATTTATGGAAGTATTGGGTATTTGTTGGATGATTTTAGCTTAGGAATTTTATTGCCCCTTTTAATGCTTTGGAACTTACCTTGAAGAAGTTGGATGATGTTGTGAAGTGGGCTCTTGGAATTCCCACACACACACACACACACACACACACATATATATATATATATATATATGTTGATGGTTGTTAGTATGAATTTAGAATGAATTTATGCAAGTATGTTTGGGTTTTGCTAGTCTATCTTGGAAGAAACACTCAGGATAAAATTAAGAGAAAGAGAGAGAGAGAGCAATGGACCTAAACTCATCATGTTTTCCTCTGTTTTCATGGCTGTGATTTTCACCAATTAAGGGCTGTTTTGGCAGCTTAAAAGTCAAGCTTTAAGTTGTCTTTTTCCCTCACAAAAATCTTTTCAAATGGTGTCACAATTTGGTTTGAGAAGTAGTTGAAAAATCTGGAATTTTTGGAAGAATGTGGCTGGCCGAGTTCCTTGTTCTGTTTTGGAGCTACTTTCGATTAAAATTCCCTTCCTTTTCACTTTCATTAGTCCAGGGCAGATTGTTACAAGATTGGTTTTGAAAATGGGGTCAATTGGTGGTAGTTTGGGTATGTTGAAAACACTTGGAAGTAGGGAATCAAGTTTTCCAGATTTGATTGTGAAATGTCTAGCACAATTTGTGCATTTTGAAATCAGTTTTCCTGTGTGAGTTTTTGGATGAAATTTTGTAGGACCTTAGACTATATATAGAAGAGTTAGTGTACCATATTTGGTGAATTTTCAGCAAAAATTCGTTACCCAAATAATGCACCAAAGCTGCCCGTGCAAAACTGGACTTCCAGCTTGCAGGAGTATTGAACTTGCCCTGTTTAGGTAGTGATATTTTCTTGTTCAGGAGTCGGATTTGAGATCCGTTGGTGGCATTTAAAACTAAATTCATAGGGTTTTGAACTGTGGGGGCTAATTTATTTTCTACGATTTTTGACGAATTTTCAAACTATGCTGAAAAACCAGCCTGTGCTAGCCTATTTTTCACTGTAGTAGAATTTTTAAACGAAAAACTGGGCAGTTTCTGGCTGGAATCTCATCAAAGTGTCTTCTACAAAGTTTTAGAACTTTAAATGAAGTTTCCAACGGCACCAACCTTGCGAGTTTTGGACTTATGGAACTCAAGTTATGATTTTCCAAAGAATTCTGCTAAAACTTAAAGTTTCTTGAACACTTTCTTTCTTGGTTTAATTTTGGCCCAAATGATATACCTAGATGTTATACTATGCATTTAGGTTGTTTTGCACTTGGAATTTTGTATTTTGGATGTGGTTTAGTTGAGATTTCGACGGTTGGCGGTGATAAGTCAATATTTTGCATGTTTTTAATAGGATTAATTATGTAGTTTTTGTGTGTTTTTGTCAGTTTAATGGCTAATGAACTAGGGTTTCTATTGAAATTCTACATTTTGTGGTTTAAAATAGAAAAATGCATTTTTGTGGATTAATGTGGTGAAATCCTCATGTTTTTGTAGGATTGCTTGTTCAATTATCAAATGAGATAAAAATGTGGATATTTGCCAAGAAGCTTGGAAGAAAAATTGGAAAATGAAAATTGCAATTCAATCAACGAGGAATCAAAGGGATAAAATTCGGAGCAATTAACGCGCTAATTTCACCACAAAAAGCTCAGAATTTGCAAGTTTCAAGTGGAGTCGCGAGTCAAAACGCGAACCAACAAATGGAAGAAATGATTAGCTCGCGAATCCCTCTCACCGGAAGCAGCCGAATTCCAGTTTTTCAGCTCACTTCTAGCTCAATTTTCAGAAGAATTTCAATGAAAGCTGCGTGAAGAAGCTTGTGATGTTGAAGAAACAACTCATAGCAAATTCAAAACACAATTTGCTTCAACATTACAACTCATTTGAGATTGAAATTCAAAGGATTCAATGCATGAAGACAAGAGATTCAAGAAGCCAATTTCTTTGACTTTTCAAAACCAAACTTTTCTTGTATTCACATGATAAAGTCTTGGAAGTTTATGGATGAATTCATCTATAAATAGGACCTCTTGTAAACATTTGAAAAAGGGAGAGAAGAAGAGAATTAGAGAGAGGATGTAGAAATGTAGTCTTCACTAGTTCATTAGTTTAGTAGTATAGTTATTAGTAGTATGTTTAGTTAAGCCTCTCAAATCCTAGAGTGAGGATGAACTTGTTGTAGTTGTGATTGTGAAGTGGTTGAGTTATTTATGTTCTCATTGATTTTGCTAGTTTAAGATTGTGCTTATGCTTTATGGTTGATTAGCTACCAACTATAAATGATTTGATGTTGATGAGCAATGAAAACTTGCCTTCAACAAGATCTAAGTTCTTAAACACTAACTTATATTCTCACGAAAGTAGTGAATATAGTTGGTTGGTTTTGGTCTTACACTATAACTTCATTGAGCTTATTTATCTTGTTTCTCTCTTTTCTCTATGAAAATAGGTCAAGAAAGATTCCAAGGAGTTAAGAAATTGGCGAAAGCGATTCCGAGTGAGTTGCTCATCTTAAATGAGAGCTTGCACTACACATGACCATTGACGAAAGTGGTGGCATACAAAAGGAAGTTATACCTTAGCACATCATTAGAGAAAGGACATAATGAACTTGACTATCTTCTAATCTAACTTAACAAGGGATTCTAAAGCTCTAGGATATCTTAACTCTTTACTTGCTTTCCTGTTATTTCCTTTCTACCGCCAATTGGATGTCTTCAACACCTAACGGTCGGTTTTATTTGCTTAATCCTGCTACCTAAGGACGGTTTACCGCCTTCTCCCTTTATATCTTTGTTGTGACAGTCTAAATAATAGAGGAATTTGAAAATCACCAGTACTTGACACTCTTCCTCGTGGGATCGACACCTTATTTCCCTATACTCAATAAACGATCCGTATACTTGCGGTAATATAGGGTTATAAAGGTTATTTAAAATTTGTGGAGTAAAGAAAAATCCAATCAAGTTCTTGGTGCCGTTGCCGGGGAAGAAGTTGTTCAATATTGGTGCTAAAAATAACTCTATTACTTTAGACATTTTTATATTCTTGTTTATGTATTATTAGCCATTCTTCTTAACTAATCTTGCTTTTAAGCATTTTTAGGTTTTAAAGGAGGATAGCACGAAAGTGGAGCAAAGCTTGAGAGAAGGAAGCTTGGCAATGGACCCCTACAATTTTCAAGGCTATATCCATGGAGGTAATCAAAGAATGTTTGAAGGTATGTCATTTGATGAATGCACAAGGAGTATTACGGCTAATCTTGATTATATTGCATTAAATGTGCAAAAGGATACCATGATGAATTTGCTTGAACAAGAACGGAATGCAAATGCTTTTAATTCTAATTATGTGGTTTGTGACTTGTGTGGAAATAACCATGCTACACATACATGTATGCAAGCACAACATGTGGATTATGGTGAATTTGAGCATTACAATCCTTGTTTTGGTCAAAATGGTGTTAATTGTGATAATTCTTATTCTTATGGTTGGAATAATCCATGTGTTTATGATACTTCTTCACATTTTGATGATTACCAATCTAATGGTGTTCAATTTGAATCAAAACCATCTTGGGAAGTGGCTATTGATAAATTAGCTATTACAACCTCCGATCATTTTGATAGGATTAAAAAAAGATTAGATGAAGGACATGAAAGATTACAACAACAATTGCAATCTTTGTGTGAAGCTATGTCATGTGGTGAAATGCAAATTGACCCTAACATTAATGATGGGAGTGTTGCATGTGAAAGTGGATTACATTTGGATGATAATGATGAATCTTATTTGCATTTTAATGATGAAATGTCCATTTCACATGATGATAACTTTGGAATGAATTTTGAACCTCAAGAGGTAAGCATGAATGATGCGTATATAACCTCTTTTGAGGAATGTGGTAACTGTATAGATTCCAAGGACATCATAACCCAAGAAGGCCATATGGACATTCCTTTGATAAGTTCTCATGTGGTGGAATTGCAAGGTAATATCTATGAAACACTTGAGATTCGTAAACCTCTTCCTTCTTTTATATCATTTGATAAGACTCACAAGATTGAGTCACCTTTTAATGATCCGCCACGTCCTCAAATGGTGGATTATTCATTGACAAAACCTCCTTGATGAAAAGAGGAACACTTTTGAGTCGAGCCAACGACTTTAAACAAAAGCGCTTTTTGGGAGGCAACCCAATTTTGAAAAAAATTTGTGTTAGTTTGTTTGGATTTTATGTTGAAGCATGTTGTGTTTTATGTTTTTAAGTATGTTTGTTATGTTTGTTTTGTAGGAATATCAAAGCATGCAAAAATGACCTTTTTTGGTGCACGATGAATAGTAAAAATGCAAACATCTTCATACCTCAATATGTGTTTTAGTTGTTTTTGATTCAAGAATTGAGGTTAATTGGGTTGTTTTGATCATGTTACGCATGTTAGAGAAGGTGCATTGCATAATTAACAAGCAGGATTTTTGTTCTGGAAATAGTAGAAATTGATTGTTCAATGAAACAGTTGCAGAAAAACTGCAGAATCAAATTTCCAGAAGGATCCGCGGATCGATACGCGAGGTATACCTCGCGGATCCAAGCATCGCGGATCAGAATCAGAGAAGTTTTCTGAACATCCGCGGACCGATACGTGATGTACGCATCGCGGATCCATGGGTCGCGGATCAACTTCTGAGAGCTACCCAACCAAATCCGCGAACTAAAACGCGACCTGTGACTCGCGGATCCAAGAGTTTAACCTTTTCCTGCATTTTCTTGTCAAAATTTTCAGGTATTAAAGGTTATTCAAGGGAAAAAGGGCAAAGTGGACCTATTCAATCACGTTAACAAGGGGAGTATTACTTTCTTATCTATCTTATCTTATTATTCCTTCTTACACATTGAGGATAATGTGCATTTTATGTGTGGGGGGAGGAATTATGTGATTATGATTTGATGAAAATTTGCCAAAATTTTTCATAAATCCTGTACCAATATGTTTCAAATTCTCAAATAACTCGGAGATACCTATTTTGTGATTAAAATTTTTGCAATTTAAGGAAAGTATATCTTGTAAAATGGAGGAAATTATGCCTAATTTTGTATGTTTAAGGAGATTTCTTTTCTTTATTTGATTTTTGCATAGTAGAGTGATAAATGTGGTTGATAAATGTAGTACTTTTCTCATGATTATTCTTTTGAGGGAACATATATTTATGTTTGTGAATAAAGAAAAAAAAAAGAAAAAAAAGAAGAAAAAGAAAAAAATGAAAGCTCTACTCCAATGTGCTTAGTAACCGGGAGTCTTCATCTAAAAATGTCGACTTTCGCGTCAAACGGTAATTGAATAAAGAGTAGGCAAATAAAGTGAAATGTTGAGTAACAGGGGATCTTCATCTAAAAATGTCGATCTTCTCGTCAAAAGGCATTTTCACAAATTTAATAAATGTTTGATATGAATTATGAATAAATCCCTCTTTTAAAGATGATTATGGGTTTAGGAAGCATTTTATTGGCTATATGATTCACTTTACTTGTGAAATTGGGTGAGGAATGAGAAATTGAATTGAGCTACTTGAACTTATGGTATGATTACTCTCTTTTACTTGATATTATAAGTACTTGTGGTTTATTGGATAATTGCAAAATGGTTTTCTACCTTGTTTTGAGAAAATGAAATCAATGTGCACAAACACTTTAATCATTGTTGGTTTGTAATTCTTGATTGCTTGAGGACAAGCAATGGTTCAAGTGTGGGGGAGTTTGATAAGTCAATATTTTGCATGTTTTTAATAGGATTAATTATGTAGTTTTTGTGTGTTTTTGTCAGTTTAATGGCTAATGAACTAGGGTTTCTATTGAAATTCTACATTTTGTGGTTTAAAATAGAAAAATGCATTTTTGTGGATTAATGTGGTGAAATCCTCATGTTTTTGTAGGATTGCTTGTTCAATTATCAAATGAGATAAAAATGTGGATATTTGCCAAGAAGCTTGGAAGAAAAATTGGAAAATGAAAATTGCAATTCAATCAACGAGAAATCAAAGGGATAAAAGTCGGAGCAATTAACGCGTTAATTTCACCACAAAAAGCTCAGAATTTGCAAGTTTCAAGTGGAGTCGCGAGTCAAAACGCGAACCAACAAATGGAAGAAATGATTAGCTCGCGAATCCCTCTCACCGGAAGCAGGGTAGTAGATCCGCAATGGGATCCGCAAGCCTCTGCCTCGCGGATCTACCTCGCGGATCCCCAGAAAAAGACAGCTGCAAGTTGCAGCCGAATTCCAGTTTTTCAGCTTACTTCTAGCTCAATTTTCAGAAGAATTTCAATGAAAACTGCGTGAAGAAGCTTGTGATGTTGAAGAAACAACTCATAGCAAATTCAAAACACAATTTGCTTCAACATTACAACTCATTTGAGATTGAAATTCAAAGGATTCAATGCATGAAGACAAGAGATTCAAGAAGCCAATTTCTTTGACTTTTCAAAACCAAACTTTTCTTGTATTCACATGATAAAGTCTTGGAAGTTTATGGATGAATTCATCTATAAATAGGACCTCTTGTACACATTTGCAAAAGGGAGAGAAGAAGAGAATTAGAGAGAGGATGTAGAAATGTAGTCTTCACTAGTTCATTAGTTTAGTAGTATAGTTAGTAGTAGTATGTTTAGTTAAGCCTCTCAAATCCTAGAGTGAGGATGAACTTGTTGTAGTTGTGATTGTGAAGTGGTTGAGTTATTTATGTTCTCATTGATTTTGCTAGTTTAAGATTGTGCTTATCCTTTATGGTTGATTAGCTACCAACTATAAATGATTTGATGTTGATGAGCAATGAAAAACTTGCCTTCAACAAGATCTAAGTTCTTAAACACTAACTTATATTCTCACGAAAGTAGTGAATATAGTTGGTTGGTTTTGGTCTTACACTATAACTTCATTGAGCTTATTTATCTTGTTTCTCTCTTTTCTCTATGAAAATAGGTCAAGAAAGATTCCAAGGAGTTAAGGAATTGGCGAAAGCGATTCCGAGTGACTTGCTCATCTTAAATGAGAGCTTGCACTACATATGACCATTGACGAAAGTGGTGGCATACAAAAGGAAGTTATACCTTAGCACATCATTGGAGAAAGGACATAATGAACTTGACTATCTTCTAATCTAACTTAACAAGGGATTCTAAAGCTCTAGGATCTCTTAACTCTTTACTTGCTTTCCTGTTATTTCCTTTCTACCGCCAATTGGATGTCTTCGACACCTAACGGTCGGTTTTATTTGCTTAATCCTGCTACCTAAGGACGGTTTACCGCCTTCTCCCTTTATATCTTTGTTGTGACAGTCTAAATAATAGAGGAATTTGAAAATCACCAGTACTTGACACTCTTCCTCGTGGGATCGACACCTTATTTCCCTATACTCAATAAACGATCCGTATACTTGCGGTAATATAGGGTTATAAAGGTTATTTAAAATTTGTGGAGTAAAGAAAAATCCTATCAGGCGGAAAAACTATTTTTAACAGTTTTTAAGAGGATTTTTGGACTGTTTTGTGTAATTTTAAAGACTATGATCACTGATTTTTCTGAAAAACTGATTTGGAACCTATTCTATACCCTATTGTGATTTCACGTATCGAATTTGGGAATTTTTGGATTAGTTTAGCGGTGTTTACCTCACCTCCTTTTCTTAACTTAAACAGTAAAAAGTTAGCGAGTTAAGTACGTTACTTGATTGGTTGGCTACCCAAATTAGAATTTATGTTTAAATAAAGCTTTCTACAATATTTTGCGCTCAAGTTGACTACTTTTCACTCGCGGATAGTTTTGGAAAAATTTGGGGAAAAAGTGAAGTTTCTTGAATAAATTCTTTCTTGATCCAGATTTGGCAAATGAGTTAGAAAACTTATTTCCGTTGTTCTTTTAATTATTTTAGGGAGTGGTGCTGATTTGCAATTTGAGCAAAATTTGGACTCCGAACCCTACTTTGTCGGTGAGTTTCCAATGCATGTTAATTGCTTTAATTAAATGCTTTGCATGAATGTGTTACGTACTTGTTTATTTGGAAATGAAATTGTTGAACCACTCACTTAAAGAGTATACTTTATTACTCTCTTTTAAGTAGAGTTGGTGACATGATTGTGCACGCATGTGTTAATGCTTATGGAGAAAGTGTTTATAAAACTACTCTTGGTCGCGTCCCTTGAGTAGTTAAATGTTAAGTGTTTTGGAGTGTGGGCCCGGTAGGGGGAGTTCGGTGGAAGGAGATTGGCGTGAAGAGTCATCTACTTAGATTGGAGAGTCGACGGAGTGT
Source organism: Gardenia jasminoides (assembly GCA_013103745.1). Classification (NCBI taxonomy): domain Eukaryota; kingdom Viridiplantae; phylum Streptophyta; class Magnoliopsida; order Gentianales; family Rubiaceae; genus Gardenia; species Gardenia jasminoides. The sequence continues at coordinate 4,899,942 of CM023099.1, read as the reverse complement.
CGACTACTTTAAACGTTCGTGCATTGTGGATTTGAGATCCTAAGAGCCACTGTATCCTACTTACGTGTTAAGTGTTTTCCTTACTTGTTCTAAGTGTTAATTATCCTGCTTTATGCCTGTGCATGGTTTTTTGGTAATTCACGAGTTTCTAACTCACCCCCTTTCCCAATTGCTTTTCCTTAACAGAGTCTGAGAACCGAAGTGCTTAAGCGATCGAGTTGACCTTGAGGTGTAACCTTTGAGTAGAGACTTATTGGAGTTATATTTGTGAATTGTAGACTCTATGGTGTAATTTAAACTTGCAATCATGTATGGATTTGTGGTCGGTTAGGAATTGTACTCCTATGGTTGTAATTGGGCTTGTAGGATGATATTGTGGTTGTTTTGTAAGTTCTTTGAAGCGTAATTTGAAAAGTTTGAGTTGTAGGTTGAAATTATTAATGATATTAATTGTAGTTGGTTTAGGCATTGTTATCCGAGTCTACTTTTAAAGGGTTGTTAGTTATTCGAATGAGTGAGCCCTGGCGAGAGTTGGGCAGGCGGTCTGCTGACCCCTTTGGTACGCCTTAGGGGAAGGTGGGGCTGTCACAACATTAAATAAAACAAAAAAGCAATATTTTTATTAGGGAAAAAAGATTTTAAAAAAATAAAATGTGATTTATTAAGTATTTAGGCAATACTAAAATGTACTAGACCTATTTTAGTCCTGCCCATATTGGTTCCATGATTAATATGGAATTATTTCGACATAACCCATATTTTGCAGTCCCAATTAAGTCCCGCCTATCCCCACCCATTTGCCATCTCTAACTTTACTATTGCTCATTAATAATAAATTTGTTTGTGTGTTATTGTTGTTTCATTTTTCATCATATGGTAATGGTTTGATATTTTGGAATTGAAATTATATAGATTTACTATGTCTTCTGTAGAAATGTCGATAGTGTGAATTGATTGCCTGGAAAGGACTAGGCGGAGAAAGGTAGCTCATTTTGTACAAATGGTGGTGTTGGTAGAGGGAGAGGAGTTGCAACTACTGTGGTGTTGATAGGAGGATCTTTAGTTTGCTAAGACTCCCAATTATAGTGGCATTTTAGACCTTTTACCTTTACTTTTTGATTACTTCATCAATAATTTTAATGATCATTAACAGTAGGGTTCATTAATTAAATGTTTGCTCATTAATTAAATCTTTTCTCATCCAAAGAGTGAGATTGTGATTTGACCAAACCTCAAGGTTTGATAAGTATTTTGACTGAATCTCAAGGAAAGTAAATATAATTATTCCTACTTTAAAAATTACTGGGGAGGAAACCACAGTCCCTCCCAATCCTTAAGAGTAAAATTAAAAGGACTAACACTATTTTATACCCTTAAATTTATATTTTTACTTTGCATTTTAAACTTCAATTTTGAACACTTTAAACTATAAATTCTTAATTTTGAGCATTTTAACATCTAAAATTCCCAAGTTTGTCCCATTTATCTCCAATCAATAATTAGGTTCACAATATTAATGATTTAAAGGATAGCCAAAAATAATGAGAATATACCTTTTTATTTTAAATGGCAATCCCTTAACTCTTTTGACCACTTGTAGTAAATTATCATTAATTTATATGGCTTCAATCACTAATATTGCTAGTAAAATTAAATGACAAAAGATTGTGCAAATTAATAACAATGTACTCGTTTATTTTTGTTGTGATGCTGTGGCTCCTTTTAACCACTTTCAGCACATTATCATTAATTTGTTGGGTCCTCTAAACCACTAATTTTGCTAAAATTGTCAATGATTAGATTTAAATAGGACAAATTTAAAAGTTTAGAGTGTAAAATGTCCAAAATTGAGAGTTCACGGTGCAAAGTTTTTAAAATTAAAATTTAGGGTGCAAAGTGAAAAAAGAATATAAGTTTAGAGATGCAAAGTGTAGTTAGTCCAAATAACAAAAAGGAAACCTTTAAATTTGGGAAATTAAAAGCAAAACAGAAAAGGATCCTCTTGTTTTGACTTTCAACCCTTTAATTGGTGAATCAAACGATGCTTCATCCTTGAGAGATTTAGGGTTATTATGCATTAAGCTGATTTTCTTGCTTCTAAGCCGTTAATCAGAAGAATCCAACTCATAAAAGTTGAAGGTTATCTCAGTGTATTACAGCATTAATCTTTGAATATTTTTTAAGCCACGCTTTGAAGTTAGATTCGTCTGTCTTTTCTAGCTTATTCCAGGATTTCTTCCGAAGAGATCCCCTTTTGGTCTGAAAAATCACAACGCTCCTGGCTCGTGGCTCAGTTTTCGGAAATTGAAAACTTGGCAGCAGATGATCAGTTGAAGAAAGCATCCCCAACAATGGCTCAGGATCCTCGAGTTTTTAAGGCTCTTAAAACTAAAACCCTAAAAGATGACGAAAGTGATAAGTTGAGTGCCCTTCCGGATGATATTCTTTGCCACATTCTGTCCTTTCTCCCTACCGAAACTGCTGCAGCCACATCAGTCCTGTCAAGCAGATGGAAATATCTCTTCATCTCACTTCCTGTTATTGATCTCACAATCTCTAAGAACTGGGATGCGAAGATCGGGGAGCAGCGCAGAAGGGAGTTGTGTAAATTTCAAAATTTCCTATTTAGATTGATTTTTCTACGAAACAAGGCTCCAATTAGAAAATTCCGAGTCTGTGTGTCGCTGCCCTTGGTTGAAGATCTTCGTGAAGGGGTTTACTGGTTGATATCGAAAGTGCTTTCACGTCAAGTCCAAGAACTTGATATTTGTGTGCGAACAGATGCAGGATACAACACATTATATTCGCCTGATGTATATTTAAATCGGCCTGAAATATTCACATGTGCAACACTAACAACTTTGAAGATGACGGGGATAAGGGATGTTTTTGTCATTCTTCCCAATTCAGTTTCTTTACCGAATCTTAAGGTCCTGCACTTGGATAGATTCATATTAACAGATCAAGATTCCTTTGCACGGGTTATTCAGGCTTGCCCCTTGCTTGAAGAACTGCTTTTAAGATGGAGGTTTTGGAAAATTGAGGACAATGATCTCCATGTTTCTGCCCCTTTATTGAAAAAGCTTGTGCTTTCTTGTTACAAGGGCAGGTATTCTCTAATGGTGGAGTCCAGTAATCTTGAATATTTGGACTGTACTGTATATGGAGTGCTTAAATTTGTTATAAATGCCCCATATCTTAAGTATTTGAAGTATCAAGGTTTTCCCGTGAGAGTAGAATTTGTTCAAGATGCGAGGAACATTGTGAATGCGACAATAGCATTCGACTATATGCAAGGAGAGTTTGAAAGTACCCTCATGTTGCATCCTCTGCAACATTTGAATTCACTCAATGCTTTTGAGCTCATCACTAGTTTGCAATATGCGAAATCACTTCGTTTCCAGTCGGGCCTGAAGGTATGTTCAATTAACTAAAGCATTTCTTTTCAATAAGAGTACCAAAAAAAAAAAAAAAAAATCGTCATGCTCCCATAAGGATAGATTTGCTTTCCTTTTATGTTTGTTCCAAATTATAGGTTTATTTTCTTTTTCAAATGATAGTTATTTTGTGGGTTTAATAATATGCCCGTAATTAATGTGCATTATTATCGACATTTACATTTTTGTTATCCAGTTTAGTCAAATTTGTAACTTTAATTAAGTAAAGGCTTACATTGAAAAACTAAAAATGTAATAAATTTTAAGAATGATTTGGTAATACAAGTAGGCCTATCTTTATAGGATTGAGGGAGTAGGTATTTTTCTATTCTCTGCACTAAACTAATTAGGACTTCATATGAGTAGAGTTGGTGTTTGTCTAGGCATGTACTACATTCTAGTTAATTTTTAATTTACTGTAAACTTTTATGCACAATTGTATTCATATATTGAGTTGGTTTATGCAAAAATTTGCATGTATAATAATAAATATACACCAAATCATATAAAACCAGACCTGCCCCAGAACTAGATAATCACACTAAAATAGTTGGCCTCACTTTGGGGTTTAATATTATATAGTTTGAACATGTAAAGACAGAATACATCTTCAACTCTCCCTTATCCTGAGTATCCTGCCCACCGAATAGAGTAATACATAAAAGTAAGTTTAAGCTTTTGGTGTGGGGTAATTTTTTTATTCTTCATCTCATTTTCTTGCAGATCCTCTACTATGCTGGACAATTCTTGCCTACTTTCATAAATTTGAGAAGTTTGGCGCTTGATGGCTCTATATACAGCTACCATTACAGTTCCTGGTGGTTGAATCTGATATCAAGATTACTGGAAAACGCCCCTAATCTTGAAGCACTCGATATCGTTTCCTCTGTGAGTTTCTTTCTTCGTGTGCTCTTTAATTTATTTCTCTTCCAAATAGTTCATAGCACTGTCTTCTGCAGTTCCTAATATTTGCAAATGTACAGGTGTTCGACTACAAATTTAGCGTGGAACAACTGGGGATATTTCTGCGAACGGCCTTTCCAGCATGCTCCATTCGACATCTGAGGGAGCTGAAAATAATCTTAGTGGATGATCAGGAATTTGATCTCAAGCTAGCTGAACATTTTCTGGAGGTTGGAGAATCTCTAAGGAAGATGATACTTCGTGGCATGAAAGGTTGGGAGTTTGGTCCTGAAGTTTACAACCGGATAACGTCATTCAAGAAGTCTTCCAAAAATTGCAGGATTGTGCTCGAATATTAGAAGAGTGAGAAGGAAAATAGATATAACTAGAATAAGGGATACCAGAATTTTATTATCTCCCACTTTTTTGCTTCATTTATATTTTCTAATTACCTCCAACCATCTTAAGGTAGAATCATATTAGTCCCACAATTAATATAGGACCATTTGAGTATATCTTATATTTACAATTTGAATTAAGTCCCGTCCATCTCGTTCATTTAACATATCTTACTTTACTATTGCTCATTAATAATAACTTTGTTTGTGTGTTATTGTTGTTTCATTTTTCATCATATGATAATGGTTTGATATTTTTGAATTAAAATTATCCAGCTTTACTATGTTTTCTGTATAATGGTTGATAGTCTAAATTGATTATCTAGAAATGGGTAAATGGCGAGGGGTAGGCCATTTCGTACAAATGGTGGTGTTGATGGATGGAGTGGAGTAACTACTGTGGTTTTGATGCAAGGATCTTTAGTTTGCTAAGATTCCCAGTTACAATGGCATTTTGGACCTTTTGCAATTACTTTTTGCTTACATAATCAATAATTTTAACTATCATTAACAGCAAGGGTCCATTAATTAAATGTTTGCTCATTCAAAGAGTGAGACTGTAATTTGATCAAATCTCAGGGTTTGATAAGTATTGACTAAATCTCAAGGAAAGTAAATATAATTAATCCTAGTTTAAAAAGATTAGCCTAAAAGAGTATATCCGTGAGTTGTAGTCCTAGAAATCCAGTCCCTCCCGATCCTTAAGAGCAAAATTTTGAAAAGTTGAAAATAAAAGGACTAACTCTATTTTACACCCCTAAATTTGTATTTTATTTTGTTTTGTACTTTAAACTTCAATTTTAAATACTTTGTATCGTAAATTCTTAATTGAAGATATCTACACTCGAAGTTCTCAAGTTTGCCCAATTTATATCCAATCAATAACTATATTCACAAAATCAACGAGTTAAAGGATAATGAAAAATTAATGATAATGTGCCATTTTATTTTAAGTATGGTCCCTTAACTCTTGACCACTTTCAGCATATTATCATTGATTTATACGGCTTCAATCACCAATATTGCTAGTCAAATTAATGAGATAATAGATGGTGCAAATTAATGACAATATATTATTTTATTTTTATTATGATGTTGTGGCTTCTTTTGACTACTTTCAGCATGTTATTATTAATTTATTAATCCTCTATGCCTCTATTTTTGTTAAAACTATTATTAATTGGATTTAAATGGGACAAATTTAAGAGTTTACATTGTAAAATATCTAAAATTGAGAATTTAGGGTATAAGGTGTCTAAAATTAAAATTTAGCCATTTAGGATGCAAAGTGAAAAAATGATACGAGTTCAGTGGTGCAAGATGGAGTTAGTCCAAATAAAAAAGGGAACCCTTTAAATTTGTGGAAATTAAAAGAAAAACAGGAAAGGTCCCTCTTGTTTTAATTTTCAACCCTTTAATTGGTAGAATCAAGCAATGCTTCATCCTTGAGAGATTTAGGGTTATTGTGCATTTAGTTGATGGCCTTGGTTTTAAGCCTTTAATTGGTAGAATCAAACTCATAAAAGTTGAAGGTTATCCGAGTATATTACTTCCTTGCTCTTTGATTTTTTTTAAGCCACTCTTTGAAGTTGGACTTGTCTTTTCTAGTTTATGCCCGGATTCTGAATTCGTGTTTTCTAGGTTATGCCCGGATTCCCCTCAGAAGAGATCCTTTTTCGCGTGAAAAACAGAATCCTCCAGGCTCGTGGCTCAGTTCTCAGAAACTGCAAAATTTACAGCAGAACCAGTTCAAGAAACCATCCCAACAATGGCTCATCCTCGAGATTTTGAGGCTCTTAGAAGTAAACCACCAAAAGATGATGAAAGTGATAAGTTAAGTGCCCTTCCGAACGACATCCTATGCCACATTCTGTGCTTTCTCCCCACAGAAACCGCTGCAGCCACATCAGTCCTGTCAACCAGATGGAAAGATCTTTTCATCTCACTTCCTGTTATTGATATCACAATCTCTAACAATCGGGGTGCGAAGATCGTGGAGTATTGTAAATTTTATGATTTCCTATTTAGATTGATTTCTCTACGAGACAAGGCTCCAATTAGAAAATTTCAACTCTATGCGGCGCTGCCCTTGCTTGAATATTTTGGTGACGCGATAGATTGGTTGATATCGAAAGTGGTCTCGCATCAAGTCCAAGAACTTGATATTTGTGTGCCAAGAGATGCAGGATACAACAGATTATATCCGCCTGAAATATTCACATGTGCAACACTAACTACTTTGACGATGACGATGAAAAGGGATGTTGATTTCATTCTTCCCACTTCAGTTGCTTTACCGAATCTTAAGGTCCTGCACTTGGATGGATTCATCTTAATAGATGAAAATTCCTTTGCACGAGTTATTCAGGCTAGTCCCTTGCTTGAAGAACTGTTTTTAAGATGGAGTTTTGGGGAAAATAAGGACATGGATCTCCATGTTTCTGCCCCTTTGTTGAAAAAGCTTGTACTTTGTTGTTACAAGGGTAGGTATTCTCTAATGGTGGAGTCTAGCAATCTTGAATATTTGGACTGCACTGTATATGGAGTGCTTAAATTTGTTGTAAATGCTCCATATCTTAAGTATTTGAAGTATCAAGGTTATCCCGTGAGAGTAAAATTTGTTCAAGACGCGAGGAATATTGTGAAGGCGACAATAGCATTCGACTATGTACAAGAAGAGTTTCAAAGTACCCTTGTGTTGCCTCTTCTGCAATATTTGAAATTACTCAATGCTTTTGAGTTTATCACTGGTTTGCAATATGCGAAATCACTGCGTTTCCAGTCAGGTCTGAAGGTATGCTCAACTAACTAAAGAATTTCTTTTCAATAAGAATACCCGGGAAAAACAATTTCCTTGTCCTCCCCATAAGGATAGATTTATTTTCCTTTTGTATTTGTCCCAAATTATAGGTTTATTTTCTTTTTAAAATGATAGATATTTTGTCAGTTTAGTAATATGTCCATAACTAATGTACGTTGTTATCAACAGTAAAACTTTTGTTATCCATTTTAGTCAAATTTGTAACTTTAATTAAATAAAGCATTACATTGAAAAAAATAAAAATGTAATAAATTTTAAGAATGATTTAGTAATGCAAGTAGTCCTATATTTATAGGATTGAACGAGGAGGTCTATTCCTCTTCTGTGCACTAAGATAATTGGGACTTGAGACAAGTAGAGTTGGCGCTGATCTAGGTATGTACTACTGTTGTAGTTCATTTTTAATTTGGTATAAAACTTATATGCACAATTGTATTCATACATTGAGTCGGTGTATACAAGTAAAATTTATATATATAATAATAACTATATACCAAATCATGTAAAACCACACCTGCAGCTGATCTAGATAATCACACTAAAATGTTTGGCCTCACTTGGATGTTTAACATTATGAATTTTGAACGTGTGAAGAAAAAATACATCGTCAACTCTCCCTTATCCTGACTATCCCGCTCACCGAATAGAATAACACATAAAAGTAAGTTTGAGCTTTTGGTTTGAGGTATTTTTTTGATTCTTCATCTCATTTGCTCGCAGATTCTCTATTTTGCTGGACAATTCTTGCCTACTTTCAAAAATTTGAGCAGTTTGGCGCTTGATGACTCTATTTACAGCTACCATTACAGTTCCTGGTGGTTGGATCTGATATCAAGATTGCTGCAAAACGCCCCTAATCTAGAAGCACTCGATATCGTTTCCTCTGTGAGTCTGTTTCTTCTGTGATTCAATAACGTGTGCTCTTTAGTTTCTTCGTCTTACAAGTACGTAGTTCATGGCACTGTCTTGTGCAGTTCCTAATGTTTGCAAATGTATAGGTGTTCGACGACAAATTCAGCATAGAACAGCTTGAGATATTTCTGCGAAGGGCCTTTCCAGCATGCTCCATTCGACATCTCGGGGAGCTAAAAATAATCTTTGTGGATGATCTGGAGTTTGGTCTCAAGCTGGCTGAATATTTTCTGGAGATTGGAGAATCTCTGAAGAAGATGATAGTTCGTGGAAGCATAAAAGGTTGGGAGTCTAGTCCTGAAGTTCACAACCGGATAGTTTCATTCAAGAAATCTTCCGAAAATTGCAGGATTGTGCTCGAATCTTAGAAGAATGAGAATACATACATATATATAACTGGAAAAAGGGATACCAGAAGTTTAATATCTGCCTCTTTTTTGCTTCATTTATATTTTATAGTGATAGATGCAACTTAAAGCAAAAGAAGTTGCAACTGAAATAATTTATTTGGTGCCATTTCCATAGCTGATACTTTTCCAAAATCAATTAATATCAGAACAATAATCTCTGATTGTGCTTTGGGTTCAATTTCACTTCCAGAATTAACTTGACATTATCTTGATTTTTATATTGTAGTCTATCTTGTTGAGTTGGGCTCAATTTTGCTTGCGTTATATTGCTTCATTTTCATAGACTTACTTGACCAATGCGAACAGTCGAAATTGTTGACGTACGACCAAAGGTTATGTTGACATTTGTAAAGATTGCATGAATTGACACATTCTTTGAACAAGATAATAAACATTGCTATCGTTAAATTTCAAAAAGCTTCAGAACTCAATTGATTTTATTTTTTTTTATGTCAATCTTGTACTTGTGAAACAAAAATTGCTGCTAGTAAAAGGTAGTCAATTAGTACTCTGAGAACACACTAAATTTCATAGTAGTACTACATTGGGACACTTTTTCATTCACAAGACTTTCTATTTTTTTTTTTATGTAAAATGTTTAAATCACTTCATCATTTGATAGGTAGGCATTCGATTTTTCGTCTTCACAAATTCTACTAGAGGCAAGTTTTTTTTTTTTTTTTTGGTTAAAACCTTGTGGTAAATAAAAATGGGCAAAAGTAAGTAGCCACAGACATAGCTAAAAGTTTCATTTGTCACTTCTTTCTTCATTGGAGATCGACTTTTTGGATTAAAGCTACAAGAGTATCTAATCCTCACATATGAACTCAATTCTCCTTCTCCTTTCTATTTTAGCAAGAAATTAATCTTTAAAATTGGTAACCTGAGGAAAAAATTAAGAAGGATTTTGTGAAGAAAATCCCAAACTACCTTCTTTTCAAAAAAGAAAAAGAAAAAGAAAAGAAAATAATGTAGGAGCTGAAATGGAGATAACTCCAGAAAGCCAGAGAAAGCTATCAGAAGAATTTGCAATAGAATCATGTTGGGCTAGATAGCCGGCTCGGCTGAGAAATGGATAAAAGGAAAAAGACGGAGCCTGTTGAGACATTTGACTTTTTATCGAATTTTTTGATGGGTCTGATAGTTTTATGTAAAGCAGCAAGTATCTGGATTTGCTCATTGATTTCTTAGATGAATTTAGAAGGATTATCCACTTAAAACCATCAAAGCAATTGATTTTACTTGGATGTTTCCATCTAATTTTTTTTTTACTAATCCAAGACCATTTAAATGAGGTGGATGTGAATGGTTAAATGGATATGAATGGGAATTACCACCTCTAGTTAAAAGTTTCATTTGTCAATTCTTTCGTCCTTCGAGACCAACTTTTTGACAGATTTCAACATCTTTAAGCTGAATAGTTTCTCTTTGAACGAATGAGCAGGATGATGCAAGGAAAAATAACAAGAATAACATCAAGAAGGAAATAAAGAATATATATATAAGATGCAATATACTTGAATACTATCTTTGGAATCACATATATCACCAAGTATGCATCTGACGGTCGCCTCCGTCCATCCTAAGGTAGAAACCATCTTCTTTCACCCACCAAGAACGTACTTTAACACACAAGTGCTCATTTGATCCTCTGTCAAAAACATCAATTGATTTATCCCTTCCAGCCCACCAAAAATGGCAAAAATATAAAATAGTTTCCTGTATGTTCTGGTGAAATGATCACTGTGTTTCCTCATTTACAGCTAAGGTATGATAGCCAATATCAACATTTTTAGATTGACAGTGAAGCGTTAAAAGATTGGTATTGTTTGGGAGAGCATTGCCAACATGAACATGGATCCTGGGAAGAAATGAACTGGCACCTGCATATATGGGCCCAAAATGCAATGCTAGTACGAGCCAAAGGAAAAACCTATTCACCATAGTTTGGTTCATCATGGTAACTTACGATTTTAGTTGAAATTTCTAGACATGCATATATATACAAGAGCAGTCGTGAACGAAGCTGAGTCATAGATATATATCTATTTCAGCTCATATGAGATTGTGAAAACAGGTGTGACATAAATGCAAAACAACTCCTGAAGGAAAGTTTTAAACAACCCTCAAAAAAAGAAAAAAAAAACGAAAGTTTTAAACACAGCAATACAAATGTTAGATTAAACACAACAATCCAAATTTTAGATTAAATGGTCTCATTTGGATTGTCAATTTTGAATTTTTAATAGAAAAATAAATTATAACGATTTGATATATATGAGATAAAAAAAGTTTAAAAATTATGATTGTAAAAAATATAAAATTTTTCTGTGAAAAACTTCAATCCAAACAAGAAGATTGTGGAATATCTTATGGGCTTAATTACACATATCACCAACTATTCACTTTAACATACGTTTCAAGGACACCGAATAAGAAATCATTTTCTTTAACCAACATAATTTACCATGCAAATGCTCCTGTAATGATTTGTCCTAAACAACAGATTTATCTTTTCTAGCCAACCAAAAATGGCAAAAAAAAAAGAAAAAGAAAAACCATGTACACTCCAAAATGTTGTGGTGAAACGTCCATGAATTTCTTAATTTACAGCTACGGTATGATAACAAATATTGTTATCTGTTGATTGATAATGGACAATTAATGGATTGGTATTTTTAGGGAGATCATTGCTAACATAAATATGATGTCTGGGAAATTATGAAATTGCACCTAAATATATAGGTGCGAAGTAAAATGCAAGACTAAGAAAAAGGACAATGCTATTCATCATAGTTTGGTTCGCCATGGTATCTTACTATAGTTGAAGTAAGTTGAGCCATTTGCGCTGCTTAAGCCACTAATTTTCCATTTCAGCAAAAAAAAAAAAACACATATTCAATGTATTAATGACCGATCAGAATTAGAGCCTGACCAGAAACAGGGCCAAACAATTGTCAAAACAACTGTTGAGGACAGTTCATATAAAATGAATAAAAAGTAACTTCATTTGTTCAACGTATAACTCACTTTCAGTCGTGTGTAAGAATAGAATAATTTTTTGTGGGCCCTATACATGGTGCTGAAAATGAGGTACAAAATGTACCTTGCATTTTTTTTTTTCCTTTGCCAATCCTAACTATCAACTGTTTAGGAACGGTTGCACCTACAAACGTCCTGCCCTAAATTCAACCCTGAAAAGAGCTTTGACACAAATGCAAATCCCAAAACAATTATCAAAGAAAGATTTTCAACCAAGCAACAAAATTCATTTGAACCAGGCAACAAAATTCATACTTTTTCTTTATCTTTTCTTTCCCCTTGAAATATTAGGTTACATAGAGTGTGGAATATGCTGTAGGCTTAATTACATATTGCCTCTATGATTAGGAGTCAATAAAATTTTATCCCCATTGTTCACGAAATACACATGTGGCCCCTCAAACACCTTTTAAAGGTTGACGAATGCTACACCAATGCCTCGTAGGATTATGCCCCAACTATTATATATTTTACGTTTATTTTTATTTTCATTTTTTCTTCATTTTAATGTCTTTTTTCTTCCTCAATCTTTAATGCCACCAATATCTTTTTATTTTTTCTTAATTTATGAATATCCAAAGTAAGCTTTTGATTTTTAGAATATTCTCTTGTTTTTTGTTTCATCTATGTCATATGTATTTTCTACTAACAATCAATCGTAAGCTTTTTGCTTGTATAAATGTAATTACTAATTTATCGGTGATTATTAATTGTTAATAAATAAAAGGTTTTTCTAACTAGTACCTATTGGGAATGCGTTAACATACTAATAATTCACCTAATTTATCATGTATATATTAACAAGTGCCCCGATGGTCACCTGCTAGACAGACCCATAAATAAAGCAATTTCATATATTAATTTCACCAATCTAGGAAAATAATAAGAAAACTTTCATTAAATAGAAACATTGTAGATTACTTTTACTAGCTATATATTTTTTAAACTCTTATTTGAACCTAGATGATCAACATTTGCCATACAAAAATAGCAAAACAGATTTAAGGATGAAAACTAATTGTTGCTAGTATGAAAGCAATAAAAAAAATCTAAGAAATTACATTAAAAAAACTTTAAATCAATATTTATTAATATGTTTCATTAATAATTGGTTTATTCATGAAAAGGAATTGTTAAGAAAGATGAGAGCGGATGAGCAGTTTCCCGTCTTCGGGGATGCAGCTGGAGCATGAGCGAGTTGCTCCTTATTAGAGTTGAAATCGAAAACAACTATATACATTTCAGTGTGAAAAAGACATTTGTGATAAGGAAGGAAAAGGAAAGAAGTTGAAAGCAAAATGGAAGTATTTGATGGCAAAGTGTTATGTACTAAAGGGCTTGACAGTATATTTATTGGCCTCACCCATGGAAATTTAAGTAACATGTTTGACTATTAATCATTATGAAAATCCTATCCTATACCAAGTAGGGATGTTACGACTAAAGACAGAAAAAAACTAAAGGATATTCAATTCCTTGGTTTTAGAGATTTCTATATTTGTACCTAACACTTAGTTATCTCATTATGGTGATCTGTCCATTTTGTGAATATAGGGGTTTTTTAAATTGGACCTGTAATTATAGGTGGTATTATGAAATTAAATCGTTTGATACGTTATGCTAGAAAGTTTTTTCTAATTTATTAATTCCATTTTAATATTTAGTATGTAATTTTTTTGTTGGAAAAGGCATTTCCTCCTAAAAAGCTTATTTTAATTTTTTTTAAAAATCTTATCCTTCACAAAAATCTAAGGAAAGCCTATCCTCAGCTAAATTATAGCAAGAAATACGTAAATTATAGGGATCAAGTTTAGCCTTTCATATGTCTTTATCTTGTAAAGGCACTTTTGCCTAACCTAAGTATTCAAATTGCACATTGGAATTGCACGCAAGTCAAAAGAAGTTTACCCTTCCATATGCTATTAAAAAGTTTTTTTTTTAATTAATAAGTCATATATCTCTAAATCAAATGTCTATGGAATGTGTTCTTACTTGGAAGCCCAGATGCAAATCAAACTCAAGAAAACTAGTCATTTACCTTAGAATGGTAGTGTCAAACAAAATAGTGAAGAAATGTTTTATGTCATATCTAGGGTAATTAAGTCAATATAATAACTTTTTCATTCTATTCTTCCTTCTAAATATGATTATACATAAATTGGAACAGAAACAGAAATTCCATCCTGACTTGGGTTATCTAACACTGAGATGATAAATAGTTTTTTTATTCATTTTGTAGGAGAAGAACTGTGGATAAAAAAGTCTTTACATTCTAGGTCATTTCTATATAGCAAACTGGGGTTAGTTCAATTGATTATGTGGTTAGTCAACCATTATTCAATTGAGCTAGAAAAGAAGAACGTAATTTAAACAAGATAAGTATCATAGTGGCTATTGATACCCATATCAACATATTGGATAGATTTGGTTGGTATAAATACTATCACAATAAAGGGATAAGTTGGGAAAGTTGGAACAGATTGGTGATAAACCGTCACTCTTAAAAGTCAGTTAAACTTTATCTCCTGTCTCCAATCGATAATACATGGGAAGAAGATAATCAACTTCACAGATCTTGATGAAATGCCCACTTAGCCACTAATCCAGGTTTTTTGGGTTTCTCTCCCACTTTTCTCTTGACTTGTTTTTGAGTTTTTACTACATGATTATACTTTGACACCCAATTTCTCTTACGAACAAAATGAAAATGCTGGCCTGTTTGCTCTTAGTCCCTGAAATATTGGTGGGAAAATGGAAGAAAAGATTAAATCTTTTTCAGTTTTAGTCTCAGAAGTCAGAGTCTCTCCCAATCCCTGAGAGACATTTTCAGCAAATTCGAAAATTTTGGGAAAAAAATAGAACCAAGTTTCAGTTTTAGCCCTCAGATCAGTCCCTGAGTTAAAATCTGAAAAGGCTGGTTGGAAAAAATGTTCCCGTTGGTTTAAGGCTTTGATTGGGAGAATCTTAGGGAGATAGAAATCAGAAAGTTTGAGGAGAAGGAATTCGAATTCAAGCTTGCAGAGTACTCTTTGCAGAAGGTAAAATCTTTACAGAAGCTGACCGTGGGTGGAACTACACAGCCTTCAAAGATGCTCCAAGGATTGTCACATTGTTTTTACAAGGAAGTGGATAGACATTTAAAAATTCCATTTGACCTGATGAAAGTCTCACAGTTGCGTAACTACAAGTTATAGAGTCTCTCTTCACGCCTCTTTTTCCTCGTCATAAAACATGCAACCTCACACACACACACACACACTCTCTCTCCCTCTATCACCCCTGCCCACCAGATCCCCCCCGGGCTTTTATTTTTTTGGGATGGGTTACGGACCAGAGGCGTTCACATTGGAAAATCCTTTTTGGCTGCAATCACCAATTTCAATTCCGACTTATCGGGTATTCCATGAGTTATCTGGCCTGGCTTTATATGGTAAAAATCATCCAGGTAAAAAAAAAAGGTCTTTTCTTGTTTGTCTTGTTGCGACCAACTTATTTCAATTTTTTCTTGGTGAAGACCAAACTTATTGCTGAAGAATTCCTTGAATTTGTCTGAAAGGTAAGTCAAGTGCTGGTGCTTTTCTGGTGAGCTAAACTTTGGTACTTCATTCAATTGCAGAGTAGAAATTCTGGTTTAGCATATTAGCACTTATGATTGTATGGTAATAGATGATATTAATATAATAATGAAAAGAATGATTGCTCAGGAAATTTACTTTCTCTACAGCTACACTTTTGAGATTTTTCGCATTCTGCATGTGCGTATTTCTTCCGTTTACTTAGTCTTCCTCATTTGAAGCTTTTCATTTGAGGTATAGGATAATAAAAATTTATACTTTTAAACAATAGGTTTCTAATCCTTCTCATTTGTATTAAGGTACGCTATATATCTTGAAAGTATATACTTGAGCTTTGACCACTCTCTTGCTTGAAGCTTCTCATTATGATGATTATGAACATACCTATTACTGGAAAAGTTACACACTGCTCCTGACCTTCAAGTGTTTATCTTTCAATAAAATGAGTTGCAATGGAAATCATTATCGTAAAATTTGCTGCAAAAAGTTTTGCAGTTTCGAACCTTCTTGACTGGGTAGTTACATAAGAATGATCTCAGGGTACCAAAGAATTTGAATATATTCTGCTGAAAGGGATTCCAGGAGACTTCATTTATTATCTTAGGGAGATAGGTATCAGAAAGTTGTAATAATGGGAATTTGAGCTAGTAGAGTATATTTAGGGGCAGTAGAAAATCTTCAAAGAAGATTGACTAAATACTAGTGGAACAATAGAGCCTCCATTTTTTTCATTAGAATGTTTTTGTAGAGCATGTCACTCAAGAAAAGCTCTCTGGATTGCCGGATTATGTCCAATAGGCTGAAAAGGTACCAACTTATCAATATTGAACAAATGATGTGCTATGTTTGTTGGCTGGGATTGTTAGCTCGAATTCTTGTTTATTGGCTACTGCATCTACTTGTCCGGTGGAATCACTACAATTCTAGAAAGATCTTCTTTATTCTGCTTGCTATTTTGGACTTTTCCTGGTTAATAACATTCATCTATTTTAGGTGTTTGAATTTTAAATTCAAATTGGAGATGTGGTGCTACAGTTGATGCTTTCATCTGGATGTGTTACTTCAGTTTATAGCAGAGCTAGAACCCCTATTTATGTGCTTTTGAACTTTGATATGGTGAGATTTTGTCTTTGGAGAATATCTGTAGGTAGAAGGTACTGATAGCACCTGGGAAATGTTGCAATGGCCTAGATCATAGTCCTAAGAGTTGCTGTACCCTGTACCTGTCAATTTTGTGGCAAGCCTTCTCAGTTCTGTGGCAATGGTAGATGAAAATAAAAATTCAGCTATAATGCTTTATAGCTGCTCGCAGCAGCAGCCCTCTTCTTTTCTGGCTGGTCATCTTTTCATGACCTTACTGAGAATAATTCTCTATTTTTGTGCAATTGACAATTTGACATCGAGTGTCCACTTCAATCTCATATAGGAGTGGCCATCAAAAAGGTCTTGAGATATCACATCTTTAGAGCAAGCTTTGAAGTATGAACTTTGAACAGATTAGATAAGGAAGAAATGTTCTCGAATCTTGTAGAACAACATTGAAGATCTGAATTTGTTTTAGTTGTCTCAGATTTGATAGATGACGGATTTGCATTCTTTCGTTTCTGATGGGAGAATTGTTTAACTCAGTTATACCACAGATTTGGATATCTGCAACCATGTAGATACTGCATTTGACTTTGCATTATTCAGTACAGTCTGATCCGAAAGTTCATTACTTGCCTAATACATTCAGCCATCCGATTCATATGATCCTGGGACTGTTCAAAAAAAAAAATTAAGAAGTTAGAACCCGAGTAGTAAATTCTTCCAGGCAAAATCAGAAGAGTGTGCTGCCTTTGCCCTCCAAAGGAATGACGGTGTGAAAGCCAGCAAGCCACCTCCTGATCATGTTCAGTAATTGAAGAAGCAATGGAAGGTGCAAATCATCAAGAATTCAGGGCCTGCAGTAGCCTATCGTCATGCTAGCAGGTAGAGGAAATTCCAGCAAAGCTAGAGCTATTAGCAAAAATAGAAAAATGTTCGGGTGCGATCGAAACAAGTATAATGTACGATAATAACGATGATATTGTTAATGGAGCTAATGAAGCTATTTAAGCCGCTACATTGGCATGTAGATGGAGGAAGGAAAGAAAGAGTGCCTGAAGTGCAAGGATAGAGGCCAAGATGAGCTTTGCAAAATTGTAGCTGCGGAAGAAACAATAAGAGATCGCTCAGGGGAAGAGGCTGGCTCGGGAAAATAGCCACCCAAGCTAACTCACTCAACTCTTCACTTGTGTAACTATGTAGTATTTGGTGTTGAAACAAATTCTTTGTGGTTTTTGTCGTATTTATAAGTTTCTAATTTTGATTTTTTGATAGCTATTCTTAGATTTGTATTTATTCCATTAAAACTCTTTGTTTTAGGGGCAAATACGTATGAGTTCAAGAATTTCTGTTTGTTGTTCGATTTTTTTAAGTTGAAGTCGATTAGTATTATATCAACTTTACAATTAGTAAGCGTTCTGATGGCTTGTTTTTTTAAACTCAGCATCTATATCACTGATAAACAAACCATAATTGAATTAAGATGTCATATACTATACGAAATGCAATCATTTTTACGGAATAGATGTATCAGTAAAAGTCACAAACAAGTAAAGCTCGATTAGAAGTACCCATCTTGTGTGATGAACAGATCAAATATTAAAATCTAGTGGAAAGGCTTAAGGCGACATGATCCAATCATAAGGCTACTGGGTTTACATGCACATGTTTAAGTGATCATCCAAATAGCTAAAACATCAATAGACCCCTCTGTAAACCACAATAGCACTATGACAATTTTTCAACAGAATATACAGGAGCCAAAGGATCCAAGCAAGCATATATTGACACAAATTGAAAGTATAAGCAGGACAAGTGAACAAACTGAGCTCATTGCAGCACAAGTAAGACTCAAAGGAAGGAAGGGGGCAAAAAAAAAAAAAAAAGAAGCGTCCAAGGAAGAGAAGGAAGGCATTATGGTTAGTAAGTACAGTAGGAAGCACATAGAAAGCATCTAAGAAAATGGAAAACTGAACAAAAACAGAGGCTGAGCAGAATGGACAGACATGGATTTGAAACCAAAGCCAGACCCCACAAGCCACCAAGCAGAGTTCTCAGTTGACATGCCAATGTGCATGGAAAAGTGCAGCTTTGATGGAAAGTGAAGCTCCGGATTCCGTCGAAACTGTTCACGCACCAAAATGAAGGTGGCTCTTGGTAGAAGCATTTAGTACCACAGTGTGTACAATCAGGCACATCTGGTAACTTTGCTTCAGTGGCCATAGCTAGAAGAGGATCAGGCGTACTATTATTTTGATTTCTCTACTGTCATACAAATGAATATTGAAATCTTGTAAATGAATGTAATTTCTCCAAATCATGAAAGGCTAGAATAATTGCTTTCTAATAGGTTATAAACACTGGCAATAATATAAAGATGCTAATGCAAACATGATTAAACTATTTTTCACCTTTATCTTTGTCTGATTTGTATACATTATAAACTTTTGTATATAGAATAAACTTTGCAAAATGTTAACACTGAAGATGAGAGTTGGGTTGTCTGTAACATATAGGTATAAAAATAATCTAGATAGCATGCATTGCATTTTTCTCAAATGATGAATGCATAACTTAAATAACAGATAAAGTCATACTTGATCGTTGATGTCGATTCCTTGTAGAAGCAGGATTGTTGGAATTGTTCATAGGAATGCTCTCTTTACTTTTAAAATCAGCATGTCAAGCTAAAGATATAGCATCCACCATTTGTTGATATGTATGATGATTAGTTTTCAGATCATTTTTTTCAAAAGTTATTTTTTCAACTTGATCACTATTCACTGGTGTCTGACCACTTGCTTGCAAGCATTTTTCCTTTCCTCGATCACTATTCGAAGTGCAAGCAATACCACTCTGTCGATCTTCAATAATGATTGTCCGATTTTGCCACGTACCTATATCAGATGGCATTAGTTTAACGACTATTCCATCCGTAAGAAATATGAATTTTATATTTCTTAACTTATATGATAAAATGATCAGAATCATAGAAGTAGTACTATGCAATTAACAAAGTTAAGAATGATTCATTGTTTATATAGCATGCATATATGTGCACATGTATGCATGGATATAGGTTATCACTATAGTAGTTAGAGCAAAATACCTTACTCACATGATACTTCAGTCTCGTGAGTTCGCTCATTCATTGCATGATTATAATAGACAGGAATATTGATGAGAGACTATTCTCTATTGAGCATGTCAGCCTTAGTACTACGAATTTGGTAGTCTCTATGATACAGTTGTGTTCAGTATTATCTTTTCTTGTCCTCTAGTGGTAGGCCAAAGAAGTAAGATTGCCAGAATAAGAATCAGTTGCAGTTATTTTTTTACCCAAAAGAGAGCTCTGAATGATGGTTTTTGTGTCTCCATTATTATCAGGACTTCGATGAACACCATAGCTAAGTTTAGGAACAATTGTGTGTAGTTTGTTTAGTATACCTGTATACAATGGGAAAAATTCTCACCAGTATATATGCAAGTGTATATATATGTATATATTCATTTACATATAAAACATCTTACTCTTAGACTCTATAAGAGAATAGTCAAGACTGTAGAACTATTAAATATACTTTATTTATTAAATAAGTGATATATATCAATCCTATAGTATCTGTATATATATCTATCGTTATATGTAGATCCGCACATGTGTATGCATATATTTAAGGGATAATTTCAGAAACCTCCCTTGAGGTTTCTTATAATATCACTTAGCTCCCCCGAGGTTTTAAAAATCTCACTTACCTCCCTTGTTAGCTTGACAAGACTAAATATTCCTGTCTAAGGTCACAAATTGACATCATTATCCTTACTCTTAATAACTAAACTAAAAATTCAAACCAAAATAAAAATTTTAAACTAAAATATGTAAATTAAGAAAAATAAATTACTATCTAAAAATAGTTCATATTTCTTTGCATTGAAACCATGCTAAGATAGAAAAAGACATGGATAATTTAAATCTAGTTAAAGTCAATCATTTAGGAGGATTTTGGTGAATAATTAACATTTTAAAAATTTTCATGGACAATTATACTTAAGGAATTCAAGAAATTTTTTGAAAAATATGCTTTAATGCATGATAGAGTTTTTATTGATAAAACGATCTCTTCATACATGTAAATTTTTGATAGTGTAATTTTTTCAAAGTGTAATTTTTTTTTGTTTCAATACAGCTAAAATAAATATTTTAAATCAAGAAATTTACACCTTGTAAAAATTTAACCTTAATTTATTTTTCATTGTTGCTGTAAATTTCATAAGTAGGATATTATAAGGGTAATATTGGAATAAAATTTTTATCTTTCTTGCATTTTCTTCAAAGGGGCTAAAATATTATAAGAAATGTCAATTCAATGGAGGTAAGTGAGATTTTTAAAACCTCAGGGGAGCCGAGTGATATTATGAGAAACCTCAAGGGAGGTTTTTGAAATTATCCCTATGTTTAAGTGTATATATATGTATATATATTATTAGGATATGAATCATTTTAGTTATATACATATGCAAAGCTTAGAAACTGGTGAGAAAAAGGTACCTTCCCAGCACGAATTTGGCTCTCCATTATGCTCTTGATCAAGTAAATCAGGATAATCTACAAGAATATCAATATAAGAATCTAGTGTATGGATAGCTATAGCACCAGAGGCATTGTCCCTTCTACTTTTATTCACTAAACATTGATCAACGTCATCTCCCCTTCTTAGTTTCTTTGCCTCAGTGAATGTCTAATATATGCAGTCCATAGTTGTTGTAGTACAAATATCCTTAACAGAATAATTTGGCATAGGAGAAGCTGCACTAACATTCTCCAGTAATGGGCCAGAATTTGCAGATGTAAGAGACATAGATAGATTGCAGTCACGGATAGTACATGCACTCAAAGCAACAGTGCAGATACCTAAACTCGCTTCAGTTTCCTTTTTAGCTTTTGCTGCCGCATATCTTTCACGATGTCGCCGATTCTTTTCTCCATATTTCTCCTTAAGTGATGCATATTTTTTATTTGGAGCCATTATAGATATAATGAAGCAGAGATGACACGAAGATTGATCCGCAAAGATAGAAATAAATTTATTTGAAACTCACTTCCCTAATAGCTTCTTTTTTGTCAAAAGTCAGACAGTTAGAAAGCAGTTAGAATACTCAAGGCACACCAAAGGAAGTTTCACTCAACCTAAGGGGGACCCACAGAACTTCACCATCCAGACAATTGCTGACTAGAGGGAAGGTCTGAGGATCCTAATAGCCTCTTGACTAATTCATTTATAAATAGTTAAGCAGCAAGGTACATATATTTGCAGAACAATATACTAAGAAAAGTTCGAGCTGGATTGTTAGTAAAAATTTTATGTATAGTTTATACTGAGCATATGCATATACATGAACCAGAGCGAAACAGAAATGAAACACAATGCGAAAAATGTATGGCACAGAACTTAATCAACAAAGAGATTATGAAATATGTGAACACACGTACATCGATGATACAAAATAAATTTCAATAATAGCTCATATGTATGGAAAAACAGACCCTCTTAGAATCACAAAGGATTACCTATTGGCCTTTAGCCAATAGGTCAACCAGTAAAAGCACCTAACGTTAAACCTTTCTGCCCAAAATTAGATAACTCCATAATTATGACTAAAGTAAAACACGGCTAAGTAAAATTTACAAACAAGTTAACCTCAATTCAAATGATTAGTGTCATTGTATGAGTTAAACTAATAGTTCAACTTTCGCTCCTATTCAGAATTCCATGAACACATCATATAAGGTTGATTGATCTATTATAACCAACAATTGATTAGAGAGAATAGGAAGATCTAATCAGAATTGATCAAATTCTACCGTTGTATCAGTAGGATCTATACCCATAGCACCCCAACTCTAGCATCCAGTTAATAAACCCGAGCTATCTTACAATTACAAGCAATTGAAGTGACACGCATGTCATCGGAGAAGCATGCATAAAAAGAAATAGAACATTGGGTGTTCAAGGAGCAGCTATGGAAAATCCCAAAAAAAAAGAAGCGGGCCCAAAAAAAAAATCTGCAAAGTCTAAAAATGGACAAGCAGGAGCCAAGGTTAGCTCCCTGAAACCTCATGCCACTTGAAGGAATAGAGCAGAGATGCAGTCGAAGAAGAGACTGGTCAATTCCCTCCAAAGTACTCACCTAGCCAGTTGGGTTTACCAACCGTTCATTGTTTTGGTTTGAATGGACAAGCAAAAATGAACGGACGGCACACATTGAAGGCACACAAATCCAACGGCTGAGGTGCAGACATATTGGATTCCAACTAACGCTCAACTGCATCTCATGCACGTATCTTTTGCACCACTACTTTTCACTACTGCTCTGTGTAGCAGCCAGCTATTGGTAAAAGGAAATAAGAGGCCTAATGCATGACCAAAGCTAAAATGACGAAAAAGCCAGAAAATTGAACAAAACTACCAAAAAGGGGGAGACGAACTTTTGCACCGCTATTTTTCACTGCTGCTCTGTGTAGCAGCCAGCTATTGGTAAAAGGACACAAGAGACCCAATGCATGACCAATGCTAAAATGACGAAAAAGCCAGGAAATTGAACAAAACTATCAAAAAGGGAAGACGAACTTTTGCACCCTACTTTTCACTGTTGCTCTGTGTAGCAGCCAGCCATTGGTAAAAGGACATAAGAGGCCCAATGCATGACCAATGATAAAATGACGAAAAAGCCAGGAAATTGAACAAAACTACCAAAAAGGGAGACGAACTTTTGCACCGCTACTTTTCACTGCTGCTCTGTGTAGCAGCCAGCCATTGGTAAAAGGACATAAGAGGCCCAATGCATGATCAATGCTAAAATGACGAAAAAGCCAGGAAATTGATCAAAACTACCAAAAAGGGGAGGCGAACTTTTGCACCCTACTTTTCACTGCTGCTCTGTGTAGCAGCCAGCTATTGGCAAAAGGACATAAGAGGCCCAATGCATGACCAATGCTAAAATGACGAAAAAGCCAGGAAATTGAACAAAACTATCAAAAAGGAGAGACGAAAATTGCAGCATACCAATTTGGCAACTGACTCTAGACGCATTTATACTATGTATGATATGATATTACTTGGGACGGTGATAGGAACCCTGCAAAATTGAATGACCAAAAGTACATTATCTTATCTTAATTACAATACTTTAAGCACCATTGCCCTTCTAGTTAACCCTTAAATTTTATTTTTTAGACATCTCTGCCCCTGTACATGTTACTTGCAAAAAAGAAAAAGAAAAAAAAAACAAAGTTTTGGCTTTTGGGAGGGCAACTTTCCCTATCAAAAACCAACGAAAGCTTATGAGCATAAGTTTCCTAATTAAAACATCTATATCAGGAAGGTAAATTGTCCGAAGTACAAAAGGAGAAGGGTTAGTTGCCTTGTTAAAAGCCAGCTTACCATGATTCTTACAAACTTATTCCTTTTAACCTAAACTTCTCTCCCAAGTTTTACCGAGCCAACTCTGTTGTCACCCGTTAGTATAGGAGTTCCCAAATTCCCATGGGGGGATCTCAACTCGTTTAACAGTAATATCCACGCCCGGTTACAGGAAATTTTTTGAGTTCTTGGATTTATTCATCTTTATAGTTTTATTCCTTGTTGGACTCAATCGTCTCTATAGTTTTATACCTTGTAGATTATCTGGTAAGTTTTAGTCCAACAATTCCTAGATTATCAGGTGAAATTTGTGTCTGAGCCTTCAAAAGTTTAGCAATGGCCTATCCTTCTCTGAATAAAAAAGGTAAAAGCATAGACGACATTGATAGGTTGAGTGGCCTTCCGGATGATATTCTTCACGTTATCATGTCATGCCTTCCCATGAAAAGTGCTGCTGCACTTTCTATCCTATGTAAGAGATGGAGGCACCTCTTTAATTCACTTCCTGATATTGATTTCGTGATCTGGGCACCATGGATAGAGTCTAAAGGAGCTAACAAAGCTATTGATGAGGAGTTTTGGGATTGTATGAAAACAGGCTATAGATTGATTATACGACGAAACGGGGCTCCTATAAGAAGATTTCATCTCTCAATTGGGGAGTATCTTAAAAGATTTTCTTTGGCAATTGATTCTTTTGTATCTGCTGCACTGCTGTGTAAGGTCCAAGAACTTGAGATTGCGGTGGGACATGATTTTAGTCGGTTATCTTTTCCAGAAATATTCATGTGCGAGACGCTAACTACTTTGAAACTACAAGGGGATGTGGAATTGGCTCTTCCTGATTCAGTTTGTTTACCAAAGCTTAAGGTACTGCACTTGACAATGTTGAGATATCGAGATGAAAACTGCATTCCAAGACTAATCAGGGGTTGCCCTTTACTTGAAGAACTTAAGTTGTTGGTTCACCTGATGACTTATCAAGTTGAAGTTTTTCATTTATGTTGTCCTTCCCTAAAAAGATTGACACTAACCAGTTGGGCAGGTAAGTACAGTTTCTTCGTGGAGTCCGACAGTCTTGAAGATCTAGTTCTCTCTGTCTCTGCAAAGCATAATATTCGTATAGATGCCCCTAACCTTCAGTCTTTTGACTACCAAAGTCAAGCTGTACCGATAAACTTTATTCAAAAACTGAAGTGTCTTGTTACAGCCACAATATGTGTTAAGGACCTCTTCAGAGAAAAAAATAAAAAGGGCTTAATTTTACGTGGTGAGCATACTTTTGAGGTTGTGAATGAGTTGCAAAGTGCGAAATCACTTTCTTTGTATCAGCATAGCCTGCAGGTAAGTATTTAAATGCCTTTTCTATTCAGTTAGACTAATTGGACCTTTATTATGACAAGCAGTTAGTTTATCTAATGCATATCTCATTTTCATTTTCTATGTGAAGGCTCTATGCTATTCTGTATATCATTCTCGATCTTCGTTGCCAGCTTTCAAAGATTTGACCACTCTGTCTCTTGATGCTTCTTATTATGGCTATTTTGATCCTACACGTTTGTGGAAGATGCTCCCAAGGTTACTTGAAAGTGCCCCTAACCTCGAAGTGCTTATCTTTCATCAAGTAAGTTATTATGAGTTTTTTTTATAGAATAATACGCAAATCCAGTGGATTGTATTTGCTTTTCTTATCTTCTTCAAATTGACAGGTTATCAAGAATGACTCTAGTGGAGATCAGGAAAATGTGAGTATTTCTGCAGAGGATATTCCATTGAGTTTCTGCAATCATCTTAGGGAGATTAGAATCACAGAATTTAAAGAAACAGAATTTGAATTCAAGCTAGTAGAGTATTTTTTGCAGAATGGGAATTCTGTAAAGAAGATCACTATTGGTGGAATTATGGAGCATTCAGAGTCTTCCAAGAGGTTATTGGCACTCAACAAGTATTCTGAGGATTGCCAGATTGTTTTCACAAGAAAATGAAGATGCTTAAGTATTTGATAACACCCAAGTAATGAAAACTTGCACTGCAATAGCAGTATTATCTCATTAATTGTTCAATAGTTAAATACAGCTGAAAGGCGATTGAAATTGTGATTAGGATCACATCTGAATGCAATATATGATGCTCTTTGTTTAAAGCGAGTTCACATGTGGTGCACTTGAAGAACTAGAAGTTTTGGCTTTGGGGATATTACAATAGGAGCAAAACCATAATATGAATTATGTCATGAGAGATAACACTAGTCATGAAGTGATCAGGTGGATGGTTTAATTACAGAACTAGAAGTTTGGCTTTAGGAATGCGAAATTAGAAGCAAAATGTAATACTAATATGTGAGTGAAAGACAGCAATAATGTACCAGGGACAAGAAATAGGTAGGACATGTACTGGTGTCTATGCACCTATGCTTGTAGTCTTTTCACTGTCTGTGCATGTGCATTTCGTCCTTAATTATGTCTCCCTCAATTGGAAGTTCTCTTATTTCAGTTATAGGACAATCGCACTTTATACTTATATCTCTTTTCTATTGCAACTACTGGAATCCTATATGATAATTTTTGAACTTTCCACATGTAGAAAAGAAATACTGACTAGAAAGGACATCTGTTATGTCAATGATGTCAAAGGGTTTATTAAATAAATGAAATTGGGATATGGATGGAATATAATGAGATAGTGCCACTTTGAGTTTCCCTCTAAAATGAGACATGGAAGGGGAGCTTCCGATGGTTGCGAAAAAGGAAGCTTCTAGCTCACATTGGTCATGGATTGAGAACTAAGCAACCAGTTGATTTGATACATGCTTCTCCTCGTTTGTACGAAGACACTCCATTATTCTGGAGGGATTGTTACTAAAACAAATTTTGACCCAATAGGCTTCATTGGACATCTCTGGTAGTTAGAAAACAGAAAACTAAAAGCAGAATATAAATTGAAGCTCCAGAGCATGTAAAACTGGATGGTATTTAAAGAAAATGACTTTTGCTGGAGTTACAAGTCTCTGAAGTCTTCATCAGAAATGTTACGACAGGACAATTTCATTCATGAAAAATATAAGGATCCACATGGCGTTCAAAAGGAAGAAAAATTCGGATTCGAGAAAGTGTATGTTGAATTTGAATGTGCTGTTTTTTGTTTTTCATCCTCTGGGGTGGGGGCCTGATTCTCGTTTTGTTGCAAATGGTCTGGCTTCGCTAATGGAATTGGTTTACTTCATATCATGTATGACAGGTTTATTCTGCAAGATATTCTTCTTAGTCACCCTTTGTTTTGGATTTTCATGGTCAAGACCGGATTAATCATTCACTAATTATAGGTGCATGTACTTCTAACTAAAACCTGTGTATGTGGTGCTGGTATTGATGTTTCTAAGTAAATCTTAAAGTGCTACATCAGCAAAATAGCAGATCTAGGATGTGTTTTTAGACTTTTTTTGTACAGTGGGATATATATGAAACTCCTAAGGTATGAAAATGGACATGTTGAGAGGAAGTAACAAAGCACCTAGGACTTGTTGCCATAGCCAAACTCAAAGAGTCCAAAAGTAGTCATATCATATCATATCTTAATAGCAGTTTTGTATACCTAATAGTTGCATATTTCATTGGTAGCATTTTCAGTTAATAGCAAAACTTGGGTTAATTACAGTTAACCCACTATGTTGAGATAGAACAAACGAGTCCAAATCATCAATATTACAACTAAATCTTAAAATCTCTGGGATATATATTAACAGAAAATTGAACCTGCTGCTGGGATGTTAGATTGTGCCTATGTTTTGGTCAAAAGGACTTGTACACTTAGTAGCCTTTCTCAAGTCTTCACAGAATCAGAGTCCGTTGAGTTCCATTTATCACTTGCCAGAAGCAATACCATATCATTCCCCTTGTAGGGACACTTCCACAGCTTTCCATCTTCTTCAACTCTAAAATAAGTACCAATTTAATCAAATTGGTTTTTCCTTGAGAGGCTACAACAAAGGCCACCCCATTCGGGCACCTGCACAGACTGTGTCATAGTTGTCAACTATTAAAAGCTAAAAGTTCTGATGAAATTAGCAATCTAGAGATACTCAAATATGGAATGAAAATGAGTTTTTGATCTAGTTGTTATAGTCTTGGTTTGTCTCGTCAATTTGTGAGCTTTCCTCTAACGACATTATTCCTTAACGACTGTCTCATTATATGCGAATTGTTGTAATCTTATAGCTGCCAACTAAAGTTTAAAACGGAAAAAAAAAAAAAAATCTCAGTACCTTATTGTGAATCTTATCAGTCAATCAGATAAGGTGAGATATAGGATAAGAACAATTATAAGTGGTGATTGCTCAAGACCGTAATAGCCTAATTGCCCAAAGATCCAAGGTTTGAAAAATGCTAGCAACTTTACAAGCTAAAAGTGATTGAGGAGATCTTGATCTAATGACTAGAATTAAATTTTTTAAATTCAAATTCTCTTTCCTCCTCTCTACTTCTCATGGACCTGAGAGCAGGTTGTAACAAATAGTTTTCGAGATTTATGTTTGGCACATGAGAGTTTTTTTTTTTTTTTAAGGCACATGAGTGTTTATAATAGTATAATTAAAGAGGATTTCGATTACGGTTTTCAAAGTTAGACACATCATCAAAATATTTCCTAAAGTTTCAAGGACAATAATTTGATCCCTATTGTTTCTATTTTGGACTAATTTGGTTCTTAAAGTTCTAATGAAAAATATATATAATCCTTAACATCCTTAGTTTTACTCAGAACAAACAACCGATAAAATTTTACTGCTCGCTAATGACAACAATCTTGTGGATGTTAGTTAAAATAATAAATAAATTTCTCAAAATCATCCAAACAAATCATTCTTTGTCTTCAAGACAATTATTACTGTCAAAATTTTGGCAAATTGAAACTCCAATTAGCATTAGCATGGAAGTGAAAATAAGCAAGGAGTAGCACAGTTCATTCTACCTTTTTCTACTAAAATCCAAATGACTCTTATTTGACTTTCACATGGTCAAATTTTCTGCAAAATATCCTCATTAGGCCAAAAATTTTGTAAATTGTCATTTTATTATCAAGATTAAAAAAAATTAGGACCACATTGTTTTTGTTATTACTTTAGGAGCCACTTTGGTGCAGCTTCAAAACTTGCAGACATGATTTGCAATTCTCCCTAAAACGGAGGCCTTTAGGTTTACTACAGCAACCATTTCAAGGTTTTAGGAGCAAGAGCATTGCCCAATCTGCAGATAGAAAAGAACATAAGCTTTCAGCATTCCTTGATGGGTTGAATTCAGTGATGATTTCGGTGGGCAGAGTATAAGGGAGGGATTTCATCAGCAGCCTATCCGCAAAATGCCCATCTCAAAAGTTCAGGTTCTTTCTTGATTTTTCTTCTCATGCTTTCTTTGCTTGGGACTGCTCTACTGGTATCTCTTTACAATATTGTTATCAAATTGTACAATCAGTAACCTTCATGCCGGTTTTGTCTTCGAAAATGAAGGAATCCCTTTTAGTTTTAAGGCTTACAATGCCACAATTCTGAGAAATTCGAATAAATAAAGAAACCAAATGGCTGATCCTCCAGAAAAGAAGGTACTTAAGAAAGCCCCAGATGATGATACTATTGATAGGTTGAGTGCACTTCCAGACTGTGTTCTGCTTCACATTCTCTCACTTTTCAATACAAAAAACGCTGCAGCCACTTCAATTCTGTCCAGTAGATGGAAAAACCTTTTTGTTTTGCTTCCCGATATTGATCTCAGTTTCAGTGTGGATGATGATTCTTCTGACTGTGATAGAATGTTCTATGATTTTGTAAATTTCGCCAATAGAGTGATTGGAAAACAGAAAGATGCTCCTATTAGAAAAATTCGACTGTGTGAAGTGTTTTGTTGAAAGGTACAGGCTGGCCTTTGAGTCTCTGTTGGTGTCTGCTCTTGCTGCAATTTCTTCTTCCAATGTCCAAGAACTTGATATTTCTGTGATAATGGATAAAACAGTGGAACGATTTTCTGTATCTATTCCGCCTGCAATTTTTACATGTAAAACATTAGTTACATTATCATTAGACCTTGGCGTGGATTGGGTTGTTCCCAATCTAGTGTCTTTGCCAAATCTCAAAGTTATACACTTGGATGAACTCGGATTGGCAGATGAAGATTCTATTCAGAAGTTCCTTCATGGTTGTCCTTTGCTTGAAAAAATTGATGTTATTCTTATGGCCTTTTGACCATGAGGAGGAAAGTGAAGAAGATATTGAAGCTAAAGTTCTTGGTATCTCAAGTTCGTTGTTGAAAGAACTGGTGCTCTATGGGCATGAGAAAGTTGAATTTGAGTTCACTATTGCTGTGAAGTCCAACAATCTTGAGTGTTTGACGTGCTTCCTTGAGGGACAGCACAAACTTACAATAGACACCCGCATATCAAGTCTTTCAACATTTACAGTCATGGTCTTGAAGTGAACATCATTCAAAGCTTGATATGCGGGGTGTCTATTGTAAGTTTGTGCTGTCTCTTGAAGTGAACATCATTCAAAGCATGATGTTTCTTGACAAGGCAAAAGTGCAAGCTGAATTTCTCTATGGTGTGGGAACTGCAAGTGACTTATTATTATGTGCTCAGCATGCTTTCAAGTTTATGAGGGGGTTGTAAAATGTGAAATCACTTTATTTATTACAGAACATCCTCAAGGTATGTTTTTAATTTTCTTTCTTCTTGAATTTAGCTTTATTTTAGAGCTTTTCATTCACATTTTAATGGAAGAATCAGAAACTTGTCCTTGTCTAATTCTTCTTCTTATATGCATGAAGGCTCTTTATTTTTCTCAGAGAGAATTCCCAACTTTCAGTAACTTGAAGAAACTGGAGATTGGACCTTAATTGCCCTCGTGGCTGTATCTCAAAGGTGTTAGCTAGCTTATTTAGAAGTTCCCCTAATCTTGAAGTGCTTATCTTCAGCGAAGTATTTATGGAAGACATTGTTATTGCACTATTAATTGGATTATATTTTCCAGTACCTTATATACTTCATATGAACAAGTGTTGAAGAACTACTTTAGTCGAGAGCAGCAAGTTGATTCTGTTTTTTCTAAGGCTTTTCCACTAATATTTGTTGAACATCTTATGAAAGTAAAAATTTTTAAATTTAGAGCAGAGAAACATGAACTCAAGCTAGTAAGAGTATTTTTTGAAGAAAGGAATATCTTTAAAGAAGATGTCTCTCATTGGAGAGGCTTGGAAGTCTGTTGCAGAAGGTTGTGATAGGATATTGTCAGTCAAGAAGTGCTCAGAAGATTGCCAGATAGTGTTCAAAAGGTAACAGGATCGGATAAAAGATCCACAACTGCAAAAGGCGCTGAAACTCTCCCCATAACAGTATTTTCTTGGATATGCTTCCTGTTCTTTTTTTCCGCTTATGACTTAAATAGATTTGAAAGATGGTTGAACTGATGGTTAGGATAATCATTCGATTGTACAAGTAGAGATATGAAAATTCATCATGGGTGTACTTGTTCTTCTTGTGTCTCTTTTTCATTATGATCCACCTGTGTGTTTTGTTGGTGATGAGCCCACTAGCTGCTGCATGATTTCTTTATTAGGTAGACATGGTGTTTGAACATGTGGTATGCTTCTCTGTTAAATGATGAGGACAGCATTAATAGCATACTTTAAAGTTTTGGGTTCATACATATAAGCTTTTGGAGAAAAATGTTTATGCATATAATGATATAACAATTATGCGGTCATAATTAGAACTTCCTGTTTGGTAGTTCTCCTACATCATTCTATTACCTTTCCAGTTCTGCTCCTTTTCTTTCCAGTTTTTGAGCATTCTGTCTTTGCATCTTGTTTAATTGTCTCTTTCTTAAAGGTTCTTTTGCAAGTCTGTCAAGTATATTGTTATTCAATTGGTACAGTGCTTCAAAGTCACTTAGTTTGCCGTTTGCTGTCTTTTGTCCGAGTAATAATAGGAATATGTTCAACAAGTTTATATAAATTGGAGAGCTACAACATGTTGCTTTAACAAAGGTAAGCAATCACTAGATAACATATAAGACTAATGCAATCTATTTGACTAATTACTCAACTTGCTGGTTTGGACTCTTCCTTACTCCTAGGACTTATGAATGACACAGATCACTAGCAGATGCAGAAAGCATTAGTTCAGGACTGAATGAAACTGCTGCAGCATTTTCAGGAGGCTCAGATATGTTATTACGGTTTTGAAGGATAAGATCACTAGTTTTAATCACCATATGTTGATTTTAGGCCCTGAAATTGTTGGATCTCGAATTCTCGATAGGGATGTTAAAGTACTATGATCAAAGATTACTTCTGATTTACCTGTATGTAACTCCTTCAAAGTGTTAAAGAAATACTAATTCTGCATTTTGCTTCCAAATGGAAACTTGCAGGATTCTTGCAATTTGTGAACAAATCAAAAATTGCATTACAGATCATCTCAAAGTTATTTGTAAATCCCTCTTCATGACCCATTCATTTGAGAAGGCACTAATATCAACCCCATATTTCTGCTGTTACACCGTTATGGAGCACCCTCTGCGAAGAAAACGGCTCTCTAAAGTGCGACACAATTGAAAGATTTAGGTCATAGGTTGTGCAATAACATTTTCTTTCTCTCTCTCTCTAATCATATTTATTTTCAATGCAGTTGTGCAATAACAACTTGCAATTACTGTTTTAAGTTGGGTTTGCCATCGCAAACACTAGTTATTCAAATTCGCCCTGGTGATAACATTTTGGTAGCTGACTAATTGTTCTTATTGTCTTGTGATTCTATGAAAGTATTCTTTCGCAAGGATGCAATGCAAAGTTTTTTTTTTTTTTATCTATTTAAATGCAGGTTTGAGTTAAGATAATGGCTAAATAAAGCCTAAGAAATAAAGAAAAACAAATTACTAGTATTCTGGGGAAAGTAAAGCATTCCTCCATCATTGAAAAGAATAGTTAGCTTGAAAGCCCTACTCCCATCCTTAGTGAATTAGCGATCTCGAGATACTTTATCCAAAATGGCAAATAATGAGTCTTCGATTAATTAAAACTCTTGGATTCAAGTCATAGGAATTTGTGGATTTCAGTTTAATATTATACTTCATTAAGGATTGTCTCATTATATGAAGATTGTGGCATATTCTTATCGTTGCAACAAAACAGAAGGAAAAATTACTCAATCGAGCCTTGATCTTATTGCGTTTATTGTCAATGAACAAATAGGGATTACCGACCGTGCTTATTGTGGATTTAGATGATTAGAATCCATATTGGCCAAAGGTTCAAGTGTCCAAAATTTTTTGATAGGGTTGAAAGATATAACAAGACTGAAGTCGGTAACAGCATGTTCTTTTAGTTTGTTTACTAATTAAATAAAACTTTAATAGTCTTTTGTAATCTAAATATTTTGACCTCATTAGTTCTTTAACTAATCTAGTAAGACTTGAATAGCTTTTTTTTTTTTTTTTTAAAGAAAGTAGTAAACTCATCTCGATCTTGGCTTGAGAAAATAGCATGAAATTTATTGTTTACGTTTAAAAATTTTTAAATTACTCAAGGTCTATTCAAATTTAATCTGATAGCAAATCCTTTGAGTTCAATTCAATTTGTTTCGGATCAATTAAAAAGTAAATCACACTTGAACACATTTTCAAATTTGTTACAACAATCAAACGTAACAAAAGTTGAAATTGTGATGTTTCATGTAACTTGACTCATTTACATCTTTAATTCTTCACAATGCATGCTAAATTTTATACTTTATATGCACCCTTGAGGTTCTTAAAAGAAATAAAAAATAAAATATACTAAATACGAAGGTTGTCAATAGAGTCGGACCAACCCGAAAAGAGAAAGGGTCAAACTGACTATAACTTTGGGTTGGGCAGCTAATTAAAATGTGATCCAAGTATGGCCAGGCTAAGCCCAATTAAAGCTATATATATATATATACACACATATGTATACATATAATTTATATTTTGATTTGATCATTTTTTGTTATTATTTTTCATGTATTTTAAAAAAATTAGACGCAATTAGTGTCAGAAACTTTTGATATATGTACTTTTAACGAACTTTTTACTATTTATGCATAGTTTTAATATTTTAAATTGCAAGTTAACTTTACTACTTAATGATTATAGTAATTATATTAAAGAAATTAAGGAGTAACAAATGAATTTGGACTAAACCTGAATTAGATTCAAAATTCGAATGTATTATAAATCAAGTATGAACTTTACATACTAGATCCGAATCCCAAATATATTACTAGTTAGGTGAGTCGAGCTTGATTTATTAAAGTCGGACTTAGCTGAGCTCTACTAAATACTACGTATTACTTGGTACGCTAAATAGTTGCCTCGTTGCCTTTCCCAAACCAGCCCTTAAAAACTCCCCTTGTCTTCAACGGTTCAACCTTCTCTTGATTGGGGAAATCAGAAATGTTGAGATTTATAGCAGCAAGGATTTTGGAGCAAGAACATTTCTCATCTTCGAGAGGAAGAGTATACGAAGGGATTTCATCAACGGCCTAACCGCAAAATACCCACCCAAAAATGCAGGTTCTTGTTCGGCATTGATGGTAATGGTTTGATATTTTGGAATTGAAATTATATAGATTTACTATGTCTTCTGTATAAATGTCGATAGTGTGAATTGATTGCCTGGAAAGGACTAGGCGG
The DNA here is from genome assembly GCA_013103745.1 of Gardenia jasminoides. NCBI lineage: Eukaryota > Viridiplantae > Streptophyta > Magnoliopsida > Gentianales > Rubiaceae > Gardenia > Gardenia jasminoides. The sequence goes on along the minus strand of CM023099.1, from coordinate 4,865,241 downwards.
AGAAAGGTAGCTCATTTTGTACACATGGTGGTGTTGGTAGAGGGAGAGGAGTTGCAACTACTGTGGTGTTGATAGGAGGATCTTTAGTTTGCTAAGACTCCCAATTATAGTGGCATTTTAGACCTTTTACCTTTACTTTTTGATTACTTCATCAATAATTTTAATGATCATTAACAGTAGGGTTCATTAATTAAATGTTTGCTCATTAATTAAATCTTTTCTCATTCAAAGAGTGAGATTGTGATTTGACCAAACCTCAAGGTTTGATAAGTATTTTGACTGAATCTCAAGGAAAGTAAATATAATTAATCCTACTTTAAAAATTACTGGGGAGGAGACCACAGTCCCTCCCAATCCTTAAGAGTAAGATAAAAAGGACTAACACTATTTTATACCTATATTTTTTTACTTTGCATTTTAAACTTCAATTTTGAACACTTTAAACTATAAATTCTTAATTTTGAGCATTTTAACATCTAAAATTCCCAAGTTTGTCCCATTTATCTCCAATCAATAATTAGGTTCACAATATTAATGATTTAAAGGATAGCCAAAAATAATGAGAATATACCTTTTTATTTTAGATGGCAATCCCTTCACTCTTTTGACCACTTGTAGTAAATTATCATTAATTTATATGGCTTCAATCACTAATATTGCTAGTAAAATTAAATGACAAAAGATTGTGCAAATTAATAACAATGTATTAGTTTATTTTTGTTGTAATGCTGTTGCTCCTTTTAACCACTTTCAGCACATTATCATTAATTTGTTGGGTCCTCTAAACCACTAATTTTGCTAACATTGTTAATGATTGGATTTAAATAGGACAAATTTAAAAGTTTAGAGTGTAAAATGTCCAAAATTGAGAGTTCAGGGTGCAAAGTTTTTAAAATTAAAATTTAGGGTGCAGAGTGAAAAAAGAATATAAGTTTAGAGATGCAAAGTGTAGTTAGTCCAAATAACAAAAAGGAAACCTTTAAATTTGGGAAATTAAAAGCAAAACAGAAAAGGATCCTCTTGTTTTGACTTTCAACCCTTTAATTGGTGAATCAAACGATGCTTCATCCTTGAGAGATTTAGGGTTATTATGCATTAAGCTGATTTTCTTGCTTCTAAGCCGTTAATCAGAAGAATCAAACTCATAAAAGTTGAAGGTTATCTCAGTGTATTACTGCATTAATCTTTGAATATTTTTTAAGCCACGCTTTGAAGTTAGATTCGTCTGTCTTTTCTAGCTTATTCCAGGATTTCTTCCGAAGAGATCCCCTTTTGGTCTGAAAAATCACAACGCTCCTGGCTCGTGGCTCAGTTTTCGGAAATTGAAAACTTGGCAGCAGATGATCAGTTGAAGAAAGCATCCCCAACAATGGCTCAGGATCCTCGAGTTTTTAAGGCTCTTAAAACTAAAACCCCAAAAGATGAGGAAAGTGATAAGTTGAGTGCCCTTCCGGATGATATTCTTTGCCACATTCTGTCCTTTCTCCCTACCGAAACTGCTGCAGCCACATCAGTCCTGTCAAGCAGATGGAAAGATCTCTTCATGTCACTTCCTGTTATTGATCTCACAATCTCTAAGAACTGGGATGCGAAGATCGGGGAGCAGCGCAGAAGGGAGTTGTGTAAATTTCAAAATTTCCTATTTAGATTGATTTTTCTACGAAACAAGGCTCCAATTAGAAAATTCCGACTCTGTGTGTCACTGCCCTTGGTTGAAGATCTTCGTGAAGGGGTTTACTGGTTGATATCGAAAGTGCTTTCACGTCAAGTCCAAGAACTTGATATTTGTGTGCGAACAGATGCAGGATACAACACATTATATTCGCCTGATGTATATTTAAATCGGCCTGAAATATTCACATGTGCAACACTAACAACTTTGAAGATGACGGGGATAAGGGATGTTTTTGTCATTCTTCCCAATTCAGTTTCTTTACCGAATCTTAAGGTCCTGCACTTGGATAGATTCATATTAACAGATCAAGATTCCTTTGCACGGGTTATTCAGGCTTGCCCCTTGCTTGAAGAACTGCTTTTAAGATGGAGGTTTTGGAAAAATGAGGACAATGATCTCCATGTTTCTGCCCCTTTATTGAAAAAGCTTGTGCTTTCTTGTTACAAGGGCAGGTATTCTCTAATGGTGGAGTCCAGCAATCTTGAATATTTGGACTGCACTGTATATGGTGTGCTTAAATTTGTTATAAATGCCCCATATCTTAAGTATTTGAAGTATCAAGGTTTTCCCGTGAGAGTAGAATTTGTTCAAGATGCGAGAAACATTGTGAATGCGACAATAGCATTCGACTATATGCAAGGAGAGTTTGAAAGTACCCTCATGTTGCATCCTCTGCAACATTTGAATTCACTCAATGCTTTTGAGCTCATCACTAGTTTGCAATATGCGAAATCACTTTGTTTCCGGTCGGGCCTGAAGGTATGTTCAATTAACTAAAGCATTTCTTTTCAGTAAGAGTACCAAAAAAAAAAAAAAATCGTCATGCTCCCATAAGGATAGATTTGCTTTCCTTTTATGTTTGTTCCAAATTATAGGTTTATTTTCTTTTTCAAATGATAGTTATTTTGTGGGTTTAATAATATGCCCACAATTAATGTGCGTAATTATCGACAGTTACATTTTTGTTATCCATTTTAGTCAAATTTGTAACTTTAATTAAGTAAAGGCTTACATTGAAAAACTAAAAATGTAATAAATATTAAGAATGATTTGGTAATACAAGTAGGCCTATCTTTATAGGATTGAGGGAGTAGGTATTTTTCTATTCTGTGCACTAAACTAATTAGGACTTCATATGAGTAGAGTTGGTGTTTGTCTAGGCATGTACTACATTCTAGTTCATTTTTAATTTACTGTAAACTTATATGCACAATTGTATTCATATATTGAGTTGGTTTATGCAAAAATTTACATGTATAATAATAAATATACACCAAATCATATAAAACCAGACCTGCCCCAGAACTAGATAATCACACTAAAATAGTTGGCCTCACTTTGGGGTTTAATATTATATAGTTTGAACATGTAAAGACAGAATACATCTTCAACTCTCCCTTATCCTGAGTATCCTGCCCACCGAATAGAGTAATACATAAAAGTAAGTTTAAGCTTTTGGTGTGGGGTAATTTTTTTATTCTTCATCTCATTTTCTTGCAGATCCTCTACTATGCTGGACAATTCTTGCCTACTTTCATAAATTTGAGAAGTTTGGCGCTTGATGGCTCTATATACAGCTACCATTACAGTTCCTGGTGGTTGAATCTGATATCAAGATTACTGGAAAACGCCCCTAATCTTGAAGCACTAGATATCGTTTCCTCTGTGAGTTTCTTTCTTCGTGTGCTGTTTAATTTATTTCTCTTCCAAATAGTTCATAGCACTGTCTTCTGCAGTTCCTAATATTTGCAAATGTACAGGTGTTCGACTACAAATTTAGCGTGGAACAACTGGGGATATTTCTGCGAACGGCCTTTCCAGCATGCTCCATTCGACATCTGAGGGAGCTGAAAATAATCTTAGTGGATGATCAGGAATTTGATCTCAAGCTAGCTGAACATTTTCTGGAGGTTGGAGAATCTCTAAGGAAGATGATACTTCGTGGCATGAAAGGTTGGGAGTTTGGTCCTGAAGTTTACAACCGGATAACGTCATTCAAGAAGTCTTCCAAAAATTGCAGGATTGTGCTCGAATATTAGAAGAGTGAGAAGGAAAATAGATATAACTAGAATAAGGGATACCAGAATTTTATTATCTCCCACTTTTTTGCTTCATTTATATTTTCTAATTACCTCCAACCATCTTAAGGTAGAATCATATTAGTCCCACAATTAATATAGGACCATTTGAGTATATCTTATATTTACAATTTGAATTAAGTCCCGTCCATCTCGTTCATTTAACATATCTTACTTTACTATTGCTCATTAATAATAACTTTGTTTGTGTGTTATTGTTGTTTCATTTTTCATCATATGATAATGGTTTGATATTTTTGAATTAAAATTATCCAGCTTTACTATGTTTTCTGTATAATGGTTGATAGTCTAAATTGATTATCTAGAAATGGGTAAATGGCGAGGGGTAGGCCATTTCGTACAAATGGTGGTGTTGATGGATGGAGTGGAGTAACTACTGTGGTTTTGATGCAAGGATCTTTAGTTTGCTAAGATTCCCAGTTACAATGGCATTTTGGACCTTTTGCAATTACAAACAGCAAGGGTCCATTAATTAAATGTTTGCTCATTCAAAGAGTGAGACTGTAATTTGATCAAATCTCAGGGTTTGATAAGTATTGACTAAATCTCAAGGAAAGTAAATATAATTAATCCTAGTTTAAAAAGATTAGCCTAAAAGAGTATATCCGTGAGTTGTAGTCCTAGAAATCCAGTCCCTCCCGATCCTTAAGAGCAAAATTTTGAAAAGTTGAAAATAAAAAGACTAACTCTATTTTACACCCCTAAATTTGTATTTTATTTTGTTTTGTACTTTAAACTTCAATTTTAAATACTTTGTATCGTAAATTCTTAATTGAAGATATCTACACTCGAAGTTCTCAAGTTGCCCAATTTATATCCAATCAATAATTATATTTACAAAATCAACGAGTTAAAGGATAATGAAAAATTAATGATAATGTGCCATTTTATTTTAAGTATGGTCCCTTAACTCTTGACCACTTTCAGCATATTGTCATTGATTTATACAGCTTCAATCACCAATATTGCTAGTCAAATTAATGAGATAATAGATGGTGCAAATTAATGACAATATATTATTTTATTTTTATTATGATGTTGTGGCTTCTTTTGACTACTTTCAGCATGTTATTATTAATTTATTGGATCCTCTATGCCTCTATTTTTGTTAAAACTATTATTAATTGGATTTAAATGGGACAAATTTAAGAGTTTACATTGTAAAATATCTAAAATTGAGAATTTATGGCATAAAGTGTCTAAAATTAAAATTTAGGATGCAAAGTGAAAAAATGATACGAGTTCAGTGGTGCAAGATGGAGTTAGTCCAAATAAAAAAGGGAACCCTTTAAATTTGTGGAAATTAAAAGAAAAACAGGAAAGGTACCTCTTGTTTTAATTTTCAACCCTTTAATTGGTAGAATCAAGCAATGCTTCATCCTTGAGAGATTTAGGGTTATTGTGCATTTAGCTGATGGCCTTGGTTTTAAGCCTTTAATTGGTAGAATCAAACTCATAAAAGTTGAAGGTTATCCGAGTATATTACTTCCTTGCTCTTTGATTTTTTTAAGCCACTCTTTGAAGTTAGATTTGTCTTTTCTAGTTTATGCCCGGATTCTGAATTCGTGTTTTCTAGGTTATGCCCCGGTCCCCTCAGAAGAGATCCTTTTTGGCGTGAAAAACAGAATCCTCCAGGCTCGTGGCTCAGTTCTCAGAAACTGCAAAATTTACAGCAGAACCAGTTCAAGAAACCATCCCAACAATGGCTCATCCTCGAGAATTTGAGGCTCTTAGAAGTAAACCACCAAAAGATGATGAAAGTGATAAGTTAAGTGCCCTTCCGAACGACATCCTATGCCACATTCTGTGCTTTCTCCCCACAGAAACCGCTGCAGCCACATCAGTCCTGTCAACCAGATGGAAAGATCTTTTCATCTCACTTCCTGTTATTGATATCACAATCTCTAACAATCGGGGTGCGAAGATCTTGGAGTATTGTAAATTTTATGATTTCCTATTTAGATTGATTTCTCTACGAGACAAGGCTCCAATTAGAAAATTTCAACTCTATGCGGCGCTGCCCTTGCTTGAATATTTTGGTGACGCGATAGATTGGTTGATAACGAAAGTGGTCTCGCATCAAGTCCAAGAACTTGATATTTGTGTGCCAAGAGATGCAGGATTATATCAGCCTGAAATATTCACATGTGCAACACTAACTACTTTGACGATGACGATGAAAAGGGATGTTGATTTCATTCTTCCCACTTCAGTTGCTTTACCGAATCTTAAGGTCCTGCACTTGGATGGATTCATCTTAATAGATGAAAATTCCTTTGCACGAGTTATTCAGGCTAGTCCCTTGCTTGAAGAACTGTTTTTAAGATGGAGTTTTGGGGAAAATAAGGACATGGATCTCCATGTTGCTGCCCCTTTGTTGAAAAAGCTTGTACTTTGTTGTTACAAGGGTAGGTATTCTCTAATGGTGGAGTCTAGCAATCTTGAATATTTGGACTGCACTGTATATGGAGTGCTTAAATTTGTTATAAATGCTCCATATCTTAAGTATTTGAAGTATCGAGGTTATCCCGTGAGAGTAGAATTTGTTCAAGACGCGAGGAACATTGTGAAGGCGACAATAGCATTCGACTATGTACAAGAAGAGTTTGAAAGTACCCTTGTGTTGCCTCTTCTGCAATATTTGAAATTACTCAATGCTTTTGAGTTTATCACTGGTTTGCAATATGCGAAATCACTGCGTTTCCAGTCAGGTCTGAAGGTATGCTCAACTAACTAAAGCATTTCTTTTCAATAAGAATACCCGGAAGAAACAATTTCCTTGTCCTCCCCATAAGGATAGATTTATTTTCCTTTTGTATTTGTCCCAAATTATAGGTTTATTTTCTTTTTAAAATGATAGATATTTTGTCAGTTTAGTAATATGTCCATTTTAGTCAAATTTGTAACTTTAATTAAATAAAGCATTACATTGAAAAAAATAAAAATGTAATAAATTTTAAGCATGATTTAGTAATGCAAGTAGTCCTATCTTTATAGGATTGAACGAGGAGGTCTATTTCTCTTCTGTGCACTAAGATGATTGGGACTTGAGACAAGTAGAGTTGGCGCTGATCTAGGTATGTACTACTGTTGTAGTTCATTTTTAATTTGTTATAAAACTTATATGCACAATTGTATTCATACATTGAGTCGGTGTATACAAGTAAAATTTACATATATAATAATAAATATATACCAAATCATGTAAAACCAGACCTGCAGCTGATCTAGATAATCACACTAAAATGTTTGGCCTCACTTAGATGTTTAACATTATGAATTTTGAACGTGTGAAGAAAAAATACATCGTGAACTCTCCCTTATCCTGACTATCCCGCTCACCGAATAGAATAACACATAAAAGTAAGTTTGAGCTTTTGGTTTGAGGTATTTTTTGATTCTTCATCTCATTTGCTTGCAGATTCTCTATTTTGCTGGACAATTCTTGCCTACTTTCAAAAATTTGAAAAGTTTGGCCCTTGATGACTCTATTTACAGCTACCATTACAGTTCCTGGTGGTTGGATCTGATATCAAGATTGCTGCAAAACGCCCCTAATCTAGAAGCACTCGATATCGTTTCCTCTGTGAGTCTGTTTCTTCTGTGATTCAATAACGTGTGCTCTTTAGTTTCTTCGTCTTACAAGTACGTAGTTCATGGCACTGTCTTGTGCAGTTCCTAATGTTTGCAAATGTATAGGTGTTCGACGACAAATTCAGCATAGAACAGCTTGAGATATTTCTGCGAAGGGCCTTTCCAGCATGCTCCATTCGACATCTCGGGGAGCTAAAAATAATCTTTGTGGATGATCTGGAGTTTGGTCTCAAGCTGGCTGAATATTTTCTGGAGATTGGAGAATCTCTGAAGAAGATGATAGTTCGTGGAAGCATAAAAGGTTGGGAGTCTAGTCCTGAAGTTCACAACCGGATAGTTTCATTCAAGAAATCTTCCGGAAATTGCAGGATTGTGCTCGAATCTTAGATGAATGAGAATACATACATATATATAACTGGAAAAAGGGATACCAGAAGTTTAATATCTGCCTCTTTTTTGCTTCATTTATATTTTATAGTGATAGATGCAACTTAAAGCAAAAGAAGTTGCAACTGAAATAATTTATTTGGTGCCATTTCCATAGCTGATACTTTTCCAAAATCAATTAATATCAGAACAATAATCTCGGGTTGTGCCTTGGGTTCAATATCACTTCCAGAATTAACTTGACATTATCTTGATTTTTACATTGTAGTCCATCGTCTTGAGTTGGGCTCAATTTCACTTGCGTTGTATTGCTTCGTTTTCATAGATTGGTATTGTTTGGAAGAGCATTGCCAACATGAACATGGATCCTGGGAAGAAATGAACCGGCACCTGCATATATGGGCCCAAAATGCAATGCTAGAACGAGCCGAAGGAAAATCCTATTCACCATGGTTTGGTTCATCATGGTAACTTACGATTTTAGTTGAAAAACATATATGTATACAAGAGCAGTCGTGAACCAAGCTGAGTCATAGATATATATCTATGTCAGCTCATATGAGATTGTGAAAACAGGTGTGACACAAATGCAAAACAACTCCTGAAGGAAAGTTTTAAACAACCCTCAAAAAAAGAAGAAAAAAAAAAAGAGGAAAGTTTTAAACACAGCAATACAAATGTTAGATTAAACACAACAATCCAAATTTTAGATTAAATGGTCTCATTTGGATTGCCAAATTTGAATTTTTAATAGAAAAATAAATTATAACGATTTGATATATATGAGATAAAAAAAAGTTTAAAAATTATGATTGTAAAAAATATAAAATTTTTCTGTGAAAAACTTCAATCCAAACAAGAAGATTGTGGAATATCTTATGGGCTTAATGACACATATCACCAACTATTCACTTTAACATAAGTTTCAAGGACACCGAATAAGAAATCATTTTCTTTAACCAACCAAAGGACATACGTTACCATGCAAATGCTCCTGTAATGATTTGTCCTAAACAACAGATTTATCTTTTCTAGCCAACCAAAAATGGCAAAAAAAAAAAAAAGAATCAAACTTTAACAGTCTTTTGTAATCTAAAAATTTTAACCTCATTAGTTCTTTAACTAATCTAGTAAAACTTGAATAGCTTTTTTTTTTTTTTAAGGAAATAGTAAACACATCTCGATCTTGGCTTCAAAAAATAGCATGAAATTTATTGTTTACGTTTAAAAATTTTTAAATTACTCAAGGTCTACTCAAATTTAATCTGATAGCAAATCCTTTGAGCTCAGTTCGGTTTGTTTTTGTTCAACTAAAAAGCAAATCACACTCAAACGCATTTTCAAATTTGTTACAACAATCAAATGTGACTAAAGTTCAAATTGTGATGTTTTGTATAACTTGACTTGTTTACATCTTTAATTCTTTACAATGCACACTAAATTTTGTACCTTATATGCAACATTGAGGTCCTTAAAAAAAATAAAAATAATAAAATAGACTAAACACGAGGATTGTCAATAGGGTAGGGCCAATCAGAAAAGAGAAGGGGCCATACTAACTATAACTTTGGGTTGGATAGCTAATTAAAATGTGATCCGAGTGTGGGAGCTCTACAGGCTAAGCCCAATTAAAGCCCAATATATATATAAATAATTTATATTTTGATTTGATCACATTTTATTATTATTTTCCACGTATTTTTAAAAGAATTAGATGCAATTACCATTGGAAACTTTTGATTTATGTACTTTTAACGAACTTTTTACTATTTATGCATAGTTTTAATATTTTAACCTGCAAGTTAACTTTACTACTTAATGATTATAGTAATTATATTAAAGAAATTAAAGAGTAATAAATGAATTTGGACTAAACCTGAATTCTGAATCAGGTTCAAAATTCGAATGGATTGTAAGTCAAGTATGAACTTTACGTACTATATCCGAATCCCAAATATATTACCGGTTAGGTGAGTCGACTCAGATGACCAGTTGACAGCTCCACTAAACACTACGTGTTACTTAGTACGCTAAATAGTTGCCTTTCCCAAACCAGCCCTTAAAACTCCCCTCGTCTTCAACGGTTCAACCTTCTCTTGATTGGGGAAATCAGAAATGTTGAGATTTATAGCATCAAGGTTTTTGGAGCAAGAACATTTCTCATCTTCGAGAAGAAGAGTATACGAAGGGATTTCATCAACGGCCTAACCGCAAACTACCCACCTGAAAATGCAGGTTCTTGTTCGGCATTGATGGTTTTGGTCTTCAGAAAACCAGGTTCTTTCTTGATGTTTTCTCCTCATATCTTCCCTATTTGGGAAGCAATGCTTCGTTAGTGTCCTTTGACTAGTCCATTATGCAGTTATCCATTTAGTACCTTCGATGCCCGTAGTTATCTGCAAAAATGCAGAAATCCCTTTTACTTTTAGGCCTCTAGATTTCGCGGAATCTCCAGAGCTGCTGTTTGTATAGTGAAAGGTTGAAATCGAGAAAAGTAGTGATGGCTGATCCTCCAGAAAAGAAGATGCTTAAAAGAATCCCAGATGGTGATGATATGGATAGGTTGAGTGCACTTCCGAACTGTGTTCTGCTTCACATCCTTTCGCGTTTCACGACAAAAGTTGCCGCAGCAACCTCAATTCTGTCCACTAGATGGAGGGATCTTTTTGTTTCTCTTCCTGACGTTGATCTAAGTTTCCGTTTCATTAGTGATGCTTCTGGCCGTGATAGATTGCTCTCTGATTTCATAGATTTTTCCAATAGAGTGCTTCGACAGCGAAACAAGGCTCCAGTTAGAAGGATTTCAGTCGATGTGATGCATTTTGTTAAAAGTTACCGCCTGGCTTTTGAATCATTGTTGATATCTGCTGCTGCTGCCCTTTCTTCTTGCAATGTCCAAGAACTCTTTATTCGGGTTCAAATAGATAAAACAACGGAGCGATTTTCTGTACCTATTCCACCTGGACTTTTTGCATCTAAAACTCTAGTTCATTTAGCAGTAAGCTTTGAGGTGGATTGGAATGTTCCCGATTTTGTTTGGTTGCCAACCCTCAAGTGTATTCACTTGTTTGAATTCAGATTGGTAGATGAAGATTCTATTCCGAGGCTTCTTCGAGGTTGCCCTTTGCTTGAAGAACTGATGTTACGCGTGAAAGAGAATGAGAGTGAAGAAAGCATTGAAGTTGAAGTTCTTCATATCTCGAGTCCCTTGTTGAAAAGCCTGGTGCTCTGTTGGCATGAAAAAGTTGAATCAGAGTTCACTGTTGTTGTGAAGTCGGAAAAGCTAGAGTTTTTGCTGTGCTCCCTTGGGGGACAGCATAAAGTTACCATAGATGCCCCAAATCTGAAGTCCTTGCAGGTTGAAGGTCATGTACTTGAAGTACACATAAATCAAAGTCTAGCATCTATTGATACGGCATCAGTGCGAGCTGACTTTCTGTCCAATGTGACAAATCACGGTGACATATTTTTAGGTGCTCAGCATGTCTTTAAGTTTATTAGTGGGTTGCAAAATGTAAAATCACTTTGTCTGTCAGAGAACATTCTGCAGGTATGCTTTTTTATTTTTTGGTCTTCTTTAATTTGGCTTCATTTCGGTGCTTTTCCTTGAAATTTTGTAAGAAGAACTGGAACTTTGTTCTTACCTAGTTCTTCTTCTTATACGGAGCAAGGCTCTCTATTTTGCTCAACCAATATTGCCAACGTTCAGAAACTTGATCGAGCTGGAGCTTGTGCCTTTTTATGGCCATTCTTTTCCGCGTAGCTGGTTACAGGTCTTAACGAACTTATTTCAAAGTTCCCCTAGCCTTGAAGTGCTCATTTTCCGTGGGGTAAGTTATGTTGGACATTTTAGTGTCAGAGTTGATTGCATTATTTTTTGCAGTCCCTTATATACTTTATATGAACAGGTGTTCAAGAACTACTTTGGCGAAGATGAGGAATTCGCTTCTGTTTTTCCGCAGGCTTTTCCACGAACTTTCATTGAACATCTTAAGGTAATGGAAATGAATAATTTTAAAGGGGAAGAACATGAATTCAAGCTGGTAGAATATTTTTTGAAGAATGGAAAATCTTTGAAGAAGATGGCTCTTGAAAGAGAGGAAAGAGAGGCTTGGAATTCTGTACCAGAATATTGTGAGAGGATATTGTCATTCAAGAAGTGCTCAGACGATTGTCAGATTGTATTCAAAAGAAGTGGGATCATATTTCGTACCTGAAATTATGAAAGTTGATGAAACTATCTCCTTGAAGTATTCTTTAGCAGCAAACTGATAAGCATATAATTCAACTGTAGAACAAGAAATTTTGACTTCACGGATATAACATCTTTGACCCAAATATTTTGTGTAATTGGACTCTAGTCTAAAGTTTAGTGTTAATGCCCTGGGAAGGAGTAACAGCTGAGTAGATTTACAGTCTGTATGAGAATCTTCTGTTTAAAAGTTTTCCTGAATCAGTCAGTTACTCTTTTTTTCTTTTTTTCCTTTTTTTTTTTAAAAAAATTTTGATTGTGATGACCCCTGGATGTAGAAATGTCAGCAAGTTTTCAAGAGAATGCCAGTTTCTCTTTCAGGTTCTTCTCGGTGAAGGCCTAAATAATTAATCAACAATCAAGGATAGATCTGAATATGGTTAAACATGTGATTGGGATCCTTTATGACTGCAATTGCTAGTGTGTTTGGTTGGAGTGACTAGTTCATTGTTAATTTCCTTAAGCAGAATTTTCATTTAATGGGATATGATAGTGGGGGACAACCTGTAGTATGGAAATATGGTGAAAGGTATTATATCATACTTGGGAAATGACAATGATTAGGACATATAGGTCTATGTTCCTACACAGATTTTTCAGTCCACAAGCAGCATTTCTTCCTTTTACTTTGCCTTCCTTAATTTGAAGCTTTTTATTCAAGTTACATGAGTATAGGACTTCATAATTGTAAGAAGTCAATTGTTTTATTCTTCGTCTCATTTGTATGAAGGTAGTCCATTACTCAAGTTATTGACTTCCAAAAAAATTGACCATTCTGTTCCTTGGAACCTCTCATTATTATCTTTATGCGCATGCATGTTTGTGGAAGATGTTCCCAAGCTTACTTCATGCGACTCCTAATCTTGAACTGCATATCTTTCATCTAGTAACTCATGACTATCTGTTTGGATATGGAATTAATTTCAGCATCAGTTGCACTAATTAATTTTAGTAATCATATATGTGACTAGGAAAAACCTCAGAGGGATGGAGGAGTTTGAGTTTGTCCTGCCAAAGGCTATTTAAATAGGCTTAGGAACAACCTCAGAGGGATGGAGGAGTTTGAGTTTGTTCTGCCACAGGCTATTTAAATCGGCTTCTTTAAACATCATTGGAAGACAGATATCATGACCTTTATAGAGGATGGATAGGAACTTAGGGCAGTTGATTTTGCTGGAAAAATTGCAAATATTTGATTGGAGATGACTTTTGGTGGAGATATAGAGCTTTTCTAAGTATTCATTAGAAATGTTACCTTGGGATTTTGACAAATTGTGTCTGATAGGAAGAAAGAATGGAATTAAGCAGCATTTGGCGAATTGTGACTGCGATTGGCTTTTTCTTTTCTCTTTGTTGGGTGGGGGAGGGTATGGTTGTTGTTCTGTTGCAGTTGGTATGACTTGTCTGGTGGTATTCACTTGTTAACATTCCTATGAGGTTTATGCTGCTTGATATTCTACCTTATGACCCATTACATTTTGGGTTTTGATTGTGAAGACCAGATTAATAGTCAGCTGTACATTTATGAAGTTCAACCTGAATTCATATGTGGTGCTATTGTCAATATTTTTTGGAAGTAGTTCTTAAAGTGATACATCTGTTAAATGTATATGATGTTTTGTGTGTATATAGGAAAAAATGAAAGAAATTTAAGAAAAACACCCAGTATCAGTTTTCTCAGTCTAAGAGTGGCTACACCTATCACAGTTATTTGGCACTTAGCAGCAGCAGGTTTCTATACCTTGACATTGTTTATCTTTTCAGTCATACATCAGTTGATACCAGACATAGAATCTCATATTTTCTGGTTTATAGATGCACATGGATGTGACATGAGGAGTAAATTATCTGGTTGAAAGGTAGCATTAAAGCTCCTGGGAAAAGAATAACTTTGCAAAATTTGTCAGTTCCAAAAGTAAGGAGGCTTTTACATAGTATTCTTGTATTTCTACTCTTATAGCACTCTACTCTTATGCTCCTTGGCCTTTGCTGGTAATTTGTATTCTTTTGTCAGAATATTTAAAGAAAACTATTCAAAATGTTTAGACTAATTTCAGAGCTACATCATGCTGCTTTGACAAGTTACAGAAATCACAAGATATGTTTGGAAACAACATAACCTACCAACAAATTATTCAACTTGATGGTTAATTTGGACTCTCCTTGAAGATTTTTTCAGGAATCAGAACACCAGCAGATGCTGAAAGTACTGATTCAGGACTGCATGAAACTGCTGGAGTTCTTTCAGGAGGTTCATTTATGTTTTTACCATCTTGAAACATTGTACGATTTTCAATGTTACATTAAGTAGAGTTGTACCATGCGTATTGGAGTTGGCAGTCATATCTACTTTGGTCCTCCCGTGTTGCCCTGAAAATGGTAAATCTTGATAGGATGTGAATTGGTTTAGGATCAAAGATGCACCTCCTGACTTGCATGCATATTAACTGCTGTGGTCTGTTTTTATGGAATACTTACCAAATCTGCTTTTTGCTTGAAATGAATCTTGTTACATGACAATTGTTGATCAAAAATTGTCAGTGTAATCTCTGTGAACGGATCATTCCTCTAAGAACTCAATAGAATTTGCCCCATTTTTAGTGCCAGTGTACAATTCGGTATCAGCTGTTGAAGAATATTGCAGGAACTTTCATCCTTATTACATGGGCAGAAGGGAGTACCCTCTTTAGCTGAATTACATAGTAGATGATCTTCTCTACCTCCGTTTCTCCCTATCTCACCTCTTCTGTGTCTGTCCATGTCAGCAACAATCCAACCAAGCAGTCAGAACACAACTGCAGGTAGGAAAGAAATGACCTTTAGCAAGAATACTGAAGTGTAATTGGAACTCCTAGTTTTGGAGCTGCAAATTTAGTATCTATTGGGTACCTTGTGCAATCCTTTTCTCTTCTTTCTTTTGGGGTTACAATATCAATAACAAAGCTGTTCTTTTGGTGTTATTTTCTATTTGTAAAAGGTCCATTTCTTTTTATTATATCATATTACGCGAGAAGCAAATCATGAGGCAGAATCTAATATAAGATGCATTCATGACCCTCTTAGATTGAACGCTTGCACAAAAACCTGCGAACTTTTCTAGTCTGTTGCTTGTTGGGTTCTCTTTTCCGTGACCAGTGCCCAATCTTAGGAACAATCTTAGAATTCCTTTGTTTTTGTTTTTGTTTTTTGTTTTTTTTGGAAAGCTATTCTGAGTACATTTGCTAGTTGTTCTATATGCAAGACGAGGAAAAAGAAATATCCACTTCTCTCCCTGACATGGTAATTTATCATTCCTATTGGAAATGTGTTTAAGATTTAGTTTGAGCATGCATTAACAGCTACTTAGTCAATTCATGATTTACTTGTGTGAGAGTACAAAATGCTCTAAAAGGTCATAATGTCAACACTCGTAATCTTCAAGGCATTTGCTAAAAACAAGTTTGAGAGCCTTGTTTTGACAGATAATCCTCAAGGCAGTTCGTTAAAACAAGTATTGCTTTTGTAGTTTCCTTCGGCATATGAGTTTCATTTGCTTCAGTTTCGTACAAAACCTTGACATCTACAATTGTCTCTGATTCGCCAACTGCATTAAATTGTACCACAGTCGTGTAAGAAGTGAACCCATGATTCAGTTATCCACCTTCGATCACTTGCAACCCAATCTGGTGCAGGGACTCGTCCAATATGGCAACCTCTTCATTCTGGAATCCAAGACTTCATTTTTCTAAATGCATTGATTGGAAATTGCAGCATCAACATGGTCAACTGGTAGGCTAATAACAAAAATGTACCATAACAAAACAAAAAATGTACAGAGGAGAAGATTTTATAATTATTATTATAAAAAGGATCAACAGTGGTTCCTTACTTACCGTTTTGATAACTATGAAGCCCTTTTAACCAATTACACTATGCTTCATTGCCACAGGGAGAAGATAAATGCTAAGATGTTGAACTGAAATTGGGACTTACCAGAGCCAAGGTTGATGAGATAAACAGTGCCAACACTGCGAGATTGGGAACCATTTTTGGAAGGGCCAGGCTCATTTCTTTTGCAAAAATCCTCCATAGTGCTTCAAATCCGACCCCAATCTTCGCTTGGCTCTTTTCTTCCTTCATCACTGGCTCACTGCTATTCTTTAGTTGAATACAGTCAAACTATGAACATTAGAATGCCAATAAGTACAAATTTATAATAGCTTAAGGGGACAAAATGACACTATGGCATCTTTGGTTGTACGGAAAAATATGGAACCAAGATGCCTAGGCCCTCCTATGACGTTATACCATATTTTCTAATGCAACAGGAAAATAGTAGGACAAAAACTAAGATTGGCTGCATTCATGACCTCTTAATTTCTACACTTCCATAAAAATCTATGAACTTTTCATACTAGTGAGCCTGCATAATCTGTTGGAATTCTGTAGCTTAAAAATCAATTTTACCGAGAGCTTTAAAAGTGATTTTAAAATAGCTTCTTTGTTTATAAAAAAAAAAAAATAAAGTTTCACTATATTTCTTGTCTATTATTGAAACACAATCCAAATTCCATGATCATACAATATCCAATGCAAAAAATGTACTCAAACAAATATGTCATAAAAACATGTGGCCGAATAATAGATATAAGTACATTTTTAAAGAACTCTAATAAGTGTGTTTTATGATAAGTAACTATATTTGTAAACATGATTAAATAAATTTTCTTTTGTTGGTTTAAGGGATCTCAAGCCTTACAAGAACTTACTGTATAGGTACTACAAATATTCTTACTAGTGTTACTCCCTGTTCTCCTAAATGGGCCATGCGGTAAGGAAAAGAAAACTAAGAATAGGCTTTCTGTAAACTGAAACAATGGGAAAGAAACATTTCAATTGGCTTACTGGATTTGTTGACTCAAAGGCCTAGCCTTATACTCATGATTTGCTATGGGTCCAATTATGTGAATTTCAATAGTGGTGAAAATGTCAGATTTCATACCCAATTTTTTTTTTTTCCCCTAAGTTGTGCACCCATTTGGTCCATGCACTTTTAATCAAAATACATTTAGTATGTGAATTATTAATTTTTTTTATCAATTTTGTCCTCAAATCGGAAATTAATTTCCCAATCCCACCCGAATTCTAACCAGTACTCTTCAATTTTTCTTTTCTTTTTTTTTTTTGGAAACTTCCTCATCTGGCACTCTCTCTCTTTTGTGTTCTGAATGAGAGGTGCTCTGCTAAGCCACTGGTCAGTCCAAAAATTTATTATTCTACCATTCCCCGCTTTCCATTTTTTTCAGCAACTCCGCAACTTCTACCATGCTTTTCCAAGTATAGGATTGCCCAGTCTTCCTTTTGAATGCAGCAATTCCCTCTTCGTTGTTCTCGTACTTTCCAATCACTGAGCAAGTACATATGCTTGGAGCAGCTGAACTTAATTAGAGCGATCACAATTTGCAATTGAGACGATAATCCATATGCAATTTCATGGAGTCCTGAAGCAAATGGCATATTTTCTACTTCCTTAGTGTATGAACTAGAGGGGAACCAGGTCAATAACAGTGAACAAAATATAGCATGGGAGAGGCTATGGAAGCTTAAAGACCCTTGTAGATGGCAGTTTCTGATGTGGATAGTAAGACATGGAAGATTGACGACAAATGTGGAAAAGCAAAAAGCCATCTGCGCCCTACTCCCAAATGTGAGATATGTGGAAAAAGAAATGAAACTGCACTTCATGCGTTGAGAGACTGTGACTGGATTAATGGAATATGGAAAAGCATGGTTTAGAGAGGACAAATGGAGAGTCTTTAAATCCAAGGATTTAATTGAATGGTTAGATTGGAATGTCAAACAAAGAAATATTGGGAGAAACAAGGCCGTGTTTAGGCTAATGCTTTTTTAGCCGGTGGTGTATTGGGCTTGAGCAGCAAGGAATGAGAAGGCCCACACAGGGTAAGACAAGAAAATAAAGGTTAGCAAGCTATTGAAGTATAAAACCTCAACGGTAGCCAGAAGGAAACAAGGAAGCAAATAAAATATATTAGCTGGAAAAATCCACAGCAAGATTGGGTAAACCTGAATGTGGATGGTGTTGGATCCTTAATCCAACGTTGGACTTATATGTAAATAATTATGTATTGCAGGCTGTTAAATAAAGTTAGCCCAATTAAGTGGTCTACTATGGCTTGGGTTTTAATGTATCTAATAGGGTGTGGGCCTTTAATGTGTAGAGACTTAAGGGGATTTCCTATTTCAATGATGGGCTGAAATAGGGTTTCCAACAGGTAACAGGAAAGTTATCTATAAATAGGGTTATGGTCCCCAGGTCACACGTAAACCTAGCCGTCATATTTTCTAGATATCCCATCCTCTAGAAATAATACATAGAGAGAGACTAAAAGCTCCCTCAAGAGGAAGAGTGAGTACGTGTAGATCTGGAAGGCCACCCCACCCCAGGATCTAAAGGATTCGTCAAGTACTCAGTCAATATGAATTCAGGTACGCTTCCGCAATAGTACTTGTTGTAACTGTATTCAAATATCTGATATTGGGATCCTGGATTAAGTTCCTACAAGTGGTATCAGAGCACCCAATATCAGGTTTTGAATCACCAAAGTTTTGAATTTATGATTTTTGTTGGAGTTATTCATGATTATACTATGAATTAGCTTTGATCCAATGCGATGGAATAAGATAGAACTCATGTTCTAGTTTCGGACCTGCGATTTCTAAGTTGATTCATATGTACGGCCTTTCGTATGATTTCTTCGATCATGTGGCTTTCCCGATTCCTGTCGCACGTCATGCATATTAGTGCCTTGGACTTTGCTTTTGGTTTATGCTTGTTGGATTAAGGAAGTCTATCTGTTTCTTGTTTCGTTTCTTTTGGTTTGCAAGAAATTGACAAACGAAATACGCATGGGACCCGCATGTCCATTGGCCTTCTTGTTGCATGGACCCGCATGTCTCTTGGCTTGCTTGTTGCATGGGACCCGCATGGGATCTTGGTTGTATTATCTTCATGTAATCCTGCTTCCGCATGCACATGTAATTGTCCAAGTTTCATGATTGTTACCCGAAATAAATTGCAATCAAGCACCATCCATACGAATTCATGTGTTGCTTGTTTGGTTAATTGACATTGCTTGCGGCTTTCTTGCTTCCGCAGATTTAAGGTTAAAGTGATGAAATTTTAGTAATTTCTTCATGTTAAGAAAATTAGGATTTCTTAATTAAAGTTAATTAAGCCTTATAAAGTCAAAAAGGTTGGCCCACCAAATATATGGTCTTATAAAGCTTTTATGGACTTTAATAAATTATGGGCTTAAATGGTCAAATTTTGGGTCCAAATTATGGATATGGATATTTGATCCAATAAGTTTGACCCAATTGTATGGTTTGACCACCTTTGACTAAGGTTGATTTTGGCCTAAAATTTAGTATAATTTTAAATTTGAATATTGGTAAAGTTGTATATATATATTTTGGGATAAATTTAATTGACACAACATGTCACCAAAGTGACCTCTCTTGTGGAAATTAATTTATTCTAAAATATAATTAGTTGTGTATTTGTATTTTGTGAATATTGATCGGCCCAAAGGAAGGCCAATATTTAACAAATTGCATGTGCACTTGTGGTAATAAATACGTGATGATTATTTGGATTTTACATGTGAATTATAAATTGGCCCAAAGGAAAATTTATTTTTCGACATGTATTTATTGTCAAGTGTTTATTATTACACCAAGATATCACTAGAAGTTAGTATTTTTGTCCAAAGACAGAATATTAATGGAATATCGATATCTTGTGATGGGGTTACCTTATTTGAATTTATAATTAGTATTTTGGATTATGTGAGCTTGTTTTAATTATATGTGTTGTTTTCTGTTTAGTTGTGAATGATCCTGCAAATATCATGACCAGCATCAGCAATATTCCTTTATTAAATGGCACTAACTTCAAGTCTTGGAAGGAGAATCTCCTGATAGTTCTTGGAGTCATGGATCTAGACCTTGCGTTAAGGGTTGATACTCCCCCACCACTTACAGATGCCAGTACCTCTGATGAAAAGAGGAATTTGGAAATGTGGGAGAGATCAAATCGCATGTGTCTAATGATCATGAAAAAGGCCATTCCAGAAGCATTTAGAGGGACTATGTCTGATAAGACACATTCAGCTAAAGCGTTCCTTCAGGACATTGAAAAGAGGTTTGTCAAGAATGAAAAGGCTGAAATAAGTACATTCTTGACACGCCTAATTTCAATGAGATACAGTAGTAAAGGCAACATCAGGGAGTACATTATGGAGATGTCTCATCTTGCTTCTAAATTGGGTGCACTAAACCTTACAATTTCTGAGGAATTATTAGTGCATCTGATTTTGATATCTCTTCCTACACAGTTTAGTCAATTTAAGGTGAGCTATAACTGTCAAAAGGAGACTTGGTCTCTAAATGAACTCATCTCACACTGTGTAGAGGAAGAGGAAAGGTTGAAGCAAGATCAGACAGAAAGTGCTCACTTAGTCTCTACCACTAATAATAAAGGGAAGGGACGCAAAAGGAAGATGGATAAAGAAGCTGCAGGTACAGCACCTCCAAAGAAACAACAAAAGAAACTGGTTGAACCGGGAAAGAATGGTTGTTTCTTTTGTGGTGCTGAAGGACATAGAAAGAAGCACTGCACCAATTATCACGCTTGGCGTGCTAAGAAAGGTATGCTTCTTAATTTGGTTTGTTCTGAGGTTAATTTAACTTCGGTACCTGGACACACTTGGTGGATGGATTCTGGTGCAACAACTCACATCAGTGTGTCTATGCAGGGTTGCCTGAGTTGCCGAAAGCCTAATGATAGTGAAAGATATATCTATGTGGGCGACGGCAAAACAGTTCAAGTTGAAGCAATTGGAGTTTTTAGATTATTACTAAAGTCCGGATTTTATTTGGATCTTAATGAAACTTTTATTGTACCGTCTTTTAGACGGAATTTAATTTCTGTTTCTCTTTTGGACAAATCTGGTTATACTTGTTCATTTGGAGATGGAAAATTTAGATTGTTTCATGATTCAAAATTGGTTGGTTCCGGTACTTTATCATATTGTGATAATCTATATTTAGTTGACACAATTGCTACATATAATGAATCCCTGCATTTGAGTACCAGAGGTGTAAAGAGAAAATTAACCAACGAGAATTCAGCCACATTATGGCACAAGAGATTGGGTCATATCTCTCAAAGGAGAATAGAAAGACTTGTGTCAAATGAAATTCTCGACCCCTTAAATTTTACAGATTTTGGTGATTGTATTAACTGTATAAAGGGGAAACAAACCAATAAAAGGAGATTTGAAGCCAATAGGGTCTCAGACGTCTTAGAACTTATACATACAGACATTTGTGGACCATTTCCTACGTCTGCCTGGAATGGTCAACAATATTTTATAACGTTCATAGACGATTTCTCGAGATATGGCTACATATATCTCATTCATGAAAAATCTCAGTCCCTAGACGTGTTCAAAAATTTTAAAGCTGAAGTTGAGAATCAACTCAACAAAAGAATTAAAAGCATCGTCTGATCGTGGTGGTGAATACTACGGTAGATATGATGGTTCGGTGAACAACGTCCAGGGCCTTTTGCTAAGTACCTAGAGGAATGCGGTATCGTCCCACAGTACACTATGCGGGTTCACCCACTATGAATGGTGTTTGAAAAGACGAAATAGAACGCTTAAGGATATGGTGAGGAGTATGATAAGTCATTCTACCTTACCAGAATCACTCTGAAGCACTTAAGACTGCAAAGATATATCCTTATGAGTTCCAACTAAGGCAACTACCAAAACCCCTTATGAGCTTTGGACTGGTAGAAAACCTAGTTTGAAGCATTTACGTGTTTGGGGTTGTCCAGTTGAGGCAAGGCCTTATAGGCCAAATGAAAAGAAACTGGATTCAAGAACGGTTGTTATTTTGTTGGATATTCAAAGATCCGGGGTTACAAATTTTATGATCCCACAGTTAAATCAATGTTGACAGGAAATGCTCGATTCTTTGAGAATGTTGAGTTTGGGGAGAAGATATAGTTAGAGATATTGTCTTTGAAGAAGAATATGTTAATATTCCCACAGGTGTTATTGGCATTGTTCAGGATCCTATTCCTAGCATTGTTAATGACACAGCAAATCAAGACAATGTCAGACAATCTCCTACTCTGGAGGAACAAACTCTACCACCTCGAGAATTAGTGCCATTAAGGAGATCCACAAGAGAAAGGAGAAGTGCAGTGCCAGATGATTACATTGTTTTTCTCCAAGAACATGAGGATGACATTGGATTGATGGAAGATGATCCAATCAACTTCCATCAAGCCATGGAAAGTTCAAATTCTCAAAAGTGGATTGATGCCATGAATGAAGAGATGAAATCTATGAAAGACAATGACGTCTGGGATCTTATCCCATTGCCAGAAGGAGCGAAACCTATTGGTTGTAAATGGATATTTAAAACCAAAAGGGATTCGAAAGGTAATGTGGAAAGGTACAAAGCTCGTCTTGTCGCCAAAGGTTTCACACAAAAGGAAGGCATCGACTATAAAGAAACCTTCTCTCCGGTTTCTTCGAAGGACTCTTTTAGAACTATAATGGCACTAGTGGCGCATTTCAATCTTGAGTTACACCAGATGGATGTAAAGACGGCGTTTCTCAATGGTAACATTGATGAGACGATTTATATGGTGCAACCAGAAAACTTTGTATCAGGTGATTCAAAGAATATGGTTTGCAAACTTAAAAAATCCATCTATGGGCTCAAGCAAGCATCTTGACAATGGTATTTTAAATTTCATCAAGTGATCATCTCGTTTAGCTTTGAGATAAATCTGGTTGATGAATGCATATACCATAAATTCTGTGGGAACAAGTATATTTTCCTGGTATTATATGTTGATGATATTTTGCTTGCCAGCAACGATATAGAATTATTGCACGAAACCAAGAGATTTCTAACTAAGAATTTTGAGATGAAAGATCTTGGTGATGCGTCTTTTGTGTTAGGCATTCAGATACATCGGGATCGTTCTCGGGGTATTCTTGGACTATCACAAAAGGGCTATATCGAAAAGGTTCTCAAACGATATGGCATGCAAAATTGCAAATCAGGTGATACCCCTGTGGCTAAAGGAGACAAATTTAGTCTCGATCAGTGTCCTAAAAATGCTCTTGAGGAAATAGAGATGCATAAGATTCCTTATGCATCTGCAGTAGGGAGTCTAATGTATCTTCAGGTATATACGCGTCCGGATATTGCGTACATTACCGGGATGCTTGGTAGGTATTTAAGCAATCCAGGATTAGATCATTGGAAAGCAACCAAACGGGTCTTGCGGTACTTACAAGGAACAAAAGACTACATGCTCACGTATCGGAGATCAGATAAGCTCGAGATCATTGGGTATACTGATTCCGATTATGCTGGATGTCAAGACAGTATGAAATCAACAACGGGCTACATCTACTTATTGGCTGAGGGTGCCATCTCTTGGAAGAGTGCTAAACAGTCTCTCATAGCCTCTTCCACTATGGCTGCAGAGTTCGTAGCTTGTTATGAGGCATCCAATCATGGAATTTGGCTGCGAAATTTTGTCACAGGATTACGTGTAATGGATACTATCAATAGACCACTCAAACTATTTTGTGACAATAAATCAGCAGTTCAATATTCCAATAACAACAGGAGCTCAACGAAGTCAAAACATATAGACATCAAATTCCTAGTTGTTAAAGAAAGAGTTCAGAGTGGACAGTTATCTATAGAGCACATTGGAACAAACTCCATGATTACGGATCCGCTAACTAAAGGATTGCCACCCAAGCTGTTTCACGAGCACACTGCTCATATGGGTGTCATGGCATTAGGTGATATTCAGTTTTAGTGGGAGTTTGTTATTTTAGATGCTCTTGAAACATTGATATTTTTCAGTTGTTTAAGGATATTTCTGTGTAAATAAAGTTTCAGTTTATTTCCACTCTATTTTTGGTATGGTTTGATCTCATGAAAGTTTAAGGTGGACCAGTTGGAAATAGGCATGCTAAGATCACATTACATGAAATTTCCATGCTACACATCCACATCATAATTCATGTCATTCAATTATATTAGCATACGTGACCATTGATGGGTCGAGTTACGAAAATTGTAACAAAGGCCGCTTTGATCCTATGTTTGTGTAATTGATGGACGGAATTGGTTAGAGATACATTTGGTTATGACAGCAAATTTTGAGCTCATATGGTTATTTTGCAAAACATAATTATATAGTTACACATATAGTCCAAGTGGGAGATTGTTGGATCCTTAATCCAACGTTGGACTTATATGTAAATAATTATGTATTGCAGGCTGTCAAATAAAGTTAACCCAATTAAGTGGTCTACTATGGCTTGGGTTTTAATGTATCTAATAGGGTGTGGGCCTTTAATGTGTAGAGACTTAAGGGGATTTTCTATTTCAATGATGGGCTGAAATAGGGTTTCCAACAGGTAACAGGAAAGTTATCTATAAATAGGGTCATGGTCCCCAGGTCACACGTAAACCTAGCCGTCATATTTTCTAGATATCCCATCCTCTAGAAATAATACATAGAGAGAGACTAAAGGCTCCCTCAAGAGGAAGAGTGAGTACGTGTAGATCTGGAAGGCCACCCCACCCCAGGATCTAAAGGATTCGTCAAGTACTCAGTCAATATGAATTCAGGTACGCTTCCGCAATAGTACTTGTTGTAACTGTATTCAAATATCTGATATTGGGATCCTGGATTAAGTTCCTACAGATGGAGCATCGAGACATAACCCTAAGATGGCCAGTGCTAGAGGACTGATAAAGGATGCATACGGACAATGGATTGAGGGATCCTGTGCGAATTTGGACAATGCAAGCAGTGGAGCTGTGGAACTTTGGGCAATTTTATTAGGACTTAGAATAGCTTGGAGAGCTAGCTATAAGAAAGTCATTATGGAGACAGATTCTCAGGTGGCACTATCATTGCTTGAGGCAATGCCAGAGGAGAGCCAATATTGAAACATGATTTCAATGATTAGAGAGTTGCTGAACAGAAACTGGGACTGCAGATTGGAGCACACGTGGAGAGAAGGGAACGTCTTCGTTGATCATTTAGCTAAGTTAGGGAGAAGCCTAGACTATGGCCTGACAATATTTAGGAACCCACCACATACACTTAAAGAACTGCTGGGCCAAGATGCAAGTGAAGTGGCAATTCCTATAGTAGTTTGCATGTAATGGGCAATTGACCCTCATTTGTACCCAAAAAAAAAAAAAAAAAAAACCCAAAATTAGTCTGGACGGAATGTGGGCATAAGATGAACATGACTTGGTTAAAAAAAAACCTTGCAGATTTGAAATCAACACCAAAAAAAAAAAAAAAAATGCAATTTTCATTCTCCCTCTTCAGTACACCCGTTTGATTGTCCTAGAAAATATTCCAAAACTAAATCCTTTCTTCAAAATCACATGCAACCAAAAAATCGAGAAGAAACTATAATCTACCGGATGTAATTAAGGAACCATCTTCCACTTTCATTTGTAGTTACCCTAAAATGAGAACCAAAGTCTCTAAATCCTCAAAGTCATCCGGTAGTAGTTGTCGCAATTGTGGATTGAAACAAAATTGACCATTGTTGACAAGATGATAATGTTGCATGAAGATTCTATAGTTGTCCGCCATGGCTTGAGAATTCCTTATTTTCTTATGATTTTTACTCAAATTAAATTTTGACTTTGCTAATAGTGAAAAATGTTATTGTATTATTTGTAGAGACCTCAAAAAAGGGAAGTGAAATAGGGAGAGTGTAAAGGATTAATCTTATACTAATAATCTATACATAATCGCCATTAGATGCATAATAATTAATTTGAATTTAAATTTAAATCTTGCATATGTATCATGCATTCAATGGGGATGATATACATAATATGATAATATCAATATATAATAGATTAACGGATAAGATTAACTCTCTACTTAATGGCATAAATGAAAGTGTTGGTTTCATGGATATAACCTCTCGGAGCACACTTTTTCAGCTCATTATGATTTATGAGCTGTTAGTGCATCATTAAAAGACAGCAATAAAGTTGAAAGATAGCACTAATGTTTCAACCAAACGCATAGTTCAGGAAAATCATTGAATCAGTTCCATAAGCAAGAAGGTTTTCGCATTTTACTCTTTGGCTTTTTACTTTCGGGAAATTGGTTGCTAGTAAAAAGTTCCTTAGCAAGTGAATGTGTAGCCATCGGTCTGAATTTTCGATTAAATCTCTTCAAAAGTTTAATCTGATTTCCAAAACTACAAGCTGCTTTGGCAAGATACAGAAGTTTAAGATGTTGTATCGAACCAATGTGATCCACTCGACAAATAAGTCAACTCGCTAACTTATTTGGACTTTCCTTGAAAACTTATCCAGGAATTGGAGCACCGGCTGATGCCGGCTTAAGTACTTATTCGAATTGCATGAAACTGCTGGAGTGCTTTCAGGAGGTATTCAAATATGCTTCTACCGTGCTGAAATGCGGTATGATCAGCTGGCAGTCATATCCACTCTAATCTTTCACCTTGTTTCTCTGAAAATGATAGATCTTGGTAGGTGTGTTTTTAAACTCGAATCGGACCAGTATTGAACCGAGTATCGGCAAAGCATCCGGTCTAAGTTTGTCTTAAAAACCATGTGGTTGAGACTCAGTTAAAACTGGTCAAAAATCCAGTTAGATCAGAAATCGAAAAAAAAAAACATGAAGAATCCACGGAACTTTTCAATTTCTGATTTCTGCTTGATGGGGATGTAAATGGTACTAGGATCATATAGTTACTCTCGACTTGCTTGTACGTAAATTCATACACAACTTTTTTTGTGTAACACTACTTACCGATTCTGCTTTTGTTTTAAAAAGATCATTTGACATTTCAATTGTCGAACGAATCAAATATTTGCATACAGGATATTACAAGCGCTATTCATTGATCATTATTGTTTCTAGAACTCAGCAGTACTCGCCCCATTTTAGTGCCATCACACCGTTTGGAAGCAGCCCTTAGAGGGACTTGCAGAAAACTTTCATCCTCATTCGACGGGCAGAAGGGAATGCAGTTGTTTTGCTGAATCACACCATAGACGACTCTCCTTCTTGGTCTACTTCATCTTGACAACAATCCAATGAATCTAATGATTTGTAGCACTGGAAAAGCAGATGTAGATAGGATGGAATTGTTGAGCTTGGGATCCAAATTAATTTGAGTGGCCCAAACACAAACCAATGCCCATAGGTTTTACTGGTCAATTTTGACTAGTCAGAATTAGTAAGCGAAGTGGTCCAATCACTAGAGAAGTAGCAGCCGAAAGAAGCTTGGAGAATCAGCCGCTACTTTGTGAGGAACAGGAGAGAAAAATAGAATTCGGGCAAACAGAAGGGCGGGCAGGGGGGGAGGGGGGCAGTGAAGAAATTTTGAAAATTCCAAGACCTTGATTGGATGGTGGTTTAGATTTCGATTGAAATGAAATTTTACATGTGTGGCCCTCTTTTCAAGCTCTATCTAATCTAACTAAAATAGGTCCTGTGATTTTTTTAATTTGAATTTTTTATATTAAAAATTTTGGTATTTTGTCTTTTATTTTTCTACATTTTACTGTTAGTATTGATATTATTACTTAGTGATTTGATTTATTAGTGGTTTAGCTCTGATATTGTGTCCCTGCATGGATATCCCTTTCCTAACAAGAATTGACCTACTATCAAGATTCAAGAGTACTCAAGTGCCATTGCAATCGGGAGCTCCAAGTTTTGCAGCTGCAAAAAAAAAAAAAAAAAATGTGTAAGTTTTGCAGCCCTTTCTCTTCTTTCTTCAGGTTCCAAAATCAATACCAAAGCTACTGTGTTGGTGCCATTTATTCCTTTGCGATGACATAAAAGGTTACTAATCAAATGTTATTTCTTTTCTAACTAAAATTCGGAAAATAATTCATGCATCCATTATAGCATACTTCAAGTACAATAAAAAAAAAATCTAGCGCAACAACCAAATTAGGAGACAGGTAACCAACCTGGGCCTTTTTCTTTCTCTTTTTTTTTTTTTTTGGTCAAAGTGGCGACAATTCATTAGATAGAAACAGCAATACAGACTAGAGCAACTGCCCTTCGATATCTGCTCGAGCAGTCTCAAGCATCCAAACAGGGAAGCTCATCTTCCACTCAGTTATATGTTTCAAGTTTAAAGCAAATTTTGTTAACTTGCGACTAAAAGAGTTGTTTTTTCTTCTAATAAAATAAGAAAAACATTCATGAAAATTTGATCTCAAATTATTTTTGATACGCTTGAGAATCGTGACAATTAAGGCATTTGAAAACAATTGTAGAGTTGAGCAGAGATCTCTTTTTTACTTTTTTTTTTTTAATTTTTCCTATGAAGTTCGACTACTGATTTGGACTAACAAGTGCAATGTATCTCGCGCTTCTTGACTGATCATGCGAAACATGTCTTCCATGTTTTCGTCTCCTTCTATAACCTTCAATGACTTGTCAATCATTTTCCATTTAATATTTTGGATGTACAAGCGACTTCCGGTTACCTTGTGGACAAACTGATGTAACTTTGAAAACGTTGATAGAGAATATACATGGTTAAATTACAGAAAGTTCAACACTGAACATCCATCCCTATATCATATTGGAATGTTAGTTGCCTTGGAATTTTCTATAGTGGATCCGAATTACAACCCGACCCGAAATTTTGAAAACTCAACCGGAAAGGAATTTTTTGTGGAGGTCAGTGGTGGGCTCCGGGCTTGGGTACGGCCTATATTATATATAGGTGAATTTATTAGTTTTAGGGTTGTAATGATTCTCTCTGTAATCTTCTTACAAAAATAAGAAAGCTCTATCTCTCTGCCCGTAGACGTGTCCACGTAAATTCGTGTGTGTTCTTCAATTTTTTCTCTTTCATTTCTTATTACCATTGTTGCTTGTCGTAACATGGAATAATCCATTTTGGGATCAAAATCACCACATATAATTAATAAAACCACAAGAAAATCACAAGTACAAGCTAGATATATTTAAGAAAATATTTAGGTATTTTAAATGAACCATGCATGAAGATGAACACGAACATGAACAGCAATAGTTTGGTCAGTCGATTGCAAAGGGTTCAATGAAGCTGGACAGAACATGGTCTCGAGTCTCAGGATCTTGGACACCAAAGCCATCTCCATGTTGGTAAATAAAATGTGCAACTCTTGCTCCGTTTATGATATATTTCATAGGTTCTCTCAGAAATGGAGGACTTGGATTGCAGTATCCATTAATCTGTCTCCAGGCCTTCACTATTAGGCTTCTAATTTGCTCCCTTGCCACTTCTTCTGAAACATTTGCTTCTCGCATGTAACATAAGATTGATGAAGCGGCATCTCCTCTCTCTACTTCCGCCTGTATCATTAGGACAATTAATTGTCACTTAATACCAATATTTGTCAATTATCATGAACACAAAGAACAAATTTAAAGATTACAGAAAAATATGATTTGTTGTACTGTTATAAAATAAAATCTGACACTAGCTGGGATAACAACTTGTGAAAAACATAATCCAAGTAATCATATACTTACTGCAGATGTTCCCAGATCATTGCAAAGCCGGATTACGAGTGAGGAATGATAGATAATCTCCTGACAGTCCGTAAGATATTCTGCAACATTTTGTGTCTTCCTATTTGCTACACCCAGGATTGCAAGCAGAGAAAGCAGAGGCCCAGACGAAGATACCCACCCATTGTCGAGATACTCTTCAAGTGATGGCGTGTAACCCTTGTTATACCACTTAGCTTCCATGAGCAAGGATTTCAAAAAATCTGTCCACTGGAGAAAAAAGAAAATTAAAAAAATTAAATACAGATTGTTGACACGTGAAAGCTCACCAAACAAACTTTAAATAATTGAGTTGAAGTAAAACTTGATCAGATCACTAATTACCATTTTCTGTAGATATGGTAAAACTGATGTCCAACCTTTTTCTTGCACAATTTCAGCTGCCATTTCATTTGTGGTGTTTAGCAATGTCCAGAAACATACCTGTATGCCTTCAGGTAGCTCTTTAATCTCCTCAGGGCTCCACCTAATTAAGATAATTCAAGTTATAGATCCTAAGATACAACTTTATTTATAGCCAGTAATTACAACGGTTGACAAACAGGATTATAAGTATTTACAAACCTCTCAACCGCATTGGTGAAGAATTCTAGTTCATCCATGGTACCATAAACGTCATAAACATCATCTATTATTAGAATCAAATTGATCGCTTTGCTCAGCCATTTTCTTAGACTTGCATGTTTAGGCTCAGGAGCAGTTCCCATGGCATACAGAAAACTTTCAACTACTCGGTCCCTCGAAAATCTTAGCCTTTCCTTGGTTCCAAGATTCATCCACCAACTAAAACAATGAAATTAAAGGCTTAACAGTTACCCTTTGTCAATTAGGATTCCCGTTGGTTGGATCATCAAAATTTTCACTGTATGGTAAGAGGAGCAAAGTTTAATCCTGAATAACTGAAGGGTAGAATGTAAAATTTTCAAAACTCAATGGATTTTTTTAATTTTGAAAAAATGAATAAAAAATTAAAAATTTTTTGAGCAAAAAAGTAATCAAATTCAAGCAATAAGCTAGTACAAATTGGATTTTTTTTTTTCAAATCTCGAGGTTAGTGTCTTTACATTTGTGCTCCAAGGCATTTTTTTTTTTTTTGTTGTTATTCATTACCTAGAAACCTCCTTGAGATCTTCTTGGTGTGAAGATTGAACTAGATTGAAATTGAGCTTTGCTAACTCGATCAATTTAGACTTTGTTGATTCATGATTTCTTTCATGTGCATGGACATGTTTCTTGACATCGTACCACTCCACTCTCCATTGCATTGGAAGACTTATAGCTTCAAGCACTTGTTTGGCAAGCATGCTATCCGAACTGGCCCCAAAGCCATTAAGAGTTTCGATGGAGAATAATCCAGCCTCAGTCAAAACATCTTCTCCCTCTTCACCTAGATTTGATGCCTGGAAAAGCTCAAGCAACCCCTTGATGCATACTTTTGGGCTAGGGATGAATTTACCAGTCTCGTCCATGAAACCTAGGAAAATATCTGAAATGCATCCAAATTGAAAGCGAGGAGAAAAGAAAATTAATTTCTTTAAGGCGTTTCCTTCAATTCCAAGACATTGAATTATGTTGAATAAGCGATCCAGAAGTCAATTTTTTTTAATCCATATTAATTTTGCATTTTAAAATTTTGCTTCCTTTTAAACTCTCATAAATACTTTCTCTGTTTGGCACCTCGGTTTTTATGGGAGTTTTTAATAAACAAGTTTTTTAAAAATTTTGTTTACAGCAACTTTCTAAAAACATCATAAAATAATTAAAAAAAAAAAACACATTCCAAAATACTCGAAAACATACTCTCTTCTACCACAGCCCTCCCCAAAAATTTTCACTTCCATAACAGCTGCTCCCATCTCAGCCTACCATTGCCTGCCACCACCTCCATCGCTACCATTGCCACCTCACATGTCCTCTCTCTCTCTCTCTCTCTCTCTCTCCCTCCCCCTCTTCTACTCCCATTTTTTCCTTCTCCTCCTTCCCTCCTCCTTTCCTTTTCCCCTGGCATCCCCTCTTTCCCCTCTCGTTTTACCCTTCCCCCTTTCCCTGCCTCATCCCTCCTGGTTGTGCAACCAACTTTGGTTGATCTGGTTGCATGATGAATGTGAGATGGTGAGGGGGAGGGGGGTGGCATGAAAGGAGAAGGGAGAAGGGGTGGTAGGAGAAAGGAGTAATGAAAATTGGACGAGGAAGGGAGAGAGGAGAAGGGGAAAGAAGGAGGAGGAGAGGGAGGAAGAAAAGAAAAAAATGTGAAGGGGTGGCAACAGTGAAGAGGAAAAGAGGAGAAAGGGAGAAAGAAGAGCGGCAGTGGTGGTGGGGAAGAAGAAGATGACAGGAAAGAAAAGGGGGAAAAAAATAAAGGAAAAGAAAAGTAAGAAAGTTTTTGAAATACTCCTCAAACAATCAAATATACAAAAGTTTTTGTAAAATTTTACATTAAAACTACAATAAAATTTTTGGCAAATACTCAAAAGATATACTATCCAACCACACCCTTAGATTTATGAGGAACTCTATGTAGTTTTTCATGTACGTACCTTGTGAAGCATGAAAACCGTAATGCCTAAAAAGCCTAAAGCATAGTGCGGTAGCGTAAAGATCTCCTTTTAGAATAGAGCTGTTGTTCCTAAAGGCTATGGCATCTAGAGCTTCTTTGATTTCCTCCAAGAAGTATTTGTCGAGGCCTAATTTTGATATGCTGTCTATAAGCTCCAGCTTAGACAATGTGTCACTAGCTTCCACAAACATGCATCTCACATCCTCTTCCAGTCTCTGGACTCTCGTTTTGTATTTCTTTTCCTGAAAAGAGGAAAAAAATTTCAAGTAAAATGGAAGTATTGCAGCTATGGTGTAACCACCTTATCACGTGGTTAACTAATTAACATTTACCATATGCCAACTAACTACATAAAGTACTTCTATTTATCACAAGTACAAGAAATGAAGTTAATTAACTTATTTTTTTAAGGCAAGAAGTTAATTAACTACTAATGCTTTAACTCACTAAAAGTACTCCAAAGTTTAGCCATTGGTTCTGTATATTATTTGGACGTGCACAAAACTTCCCGGTTTGTCTGTTGAAAAAATCACTAGCTGTTATAAATTGGGAGAAGTAAAATTACCATGACAAAAAGGTGACGAGGTTCAATATCAATCTGAATATATATATATATATATATATATATATATATAGATAAGATGATGATAATTCAATAGCTGACTCTAAGCATAAATATTTTCATTCTTGTTGATTGGAGCTTAGCTATCCCCATGCATTTGTTGATTACATGGCAATCATGAAAAACCAAAGTTCTCACTGAGAATTGGCTAGTGAGAGATTGAAGGAGTTCATGTTTCCATATGTTTGGTTTGTAGTTGGCTGTTCTCCTTTGAACACTTTGATTTGTCTTATCACTAACAGATTCTGCTTTCACTTTTGGGCTCAAGAAAGGTTGCAATTCACCGCTAGTCACGGAAGAAGTGGAAGAAGAAAAGATCAGCATTTGATAACTGAGGAATCCCGTCCTAGAGTTCATGCCTATGGTTATTGAAGGGTACATATTGGAGGAAAAACACGAAGAAAAGCTATACATTGCCGAGTGTTTAAAGATGGTTAGGCCCGTCCTTGAACTCCATTATTTATAGTGCCCTCCCTGGATGAATAACAATTCACTGTCATATTGTCTACTGATTTCTAAAGACGTACTTGACTTGAGTTGATGAATCGCAAGGAACTTAATTAGGCCTTTCCCTGCGGGGGAGGATCGCACGCGAAACTGCACCTCCGTAGTATCCATAATGGCATATGATAAACATTGCTTTGCTAGCTATGAAAGCGAAGGCTGCTCAGAAAGGCTTCAATCCTTGTATCAATAATCGAAAAGGTCGATCAAAATTATCTCATGGATACGGTTCTTCTGATGATAAAGGAGGTGATTGCGAGTTTTCTATCTACTTCAATAAAATAGTTTCTCATATCTTTCTCAAGTTCTCGAGTAGGCAGCAAAACTGGGAGAAATTTCTAAAAATGTTATGAATTTTAAATTTTTTCTGCAAATAGGGTGATTTGGGTGTAGGGTTCAGGCCAGTGAATTTCACATTTGAAAAATGTGAGTTCCAGTGATCTCGCATTTCCCAAATGCGAGTTCAGTGGAAAATGGCAAATAAAAAAAATGAAATGATTAGAACTCGAGTAGGGATCAAGTGAGTGGTGAATCATTATCCTTTTTGACCAACAAAACAAAGTCAAATTGGAATTGTGGAACTATGACCACCATCTTTTGGCATCTTCATGTTTGTCGATATGAATCATTATCACATCTTCCAATAATAAATAAAGCTGCAAGTCCTTTCGAAGTTAGGCACGATTCAATATATAATAATCTCCATAGACCACTTTGTTTGGACCATTGACACAGATATTTTTGTGTAAACAAGAATAGAGCTCATGTACTTGAAATTCAGTTTGATGTGTCCAACTTACATGGTTCAGCTTGAGAAGAGTCTCATCATAGTTAATTGTGAACAGATGATTCTGATTTGATTTTGGAATATTAGGTAAAGATGATTTGATTGTCTTCATTGGTACCCAAAAAAAAAAAAAAAAGGGCTCATGTAGTAATTGTGAAGCCAAAACAAAATTTCCTTATATGATCTGTAGATAACCATACACATAATTGTACCACACGGGTTCATAGTTTTTCATTTTATTAGAGAAACAAGTTTAATTGTATGCTATCTATGATCAAATACAAGTGGAGTTACATTGAGATTCTCACAATTACTTGACATTGTCTTCGTCAATATAATCCCTAAAACCCGCAAGCGGGCAATTGTTTATAACCTTATAACATCATAACCCACAAGCGGGTTAATGTGTTACCAAAAATTCCTTAAATCAAGTTACCAAACACCCTCTTAAGGCTGCAAACGAATCGAGCAGCTCGCTAGTCCGATCGACTAAAACTCCCTGCCAGCAAACACAATTTTTTCAAACTCAAACATGAATATACTAAACTCAATAATTTTCAACTCTCCCCAATGAAAATACAAGATCATTTTGAGTTACTTATGTCATGTATAATAAACTTGATAAATTTCGATAATTTACACGCTCTGTTAGTAAATTTTTAGTCGATCCCGCTTTTTCTGTTTATGAAGCAATACCTGTGGGTTATATCTCTTCTTTTATTGGTTAATTTGTGTAACATATTTTGTGGATAGTTTAGTGAGAGTAGCAGAGTTTATGTAAAAGTATCTTGGACAGTGAAAATTCTTCAGTAATTTATAGGATAGTTTTATTCCTTTAATAAGTGGTTACAATTTACAACTGTTATGGCAGTTGTAATACATGATACATAAATGTCGTAATACACGATAAAAAAACACGGACAGAATTAGTAGCAGAAACGGAAAAAAAAATGCAACAGAAATGGAAAAACAAAATTTGCATCAGAAATAGGAAAAAAAAAGCAACAGAAACGGAAAAAAATAATTGACAAATGCTAGTTTAGTGAAACTCGCATTTGCCAAATGCGAGTTTCATTAAACTCGCATTTGTCAAATGCGAGTTTCACTGAACTCGCATTTGTCAAATGCGAAAATCACAATCTCAGAAACCTAATTACAAACCACCCTATTTGTAGAAACTTTTTTTTTCCATCACAATTTTAGAATTTCCTCGCAAAACTGGATTCTACGATATCAGTACAAGATTTATGAGTATTCAAAAAAGGCAAAAGTAAAAATTGTCAAGGTCGAAGAAGCCATCAAAAGGGATATTGTATTTTATGTGAGCAATGGATGATTGTGAATTTTCTTGCGATCACGGTGTTATCCCATATATGGATATTAATCAAACCATAACAACTGTTTTATATGTGAAAGGAGTGAATATTATATCTTTTGAACTATAGAGGAATTTCCTGTAAGTTGTATTAACCATAGGACACTTTTCTGCATTCTACCTTTATGTATGTTAGGGTATTTTTTTTCATTTCATCTATCCACATCAATTTTGATGATTTCCGTCGCCTTTTCAGTTTAGTTCATATCACAAGGTGCCAGATTGTATGTTTTGAAATCACATGGGACTTTTCTGTATGTTCACTTAGTCACACATTTTTGTTTTTTACCCAGCATTTAACTTGTGATTGTCACTATTAGTGGGTGCTTAAATAGAAAATGAGCATTTGCCTATACCTAACTAAATAGCTTCTGGATTTAGTACTTCAACAACTAGGATCTATTTGGATTTGTCTATTTTTCCAAGCAGGTTTTTCACTACAGTAATAAAACTTCAAAAACAACTCTAAAAACAGATCTAAAAACACATTATCTCAAAAACACCAAAAAAAATTCAAAAATAAAAATTTCATCATCTTCTTGCACATACTACCCACCACCACCATCCTACCACCGCCACCACCCTCCCTCCTCCATTACCACCATCAACCTCCCCCCTCCTCCTGCCAGAGGCCAGGAGAGGGGGGCTTGGGAGGTAGGGGAGGGGAGTGGCAGGAGAGGGGAGGGGGTGGCAGGGGCTAAGAGAAGAAGGAGGGGGAAGGAGGGTGGAGGAAGGAGAAGGAAAGAGAAAGAGGAGGGAGAGAAGAGAGGGAGGACTTTGGGGGAGGTTGCAGTGGGTGGTGGGTGGATACATTTTTCAAAAAATACCTAAAAAAAGTTCTAAATTTTAAAGATACCCCGAGATATATTTAAAAATTCCAGGGCAAACCAAATGCTTCATCGTGCCTTGCCCTCTAATGCCTAAATGAGATGAGATCTCATGTGGAAACGAAAACAAGAAGGTAAAGGAAAGCCACGAGACTTGGTGCTATCTTATTCGATTGTGATAGACTGCAAACTTTCAAATTTATGAGTTATGATCCGTCATTACACGGATTAGGCCTTTTCCATTTAGAATAAATTTGTTTGGAATATTTTTTTTCAAATTTTTTCCCTTGTAGTAAAAGCATAAAATTTAAAAAGTGGGGAAAAGATATGGGGATTAGAATTTAGAACCTCTAATTGCTGTACCTAAACAATAATAAGGCTACAGTTTGCTCTTGACTCTAGAACCCACACCAAGAGACAAGTCGCATCTCATCAACCATATTATTTCCAATGCCAATGGGAGAAACGGACAAGGACTTAGTGTAATTGGGGTTTGTGCAGTTTTGTTTGTCATACATGTTTAAATTTTTAGTGTACAAATGTATTGTAATGTTGTAGCAATTATATATCAAATATTTTATTCATACACATTATTTTTACTGTGAATGCAATAGTATGATGTAATTGTACACCATATAAAATGTGTAACAACCGGACCGAATTGTACTAGACCCCAATTGTACCGACTCCTTTCTTGGGAGAAACACTAGCTTGTTGAAAACTACCATATTCCTTACTTTCCGTATATTATAAACTGTTGTAGTCAAAGCAGTCCTCTAGTCCTCTGGTTGTGTAAATGAAAGAATTATTGCTCCAGTATTGTTCAGTCAACCATTCTAGCTCCAAAGAAAAAGGGTGAGAACTTGTATGAATTTTAGACCGTACAGCAGCAAAACGGCACACAAAAAAACACTGTAATATAACACACATTCAGCAAAGCATTGTTTTTTTTTTTTGGGGTCAAAAAGCAGAGTAACCTCCTTCTGCAAATTAGGCATCCCATTTTCTCATAATTCTGTCCTCTGTGAGTAACCTCCTTCTGCAAATTTGCACAATAACCAGAGAAAAAACAAGAGAATTCAAGAATGTGACCATTTATTTGAGTGCATTTATATTTCCTAGGATGAAAAATTGTGATATCTATTAAAAGGATTTTCCTACTCTCTACACTTAGGGTGCATTAGGTTCATGGACTGGATGAGAGGGGATTATTTATTCTCGGATTACTCATCCTAGGTTGAATCATCTTCGGATAAGTAATATTATTATCCAATGTTTGGTTGGCTTTTTATTGGATAGGATGTCTTAGAAGTTAATTTTATCCTGTATTTGGTTGGAAAAAGTATGATATGGGATTATTTATTTATAGACCAAAATACCCTTTTTGCTAGTCATACAACTGGGGGTGTTCAACTTTTAATAATCACAAACTCGACTTACAAATACACACACACACATATGTGTATATATGTGTGTGTGCATGTGTGTGATTATAAGCAGAGTTCAATCTTATTAAATGGGTTTACAAGTCTCAATTTATCTATCTAACATTTTATGAATTAAATTTGACCAAGAAAATATGATTATGTAATTAATTAATAGGACCAAAATAATAGAAAATTTTACTCTTATTTTCGTAAGGTAAATTAATTTAGAATTTTAGTAGGGCCAAATTAGCCAAAAATTTAATTTATTAATAACAGGATCAAATTAGTCCAAAATTATTTATTTCAATAAAATGGGTAAATTAGTTCAAAACATAATTTTTTATTAGCATGGGCAAATTTGTTAAAAATTTTATTAAATGATTAATGGGGACAAATTAGTCCGAAATTTAGATAATATTATAGAGAATTGTAAATTTATATAGTTGTTTGAATAAAGTATTATTTTATTAATATGATAAATAAATGTCAATTATCATTATCCCATTTCTTACCTTATCTCGGGATAACTCATACCACCTCCTCCCATAGGATTATTTTATCCCCTATATGGTGGATTAATTCGGTTAGGTAGGATGTGTCATCCCATATATAAAATTCAACCAAACATG
This sequence comes from Gardenia jasminoides, assembly GCA_013103745.1. Taxonomy (NCBI): domain Eukaryota; kingdom Viridiplantae; phylum Streptophyta; class Magnoliopsida; order Gentianales; family Rubiaceae; genus Gardenia; species Gardenia jasminoides. Next base: position 4,826,802 of record CM023099.1, on the reverse strand, counting down.
GGATAACACAGGATTGGTAATCCAATCTTGTGTCATCTCATGAACCAAACGGACCCTTAAGGCACAGGATAAGCATATAAAATAGGAGAGGAGGACATATTCTAAGGTTTAAACACTATCATCTTCCCCCTAAATTCAGGAAATCTTAGCGAAGAAATCTTAAACTTTTTCGAACAACTAATACGTGGTCTCATCTCATATCATATGCCCTGAAGGTACAAATTAGAAAAATCCCAATTAGAATACAGTTTAAATAAAAAGGTTGTACATGCTTAAAAATGCAAACTAGCTTGTTACTTTTTATTTTCGAACTAGTGAGGTGCCTAGTTTTCTATTAAATGAGTAAAAACTTGTTGGTAGTTTTTGTTCTTAAAAAGAAAAGAAAATAAAACTTAAATAATAATAACTTCCGACCAAATAGTGCTCTCCCTTAATGATTAATCATATGGCGCACTATTTATTTATTAAGAGTAATAGTTAGGTGATAAACGTCTGTAATTTTGAAAATTACAGGCAAGTATAATACTCCCTCCAATGTGATTGAGATTTTAAATAATCGGGAAAACTATCTAAATATCAGGAGGTGAAAATACCTAAATTTAGATAGGGATAGGTATATGAAAATGACAGATTTAAAAAAGAAATTGATAATTAAGAGTGGTCGATGACTTCTGGAACCACAACGTCAATCATATTCATAATTTCCTACTTATTAATTGGTAACAATCTACTTGAATAAGCGTGAGATTCCAATGCCTGCTCGCATGGTAAAGACTTATCACATGGATGCAGCTTTTCTGATGTTAACAGACAGAAACAAATCATCACATATTTAATTTCTCAGTAACTTTTTTATCTCGTATACATTACATTATAAAATATACTTTTCATATTATTTTGAATTTTTTAAAATAATAATGTTCTATCTAAACACACTCTAGAATCCGTTCTTCAATGACATGTGTTTGTTTCCTTATTAGGCTTCATGGATAAAACCCTTCATTCTCTATCATAGGCAATTTTAGGGAGGGGTTTAGCGTTACAAGAGATCTTATTGATTAAATTTAGCCAGAGAAAATTTAACCTTGGCATGTCAGTTATTGCAAAAATAATTGAAGATTACAAAAAATATGTTTTGTTGTACTAAGTAAATTAATTAAAAATACAAAATTAGCAGGCAATAATACCACTTCTGAAAAATATCATCCAAGTAGTTATGTACTGCAGATGTTCCCTGATCATTGCAAAGATGGATTATGAGTGAGGAATGGTAGATAATCTCCTGACAATCATTAAGATATTCTGCAACATTCTGCCTCATCCCATCTGCTACACCCAGGATTGCAAGCAGAGAAAGCAAAGGCCAGATGGAGATATCCACCCATTGTATTCTTCAAGTGATGGCGGGTAACCCTGCTGATACCACTTGGCTTCCATGAGCAAGGATTTACATAAATCTCTGCCCACTCAAGGTTTTTAAAATCGGGATTCTACCTTGGATCGTTTTTTACTTTGCAGGATCGGATCGTAGGATCGGATCGTGGGATCGATAGATCCTACATAAATCATAAAAAATAATCTTACTAACAATTTTGATGTTTGTAATTCACATATACAGCAATAAAAAATGCAACTCATGTATAATCAATATAATAGTATTATTAATTGAGATTAAAATCATATTATCTAAAATATTTGAAATAATCTAAAAATTAAATAAAAATTTTGGAACTACATGTGACATATTGTAAATGAATCTGATTAAATTAAAAATATTGTTCTTTCTCAATTTTGAGTCCAAATGCAATTACTGGACAAGGTAGCTGAAAAAATTGACTTTGTATATGTGTGTGTGTCATTTAAGTATTTATTAATCAGACAATTAAATACCAATTTTTAAAGATTCACCAATTTTTATAGGTAAGGAATTAGCATAACATAATTATGTGGTTTTAAAGTTTTTTGAATCTAATTTCTAATGCAACAAATAGCAGAATTTTCTATACAAAGTTATGATCAAATTATTAAAATTTTTATCATAATATCTTTAAATGGTAGGATCGTAACAAAATCGGATCGAAATCGAAAGTCATAATTCAGATCGTAGGATCGTAAGATCCCACGATCCGGATCGCGATCTTGACACCACTAGGAAAAGCAAATATAAATAAATAAAGTTTCTTTGTACAAGAAAGCTCACCCAAAAAAAAAAAAAATCACTAATCGATTTACAGTAAAGTTGATCAGATGACTAACTGTTTTCTGCAGATATGGTAAAACTGATATCCAACATTTTTCCTGCTCAAATTCAGCTGCCATTTCATTTGAAGTATTCAGCAATGTCCAGAAACATATCATTATGCCTTCAGGTAGCTCTTCAATCTCCTCAGGACTCCATCTAATTAAGTTAATGCAAGTTATGTATCGGCATTTAATGATATGCTTCTGGATATTGCTAAATACCACAAATGAAATAGGATGTTTGTGAAGAAAAAGTAGAAATATAACGAGAGATGAGATAGAGAGTGGAATAGAAAATAGGACCAAAGATCCTTTGTGTTATTTAGCTATGCCTTGTCACGTGGGCAATTGTCACTGGTTCTAGATATTATTTCATTAAATTACTCTCATTTATAAGACATACATGTAAGAAATGAAGTTAAAAAGTTAATTAACTCAGCAATCTTAATGTTCTAGCTAACTAAAGGTACTCTCGATTTTGGCCGCTGGTTCTAGATATTATTTGGACACGCATATAACTTCCCCGGTTCGTGTAGAGAAAATATCACTAGTTGTTGTAGATTGGAAGAACTCTAATTACCATGATAAAAGGTGACCAGGTTCAACATCTACCAGAGATATTCGCTACATTTTAGAAACTGCATGTGTGTATATGTGCATGCGTGTGTATGTGATTTTATATATATATGAAAAATTAATGCTTACTAGTCCAGCATGGATATTGATTATATAGCAATCAAGAATCAAAATTCTCACATAAAATTGGCGAGTGAAAGATTGAAGGAAGTCATATATCCATATGTTTTGCTTGTAGTTGGCTGTTCGCCTTTGAACACTTTGATCTATCTTCTTACTGATAGATTCTGCCTTCAGTTTGGGCTCCAGGAAGGTTGCAATTCACCATTAGCCATGGAAGAAGTACAAGGAGAAAAGATCAGCAATTGGTTTTCGAAATATCCTATCCTAGAGTTCATGCATAAGTTTGTTGAAGGATACATATTGGAGGAAAAACAAGAAGAAGAGATGTAAAGTGCTGAGTGTTTAAGGATGGACTCAGACACCTCTTTGAAGTATCCCATTATTAATATTGGAAACGGATATAGAACTACTCTACCTAAAGTACTGGAATCAAGAATGCGTGAAAACGTGCATGAAACAATGTGAACAAGAAGTGCACAAGATACTCGGAATAATTTTGAACATATACCCAAGGGCTTCGTTCAGCAAATCGGTAGTTAAAATTAAGCGTGATTTTAAAAGATTCAAGTATTGAAAATAATTTTGAAAGAGATTGGAAATATGTAAGTTTGATATTTGATTTCTTTAGGGTTTTAAACTAGATGTTACAAACCCTTCTCTTGTGAATATATAATACTAGTGATTTTGGCACCTTGATTTTGTGTGTGTGTGTGTGTGTTTTTTTTTTCTATGAGGAAAAAAACTGTTATCTAAATATATTTTAGATAAATAGTCGTAGAAGATCAAAATTAAGGCTAACTTTTGTTCTTTTTTTTCCCCCTCCAAATTAGCATGGTAGTTTCATAGCAAGTGACTCGACTTTTTGGTGGTCAATTTCGAAATAAAATCATTTTGCTTCTTAAAAAGAAAAGAAAAAAATTAAAAAAAAAAAGAGATTACTGCAGACCTAATAGTGCTCTCCCTGGATTAAGAATGAGAGCAATTTGATCCTAGTACCCGGATATTCCAGTCCCAATCTCAAAACGGCCATTCAAGACTATCAAGATTTATATCAAATTGTGTCGTATTAGTGTAAGTCTTGCAATATATGGTGCAAGTCTTTGTGTGTACTAAGTTACTAACCCATTGAAAAGATACTCATTGTAAAACCAAAAAATATAATAGGGATGTAACATATACTTGTGTAACAGAATATCTACCTTCAAAGAGTAATCCTAAATAAATTTTCATCATTTCCCTACACTATAACATATTGTCTATGCGTGTTACATAGAGAATGCTCTTCTTAATTGCCGGTTACATAATATTTTAATCAGCTTGTATACGACTTAAATCAGTTACTATGTTAATCCTTGAAGTCTATAGAAAAGCACAAATAACAATAGAAACAAAATTGGATTTACAGACATCGGGATGTAATTACAAAAATAAACATTTTCAGAAGCAAAACAATGAAGACTGATCTAATGCTTTAAATGTCTAAAGCATTACTTGGCATGGACGCTATTATGTATGTCACGACCACATAATTGAACAATAAACTACCAAGCATTAGGTACTTCACAAAAATCACCCATTTGCTGATTGACGAGTAGTACTTCAACAAACAAAACTTTGTTTCCTTGCAAGGTTGGAAGATACAAATCTTCTTTCTTTGTATGGGCGGTAGGGCGAGGGGTAAAGGGGAGAGGACCGAATACATGTTTGGCCCTCTAAGAGATCTTATTGAAATAATGATAATTTGGCATGATGATCTGGGCAAGTCCCTCTCTTTTCCAGGTAAACCAAATGCATTCACCAAAAGATACCCGATGGAAATCGCGCCTTACCCATCGTCCTCAAAATGGGATCCATTGATCAACTGTAGGCTACAGCAATGGGAACCAAAGAAATTGGTACAGTTTCGTGCTGAGAAAGGGAACCGTGAAACATGATGCTACTATACTCGATTGTGACGGACTACAAACTTTCAGGTTTGTGACCTGCCACTATGCGGATTAGGATTCTTTCCGATCAGAACGGAATACAATTAATAAAAATCTGACTTAATTGTCTTGGAGTGGTTTAATGGATATAACATGTTTTATTGATTTTTATTATTTTTTGGTTTGCTTTCATCGTGCCTCATCCATCGTCCTCTAAACGACATCCATCGATGAAACAAAAATGATACAGTTCCGTGTTGAGAAAGGGAATCGGGAAACGTAATGCTATTCCTATTGTACTTGATTGTGACGGACCACAAAGTTTCAAGTTTATGACCTGTCACTACGTGGATTAGGATTCTTTCCCATCAGAATGGAATGTAATTAATTCAAATCTGATTTAATTTTCCTTAGGTAGTTTATAAGACATAACATGTTTTATTACTTTTGCTTTATTTGGTCTACTATGTTATTTGTTTATTTAACAGAATTTTTTTTCCTTTCAGAGTAAATGAAGATTGATAGTAAAGTTTATTAATTGTAATACTTGATTCATTCTCGCACATAGATTTTTACATTAAAATTGTATATCTGCTAACTATATAATTAGCGATATAAAATATAAATTACATGAATCGAAACACATATAATATATTTTTAATTTTTAATATGTTTTCATTTTTTTTGTATGAAATTCAAAAAAGTTCCACAAAATTGTTCAAAAAGTCAAAGAATAAAATATTATAAAAGCTTTGTTTGCTAATAGAAAAGAAAATTTTATTTATTATGAAAATTTTACATTTAATTAATAATTGAGCTCCTAAAATATGGTGATGCAGTAAAAAGATTTATAAGGATAAACTTTTTTTTTAATTTACCTTCCACCTTTCTTACCCCTAATTGCCAAGCTCAAGATTAGAACCATGAACCTAATACCGTAGAGAACTCTATGACATCTGCCTTGGTCATTGGGTCAACCCCAACGATTGAAAAGAGATTTCACCAAATTTTTTCTGCGAGAGACATGGATTCTAGGAAAAAGGTTAAAATGAATATTCTAGGGGGAAATAACCCACATCAAACTTGAAATGCAATGAACAAGTTCTAAATAACTACTTTTTCAGCCCAGTCCTACATACCGAACATGGAGTTAATAAATTAGTTTGGGGTAGGTTTGATGCGTTTGCCTTAATTCATTGTCTTGATTCTTAATAGTTATCTTTAGGATTTCCAAAGCAAATTGAAGAATGTTAGATGTTAAGAACACCTCTACTATGGGTATATTCACTAGAGATTTTCGGCGCCATGAATTTGAGTGCTCTTTTCTTTCTCCTTCTTCTTTTTTTTCCCCCCCTTTGGAGCAAAGGAGTTTATTCCCAGCAATAGAAAGCTGCTGATATTGCATAGTAAATCAAATAAAACTATACAAACTATATAACTAAAACAAGGACAGCTACTCATGATCAGAACACTTAGAGTAATTCCCCAGTCATAATAAAGTGACACCAAGTTCTTGAGGCATTTCTATTTGACGTTATGACATTGCGTTGAACTTCAGTAGCATAGCCCATCCTCAAACTGATGGTCAAACAGATGTTGTCAGATTGCTCTCTTAGTGACTTGGTACTTTTTCTTTTTTGGATAAAACTGTAACTTGGAACGGTGTATATGTGGAGAACATCCTAAACAGTGGGATCATGCCCTTTCCCAAGCAGAATTTGCTTTCACTAATGCCCTCCATAGTTCTACTAAAAGGTCCCTGTTCTATATTGTCTACTTGAATCCTTCTAGGCATGCATTGGATTTGGAAACTTCCAAATGTTTTGAGTTAAAAGATTAAGGCGGTAATATTGCTAAGGATTCACAAGCTTCTAGGAGGAGCTAAAAGCGAAATTGGAGGCCACTAATACCCAGTTTAAGGCTGCTGCAGACAAGCATCGCTAACCTACAAGCTTGGTGATGAGATGATGGTCTTCTGCATAATGAGAGATTTCTTGTTAGCAAGTACCACAAGGTACTGCCAAGAAAATATATGGTCATTATAAAAATTTTGCAAATCATCAATCCAAATGCTTATGTGGTGTATTTGCGAAGTTCCATAAGTATATCGTGTACTTTTAATGCATCCGACTTTTCTTTGTATCATGCTTTTTAGGTGCCTTTGTATATTGATCTTCATGATAGCTTGAGATAACATGAGGTGAATGGGGTTTCACAAGTTCCATTTCCCTCCATTTGTATTTTGAGCCGTCCATTTCCTCAAGGCCTACATGTACTTGCATGAAATGGACAGCTCAAGATGCAAATGGAGGAAAATGGAACTTATGAGACCCCGGATCCTAACATGAGGGCGACTTCTTCTCAAGTTAGAAGAACTAACGTGGAACAAGTAGCTAGAGCCTTTTGGGCCAAGATAAGATCGAGCAAAGGACGAGACGAAGAAACGACGATTGCATAATTTTTTCTTGGATCGGTACCCGGATCTGGACAGCCATGCAGTGGATCCATGTGAACAGCTCGTGAAATTGCGAAGTCCACACCTGGATCCAGCCTTTAAAACTTGAGAGCGGCCACATCGTTATTTTATGCTCGTTTTTATTTTTAATTGTTTTTTCTCATCCTCTTCAATATAGAACACATAACCTATGTATAGGACAACTTACGTCCTTGTTTTCCAGACTTTTGACAATTATTATTAATTGTTGGCACAAAAAACACACACACACATACAACTTAAACAATTTCGACATATATAACAATGTGTGGGAAGAAGAGGAAAATAAACACACAAATAAATAATTAATAATTTATTATTTAAAAACTCAACAATAATAATATCAAATTGTAACCTCTCACTCACGATGACTCCCAAATAATAATTGTTAGAGACTTTCCCTCAATTCAATTTAACAAAATTCAATTCAACTCTCCAAGTAATAATATACTAGACTTGTAATATTTATTGGTTGTTAAGCTTCCTAAACAAACACAATTGCAAACTAAAATTTATTTGTAATTGACTAGAGATTTCCTAGTATAATATGTAAACTAAATAAATAACACACCAAAACAAGAAACTAAGAATTAGAAAACTAACTACTGAGATAGCTTGGTTTAATTTCCTTCATTGCCTCCTTTAAACAAAACTCACCGTTGTAGTTATTTCAGATGCCATCTTGAGTTTAAATTTTCATGAACAATTTTGCATCATGCAAATCATATGAAACACTAATTTGCAATGATTCTCAATTTCATCTTTATTCATGGCTGTGGATAGAACTTATACTTCTTGAATAGTCCTTTGGCTTGATCACTTGTACCAAAAAACTCAAATATGTTCACCCATAATTCATTGCATATTTCACAATTTAATTCATCCACATCACAAAGAAAGTCTCTTAACACCAAAAAATCATAATTTCCATCACTGAGGTTTTCAATATTACCATATTTTTCCTTTAATTTTTTCACACTAATAACTATATCAACTTTAGTAGTAGTATAATTTTCAATTCAATTATCCACTCCATAATTGATATCAATCAACTTTATTATTTGATTTTCCTCTTCAAAAAATTTATCAACTCTCATAAAATCAGGATTTTCTATATTGCTACGATTTTCAAGCACGTCTTTAATTTCATCATTGATGTTGCTTACTTTCTCAATCACTTGTGAAATTTTCTTTCTGAACCACAATTTCTTTATGTTTATGTGCATCTACAATTTCTATACTTTCTTCTTTATTTGACTCATCAAAATATTCTTTTTCTTCTTCCTCATCAAAAATTTCCTCTCCATCATGACTACAGTAAGAATTCATCAAAAATTTTCAAACCTCTTTTGCCGTTTTCACATGTATGAATTGTTTTTGCTACATACAACTGGACTTTGGTATTAAGATAATGGAATTCTGTGCAATCCAACCGTTTATTTCTCTCTAACTCTTTAAACGCATTGCATCATTTAATAATTCAGTGCTTGCCACACGTTCTGTGAATCCTGTTTCAACAACTTATCAAATTCCAATAGTTTGAAAAAACATCTTCATCGTACCCTAAACATCAAAGTTGCTTTTATCATCAAAGAGAATACAAATTCACACTTTAATTTTATGAACAAACCTTAGGATCAAAATTCAGAGTTTTGATACCACTTGTTGGCCTAAAAAATATGCTCACACAGTGTAAACAATTTTTTCATACATAAAAATATATGGAAAAAAGGAAGAAAATAAACATACAAATAAATGCTCAACATTTATTATCTCAAAAGTCAATAATAACAATATCAAATTGTAATCTTGCACTCACAACAACTCCCAAATAATAATTGTTTGCGGTGTCCTTCAAGTTAACTCAACTCTCCTAGTAACAATGTACTAGACTAATACTATCTATGGATTGTTAAGCTTTCTAAACAAACATTGTTGCAAACTAAAACTTACTTGGAACTAATTTGAGATTTTCTAATCTACTATGTAAGCTAGACAAACAAGATACCAAACCAAGAAACTACAAGAATTAGAAAATAAAATACTAAGATACCTTGGCTTAATTTCATTCATTATTCTATCTTGATTTTTACCAAATTCTCTCAAGATTTGTTGAGCTTTTAAGGTTCTTTTTGCATCTTCTTCAAGGGTTGATTGTTTACCACTCTTTATTGTCTCCGAGGAATCATCGGTATAACAATTCCTAACCTTTCCGCCTTCGCATCAATAGTTACTACAGATGCCCCAGATTTGAGGTCTTTGACGATTAATGGCCTGTACTTGAAGTAAACAAGATCCAGAGTTATATATCTCTTGATAGTGCATTTTACGACTTGATTTTCTATATTATGTGAGAAGTGAAAGCGACTCATTTTTACATAGGCAGCATGCTTTTTAAGTTTATTAGTGGGTAGGTAAATGTGAGATCACTTGAGTTAGTAGAGACGATTCTCAAGGTATATTTCTTCTTTCCTTTCTTTTTGAAGTTTTGGCTTTTTTTCAGAGCTTTTTCTTCTACCTACAGTAGGAGAATTGGAACGTTGTTCTATCTTAATTTTTGTTATATGCATGAAAGCTCTCTATTTTTCTCAAAGGGTCTTGCCAACATTCAAGAACTTGATCAAATTGGAGCTTAGTCAGATTCTTTGCCATTTTCTTCCTCATTTCCGTATCTCTAAAGTGTTATGAAGCTTATCTCAAAGTTCCCCCAACCAATGTTTTAAAACCCAACCTAGACCGCTCAGTCGAGTCGGTTGAACCGTCAATCTGGTAACTGTTCGAGTCGGGTTATGACTCAAAACCAGTAGGATTAAAAAACCACTTTATTTAGTGAAAACCAGTTGACCCAAACGGTCCAACCAGTGAACTGTTGAATCGGAATGGTTTTTACTAAACCAGTCCGGTTCATTCAGTTGGTTAAAATTAAAAAAAAAAAGGCAAAAAGTTTTTAAAAAAATGTAACAAAGAAACTAGTTAGACAATCGTAGCCTATAGCCAGTTCAAGTTCAGACTAAAAGACTCCAACCTTTATTCTTTCTTTTATTTATAATTTTTTACTTAATTTCCATCAATTTCTTTTCTTCTTAATTATCCCTCTCTTCATGATCTCACTATTAATCTCTCAAATTCCTCCAACAAAGTTTAATTTTGTGCTTGACCTATATGAGCAAGTTTCATTTCCCAATCTATGATTTTTTTTATTTTACTTTGTAATTTACTAATTTTGTAAAGTAAGATTTTTATTTTCTTGGTAGCAAACTTGTCATATTGATATAATCACAATTCTTTTTTTCTTTTTTTCCTTTCATTTTGCTTTTATCTTTGCTTTTCTTTTAGTTTGGTTTATTGTAATCTTATTAGTAAAAGACTTATAGTTATGATCATGTATCTAAACCTCTATAGAAGAATGTGCAGATTGCAAATATAATAAAAACAGCAATATATAGTTAATTTAATATTTATTTATGGCGTCACGGGTCAAAACTGGTCAATCCAATGGTTGAACTAATGACCCGTAACCCAGTAATTTTTTCGATTCAATGAACGGTCTGAGTTTCAAAACCTTGCCCCAACCTTGAAGTCCTTACCTTCAATGAAGTAACTTACGATGGACATTTTTATTGCAGAGTGAGATGAATAATATTTTAATTTTACAGTCCCTTATTGGTCAACTTTCTGGTCAGTGGGACTCTTCTTAATATGTGGGCATGGCTCAGAACACCAGCAGATGCAGAAAAAGTACTGGTTCAGTTCAGGACTGACTGTATGAAACTGCTAGAGCATATTCAGGAGGCTCAGACATGCCCTTTCGGTCTATTTGAATCCATTCGTTTCTCTTGCTCTGAAAATGTTTTTTCGTGCTAGGGATGTAAACACAGGGATCAGAGAGTATTCCAAACTCGCCTCTGTGTATTTCTTTCTGAGTATTTGAGCAGTACTGTATCTGCTTTTTGCTTCAAGTAGTAGTCTTTCAGGATTTTTGCAATTTAGTGATGCACTAAAGTAACTAAACAATACAGAATGATTGGGCCATAATTGACGCGGTATAGCGATTTAGTTGCAATTATTTGTCGCTACCATATGTTTTCAAATTCAGATCGATTAGAGTACTGAGCATTGATGACTTTTAATCCTCGAGTGGTAGTTCGAAGCTAGAAATAGATTACCCTTCAAGAGTTTAGGACAGAAAATTTTGGAATAAAGAATTCTTGACGCTTTTGATTATTGAGGGACAAAACTAGAAATCGATTAAGGACCAAAAGTTTAGCATTAATGCAGTGATTTATGGCACTTTACCCCATTGTAAATGATAATTGTTCTTGGCTTCTTGCCTTCCAACCAAAGCCTTAATTGTTCATGATTCCCATACCCTCCAACCAACAAATGGGCTCCTGATTTGTCCGTACCAACTCCCAGGTTCGAGCCTTAACCATTGCAAACCCACGATACCTAAGTACATGCAAAAGCCATTTTGATTGGGAAAACTTTTGGGTTTTCAAGGCAAGAACATCTCTCAATGTTCTGGGACAAGAAAATAAGCTTTACGGTTCTGGGAGAATGTAAAGAGGCATTTGAACGGCCTAATTTCGAATGCCCACAGAAAATTCCATTTAAGCTTTGCTAGTATCTTTGTACTTCAAACTATTATGCATTTATGGAGTCAATATATGGGGGAAAAGAAATCCCTTTAAGCTTTAGGCCAGACCATTTCACAGTTCTTCCCTGAGCTGTCTATATATTCTGAGAATTTCTCGTTTTATTTTCTTTAGAAAAAAACCCAGATGGCTGATCCTGTAGACAAGAAGGTGCTTAACACCATCCCAGATGATGATAATATTGATAGGTTGAGTGCACGTCCAGTTGTGTTCTGCTACACATTCTTTCACTTTTCAAAAAGACAAAAATTGCTGCAGTCACCTCAATTCTGTCCACTAGATGGAGAAGCCTTTTCCTTTCGCTTCCTGATATTTATCTCAGTTTCTGTCCACTAGATTCTCCTACCCGTGATATAATTTTTTGATGTAACTAGTACTTATCTTATGAAAATTAAATGCTGGATGAGAAAAACAAGAAATACATAGATGAATTTGGAAATGAGATGATCATAGGATTAAAATAAAAACACCATAAAAAGTTATCCAAACATTACGTAGTTTAGTAATGATGTCAAAATTTGAAGGATAATTTTGTCTACATGAAAAAGCAGGTCAGAATCAAAATCTAAAAGCACCTGAAAACCTGCTTCTAATTTTTAGCTTTGTTTTTTTTAGCTCATAAAATATAAAAACTAATCTTTAAAATCAATTAACGACATAACAAAATAACTTTTTAAACATTAAAAATTAAAATCAGGTTTTCAAATTAGTTGAGAGCAAGGCCAAAACTGAAAAGGTCACACCTACTAGCTATGTTGCTATATTGTGGCTAGACTGTCAATAAAACATGTCCATCCCATTTTAACCTGAATAGACAAACAAGGCGAGAAAAACCCAAAAAAAAAAAAAAAAAAAACCTAAGATAGTTTCCAATTATAAAGGGTCTCTGCATACTACAAAATTGCACATTACACCATAGTTATTAAATTCGCCCGACTCTACAATTTAACCAATCCACCTAATGAGCCGACCATCTAATGGGGCCTTAGTTAAAAGTTGCATTAGATTTGGAAGAAATTAATGACTCACCAGTTCAATCACCAAATCAAGAATTACATTGGTTCTACTACTTTAAGCATTTTTTTTTTTATAGTCTCACTGTTTCAATCAGTTAATCCATAGTTAAACCACTACGTATAGAACCAATCTCACTGCCGCGTTGATGATCAAGTCAGATTTAATAACTAATCACAACTACATTTCACCTCAGTTGCAATAAAGACCAGTTTCATTCAAGCACACCATATTACCGGTAGAATGGAACTACATATCATACAAAGAGCCACGGTGAGTTTCTTTACCTATGAAGTAGACTTCTAACATCAACTTCCAAACTATGGAGTTATGAGTTTTGCATGCCTCTAATCTTCGTGCTGTACGAACTCATCTATTTGCATAATCTTCCTCTATTTCTACTTGATTTTCTACTGTTTAGGTCGTGGAAATACACCAGTTATGGTTTCAATTGAACGATGACAAATTTCTTCATTCAACTACTACCAAAACTTGCATCCTTGGACCTATTAAAGAGTATATCGCCTAATAAGTATTTATTTTGCATGTTTTAAGTATGTTTTTCTATTTATTTTTTGTGTGTTTTTGTTATTTTAATGACTAATAAACTAGGGTTTCTAGTGAAGTTTTACATTTTATGGTTTAAAATAGAAAAATGAATTTCTATGAATTAATGTAGTGAAAACTTCATGTTTTTGTAGGATTTATTGTTCAATCATCAAATGAGATGAAAATGAGAAGATAATTGCAAAGAAACTTGGACAGAAAGTTGAAAAATTGAAATGTCCAGAGTTGATAAAGTTCCAAATTGAGATGAGGAAAATGCAATTCAATTATCAAGGAATCAAATGATCAAAAGTCAGAGGATTTAACGCTTCAATTTCACGACGAAAAAATTGGATTTTGCAATTTTTGAGCAGATTCGCAAACCAGAAACGCAAAGTGACAGTTGAACAAAATGACCAGCTCGCAAATCTCTCTCAGTGGAGATAGGGAGACGATCCGCGATGGGATCCGCTAGCCTCTGCCTCGCGGATCCGTGAAAATGACATGAACAAGTTGCAGTCGATTCCAGAAATTTTTCAACTCATTTCCAACTCAATTTTTAGACGAATTTCAGCTGAAAGTTGCGTGAAGAATCTTGTAAAGTTAAAGAAACAGCTCATAGCAAATCCAAAACACAATTTGCATCAACTTTACAACTCATTTGAGATTGGAATTTAATGAATTCAATGCATGAAAACATGTTTGAAGCAATTCAAGAAGGAAGATTCATTGAAGCCATTTTTCTTGACCTTTTGAAACTCAACTTTTCTTGTGTTCACATGAGAAAGTTTTGGAGGTTTATGGATGAATTCTTCTATAAATAAGGCCTTTGTAGACAAGAGAAAGGAGAAAGAGAAAAAGCTAGAATTACTACCAAAAATGTAGTCTTCACTAGTTTTCTTGGTTCATTAGTATAGTTAGTAGTGTAGGTTATGATATTTTCTTTCTTTATCATGTTTAACTAAAGTTTAGGCCTTGAGTTATGGATGAACTTTCTAGATCTTGTTTGTAATGTTTACTTAGTTTTTTGATGCTATTATTTTGAGCAAGTATTTAGTACTTTGGCTTTTATAATCATGATTAACCAGCCATTAACTGTGATCATCTCAAGGTGTTAAGTTTAAATGAAAATGAGAATTTGACACTAGTTCATGAAGTGCTAAATCTAAGAAGTTCTCTCACAAATGTAGGGAGGCACCTTGGTGGCTTTAGTGATTTATTTCATGTAATTTCATTGAACAAATGAGTTTGTAGTCAATTCCATAACCACAAGTGTAGGTATGGTTTAGCTATGAGTATAGTTGATTCACTACGAAAGTATGTTTCACGTGCATTAAGAAATTACGCCATGCTTAGCCAAAATAATATCATTAATTCAACCGGTAGCTTTATTTGCAAGAGTAGTAAGGAATTCCATAACTTGAGGAGCTTTTAATTGTTATTTTTACTTATTTCTTTTCATGTTTGTAGTTTAGAATAATTTACGTACTTGTGTCAGTCTAAATAATAGAGAAGTTCGAAAATCACCAGTACTTGACATTCTTCCCTGTGGGATCGACACCTATACTACCCTATGCTCGATAAACAATCTGTATACTTACAGTAAACGGGGTTGTTTAGGTTTTATAATTAAAATTGAGTGTATGATAAAACCTCGTCATCGCTACTAATGTCAAATTTCTGATTCAAATTCAACCATCTTCACCATTCACTCCTCAGGCAATGGACATTTTGCATGTCTTCGGCGAGGGTTCCAACTATTATGTGAAGTCTCTATAATGCTTGTCAACAATGGCGGAAACAATATCCCAAAATTAGGGGGTGCAAATATGTTAATATATAATATTATATCACAAAAGGCAAAAACTTCCTTATGTCATAAATACTTGTATAAAATATATATAGATATATAATTTATATGGCAATTGCATCGCATTTTTAACAGTATAAAGAGTTTTAATTACAAGAATAATATTGAAGTAACGATACATGTAGTGTCTTTATATATCAAAACTTCTTGAAAAAAGAGTTCAAATGAAGATCATTTGTTCATTTATATGTATCATAAGTTTAAATATTATTCTTTTGTTTTCAATTAATACTTTATTTTATTTTTCTAGGTTGAAAAACAGAAAATAAATTACTATTTGAAAACAAGAGACTAATACTTTATTTTGGATGTAAAGTAAGCTACAGATGCAATTACCCTATAAATTTGGAGGGCAATATAATGGAAGAAAAGAAATTTCAAAATTTCAGGTGTGCAAATATAAGATAAAATTAAAAATTTTAAAATTTCTAAAGGCAATTTTAGGAGTTTTCCACAGTTGAAGGGGGCAATTGCCACCTTCAATTTTACTTAGCCCTGCTTCTTTTTGTCAACCTACATTGGCAGATCGGCGGTGTTGGGTTCTTTCTAGGAATTGTCTCACTCTGGATTCGTCTTCTTGCTCGGAGATTAAGAGACCAAAAAAGTCGTAATTTGAGAGGGATTTTGACGAATGTGATAATCTACTGAACTTACTTACTGTTTGATTTTTATAAGCATGAAAAATTGAAAATAGCCTTTTCTGTCTGCTTTAATATTTGCTATGGATGAACAAAAATATTTGAATTTAATGCTTTTTACTGTTTAGGGACCCAATTGATACGTAAAACCGATGCAGGGTAAAAAAATGTACTACAAAGTACAAACTAGCATTTTGACTCATGCTATATATTAAATTATTTGAAATAGTTATAAGCAAAAGAGACTAAAAATTCAGAATAGTTTTATTTTATTATGTATGCCTTATTTTAATCACTTAACCATATTAAAAAGTACAAAAGAAAAGCTCAATAAAACACCTAAACAAACACCAAAAGCACGTCAAACACACACCTTATCATCACTGTCCATATTCAACTCCATTAAATCACTTTCACTACCTTGCAATGGTCATAATTCCCCCTTCTTCTTTCCTTAATACTCTTTCCTAATTCTCCATTACCCTCGCCTCATTTCTTAACCTAAACTTACCAACAATCTTTCCCTCTCACGTGAGCCCCACATTCTCCAAATTAACTCGTCTCGCACTATTCTTGTAAATCCTATTGTAGAGCCCTCTGCACACATTTATAACTATAAATGGTAACTCACTTACATTGACTCACTCATCCACATGAGTTTCTTAGTCCAAACTTACCAACAACTGTTTCCTCTCGCTTGAGCCCTACATTCTCTTCACCCTTCCTATCTCCCACCAAATTACCCCATCCCACACTATTCTTGGAGATCCTATTGTACGACTCTTTTCATATATTTGTAATTATAAATGGTAACCTACTTACTTTAATTCATTCATCCACAATTGAGTTTGTTTATGTATCAAATTTAATTGGGTAAATAAGTAAAACAATAAAACCCATTAATGAATGGGCAGTTGGTGGGTAGATTTGGATAACATATTTTGACCTAATTAAATTCGATATAAGTTAAACTCAATCATTAGAAGGCTTTAAGTAGGTAAATTTAAGAAAAAAAAAGTAGGTGAATTTTCAGAAAAAAAAAGTAGGCAAATTTAAATCCTTACCAATTCAAATAACTATATTCCTTTACTTTTCTTTAATTTTCATTCTTTTGGTTTTTTTATCCTACTTTTTTTTCCATTATGTAAAAATCTGATGAACTCCTTTTGGATTCTTGTAAAAGTAATAATTGTTGAATTCATTATGATCATCTTTTTGGGTTCCACTATGCAATTCTTTTTTATTTTTTATTCATTTACTAATTTGAATATTTTTAATTTTTTGTATTACAATGATATATATAATATTATTGCTAAACAAAAAATGAGAGAAAAAATAAATAAATTTTTTATGTGAATGATACATGGATAATTGTGTCCTGCTCCCATCTAAAACTATAGCTATTTATAACTCCTTTATTTTGAAGTATTAACTATGTGGATATAGAAGTTTGCTTAAATCTATATGAATTATCCATTTTAACAGTTGCACCTCTATCCTAGAGCTGCAACTCTTCCTTGGCATATATTGCCCTTCCATAGTCGTACAGTCTTACTTTTCACTGTTCACGGTCCATTTTGTTACTTGTCAAGTGTTTTTGGTCAAATACAAATTTAGAATTGTAGTCCTCGAAAAAAAATTTTACTATTTTTTGTGTTTTTCACAAACATCCATCAAAGAATAGATTTTTAATCAAATATTTGGTCAAAAAATCTTTTGTGTTTTGGTCAAAAACTCAAAAACTCTTTTGAGTGATACTGTAGCACCACATTCACATTTTTTCTGGGTTAAATCGACTATAAATGACCTGTCCGCATCCCCTACTTCAAAGGTGTCATCACTGGTCATGGTCAGCTCACAATGCCTTGATGCTTGTCCAATCTTTTTGAGTTTTTCAGCAGCTTTGGGAGGTATATCAGTGGTCATTGTGCAGCACAATTTCTTCATAAACTTCCTTCTCAAGCCATCCACAAGTGTGAGTGTAGGCTTCTCCCTTAGATCACCAATCCAAGCATCAAAGGATTCTGTGAAATTGTTTGTCACATGATCACATTTTATTTCAGTAGCAAATGCAGATCTACAAGACTACACCCAGATGCCTTTGGGATTTTGTCAAGATATTTCCATGCATCTGGGTTCAAGTCTTTGACGCTTGCCATGGCCTCATTGTGGCCAACCAGATCATAACTCTTCGCAGCTTTCCAGAAGTAACTACTAAGCAGCATACCTGGAAATTGACTCTTGAAATTACTGCAAATTTGCCTGCAGCAGAATCTCCCAGTAGCATTTGGAAATATTTCCTCATAAGCAAGGTTCAACTCCTGAAACATAGAAAAGACAAACGTTCAAACTAGGTCACATGATTCACATTCAGCACTCCAGAAATTAACGAAGTTACATCCATGTACCTTCTGCCTATCACTCATAAAAGTCAGAGGTAAGTGGTTGCCAAATGGTCCAAAGCACTCCTTAAAGTAGTGAAAAAACCATCTCCATGCTTCTTTGTTTTCACACTCGGCCAATGCAAAAGCCATGAGAAAAATGCTGTTATTCCCATCTAAGGCCACTGCTGTCAGTAATACACCACTAAAGGGGCCCTTCAAGTGACAACCATCAAATCCAACAAATGGCCTGCAACTTTCTACAAAACCAACTTTTTTTTATATGATACTTGTGAATATTCTGAGGAACCTAGGCTCAACCAGCAGATTTGGCCTATCAAAATGGATTTTGCAAATGCTAGGTGGATTAGTTTGCCTTAGTAGGACAGCATACTTAGGTAGCTCGCTGTATGACTCACTGAAGCTACTTTGAATTTGCTCCTCTGCTTTCTTTTTTGCTCTGAAAATTTGCATTTTACTTGGGGCAACATCATACTTTTTCATCTCTGCTCAACGTCTTTGCTGGGTATCTCAGGACGATCTCTCATTACAACAATGAGTTGTTTTTGCAATCCAGCCAGATATAGTTCCACATTTGTCTTGTCCATCACACAAGTATCCTCAGGTTGATAAGATTTTATCATAAAAGAGCTGGAATCAGGTATTGGTGATGCATGTATTCTCCATTTGCAGCTATCAACACCACAAATTGCGGTAAATCTACTATTCTCATTCTTTAGCCTGAATATTGGAAAGCCTTTTTGTATCACGTAATCTTTCAATGCTGCCCTAAAGGCATCCACATTGGCAAACAGCTGACCCTTCTTGAACTCTATTTCATACCTTGGGTTGTAAATCCACTACATAGGATCAGTTTCCCGATCTGGCACCACAGCACCTTCCTCGTTATCCTCAAAATCAGAATAATTAGTATCACTCATGTCACTACAGTCCAATGAGACACTATCATAAGCTACATCATCCTCACACTTCTTTCTTGGGTATGTTTCCATGAAGAATCAGAACTACAATTCCCATATTCATCATCAGAAATTTCAAGGTTAACAACTGCCCTTCTAGAACTACGTTCAATGCCTAAATTCTCTTGCATATACTCTAAACATTTCTGTTCACTATGTTACGGTCATGAGCACCAGGGATAATTTCCATATCAAAAACATGCAGGTTGATTACTAGACAAGACTGATGCATTTTGAACATCTCAGCAACTGACTTATCATCATAAACATCAACCAGTTCATCTGTTCCAAGTATTTGAAGCTTCATATGTATTAACATATTCACATTTCCAGGCATTTCACTAAATGCCTTTTCAGCAACATCATACAACAGGTTAATGTACAAGTAATCTGCTGGATCAACATTCAGAATTTGTACTTTCTTTCCATTGTGATACACCACAATATCATAAGCAGAGATATTCACCATCCTACATTGATCAAGTTCATAGTTACTCTCAAGAGCACACACATACCACTACTGAAAATGTTTACATTCACTGTATTAGACAGTCAATTTTAAGCACAAGTCTACACTACCGACGCACTTAGATGCAGTTAATGGATTTTGCACAGAGTTGACTACGCATGCATCATCTATTTCATCATCATTATCTAAGCAGAAATATCATATAACAACATTATTCATGTTTATATTTACCAGTTAATAGCATTCCTTTACACAATATTCTCAGAGAGTGTTCACATTCATCATATTAGACAGCTTATTTTAGGCTAAATGATCACATGATATAGAGAGTTTCATGATTTTCAGCTAACATGATCATCTGTAAATATCAAACTCATAAATAAAGCAGAGATTTTTTACCTGAAATTCAACTATGCTGTTTTTTATTTTGAGCAGAAGTAAATGTTCAAGTGTTGCCTTTCTTGTACCTCTTTTCTTCTACCAGCTTTCTTCTTCAACCTCAACAGTTCAACTCTATCAAATGGCCATCTTTTACTACTCACCTAATATGTCTTCAACAAAGGCCAACAAAAAATTGAGTTCTGGTCATTGTCAACGTCAATCATCCAACTAATGCCGCCATTTCCTCCAGCCATTGACGCTGGCGCCATTAGCTAATGCATGTTAACTTTGCTTCAATTAATAGTTAATTTGGTTATTTGGTTACAACTTAAAAAATGAATAATTTGTACCCTACTTCCTCCAGTTTCAGCAATTAACTTCTAATCAGAGATTATGTGCGTGGGTATGTTAATAATTTCGTGCTTGTTGATGTCAGCAATTGGTCCCCCTTTTCTGCCATGGGAGGTCAGTGAAATTATGCATACTACAGGGGACGTCAATGCAATAGTCAAAAACCTCAGGGGAGGTTTCTGAAATTGTCCTTTCTTTTTATTTCCTTTCCTTTACCTCTTTTCTCCATCACCACATTTATTACCCTCTACACATCCTCTTTCTTTGCATAAGCCTAGAGGTATATTCTATTCATTCAAAAAGAAAATTATTAGTACACAAAAAAAAAAAGGTGCAAATGGATACAAATCTATAACCTTTTTATTATTGGTTGAACTCATTCATTGAAGACCTGTTGAATTCAACCATTATTGGTTTAGATGGCGATACTGTTTAAATTAGATTAAAGCAAATTTTCTTTTACTCTTATACTATGTGAATGCTTTTTCATGAAATGTATACTTTCGTTCATCACTTGACTTGCTTTTCAATGAGATATAGAAGTTCATTATCCTTCGTTAGGGAAAAGAAACAGAAAGAACAAATGATATTTGAATAAAATCATTCAACAAATTATGAAAAAAATAATTTGATAAGCCTTTTACTATCCAAACTAAGAAAGATCCCTTAAATTTAGCATGATCTATTAGTCTGAGCAGAAGTTTTGTTTGGATTCTGCTTCTTAACCAAGGAGCATGAAGTATAAGCAATTGCATTGATCAAAGATCATCAAACGTGTTAGACTTCCCAATATCTATTGCAGGATGTTTTTGTGTGATTTTTTTTTTTTTTTTTTGATTTGAGGTGGTTGGATCTTATTGCTAATGCTGTCAATGAACATACAAGGATTATCAACACGAATTGTTGTGCAAGTAGATGGGTAGAACCCAGATTGGCCAAAGATTTAAATGTTGAAAAATTCTTGATAAAGTTGAAAGATGAATCAAATTTGGCTCGATAAGAGTTTGCTCTAATTTAGTTCAGTAATTAATCGAGTCAAATTTGAACATAGTTTTGTATTCTAAAAATTTTAAACTCCGCTCAGACTTAACTCGAAAAAGTTGCATTAAATTTGCAATTAACATGTAAAAAAATCAAATTACTCGAGCACTTCTCAAGCTTAGTTTAATAACAAGTACTAGTTTGAGTTCAGTTTCCTTTTAAAAAAAAAAAAAAAAAGCCCAAACTCAAACACAGTTTCAAATTTATTAGAACAAACAAGCAAATTGAGTGTTTGACGTAGTTCAACCGCTCACATTCTTAATTCTTGGCAATGTACACTAAATTTTGCACTATGTGTGTACGCTTGAAGTTCACTAAATAAAATGTAATCCAAGCATATATTTCACACATACGGGATTAGATCACAATTATTTGCAACTAAAAATTTTAAACTCCGCTCAGACTTAACTCGAAAAAGTTGCATTAAATTTGCAATTAACATGTAAAAAAATCAAATTACTCGAGCACTTCTCAAGCTTAGTTTAATAACAAGTACTAGTTTGAGTTCAGTTTCCTTTTAAAAAAAAAAAAAAAAAGCCCAAACTCAAACACAGTTTCAAATTTATTAGAACAAACAAGCAAATTGAGTGTTTGACGTAGTTCAACCGCTCACATTCTTAATTCTTGGCAATGTACACTAAATTTTGCACTATGTGTGTACGCTTGAAGTTCACTAAATAAAATGTAATCCAAGCATATATTTCACACATACGGGATTAGATCACAATTATTTGAAAAAAAAATACATTTATTTCACGTACATCACATTAGAATTGGAAACAGGTATTATGATAATAATTTTTTCCCCCCAAATAATGGCATGTCGAATCACTTTCCCCGAACGAGCCCTTAAAGTCCCCTTCTTTGATATGGCCCTCGGAGTCATGGGCCCCCTTCATCGGGAAAATCAGATATTAAGTGTTGAGGTTTCCAGTTTCCAGTTTCCAGCAGCAATTTGAGTGCAAAAACATTTCTTATGTTAGAGAAGGAGATTAAATAGAGGGGTTTCATCAATGGTCTAACAGCAAAATACCCACCTCAAAAAGCAGATTCTTGCTCGACATTGATGGTTTTATTCTTCAGAAAACCAGGTTCTTTGATGATGTTTATTTTCCTGCCTTTTCTATTTGGGAATGCTTTGTTAGTATCTTTTTGCAAGTCTGTTACGCAATTGTACATTCAATACCTTGGATGCCCATAGCTATCTGCAAAAAAGCAGAAATCCCTTTTACTTTTAAGCCTCAAGAATGCAAAATCTCTCCTGAGCTGCTGTGTGTATATTGAGGAAATTTGGAAAAGAAAGAAAAAACCCAGATGGCTGATCCTCCAGAAAAAAAGGTGCTTAAAAAAACGCCAGATGGTGATGGTATTGATAGGTTGAGTGCACTTTCAGACTGTGTTCTGCTCCATATCCTTTCACTTTTGGAGACAAAAGAAGCTGCAGCCACCTCAATTCTGTCCAGAAGATGGAGAAATCTTTTTGTTTCGCTTCCTGATGTTGATTTATGTTTCTGTGTGGATAATGATGCCTCTGACCGTGATAGACTGTTTTATCAGTTTATACATTTCGCTAATAGAGTGATTGAACAGCGAAATAAGGCTTCAATTAGAAAGATTCGACTCCATGTGATGGATTTTGTTAAAAGCTACTGTTTGGCATTTCAGTCATTGTTGATATCTGCAGCCGCTGCAATTTCTACTTACAGTGTCCAACAACTTCTTATTTCGGTTCCAATGGATACAACAACTGAGCGATTCTCTATACCTATTCCACCTGGAATTTTTTCATCTGAAACTCTAGTTTCTTTATCACTAAACCTTGAGGTGGGTCGAAATGTTCCTGATTTTGTTTGGTTGCCAAATCTCAAGTATCTATACTTGCTACGATTCATATTGGTAGATGAAGATTCTATTCAGAGGTTTCTTCAAGGTTGCCCTTTGCTTGAAGACCTGATATTAACAGTGCAACCTTTCATCTATGAGAGTGAAAGTGAAGAAAGCATAGAAGTTGAAGTTCTAAATATCTCGAGTCCCTTGTTGAAAAGCCTGATGCTCTGTTTGTATGAAAAAGTTGAATTAGAGTTCACTGTTGTTGTGAAGTCAGAAAATCTTGAGTATTTGGCATGCCTCCTTAGGGGACAGCATAAACTTATCATAGATGCCCCAAATCTGAAGTCCTTGATCGTTGATGGTCATGTACTTGAAGTCCACATAATTCAAAGCCTAGTATCTATTAATAAGGCAGTAGTACAAGCTGAATTTCTTTGTAATGTGACAGATCTAGGTGACTTATTTTTATGTGCTCAGCGTGCTTTTAAGTTTATTAGTGAGTTGCAAAATGTGAAATCACTGAATTTGTCAGAGAAAATTCTGAAGGTATGTTTTTCTTTTCTGTCTTCTTTAATTTGGGTTGACTTCCGAGCTTCTCCTTGAAATTTTAATAGAAGAACTGGAACTTTGTTCTTACGTAATGCTTTTTATATGCATGAAGGCTCTCTATTTTTCTCAACAAGTATTGCCAACTTTCAGAAACTTGATCAAGCTGGAGCTTATACCTGTCTATTGCCATTCTTTTCCTCGTAGCTGGATCTTACATGTATTATCGAACTTATTTGAAAGTTCCCCTAACCTTGAAGTTCTTATCTTCAGTGAGGTAAGTTGTGTTTGAGATTTTAATGTCAGAGTTAATTGCTTTGTATTTTGCAGTCCCTTATATGCTTTATATGAACAGGTGTTCAAGAACTACTTTGGCGAAGATGAGGAAATTGATTCTGTTTTTCCATGGGCTCTTCCACTAATTTTCATTGAACATCTTAAGGTAATAGAAATGAGTAATTTTGAAGGGGAAGAACATGAATTCAAGCTGGTGGAATATTTTTTGAAGAATGGAAAATCTCTGAAGAAGATTGCTCTTGAAAGAGAGGATTGGAAGTCTGTACCAAAATATCGTGACCGGATGCTTTCATTCAAGAAGTGCTCAGAGGATTGTCAGATTGTATTCAGAAAGAAATGGGATTATATAACGTGCCCGCAACTACAACAGGTGATGAATCTATCTCCTTGACAGTATTCTTTTGTGGCGAACTGATAAGCATATAATTCAGTTGCAGGATAAGAATTGTTGGTCTGATGGATATATAAGTATGTAACATCTTGGAGCCAAACTTCTTTTTGTGTAACAGAAGCTTTAGTATTAACGCACCAGGGAAACTAAAACCAGCTGACTAGATTGACAGTCTTTATGAGAGCCTTCAGTTTAGGAATATTTATGAATCAGTCAAGCACTCTCTTCTTCTTTTTGAATTTGATTCCGATGACCCCTGGCTGTCAAGAGAATGCTAGTTTTTCTTTCAGTTTTTTCTCGGTGAAGGCCTGACTAATTATTCAACAATTGCGTGAATAGATCTGAATATGGTTAAAAGTGTGATTGGGATCTCATATGACTGCGATTGCTGGTGCTCAGCTGATTAATTGTTCCAGAATTGCTTGATTGATCTGAATATGGTTAAACATGTGATTGGGATCTTATATGACTGCAATTGCTGGTGCTCTCTCGTTGAATTGCTTAGTACATTGTTAATTCCTTAATGAAGTTTTGGTTTTTGGGATGTGATAGTTAGGACAAACTGTAGTATGACAATGTGGATAAAGATGTTACTTAGAATTTGGGAAATGAACAATGTTTAGGACATATAGGTCTATGTAGATCCACTTCGAGATTTTTCAGTCTGCAAGCATGCATTTCTTCCTTTTACTCTGGCTTCATTAATGTGAAGCTCTCTCATTTGAGCTACATGAGCATTGAAATTTATACTTGTAGGAAGCCAATTCTTTTAGTCTTCTTCTCATCTGTATGAAGGCAATCCATTACTTAAGTTACTAACTTTCAAAATTTATTCACCACTTCGCTCCTTGAAACTTCTTGTTATTATCTTTTTATACATGCCTTTTTTGTGGACGCTGTTGCCAAGCTCTCTTCGTGTGACTTTTGAGCTTGAAGTGCATATCTTTCATCCAGTGCCTCATGGTTATCTATTTGGATGCAGAATTAGTTTCCGCATCTTTTCCATTTCCTAATTGTATTAATCAGATAGGTGTATAAGAACAACTTCAGAGGGACCATGGGGTTTGAGTTTGTGCTTCCAAAGGCTATTTCAATAAGCCTCTTTAAACATCATAGGAAGACAGATATCACAGGATAGGAGTTCAAGTTAGTTCAGTTTCTTGGAAAATTGAAAATCTTTGTTCCAAGATGACTTTTGGTGGTGGAGCTATAGAGCCTCTGTAAGTCTCCATCAGAAATGTTATAGCAGGATGTCATCATTCAAGAAAAGCTCTGAGAGTCGTGAAATTGTGTCCCATAGGAAGAAAAAAAAGGGATTAAACAGTGTTTTTTGCAAATTGTGAAAACGTTGGGATTTTTCTTTCATTTTCTTTGTAGGGTAGGGGAGGGGTGGTTCTTATTCTATTGCAACTGGTAGGCTTCTTTGGTCAAATGACTTACTTGTTAACAATTATGATAGTATAAATTATGATCCATTTTATATTGGGTTTTCTTTGCGAAGACCGGATTAGTTGTCAACTGTACATGTGTGAAGTTCTACCTGAATCTGTGCGTGCTGTGCTATTGTTAATTTTGTTAAGTGGATTATCAAGTGGTACATCTGTTATTTAAAACCCTATCAGTTTTCTCAGTCTAAGAGTGGCTATACATATCTGGTTTCCACCACTTGCCCCACAAATTTTAACTGCAGTTTCTATGCCTTAATGCTGCGTATCTTTGCAGTAGTATCTCAGTTGATAGCAGACTTAGAATCTCAGATTTTTCTGGATTATAGATGTGCAGTGGATGTGATGTAAAATGTCTAAATGATCATATGTTGAGAGACGGCACAACTGCTCCAGGGAAAAGAACAGCTTCTTTAACTTTGTGTCAGTTTGGAAAGGAGGTTTTTACAATTTACTCTTATGTTTCTATTGTCAGTAAATTGGTTTGCTAAATATAAAGTTCTTGTTTTCAAGTAATCTGTAGTCTTTTGTCAGAATGTGCAAAAGAAATCTAAGAATGTTTGCACTAATTCCAGAACTACAACATGCTGCTTTGACAAAGTACAGCAATAGCAAGCTATTGTTTGGAAACAAGGTAACCCAGTAGTCAGATTAGTCAACTTGTTGCTTAATTTGGACTCTCCTTGGAGATTTATCCAAGAAAAAAGCGAACCGGCAGATGCTGAAGGTACAAATTCAGGACTTCGTTGAACTGCTGAGTACTTTCAGGTGGTTCATATATGTTTTTACTCTCTTCAAACGTTGTGTGACTGCCCATTTTTAACTCTGTAATTAGGCTTTTAGCAAGCCTTTTGGAGCTGGTAGTCGTATCTACTCTGATCCTCTGTGTATTGCTCTGAAATTGCTGGATGTTGATAGCATGTAAATGGTACTAGGATCAAAGAGGCACACCTGATTTGCCTCTATATTAACTCGTATTGTTTTTATGTGCTACTTAGCAAATCTGCAATTTTTCTTCTAAAGCATCCTGCGACATAACAGTTGTTGCACTATTCCATAGTTGCATAGCAGAGTTACATGAATCCCATTGTCAAGCTCTATTCATGGATCTTTCCATCAAGAACACAATAGTATTTGGCCCTTTTTAGTGAATCTACAGTTTTATAGCTGCGCTTGAAGATGCTTGCAGAATCTTTTATCCTGATTAGATGTGCAGAGGAGGGAGTACCCTTTTTAGCTGAATGACATAATAGTTGATCATCCCCGCCTTCGCTCTTCTCGACCTGTGTCTTCTGTGTATTCATATCAGCAAAAATTCAAACAAGCACTCAGATAACAACTGATAGAAAAGAAATGACCTATTAGCAAGAATACATTAGTGTCATCACAAGCCAGAGCTCCTTGTCTTAAGTTGCAAAATTAGCATCCATTAAATAACTTGTGCTACCTTTTTTCCCATGTTCCTTCAGGCTCCAAAATCAATGACAAAATTTTATTCATTGGGACTAGGACAAAATATTTCTTATCAAATAATATGCAGGCTGAGGAGATACAAGACACGAAAATGATCATCCATTTCTCTCTCTGAAATGACAATTTATTATCTGGTACTAGAAACATGTTCAAGATATTGTATAGGTACTTGGCAGCACAATGTAAGAGGTACATTTTCTATTCATTATTATTTCTGTGAGATCTGAATGCTCTACAGGGTCCTCGTTTCAATACATGTAAATCTTCAATGCATTTGCTAAAGGCAAGTCTAAGAGCCTTGTTTTAACAGATAATCCTCAAGGCGTTTTAAAAAAACAAGCATTGCCTTTGCAGTTGCCTCTGGCATACGAGCTTCTTCTGCTTCAGTTTCGTATAAAACCTTAACATCCACAATAGTCTCTGATTCTCCAACTGCTGTAAATTGTATAACAGTTGTGTAAGAAGTGAACCCATGATTCAGGTGTCCCCCTTCGATCACTTGCATCCCAACCTGATGCAGGGACTCGTTAAATACTGTAACCTTCTCCTTCTGGTATCCAAGACTTGATTTTTCTAGAAGCATTAGTTGAAAATTGCAGTATCAAGATGGTCAGATGTTAGGTCAAAAACTAATTGGTATTGTATAAATCCAGAAAAAGTACAGGGCAGGAAATACTGGTTGAAATGTCCAACTGAAGTTGGAAGTTGGAACTTACCAGAGCCGAGGTTGATGAGATAAACAGTTCCGAGGCCACCATCTCCTTCAATAACTTCAACGCTACGCACTAAATTGGGAACAAGTTTTGGGAGGACAAAGCTTATTTCTTTTGCATAATTCCTCCATAGCAGTTCAACTGCGACCCCAATCTTCATCTGGCTCTTTTCTTCCTTCATCATTGCTCCCCCTTATTTGAGTACAGTAAACTTGACCGTCGGTATACAATAAGTACAAATTTATATTAGCTTGGAGGGACAAAATGACACTATGGCATCTGTGGTTGTATCGACAAATATGGAAACAAGATGCCTAGGCCCTCCCATGACGTTACAACATATTTTCAAATGCGGCAAGCAAATAATAAGACAATGCCTTGTTTGGACTGGAGTTTTTTACAAAAAAATTTTACGTTTTCCGTAATTATATTTTTCAAATATTTTTTTATCTCACATATATCAATCCTTACAGTATATTTTTCTATGAAAAATCCAAAAAATGGTAATCCAAATAGTAATTGCACACATGACCTCTTAATTTCAACACTTCCATAAAAATCTATGAATTTCTTATGTAAGACTTGTTTGGGATTGTCGATCCTTTGCTTAAAATATACTTGTAGAAAATAGAAACGCTTTTAGGATGTCTAGTACCGCTCCATAGACTTAAGAGTAAAACTTTTAGTTTAAACATCAATTTAATCAAGAGTTTAAAAGTGGTTTTCGAATAACTTTCTTGTTTAACTAATTATGGTTGAAATACGATCCAATTTCAATGACTATGAAATATCCAATACAAAAATGTACTCAAATAAATTTATCACAAAACATTCTACCAAATAATATATATAACGTGCTACTGAATAATACATAAAAGTAGTTTTCTAAAGAACTGTTATAAGTATTTTATGATAAGTCACTGTATTCGTTAACATGATGAAATAAATATTTTTTGTTGGTTTAAGGGCACTTCAAGTCTTACAGTAAGGTGATAGAGTCAAATTAAAGATCTTCTATTCACCTAACATAACTTGCTTGGATTATTATTTTTTAGAGTTTTGTTATATATATATATATATATATATATATATATACACACTATAGTGATTTGATATACATCATGTAAAAAAAATGATTAGAAAATATGTTTATGTTTATGAAAAACGTAAAATTTTTTAAAGAAAAATGGCAATCTAAATAAGCCAAGATTGGGGTATCTGATAAACAACAATTTGAGTGAAACCATTCCAATATGCGTACTGGATCAGATGACTCATGGGCTGGCCTTATACTCAAAATTTGCTCTTGGTCCAATTATGTGGATTTAAACATCTGGCCTGTTTGGAAAGCTATTTTTTTCCACAAAAAATTTTAAGTTTCCGGTGAATAAATTTTTAATGAATGTATTTTTTAATCACCTTCTTACCTTTCATATATCAAATCCAATGAATGCATTTTTTAATATCTTTTACGTTGCCTACGTCAAATCACTACAATTATTTAGTTTATCTATTTACTTACATCATAAACAACTTTTTTTAATCACCTTTTTATTTCAAGCACTATCAAATTAAATTAAAAAAATGCTATAATATTTAAATAAAAATTATCCTAAATAATCTTCTGTCCAAAACATTTTTTTCCTTTCTACAATGAACCCAAACGATCCTATATCATTGCACCGCCGCAGATGCATGAAGCCTTGGGATAAGTGCGGCCCCTGTTGATTGAGTAAGAATCTGCAATTGTTTGAAGGTCTTGGAAGCAACACCATTTCTAAATTCTAATCTTCAGGGAGAAGAACACCATGATTGTTGATTTTTTTGGAAGCTAGATTATAAGGGGGGCAGTTCAACGGCTTAGCACCAAAACACCCACCAAAAACCAAGGTTTTTCTTGATTCTTCTTTGGGATTGATTTAGTATCTTTATACAACATTGAGCAATTATACATTGAATGATGTTGGTGCCTGTTTTCTCTGCTAAATGTAAAGGTAAAAATCCCTTTTAGTTTTAAGCCTCAAAGTTCCACTCGTCTCTGCTTAAGCTGCTCTATACAAATACTGTGATGTGAGAAACAGGCAAAAGAGGAAAAGAAGGAAAGGAAAAAAAAAAAAAAAAGTCCCAGATGGCTGATCCGCCAGACAGGAAGGTGCTTAAAAGAATCCCAGATCATGGCAATATTGATAGGTTGAGTGCACTTCCGGACTGTGTTCTGATCTACATCCTTTCACATTTTGAGACAAAAGATGCTGCAGCCACCTCAATTCTGTCCACGAGATGGAGAGATCTTTTCGTTTCGCTTCCTAATATTGATCTCAGTTTCTGTGTTGACAATGATGCTTCTGACCTTGATAAACGGTTCTCTGATTTCATACATTTTGCTAATAGAGTGATTGGACAGAGAAATAAGGCTCCCGTTGGGAAAATTCTACTCTCTGTGGAGCATTTTGTTGAAAGGTGCAAGTTGGACTTTGAGTCATTATTGATATCTGCTGCTGCTACAATGTCGTTTTCCAATGTCCATGCATTTCGTATTTGGGTGTCAATGGATAAAACCGCTAAACGATTTTCTATGTCTATTCCACCTGGAATTTTTACGTGTTGCACACTAGTTTCTTTATCACTAGACCTCGGAATGGACTGGACGGTTCCCAATTCAGTGTGTTTACCAAATCTCAAGTTTCTTGACCTGAAAAAATTCAGATTGGTAGATGAAGAATCCATTCAGAAGTTTCTACAGGGTTGTCCTTTGCTTGAGCAATTGATCTTAACTGTGCGACCTTTCAGCAATGAGAGTGGGGGTGAAGAAGGTATTGAATTTAAAGTTCTTGACATTTCGAGTCCCTCGTTGAAAAGACTGATGCTCTGTTGGCACGAAAAAGTTGAACTAGAGTTCACTATTGTTGTGAAGTCAGAAAATCTTGAATATTTGCTATGCCTCCTTGAGGGAAAGCATAATCTTAGTATAGATGCCCCAAATATTACATCCTTGAACATAATTGGTCATGTACTTAAAGTAAAAATCATTCAAAAGCTGGTGTCTATAGAAGATGCAGTGGTGCAATCTGATTTTCTGTATTATGTGAGAATGGGAAGCGACATATTTTCACCTAGCCGGCATGCATTCGAGTTTGTTAGAGGATTGCAGAATGTGAAATCAATTTCTTTATCAGATAGGATCCTCATTGTGAGTTTTGTCTTTTCATACTTTTTCATTTGGCTTCATTTCAGAACTTATCCTTGAAAGTGTAGTAGTAGAGTTGAAAGTCCATTCTTACTCAATTCTTCTTTATGAAGGCTCTCTATTTCTCTCAAAGGGTTTTGCCAACATTCAGAAACTTGATCAAATTACAGCTTAGTCCTTTTGATTGCCCTGCTTTTCCTCGTGAGTGTATGCGTAGCTTGTTGTCAAGCTTATCTGAAAGTTTCCCCAACCTTGAAGTGCTCATCTTCAGTGAAGTAAGTTATGGTTGACCTTTTTATTGCAGACTAGAATTCAATTTATTTTGCAGTCCCTTATGTACTTCAAATGGACAGGTGTCCAAGAACTACTTGAGTGAAGACGAGGAACTTGTTTCTGTTATCCAAGAGGCTCTTCCAGTAGTGTTGGTTGAACAGCTTAAAAAAATAGAAATCAGAAATTTTAAAGGGGAGGAACATGAGTTGAAGCTGGTGGAATATTTTTTAAAGAGTGCAAAATCTTTAAAAAAAATGGCTCTCTTTGGAGAGGCTTGCGCATCTTCTTCTGAAGCTCTTCTAGACAGGATATTATCATTCAAGAAGTGCTCAGAGGACTGCCAGGTTGTGTCAAAAGAAAAATGGGACTGGGTGGGGAACTTATGACTACAAAAGGTGCTGAAACTCTCCCTGTAATGGTTTTTTAGATGGTTTTAGCTGAATGTTTCTCTTTTTCCATATGACCCACCTATCTCTGTTTCTTAATGGTGAAGAGCTGATTAATTGCTGAAAAACTTCTTGAGTAGGTATAATTGTCTTTGAACTTGTGGTTAAAATCATATCCAGTGCTGTTACTGATGCTTTTTGGCTGAAGTTTATAGTACATTATTTAGTGGCATAAATGAAATGTTGGCTTCATGGATATAACCTTTTGGAGCACAAACATTCATTGTAAACTATTAGTGCATTGTTAGAGACAGCAATACAGTTGAAAGATAGCACTAAAGTGTCAGCAAAACGAATAGTTTAGGAAAGTTATTGTATCAGTTCCATAAGCAAGGAAGTTTTTGGGTTTTGCTCTTATGTTTTTTACTTTTGTACATTGATTTCCTATGAAAAAGTTTCTTAGCAAGAAATTGTAGTCTTTGGTCAGAATTTTTTATGAAGTCTCTTCAAACATTTAATCTAATTCCAGAAATACAAGCTGCTTTGGCAAGATTCAGAAGTTCAAGATATTGTATTCAACCAATGTGATCCACTTGACAAATAAGTGAATGCACTAATGAATTTGGACTTTCCTTGAAACTTTATGCAGGAATTGGGGCACCAGCCGATATCATAAGCATTAATTTAGGACTGCATGAAACTGCTGGAGTGCTATCAGGAGGTTCAGATATGCTTCTATTCTGCTGCAATTCGGTATGATCATAGGTGTCATATTCTGCAAGTGGTGCCTTTCTCACCTGGCAGTCATACTTCCTCCATCTGTTGCTCTGGAAATGCTAGTTCCTGATAGGGATGTAAACGGTACTAGGATCAAAGAGTTACTCCTGACTTGCCTGTGTGTAAACTCATATAACTGTTGTTGTGTAATACTTGCCAAATCTGCTTTTTGCTCCCAAAGATCTTTGACATTACAATTGTCAAACAATAAACATTTGCATGACTGAATATTACAAACTCCATGTTGTAGCTCTATTCATGGATCATTGTCTCTAGTTGTACTTGCCTATTGTCTCCTCCGTCTTCTCGGTCTTTTCTCATCTCAGCAGCACCTAATGGCGAAGCACTCAAAAAACAGCTGCAGGCAGGAAAGAATTGACCTACTCTCAAGAAAACTGAATTGCCACTGCAAGCGGGAGTTCCTTGTTTTTTAGCTGCACAAAATTAGCTCAATTAATATTTGCGCAATACTTTTTTCTCTTCTTACCTCAGGTTTCAAAATCAATAACAAAGTAACTATTTTGGTGCTTTTTTTCCCTTTGCAATAACATGAAAGGTTACTAATCAAATGTTATTTCATTTCTAACTACAATTTCGAAAACAATTCGTACATCCATTTTAACATTTTTTTAGTGCAAGAAGTAAATTATAAGACAGAACCTTACCTGGGCTGAATTTATGACCTCTTAGTATCAAAACTTTGCTTAACTGAGTCTAATTGCATATCTGATATGGTGCAGCCCATACAATAAATGTATTATTGTAATTGACCAGTGACTACAATAAATGTATTTTCGTAATTGGGTTTTGGAGCAGAGGTGTCAACAATAACCTACTTATGTTGACCTGCTCAAACCTGCCTGCTCATAAATAGATTTAGATGTACAATGAACTTTAAATAGTTCTAAATCGATATCAAATTGAACTCATTTAATTAGTGGATACTAGATTGATCCAACTACTCATTTATACCCTTTTAAAAATAATTATACATTTAAATTCAATTTTTAGTGGATGTTAAATAGATAAAGCTAAATTTCCTATCAATCTAAATGTCATTATTTCTTATCAAATTAAATAACATGTGAAAATTTTTTTAAAAAAAAAGTAGAATTTCAATTGAGTCGTAAATGGATAATTGGGTATACTTATACTCATTTCTTAAATGAGTTGACTTATTTTGATCCATTTATTAAATAAGTATAAATGGTTTGACCTATTATACCTATTATCCAATTATCATACATTCAAATCTATCCAAATCACCCATTTTGATACCTCTACTCTAACGTAATAACAGTAAAAAACAAGAAAAAGACTTTCTGTAAACTGAAAGAATTAGACGAGAAGCCTTTGAACAAGCTTACTGGATTAGTGGCTCCTGGGCTAGCCTTGTACCCAGGACTGGTTGCAAGTCCAATTATGTGATTTTGCAGCGATAGTGATGGACAAAAGGATTCATTATTTTACCAAGTGATCAGTCTCTAGCTTAACGGTACAATGAGTGATGGAAGCGCGGACTTGCAGAGAAATGTTAGGTCCGTTCACCCCCTCCATCCTTCTTTACTATAGCACCAGTTGTAAAAATGTTGTACTCAAAAGGAAAAAAGAAAAAAAAAAAAAAAAGACTTGCACAGAAATGTTATTCTTGTTCTTATTCTGCAAGATTGAACCGGCGTTGTTTGGCCAAAAATTTGATCAGCTGTTGTTTTTGGATCAAATTGGTACATATGTTAAGGAATTTATTCTCTATTTTACTTTTTTTTTTATGTGTAGAACCAAAAAAGAATTTAATGGAGATGTGGAGGACCACTTTGTAATTTACTTTCCTTGTAGTTCAAAAATGTCCGCTTCTAGTGCTTATACTTTGTATTCAAGTGAAAAAAGAGAATAAAATGAGCTCCTCTAGTGAAAATTTCATCATACACAATCTAATATTGCGATTTGTGACTTGATTCCAGTGATGCGAGACATTGGTATTGTTTTTCTTTCAAAACTGCTGCCAATTCAGTCGTTGTAATCTATGAAAAGATTCAAACATTTTGTAGTCTATAAAAAAAAAATGGTTCAAATGCTCTAACAGTAATGTTTTCAACCTTTGTACAGCTTGCAAACATTCATTTAGAGGCATTTTTAGAAGAAAAACATTATTAAGGTCTCATACCACTAGAATGAAGTAACTAGTTCTAGTATTGGAAAGAATATAGTGAAATCTCCGTCAATTGAGTCCATTTTTATATACAGTAAAATGTCTATAAATTAATACTCGATAAATTAATAACCTCTATTAAAAAATAATTTTTGGGTCTCGACTTGAGCTAACTAGTTAAACTAATTATTTCAATAAAATAACTAGATAATAAAATTTTTTGAAAACCTTACATAACTCTTTGGTTCCATTCATAGCATAAATTAATAATTCACTAAAATTACGTATCATATTTTCCTAAAATATGTGGCTCTTATTGATTTATGAGTACTTTTTAGATAGGAAGCCATGGTTTAAAAAAATAATGAGATATGTAAGAAGACTTTACATTTGTTTATTAATATACATAATATTGTACAATCTAATTCATTATACACATTTAATAAAATGGAAGTGGACATCAATTATTTAGTATTCTTAAGTATTTTGGACTTCTTGATAATAAAAAAATTTATCAGTTATATACATACATTGAATACAATAACAGAATTAAACTATACTTGCAAATCAAATAAACGTGGATTGGATTATATTCCTATGACTTTTAACCTCCTTCTATTAATAGAATGATTTGTATTTTTATAAAATAAAATAAAACTGCAAGTAGATGTGGACTGATTTATATTCCTAAAACATTTAATCTCCTTCTATTAATAGAATAATTCATATTTTTATAAAATAAAATAAAACTTTAATTGACTAAATGAATGTTTCTTTCCATCATAAATACACTTGATCAATTAATAAATTATTAATTTTATTGATTAATTAGTACCTCTTTAACTTAATGGAATTTGTATGGTCCTAGTATTATTATTAATATATAAAAGTTTTACTGTATTTTTTACTTAAATTAAAATATAAGGGTTTGCAAATGGATATTTTTGAGCCACAAGGAGTATATCTTGGAAAAAAAAAGTATTTAACCATAGAGGGCATATGTGAAATTTGCCATATTCGGAGTAAAGAAATCTCTCTAATCACACTTTCTAACAATTCAGCATATTCCTAAACACGCCTTTCTCGTGTCACTCCTATTCCCCCAACAAATATAGTTTAAATTCCTAGGTTTGATTTGAAAGGCGGAGACACAATTGCCCCCACTGACATTACCAAAATGTACAATTTATATGTAAGGATTTATAAATTTGCCCCCAAAAATTGAGTATATTGCCCTCATTATCAATGAATTTGTTTTCAATCTTCCGTTATCATTTCTTTAAAGGTATATTATTTATTAACATTTTTGGCCTTAACTCAAAAAAAAAATATAATTTATCATTCCTTTGCACATAGAAATACATTAAAATTTCTAGCTCTTTTTTATTTCACTTTTAAGCATAGAGAAAATTTATGAGGTACTTAAGAAGAGGAGTGACAAAACTCTGTACACGTGATTTGAAATTTGGTAGTAGTGACAAACTTATTAGGGATTCTAAAATAGCGGAGAAGAACATAGAAGAATGGATTATCAAAACATATTATTATTATTATTTTGGAATTAAAACCCGAAGTTTCCAAATATTTTTGTCATATTCATTAGATAATTTATTTGGTATATCCTCAATGAAATTGTTTCTATCTAATGTGATCATTTTGTAGTTTTGATATGGTAATTTTCAAGGAGAGATTTAAAATCATGCAAGTTCATAGTTTACACTTATGTTTCATGATTTATGCAGTGAATTCATATTTTATTCATAGTTCATTTGCCTATTAGTTTAGAATTTAATATTTAATCTCAGTTAATATGGAAAGATGTAACAAAAAATACTTTAAATAGCCATCTAATTTTAGAGTTGATAGTAATAGTGGAAGAGATCATTAAAAGAAGTGTGAAAAACTAATTTTGTGATTACTAATTAGCATAATTTAACATGCTAAATTTACTCCCACTAACTTGTATTTCTTGCTCTGCCTTGAGTCTAGACGCCCTCTAGAATGAGCATTGAATTGATGTCTATTTGGAATGATAGCAGTGGGCGAACCTTTAAATCTCTGCGCTTGCAAGAAGAAAGGAATTGAAATAAGCTCCAAACCCCTTTTGATTGGGTACAAATCTTCAACTCTTTCTAAGCTTTTGGAGGCAAAACATTTCTAATCTTCAGGCGGAAGACTACAAGCTTCAGAGCTTTTTTTGACTGTATGGAGAAAGTTCAATGGCCTAACCATAAAACACCCACCACAGATGGCCTAACCATAAAACACCCACCACAGATCAAAGTGTTTCTTGATTTTTCTAGTGCCATTTTATTTTGGGGTTGCTTTGGTATCTCTGTTGTAAAAAAATTGTGGATTAATACATTCAATCATTTTGATTGATGCCCCATGTTCTTTGTAGAAAAGACAAGATCTTTTCATTGTTAAGCCTCGTAATTTCTTAATCTCTCGCTGAGCTGGTATA
Source organism: Gardenia jasminoides (assembly GCA_013103745.1). Taxonomy (NCBI): domain Eukaryota; kingdom Viridiplantae; phylum Streptophyta; class Magnoliopsida; order Gentianales; family Rubiaceae; genus Gardenia; species Gardenia jasminoides. The sequence continues at coordinate 4,789,186 of CM023099.1, read as the reverse complement.
TATATCCTCTGTGAAACTTCACATAGTTATAAAAATCTTGATGACTGAAAAAAAAATCCATCTTGATGGCTGATCCTCCAGACAAGAAAGTGCTTGAAGAAACCCCAGATGATGGGAATATTGATAGGTTGAGTGACTGTGTTTGCTCCACATCCTCTGATTTTGCAACACAAAAGATGCTGCAGCCACCTCAATTCTGTCCACAAGATGGAGAAACCAGTTCTTTCCCTTCCTGATATTGATCTAAGTTTCTGCATGGATAATGATGCTTCTGACAGGGACTTCTCTGATTTTATACATTTTGCAACTAGATTGATTCGACAGTGAAATAAGGCTTCCATTAGAAAAATTCGACTCTCTGTGAAGCATTTTGTTGAAAGGTACAAGTTGGCCTTTGAATCGTGGTTGACATCTGCTGCTGCTGCTCCAATTTCTTTGTCCAATGTCCAAGAACTTAACATTTTGGTGCTAATTGATGAAACAATTATGCCATTTCCAATAATTTTTACATGTAAAACACTAGTTTCTTTATCACTGAACCTTTTGGTGGACTGGATGCTCCCGGCTTTTGTGTGCTTGCCATATCTAAAGGAGCTTGACTTGGATAAATTCAGGTTGGTAGATGAAGAATCTATTCAGAGGCTGCTTCAGGGCTGTCCTTTACTTGAAGAATTGAGATATTATTTCTGCGACCTTCGAACTCTGACAGGGAGAGTGAGAAAGGTGCTGAAGTTAAAGCTCTTGATTTCTCGAGTCCTTTGTTGAAAAAGATGATGCTCCATTGCCAAGAGGAGGTTAAATTTAAGTACAATATTTTTGTGAAGTCCAACAATCTCGAATGTTTTATTGGATTTCTTTTCAGACAGTTCAGAGTTAATATAGATGCCCCAAATCTCAAGTCTTTCAGTATTCACGGTCATTTACTTGGAGTAAACATCATTCAAAACCTGGCATGTATTTAAGATGCTGGATATCAGTCTAAAGTGGACTTCATTTTACGTCCTCAGCATGCTATTAAACTTATGAGTGGGTTGCAAAATGTGAAATCACTTAATTTGTCAAGGCTGTTTCTCAGGGTATGTTTTAAGCTTTCCTTATTGATCAATTTGTCTCTCTTCATTGCTTTTCATTCAAACTTTAATAGAAGATTGGAAATTTGATCTTACTTAAATTCTGCTTATATACATCAAGGCTCTCTATCTTTCTCAACAAGTGCTGCCACCTTTCAAAAACTTGATCAAGTTGCAGCTTACACATTTTCATTCCGGTGGTTTTCATTGGACTTGTATCTCAAAGGTACTATCAAGCTTATTTGCAGGTTACCCGAGCCTTGAAGTGCTTATCTTCAGTGAAGTAACTCAAGTAAGTTATTATGGACATTTGTATGGTGGTGTTAATAACGTCACATTCCACAGTCCCTTATCTGCTTCATATGGACAGGTGTTCATGACCAACTATAGCGAAATCAAGGAATTTGATTGTGTTTTCTCTAAGGCTTTTCCACTATCTTCCATTGAACATCTTAAGGAAATAGAGATCGGCAGTTTTAAAAGTGAGGAAAATGAATTGAAGGTGGTAGAGTATTTTTCGAACGGAAAATCTTTGGAGAAGATGGCTCTCATCTGAGAGGCTTGGAAGGATGTATCAGAAGACTCCGACAGGATATTGTCATGCAAAAAATGCTCAGAGCATTTGCCAGATTCTGTTCATAAAGGCAACGAATTCGTTTATGCACCCCCGATTATGGAAGGTGCTGAAACTCTTCCTGTAACATCATCTTCTTGGATATTCTTCTTCGTTCATTTCCTTTTACCTAATGACCACTTATTGCTGATCCTTGTTGGTGATGAAACAATTTCTGATGTAAATCAGTGCTTGAAGTTGTTTGTTAAAATCAGATATCCAATGCTGTCCTTGATGCTTTTAGGGTGTACGGATAAACATATCATGTAGTTGCAGAATTTGAAGTTTGGGCTTAATGGATATTACATCTTGGAGCAAAATATTTTTTTGTGATATGGGATTACATTTTGAGATTTAGTATTAATGTACAAAGCATAAGATAGTAGCTTGGGAGGTTTAGGGTCTTAATTAGAACCTTAAAATTAGGAGTTTTGCTAAATCAGCCTATTGATCTTTTTATCATGATTTTGATAATCTATTGCTGTAGAAATGTTAGCAAAACTTATTGAAGAGTACCCCTAAAGTTGGAGTGCTCATCTTTCATAATGTAAGTTATTATGAGGTTTTTTGATCATATCATAGAGTTAATTGCGGATTTTTTCCATTTTCTCATTCAGATATTTTGGTCAAGACTTAATTAGTTCAATAATTTTTTAGATATGTATAAGAAATGGCTGAATTCGTGATTATATGAATGCAATTGCTGGTGTCTTCTTGGTTGAACTGATCAATTGGTTGTTTAATTGCTTGACTAGAAGATTTGGCATCAGGGATATGATGGTTAGTTACTGTAACAAACTTTGATTATTTGGCATCATGGAAAAGGATAACAGCCAGGACATACATGGGCAAATTTCTCAGAATATTGCTAATTTGTCAAAAACTCCCCCGTTTGGTGCTATTTTTTTTTGGTTTCTCCATACGTTGAATGTGCACCGGAGGAATTTTTTTTAAAACAACTGACGAGGGCCAAATTGCAAGGGCCTTTGTGCAAAATTTGAAAAACTTCAATGGGCGGCACCGAGACATGAAATTTCATGTGCCGCACATGGCACCAATGAACTACGGTTTTAATTTTGCTAATTTTGCAAAAAAGATTGAGACATTTTACCGGACAAAATTTTATAAAAATTGCTTAGAGGGGCCACGGAAATTTATATGATTTAGTAAACAATTTTAGTCGTAGCAAATATGTCATATATATTTATATGTATATATAAATATGTACGTATAAATATATATACATATATAAATGTATATATAAGTATACATACATAGATATATATACATATATATGCATAAAAATATCTACATATGTGTATATAAATATATACGTATAAGTAAATATATCAACACATATAAATATCAACCCGATAAATATATATATCAATATACGTCAATATATAACATATATGTATATATAAATATATATAAACATATAAATATATATAAATATACATACATAAATATATATATAAATATATATTACATATAAATCTAAATAAATATTCCAATACATATATTTAAATATATATAAATAAACAAATTTGTATAAATATATTAACTTATATTAATATATATTAAACGTATGTATAAAATATATATATATATATATAAATATATATATACATATAGATACAAATATATATAAATATATAACACATATAAATACATATATATAAATATCTAAATGTATATATAAATATATGTCAATATATACCATATATGTGTATGTGTATATATATATATACATATACATATATATGGCATACATATCAATAAATAAATAAATAAATATATATATATATATATATATATGAACATATAAATATTATGTATATATAACATATATATATATATGTATATATATCATAACTATATAAATATATATACATATATATAACATATATATATAAATACATATCAAATATACATATACATATATATTTACATTAATATATATATATATATATGAATATATAAATATATAACATATATATATACATATATGTATGTATATGCAAATATATATATACATAGATAAATATACATATCTCAATATATATATATAAACATACATACAAATATATATAAATATATACATACTTAATAAGTATACGAATATATGCATATATATAAATATATGTAACATATATATATATATCTATATATGCATATAAATATATATGACATATTTACTACGACTAAAATTGTTTACTAAATCATATAAATTTTCGGGGCCCCTCTAAGCAATTTTTATAAAATTTTGTCCGGTAATTCATTGGTTCCGCACACCTGATGTGCGGAACCAGAGACATGAAATTTCATGTCTCTGGTTCCGCACACCTGGTGTGCGGAACCATTGAAGTTTTTCAAATTTTGCACAAAGGCCCTTGCAATTTGGCCCTCGACAGTTGTTTGAAAAAAAAAAAAATTTCCTCCCTGGTGCCGCACATTGAATGTGCGGCACCGATAGATAGAGAAACAAAAAAAAAAATAGCATCAAATGGGGGAGTTTTTGACAAATTAGCAATATTCTTAGAAATTTGCCCACATACATGGTGTTTGTACCTGCACTTTGAGATATTCCTAGTCTGTATGGATGCATTTATTCCTTTGGCTTCCTCAATTAGAAAACTTTTATCTTTTACTTTGAGCATCCAGTATCTCTTTGTTTTTTTTTTTTTTTAAGTGTGAGTGGGAGGTCTCGAAACCGAGACCTCTCACTCACACTCTCTCTCCCTCTTCCAAACCGCCCAACCAATCCCTCCCCCCAGCATCCAGTATCTCCATTTTTACTAGACGAATCCGAATTTGACTCAGAGAGTACTCGTAGATTCTAAATTTTCAAAACACCACATGCAGGAGGAGTCGAACTTGCAATCTCCTGTTGGTATTAACAACCTATTTACCAGTCATATAATAATTGAAACTTCTATATAACTTTTAAGCAGTCAGCTATATAAATTCTTAGCCTTGATTGTGCGAATCCACTCCATTATTCTTGAGGGTCATTGCCAACTTGCAAAAACTTGATCGTTCTATTATTTGAAGCTTCTTGTTATGCTCCTCACAAACGTGCTTATTTGTCAAAGTTGGAAAAACCTTTTCATTTGGCTTCCTGATATTGATCTAAGTTTTTGTGAGGATAAAATGCTTCTGATTGTGATAGACTGTTCTGATTGTGAAAAAAACGTGTGGATAGAATTTTGAAATTTATAACAAAAAATTTTTAAATGTTTTCTCGACATATCTCTCAATTATCTTGTTTTTTGGTATATATCACATTGTTACAATATATTTATTCATTAAAAAATCCTCAAAAATTCTGATCCAAATGAGTTAGGTTTCTGTACCTAAGGCTTGAGATCTTTCATACTCACGATACATGCATTTCTGTCTTTTGTTCTGCCATTCTCAAATCTCAACAGGAAGCTTTTCATTTTAAGTTAAAAGACAATTGAACTTTATGAGCATTTAATCGTTAAAGAAAATTTTTTATATTTTTGAGGATTGTGGTGCATTAACTTAAAAAACTACTTTCAAGCAATATAAGCATTTATGCAGTGTTGAGTATTGTTTAGATTGTCATTTTTAAAATTTTTTTTTTTACATTTCCCATAAACACATTTTTCAATTACTGTTTTTATATTACAAATGTCAAATCGTTATAGTACAGTTTTGATAAAAACTCTAAAAAAAATAGCAATTTAAATGGGCTCGTTATTTCATAAATTTACAAGTAGAACTTTTGATGTACTTTTAATGAAAAACCTTAAAATTATTTTAAAAATTAAAAAGACAGATGTCTTGACTCACAGAAGCCAACTCTCTCTCCTTAGGGGTGTTCATTGACCAATGATTAGGAATTTAGTAAAAGAATTTTGATAATTCGATAGTCAATTTTTTAATATCAATATGCGATTATCATTTTAATTTTAGTTTGGAAAATTGGATCGAAAAATCAGTAATTCGGTAATATTTAAAAACTGAAACATCAATTGTGAGTTAAAATATTTTAATTTTCTCTAAAAAATTATTGTAATAAAATAATATCCCATATTTTTTCAACAAAATTCGATCAATTTTATTCAAACAAACATGATTATCCTCAAAAAAAGAAGGGTAAATTACATTTAACCCCCTGTGATTTTGACTGTTGCCACATACTCCCCTAATGTTTGAAAATATCCACTTCACCCCCTATGATTTTATGTAAAGTGGAAAGTGGACGGAATGTATAATTTTGTACCAAACACGGTCCAAAAACGCGTGTGATAAAATTTTAATATCCATACAATTCTGGATAACTTTTTTTGGGGAACGTCTAAAAAATGGTATAGTGGTTTGTACCATTTGCATGGTATTAGACTGACATGTAGCAGTAGCAAAAAGTGTGATTGTGACAGTGCATAGTGGGCTGCCTCGGAAATTGAAGCGAAAAATGAAAAAATTGGCTGCAAAAGCTTGTGTCCACCAGCAACCGGCTAAGTAGTAAAGTTAAAGTGAGGTCACGTGCACAAAATAATGTTAAAATGGATGTGAAAAAGGCAGAGACAAGTGAATGTGCTGCCCTGAAACATCTGGACAAAAGCGTATTACAATTTGGTAATTCAAGCGTATTACAATTTACAATTTACATTCTTGCACAGTCTAGTTCTTGATTTGAACCCCAAAATTATTCACATTGAGCATATTAGTCATGTTCTACTTATTTGGAAAATTAATTCAAAGTCATTTGATCCCCTTTATGTACGTAGTTATATCGTAACTCCTTGATTAGTGATAATTGATTTTAGTTACAATTTATAATGAACAAAACTTATAATTTACAATGACATAATAATTAGTGCTATGCCACTTAATCACTTGTGCTTTACAATTTATATGTAATGTATTGCAATGCATAATGCATTACACTTATTATCCTACATTCTTAGTTTTTGCATAAATTAAATGCTTTATTTGCAAATGATTTGATTGCTTTGAAAAGTGAAAACCAATATACTAATATATAGTCCACGTGTCATTATTTTCTAATTTTAGTTATTTATAAAATGGTAAGTACTATAGTTATGTGTTATTGTATATTTGTATCAATATAGCCATATTACAAATTCTAAAATAGTATATTGTAAATAATGATTAGTGATACGACACTTAATCACTTATAATTCAGAACTTAAATAATTTTAACACATAGAGTATTGTACTTATATTTATTCTTATTTCTTATGTAATTTAAATGCTTAAGTTGCAAATGGCTTGATTGCTTTTAATGGTGACACCTATAAGTACTAATATGTTGTACTTATCATCTAAATTTAGTTATATATTCATAAATAAGTGATAAGTGTTATAATTATTTACTAGTATATATTTGTATTACTATAGTTATATTACAAATACTACGATAATATATAATTTTATAAACTAATTTGGTAATTCAAATTTGATAAATCGGCACCCTATTTCGTTACCTAATTCCGAATTTCGAATTTCGCTAATTAAGAATATTGGGATGTCTAATGAGTCATCATGTGCATGATGGTGAAATCCAAGCAATCCCTTCGGGTCCCCCCAAAAGTTTTCATTCTTGACATGCATGCAATTCATCAGTTTTATTTCTTAGTTATTACCAAATTGAAAATCTCATTACCTATGTCATACCATTTTCGAATTTGGTGAATCTGGTATATACCGATTATGTACTAAATAACCAAATACCCGATTCCAAAATACCAAATTCAATTCAAAATCGGTTATGAAAGCGGTGCGAACAGAATTTTTTTCACACCCCTAACGAATTGTGGTGAAATTGAGCCGATTTGAGTTCGAGTAGTTTATAACATCGAGGTCAACTAGAGTGACACAAAACATGCGTTGGAATTGTAGTAGTTTACTTGTCCAGCTGCTGAAGACTCTAGTAGTGCACTTGTCCAGCTCATGCAAGTTCTAACTCTATTTTATTTCACATCGCTCGAACTCAAATCGGAGTTGGTACTTATCGAAACTGATTGACCCGAATCAAGTTGTGCCAATATAAGTTTACATTTTGTATAATTTTACATAGGCCCTACCGGTGTCTGTGTATATATGTACATTTGTATATGTACATATGCATCAATACATACAAGCATATGTATAAATATATGTACCTATGTATATATGTATGTATATATATATACATACATACATATGTATGTGTGTATATATATAGTCAAGTGTGTGTTTGTGGGTGTGTATATCATAGATGTATATGTACATGTCTATGTAGACGTATACACACATACATATATGTACTTTTTTTTTTATATATGTACATATATAAATAATCCAACCAACCATTAGGCTGCGTCATGTGTTTGGGAGAGGCGGGATTTCAATTCCAAACCTGTGCAAAAATTTTCCGAGGCAAAAAACTTTCATTTCCCCGCGAAATCTTCCCACTTATTATCATTGCCAATCGGCCAAATAAACGAGATGAACAATTCCGGGAGCCATTTGCATTATCGCCACTCTGTCATTTTATCGCTTGCTTTCTACACATAAGCACTCATTTTCTGTAACAAATTATTGGACGAATTTCTTTCCCACCGGGTTTTTACCTTTGTTGCGCAACCTGCATCCACAGATCTTAGCTTTTTCCTTACTGTGTCCACTAAACCATCTCCCTCCCAGCTCTCTACAATTAACACTCATTTTCCGAATACAAATCCTATTTGATACTACATTTATTTTTCCTCCTACCTTGGTCGTTGTACATTATTTTTCAACATTCATTGCCCTCATTATTTCTATTACCTACTAAGTTGGAAATTTCTTATTTGCAACCCAGCCGCCAGAGTAATTAACCTTGGACTTATGTTTTTTTGTCTTTCACTCATTAACTTCACCGTCCATAAGCGTGGGTCCCACTGCATGTCTCCTTGTCTCCTCTACCTTGCTACTTGTACAATCCTTCTTGGCTTACCGGGAGTTTTCCATGGTCACGTGTTTAAATCAAACTCATTTGAAATGGGCTTTCGCCCACGTGTCGTTCACCTGCCTCATCCATACTACTTTACCAAACCGCTGGTACAAACCACTATACCATTTGCAAGACATTCCCCACAAGTGAAATCTACAAGTTTCCTTTTTGCCATGTCAGATGAATTAACCCGCACTTTGGTCAACATATAGACGGCTGATCTTTGTGGGCCCACTTGACAGCCATCCGAATTTGTGCCGGGAAAGTTGAGCTCATGCAATTTTGCCTCTGCTCTCCTTCCTGCTAGTAAGCTAAATTAGGATGTTCGAAAGTGGGACAACTGTGACCTGCACTTATTCTTGTGGTGATACATTTAATAAAAATGGCATAACTTTTTTTTTTTTTTTTGGGTAGTAGACATACGATGGAGTTGTGATTTTTTGTCACACTAAATAGAGTAGGACCAAATTTTTTTTCCTTTCCATATAGATTAACAAAACATAAAGGACATCACTCCAAGCTGGAATAAGTAAAATAAAAAATGACACAAATTTGTCATATAATTAATATTAAATTTGCACACAAAGCCATAACCCATTTGCTTTTCGGACAAACACAAATACACAAATATTTATCTTCGTTGACGTGTGGAGGTGTACTGAGCAAACATATTCTCCACCATTACATCTCTCATGGCAACCTATTGGTTAATAATTTCTAGACTCATGTGCATTGGTTGTATTTTTGGGTAAGCGGGAATTGCCCCGTTCGCATCTGCATTTCCCTCATTAGGCTCGGCAAAGTACAAGTCATCCGAATGCTGGTCTCTGATAAAGTTATGAACAACACAACAAGCAATAATAACGTTAATTTGTGTCGTCATCATGTAGTTAGGCACTACCCCTTTTAGAATAGCAAATCTCTTTTTAAGAACACCAAAAGTCCGCTCAATCACATTACGTAACGCTGAGTGCCTATGATTAAAACGTTCGTTTGTAGTTGCAAATCTCCCCCGTCTACGCCCACTTAAATCTGCTTGGTGGCCTCGATATAGTGGTAGAAATCCAGGCATGTTGCGATATGCAGAATCTACCAAATAGTACTTCCCTACAGTAATATAAATTATTCACACTTCATTAATATAACAACCCTTTATTCAAATTCAGATGCATAGAAAGATACCTAGAGGGGGCATTGGGAAATGGTTCGGCCCTGTTAGCGCCCATCCAAGACCCGAGCATCATGTGCACTTCCCTCCCAACCAGCATACACATACACAAAGCGCATATCGAAATCGCAAACAGCCATCACATTTTGAGAGTGCAGTCCATGTCTATTCGTGTAGGAAACCTACTGGATAGCTGGAACGAATGCTGGTATATGTGTACCGTCAATGGCTCCTACAGCATCCTACAAGATGATAAATGGAAGAATTTAAATTTTGCAATCCCGTTTATTGAAAAAAGAAATTGGACATAAATTAAGACTACTAATCCATGAGTGGGTAAGTAGCTTTTGCATAATTAAATTTAATAATATCTTGATTCTTGTAAGGTTTGGGAATTTTGGAAATGGATTAATTTACAGTGAAATGGGATTATAGCATTAATCTTCGTTAAACTTATGATTCAGAATATGCGCCTTTCTTATTCCTAATATTCTTAATTTTCCCATTCTTTACATTCCTAAAATTCTATGTACTCTCCAAACGTTTGTTTTTTCTAAGTCCTAAGCTCAGCAAAACCCGTAAGAAGTATAGTTTGGTTCAAAACATGGGTTGGCTTGAGTAAATTTGCCATAGGCATAAAAAGTGTACATGTGGCCCGACAAGTGTGGGCTTTAGGGAACTAATGAACAGAGGATGCGCATGCCCAAATCGATTTGGCCTAGGAAGTAGGCCATAGGTTAATATATCAATTCTAACATATATCTCGAACAAACCTTAAACTTGTCAGCTAACCAAATAAATCAGGCCCACTTCCTATTTTGTGGTCATGCCATTGAATGCTCCAAAAAAAAAAGAAAGATAATCTAATTGAACCTTTCTAAGGCTGTGGAATTTGAGGCCTGGACGGTTATAATTCCAGTACTTGCTAAATATTTCGCACAACCTTGTTTGACTAAGAAAATGGTTAGTCGACTCAAACTATACATTGTACATACATTTTTAATAATTTGTACGGAAGCCAAAATAAAAACAAGGAACTAAATTCGGCCTTTGAAGTAATTTATAATTTGAACTAATAAATAATTTTGGATTAGATGAAAACCAACCTCGAACCATGGATAAAATCTCTGGTCATGAAGAATTTTTGGATGCACTTCGTTCTGCCCTCTAGGTGTTATAATAAATCTTGCGAAATTACATAACCCCCGAATGACCTCGTGAATGTTTCTGCATATAATTTCTGTGGAATGGTCAAATCTATCTGCAATCACTCTCATGCGATGGTTGTGGCTCATCATGACTAGAGTCATTGCTAAAGCCTTTTCTATAGTCACTCGTTTTTGATGATGTTGGGGAACAAAGCCATACTGAGATAATATATCACACAATCTCATGAAAGAGTCCACATTTAACCGTACAACATCCATAATACGAGTATGGGTATCGGACAGCAATTGGGCAAGCCAATCCCGTCCGCTTTGCCCTGTCCTTCTTCTGGGGACCCTTTGGATAGATCCCTCGTATTCCTTAGCGTTTGGCCCAAATAATAAACAAGCACCTGCAGCAAAGATGTAATCATCCTCATCGGATGATGTGTTGTCCCCCTGATTCCCATTGAAGTTGTTCATATATATTTAATTGGATAAATTGAACCTCTGCACTAATTCTAAAAGCACTTGAACGGAGTTGATAGACTAAGAGGAAACACTTATACACTTGGGTGAAAGCTACCAGTAGATCTTATATAGGCAGAAAGTGAATCTTCTGTAAGTGCACTATTTATAACTACAATTGTGTAACTTCACATTTTACAGCCACACAGTTCTATGACTAGACGCGTCCAGTTTATCTACCTGACTTTTTCAGTGAACTATCGGTAAGATTTACGATACACTGTTCATGGAGTATGAAATGAGGAATGTAAGGAGTGTAAGGAGTCTGAATGTAAGGAATCTCCATGAACGTGAATGTAAGGAATCTGAGTGTAAGGAATCCTCATTTCTTAGCTCGTGAATGTAAGGAGTTTGAAATGAGGAATCTCCTGCATATGGCATGTGCCCTTGAAACAAAATTGCCAGTTTATGGAATCCTACTTCACATTTTTATTGGGTTCACCGCTCATTAGACAAGTTTCTGTTGTTGAGTGGTCATTTTAAAGCTGCATAGAGTGGATATGCTATCATTTCTCATATGATGTCACTTTAAATCCAAAGCTTTGGATTCAAAAAAAATTCCTCATGCTTCTAATTACAAAGGTTCATTTGCTACGTTACAATAAGGTAGCAGAAATTTTTAATAGGCATATACATACGAGCTTTATCTGGTTATTCCCACTCGTCACATTTAATATCTCAACATGACCTACCCTATAGTACTTGGCATTTTCCTTTCCGCCCCATGTATGCATGACAGACTTCAGTGAATGAATTGTGAAAGAAGCTAAATTAGTGCCGGCAACAAAAGATGATAATTTCATCATCTTCGAAGTTGAAGCACTTAAAACCAACCCAATCCTTAATATGTCATACATACTGAAGTCCCCTGTGAATTCATAGTATGAAAAAATTATAAAGCTGTAACTTATGGAAAAACAAAAACACAAAGGAGTAGTATGCATGACAACGCCGTCTACCAGAATTTGATTGGCATAGTCACATTAACAAGTCAGACACATCTGCAAATAACAGTCAATAAGCGGAATCATTGCAATAGATAGTGGTCATACATTAACATGCAAACAACATTTAATTAAAAGTGCATGAATATCCTTCTTGGCAGAGCCAAATTAACAACAAACATCCAAATGCCTATTCCCCCCTTGCTTGTCGGAGGAACCAAACTCATTGTTCGAAGGACCAATGTCTAATGAATGAAGGTAGAATGCCTGTAGATTATGGTTGACGGAGAGGAAAGTCTGTCGCCACTTGTTATCCTGCAACTTTTGGAGTGCTACCACTTGTTTCGCCATAGGCACATCTTCAAATGACTCGACAACTTTGGCCGCCATAGTCACATCATACTTATCGGAATCTAGGTTGCTTCGGCCTTCATAATTCTTTAGTTTAGCTGAGGCTAAATTGGTTAAAGATGCTGCACACTCCACAAAAGGATTATCTGAATTCCGACTTGACTTGCTACCGCGGGAGCCTTGGAATGAACTTGTGCTCCCCTGACTGCTTGCCGGTCGTTTACCAGCCCATTTGGTGCCTTGATTTGGGACATCATCCAACCAAGAGTTGTCGTCATCGTCACCATACTGCTGAGACATTTGCCCGCTCCTGTACACTCCACGAGACTGTCTGAAGACCTAGGCAGGTGGAACTGATGAACAATGGGCCTGATCTCATGTAGCAGTTTCACCATCCAGCACCTCAAATAGTATAGCATACTTGTCAACGCATTGGAAATGTCGAAAGTGCTTGTAATCTTGGTTTTCCTACACAAAATGACACAACGAATGTGGGTTTTTTTTTAAGTTACATACAAACAGCCCTCATCTCTTTGTTACAACAGTGATAAATTACTGCATTATGATTTTAACTCAAATTGCAGGCCAATAGAGTGGTGATGTATATGGCAGACTAATTAGCTCCTATGAAAGCATTTAGCTTGTCATTTCTCATGCATATGGTCTTAATTTCATTTATTGCTTGTCCCAAATTAAGTTACTGGTGATTAGTTACTCCATTGACATTTCATGATTAGTTACTCCACCGACATTTCATTATTCTATAGTCCAACAAGCCAACAAGAAACAAAACAGTTCCATTGAGCAAACAAGCACATTTTCCCCTAAGAATGTTACTCCTCCGGTATCAGAAGCAACAGCAGTAACAAAGAGCAAACAGAAATAGACATGATATTTTCAGCAAAGATGTGCATAAATTGAAGTTTGGTATTTAGGTACTCCACATAACATCCAACAAATCCTTGCCGGAGAGCTCATTGAGCTCAAATGCTGCATTCAACACCATAACTCCCGCACTTTCAAAGTCAGATTCAATGTGGGATTACAACAAACCTAAACAAAAAATTATGAGGAACAGGGAGCCAGTTTTTTTTTTTAGAATCGTTAAATGAAAGAAGTAAGGCAAAATTGTCACAGCAGTATAGGACAGTAATTGGCCACATTTCTTCACAGTATTGCAGACTGAATAAAGTCATAAAGCTGATGCTTAGCAAACAGCTGGCAGGAGAAACTTATGCTAATTCATGGTGCATGACAAGTTTGGGAAAAAGGATCAAGGACATGCAAATGTGGATGCACATTCCAGAAGAAACATATCGTACATAAATATAAACGCAGGCAACCTTTTAACAAGACCTAGGCCCTGTTTGTCAGTCCATGGTAAATCCCATTGTAGAAGAAGAGTCATCCAAAATATACAATTGACATGCCACAGAACGTTTGTTTAGCAAATAGGCAGTGGTATATTCCAAATGTTAATGACTTAAAACTGTTGGGATGAAATAGTAAGGTGCTTCACATAGCAGTTAATGGCAGACAACGGCAACATTTCAAACATACTTACCAACTGCAAATTGTTCCATTGCGAACTATCGGCCAAAAAGCACCTCTTATTTTCATCCCACCCAATCCCAGTCTCAGCCGAATGGCGTAAACCCTTCAATTTGACATATAGATGCCAAATCTTCTTCATACGCGAAAATTTGGAATGGTAAACGCTCCAGGCATATTGCTTGCCCCATTCGTTGTTCAGGTGCGTGGCAAGTTTCATCCAATTCGCCTCTGTAGAAATGTTGGGGCTCCATTCCCCAGACTTCTTCCATTCAACGAATGTCATACAGAAGTGCAATTCCATATTCTCATCCTATTGGGCTTTAGGGAGGTTGTGATCACAAGGCATCTGCTCACATGAGACCTCGGCTATTAGCTTAGCTAAAACTACTTCTGCCAACTACTGAATATGAGGGTGAAGGCTAAATCAAAGCAAGCTCAGAAAATGAATTACAAACCTTGAAATAATTTTCTAGGCACCGGATGTAGTTGTTTGAGTCGGAGATGGAGTGGACAGATGATGTCTCGGAACGGCGAACAAGGGTACTCGGGCCAGCAAGGGGCTTAATTCGTTTGTTTGGCATTTACATCCTACAAAGCAATGGAAAACTGTGCTTCAATATTTGGGAGAAAATCATACCCACTTGTCGACTGTTACGCTATGCCGAACACAAGCTACAGAATACGCAAAAGCACAAATCCGAGTAGTTCGGCAAATATAAAACTCCACAAACAGCAAATCTCATAAACCAATGGGATATGGATCAAGGATCAAGAATTCAAAAATTAGGGCAAAAATGTAGAGTAAGGCAACGGCAAATTGATGAATCTGTTTAAGGGAGACTCACCTACAAAAACAAATAATACCGAGCTCGCATTTAATTGTCAGTGTGCTCGAAGTGAAATTATTTCAATGCTTCCCGGTGCAATTGCTGGCAGATGGGATAAAATAAACAGCGTCTGCACAATTGGGATACCCTAATCGATTTGCCGCTGCTCTTTGATGGGTACAGTCCCCGGTTGGAATGCTACTTTAGTTTGATATCTCAACAGATGCTGATTTACGGAAGTCTCCTACAGCACAAATCTACAATGATTTGCCGGAGTATGTGGTCTTGGATTTGTTCGGAAGGAAGAGTGATATGCGTGTACCAGATGGGGAGAGAGACCGGAAGGAATTGGGAAACTTTGAAGGGGAAAGGCAAGTTACCTGCTGGACATTTTTTGGACAGAATAAAGGATAGCTTTCAGCCTTCAATGTATAGTAACAATCTCTCAAGGCCAGCCGTTGATTAAGTGTGAAAGAATTGGGATACGTGCGTATTTCACGTGAAAGCTGTAAAAGCAGACAGCCAAAGTTCTGATGGGT
Organism: Gardenia jasminoides; assembly: GCA_013103745.1. NCBI lineage: Eukaryota > Viridiplantae > Streptophyta > Magnoliopsida > Gentianales > Rubiaceae > Gardenia > Gardenia jasminoides. The sequence goes on along the minus strand of CM023099.1, from coordinate 4,773,477 downwards.
AGTTGAAGTAATTTAGACTCATTATTTGCAAATAAAAAATGGCAACTGTCCAAACAGGTTTGAAGCATAATTTACTAGAAGTCAAATAAAGTTAATTAAATAATGCATCCTGCACAGAACCATTATCATCGCAAGCCACATTACTTCTAGTCATGCACATACACATACTCACTCGCATACGTGTGAGCATGTGAAGGTTCCCACTCAAGTAAAAGTTTCTCGCACACACATCATACCTACTATGTTTTCCTTTTCTTTTTGTTCTTTTTTTTTTTTTTCTGAACATATGGTATTCCCACTTTTGTGAAATTAATTCGGATTCGACTTGAAAAGCTCCTGCAGAGTCTAACTCTTATAGGTGAAGGTCTAACCTCATCTATAACTTTTCAAGGCGTCACATACAAAAATTGAACCTGTGAATTTCCATTGGTATTAGCAACCCAGCTACCAATTGTTCCAAACTCATGGGTTCATGCCTATGGATTTGAATGTACAACTATATTCACCAAAGTACACATTTTTATTGGTTGATCTTTCATTACCAAAAAAAAAATATATTTTTATTGGTTGAGGCGCACCTTTATTTCAATAGGGTGCACGCCATTTTGAGATAATGTTGTTGTGAAACTAATAAAACATAAACTACCATTTAGAGTAGAGTAGAAACAAGATAACAGTGAGAATGCTTCTATTATTCATTTCTATTGTCACATATTCTAAATGTTAGTAAAGGTTACAAATGAGTCTTATAAATCATCTATTTATAGGTAATATAAGGTTAAAAGTAATTGTAGCAATATTGATATAAATACTTGAATTTAGTACTTCAAGTATATAAATTTAATAGTCTATAATAAACTAACAAACTACCAAGACATATCAATATAGCAATGAACCTTTCAGGAGATGAATATTCTAATATATATCTTGAGAATATGAATGGACATGACACTTACCGTTTCATTAATTTCATAACAAATCTTTCATTTTTTTAATTTTTGAAAAGTAGTAGGCTTTTCGTAGGTTGATAATCTCTCCCTGAGCTGCTATATACTCTCTGAGTTGAGAGGGGGGAAAATGAAACAAAACACCCAGATGACTGATCCTTCAGATAATAAGTTGCTTAAAACCACCCAAGAAGATGATGATAATGTTGATAGGTTGAGTGCACTTCCGGACTGTGTACTGCTCTATATCCTCTCACGTTTCAGGACAAAAGATGCTGCAGTTACCTCAGTTCTGTCCAGAAGATGAAGGAACATTTTCGTTTTCCTTCCTGAAATTGATCTGATTTTCTGTGTAGGCGAGGATGCTTCTGATCGTGGTAGACTGTTCTCTGATTTCATAGATTTCACAAATAGAGTGATTCGACAGCGAAATAAAGCTGCAAGTAGAAAAATTCAACTCTTTGTGTATTACTTTTCTGAAAGGCACCAGATGGCCTTTGAGTGACTGTTCAAATCTGTTACTGCTGCAATTCCTTCGTCCAATGTCCAAGAACTTGGTGTTGAAGTCCTGATTGGTAAAACTAAGCCATTTTCATTATATGTTCCTCCCGGAATTTTTAGAGGTAAAACTCTAGTTTCGTTGCCACTAATCCTTCGAGTGGATTGGACAGTTCCAGATTTAGTGTGCTTGCCTAATCTCAAGGTGTTTTACTTGGATATATTCAGATTGGCAGATGAAGGTTTTATTGGGAAGTTTCTTCAGGGGTGTCCTTTGCTTGAACAGTTCATACTACATTTGGGACCTTTCAACGATGAGAGTAAGGGTGATAAAGTTCTTGATATCTTGGTTCCTTTGTTGAACTCTTTTATTGGGGATTTGAATCTGAGTTCAGTCCTGTTGTGAAGTCAAACAATCTTGAACATTGTGCTTATTGCTTCATGGACAGCATAAAGCTACTATAGATGCCCCAGACCTCAGGTCTTTGAAAATTGATGGCCATTTTCTTGAAGTAAATATCATTCAAAACTTGATTTCTTTTGATGATGCATTAGTAGAACTTGATTTTCTGTCTTGTGTGGCAATGGGAAGCGACATAATTTCAATTAGCCAGCATGTTTTGAAGTTTGTTAGAGGATTGCAAAATGTGAAATCAATTTCTTTCTCAGAGGGGATCCTCATTGTAAGTTTTTTTCCTTTTCATACTTGTTCATTTGGCTTCATTCAGAGCTTATCCTTCAAATTAGAGTAGTAGAATTGAAAGTCTATTCTTACTCAATTCTTCTTTATGAAGCCTCTCTATTTCTCTTGAAGGGTTTTGCCAACATTCAGAAACTTGATCAAATTACAGCTTTTTCCATTTGATTGCCCCGCTTTTCCTCATGAGTGTATGTCTAGCATGTTATCAAACTTATTTGAAAGTTCCCCCAACCTTGAAGTGCTTATCTTCGGTGAAGTAAGTTATGATGGACGCTATTATTGCAGGCTTAATTCAATTATATTGTGCATTCCCTTATGTAGTTCAAATGGACAGGTGTCCAAGAACTACTTTAGCAAAGATGAAGAACTTGATTCTGTTTTACAGGATGCTTTTCCACTAGTGTTGGTTGAACATCTTAAGGAAATAGAAATCAGAAAGTTTAAAGGGGAGGAACATGAATTGAAGCTGGTAGAAAGAAGATGACTCTCTTCAGCTATGCTTGTGCATCTGCATCAAAAGGTCTAGAGAGGATATTGTCATTTAATAAGTGATCAGACGATTGCCAGATTGTGGCAAAAAAGCGATGGGACTTGATATATGTAGATCATGACTACAAAAGGCGCTGAAATTCTCGCTTTAAATAGTAATTTCTTGGACATCCTTTCTATTCTTGTTTTATTTTTATCTAATTATTTATTTTTTACTTTATGACCATCTAGTTCTGATTTTTTTGGTGAAGACTTAGATTAAATCTTCAACTACTTCTTGAATAAGTAAAGATGGTGCTCGAACTTGTACTATAAATCATATATCTGATGCCACTGTTGATGCTCTAAGGTGACTGGTAAGCATATCAATTAGTTGCAGAATAAGATGTTTTGGCTTCATAAAATAGGATATTGGATAATAGGATCACATACCGAAAGTTGGTATAAATGCACCCAGGGAGATAATAGTAGCTGGGGAGATTTACAGATTTAAGTAGAACCTTCATTTTGATAGTTTTGCTAATAAATCATTATTCAGCGAAGCTTACAAGAAAATGCCCTGAATCTTGAAGTGCTCATCTTTTGTTATGCAAGTTATTTTGAGCTTGAATAGATGTTAAAGGTGGTTGAACTCATCATCAGCATCCCTTTGAATGCATTTGCTAGTGGTTTTCAGTAGAAGTGATTAGGTAATTCAATTGCACAACTATAAATTTTTGTTTTTAGGATATGATAGCCTATTGTACAACTTCATGGGTACCAAGGAGTTTTATGTATGTTTTGTTCAAGGCTATTAAAATAGGCTTCACTAAAAATCATCTGGAGTTAGAAATCAAAAGCTTTGACAACTATGATTCCAAGCTTGTAGCTCATGTTTGGAAAATTAAAATTCTTAGTAAAAGATGACTTTTTATGGAGTTTGAGGGCCTTTCAAGTCTTCGTGAGAAATGTTACAACAGGATATTCTCCTTGAAGTAAAGCTCTAAGAATCGCCAAAAAACGTTGGATGATAAGAAACATTGTGGATTGAATCATTACTGATGGTTTATTTTTTTAATGTTTATTTTTTTTTTTTTGTATTTGTTTGGTGGGAATGGGATTGTTCTTGTTCTGTTGCATTTAGCCTGACTAATTTGCTGGAATGGCACACTTGATATCATTGCTAAGAGGTTTATTATCCTTGATATGCTTCTTGATAACCCATTTATGTTGGTTTTTCGTGGTGAAGACCAATTGATTTTTCATTAACACACGTATGTGCTTCAACAAAATCGGTGTTTGTGGTGCTGTCTTTGGTCTTTTGAAGTGGATCTTAAAGTGGTACAACAATTAATAGCACAACTAGGAGGACGTTGATGAATTTCAAAATCAGCATGCATGTGATAATATTCTGGTCACATTACATTTGTAAATGGATGTTAATAAATGTAATAAAGCACCCTTGACATGGATTAAGGTCAAAATCACACATACCAATTTCTAGCACTTTGCAACAACTTTAATTGCGCTTTGTTATACACAGAAGTTTCGGATCTTTTGAGTAGTACCTCGCTTAATGGTCTAAGTAGATTCTAGGATGATATGTTTACAAGAAAAGCATGGGGTGTGACATTGGAAAACAATACTTGAATAATCATATGTTGAGAGATAGTATTTAGGAGCAAAAGGTATGAATGATCATATATTGGAAGGTAGCAGCAAAGCTCCAGAGGAAAGAATAGCTTGGGAAACTTATTTTATCAGTTCCAGTAGTTAATTTCGAAGTTTTAACATTTAAATCTATTATCTCTTGACATATTTACTTGGTTTAATTGTATAAAGTTTCTCTGCAAGTGAGTCATCGTCTTCTATCTGAACATTGGAACAATTCTATTCAAGAAGTTTACTGTAATTGCAGAACTATGACAAGCTGTTTGACAAAAGACAGAAATCACAAGATATTGGATGGAACCAATGTAAACCAATCAACCATTTAGTCAGCTTGCTGGTTAATATGGACCCTTGTTGAAGATTTATGCAGGAACCAGAACACCAGTGGATGCAGAAAGTACTAATTCAGGACTTTTGATGCTGCTGGAGTATTTTCAGGAAGTTTAGATATGTTCTGAGTGTCATGAAGGTGATAATTCCACAGATATCAGTAGAGTTTTATGAGGCCGCTCACAGCTCGAGGTTCTATCTGCTGTAGTCCTCTGTGTTTTGCACTGGAAATGCTAGATACTGATAGGGATGTGAATAACACAAGGATCAAGGTGGTCCTCCTGACTTGTTGCATATATGTAAACTCTTTGAACTCTTTTTGTGCTGTGGTTGCTAAATTTGCTTTTTGCTTCAGAAGAATCTCACTTCATATCACATTGTCAAGCTCTATGCATTGATGATTCTTTCTAGAACTCGAGAATATCCAGCCCAATCTATTGTCCTCCACCATTTAGCAGCACCTTTAAGAACTCCACTGAGTGGGTGTCACTTTTATACTTGTATGAGGGCCTCTGAATGCTAGTAGGTAATCCTCTGTTGTGTCCCTTCCTGTATGTCTCTCTGTCTGTCAGTGGCTATTTGCATTTTGCAACAGACCAGCATCTCCAAAAACAAATTGTTGTCTCTCTCTCTCTGGCAATTTTCATTTGATCAATGAACCAACCTCTCAAAAACAAACTGCAGGCAGGAAAGGAGTGATTCATTATCAAGAATAGCAAAAAGGCTTTTGCTATCAGCTAGTTTTCAAGCTCAAAAACCAACATCCATTGCCTGATGTATGGAACATTTTCTCCTTGGATAGGTTTTAGTTGCCAAAAATTATTTGCTTACATCATCAACGCATTTTCTAATCACATTTTTATCTCACATATATCACATCAAAAAATGCCATAGTATTTTTTAAAAAATTATCCCAAATAATCTACTATCCAAACACACTCAGCAACACCATTTTCTTTAGTCTTTTCATGCTAATCATCCATTTGTGAAAAGAAAACTTCTTACTGTTACTTGGTATGATTTTAGTTTTCCATTTAGTATTGATAATAACGTTAATATATACCTGTTGTGTGTCATTTTTTTTTACTGTTATTTTCCTTTTTTTTTTTTTGCTCTGAACCTCACTCTTTTAGGGATGGGAGCCAAGTTCATGGGCTAGCCGCTATCCCTGTATATCAGGCTTCGAGCAGTAATGCTTAGAAGCTTTAGGCCTAATTTTGTAAGATTCTTAGGTCCAAAATCTGAAATGATTTATTGTCAGACTCAATTACTTAGAATTCACTAAAAAAATAAAAATAGAAATACCAAACCCAATTATAGAAGTGAAGAGATTGGCTTTAGTTAAAATAATAAAAAAAAAAAAGAAATATTAATGTTACCAAATGGCTCCTAAGGTGTGTTTTTCCCCCTAGTCTTCAAACAGATCACAAAAAATTTTTAATTCAATTAAATGGAACGCATTAACAATTTTATTTGTGGGGTACTTGCCTCGTGTGGCTGTTTGGTAATAATTATGTTAAAAAAATACCCACTTTCCATGCTAGAAAGAGAATTTTTTTTTTTTATCAAATATTCTACACCTACTCCTATTCCTACATCTACATCTACATGTGCTAGAAAGAGAATGTAAGTATTAAAAAAAAAAAAACTTGTTTGGTCACAGAAAATTTGGCTTTTACTCTCAATTCTTGTCCTTTACCTGTCCAGACTGTCGATTCAGATTGAAGCTTTATCGAGAGGCTACTCATGGTACAATACTTTATCTAGAGGCTAATTCTTTTTTTGCAAAAAAAACAAAAAAAAAAATAGTGAGTTACAACATGTTTAACTTAGAGCTTCTTTTTACAATTTTGTTTCAGCATATATACTTCAAAATCTCTAATCTTGAAGTACTTATGAATTACGATAAAGTCATACTGCTCCATTAATCAAACTCTTGGCTGCCAAAACGAGAACGTACAATTATGGGCCACGTCACGTATAATACAAAATTGAGAATTATGGGGAAGTGAGAATTCCACAAATATTTCTAAAACAGAATACAAAATTGATCGAATTCTTATTAGGAAAAGAAAACACAAAAAATTAAGGGGCCGTTTGGTAATGTTTATGTTTCCTATTTTTCTATTTTTGTTTGTAGATTTTGACAAACAAAAACAAAAAGCAGTGTTTGTTAAAATTGTTTGTGTTTAAAAAAAAAAAAGAAATGTTTGTGAACATGAGCCTTGTTTTCAAAACATCAAAATTGTTGTTTTTAAGTGTTGACTGTTTAAACAACACTTAAAGTAAAAACTCAATAAATCAATATTTTAAATTGTTTCATTTCATTTTCATTCAACCGCCATAATTTATTCCATTTAGATATCTTAATCTACTTGATCCAATACTATCTAGTTTGGCTAAACCCAACCTAGCCTAACCCGACCCGCTGTTAAAGCTTATGATTTGTTCTTACGCAGATTTCAACACATCTAAACCCAATACAAGATAAAAAAAAGTATCATTTTTTAGCTAGAATTCACCCATTTAAAACTCATGCATTTAATATTTTATCTCAACTTATTTTTCTAGATTGAGTTTTGTGCCGAAATTGGGATAATTTAAAATTTCTTGAAAAATCATATATGTTTAAAAATTAAAAATATTTTAGTTATATACTATAAGTAAAAAATGATATATTTATATATTTACAATACATATTTATTAATTATGCATTACTTAATTACAAGAATAATACTTTAAGATAAATATATTTTAATAAATATACAATGAGTTTGTATATTCTTACTTATTTTGAACGTGTATAAACATTAAACATATGAAATATTTAATTCAATATTATTATTCAAGTCATGTGTAGTTTAAATTGAAATTAACTTGACACAAATCCAATCCATAATTATGCACTAACTTTAATATATATTAAATTTAAATTTCATTTATTTTCTCTCACACAACAATAATAATGTCTAATTAAACATAGTTGTATTCCTTTGTTTCAAAAAATAATAATATTATAAACCAAACAAGTTTATATTCTGTTTTCACTTAAAAATAGAAAAAACAAAACAGCTGTACTGTTTCGTTCATAGTAAAAAAATAGAAACAGAAAAACACGAATGTTACCAGACGGCCCCAAGAAAGTTGTATCCAAACATGATTAGGTAAAAGGTTTCCAAAATAATGGAATGAACCATGAGCCCTACCGTATATATGGGATTCAAGCTTATTTCAGCTAGAGTTTATTCATGCCAATAGCCATTCATTAGATTAACCTTAAGCTTTCCTGCATCTTTTATAATCAAATAATCATCTTCCTCATGCAACAAAAGCTGTCAAGTAGAAACAGCAAAGAAGAGGAAGAAAACAAGAAACTTTGAAGGAAAGAATGACCTGAACGGTGGAAGAAGAACAAGATTCTAGGGGGTGGATCGGGAAGGTTTACTTGGCTTCACCAGCCGGCGCTTCTTCTCCATCGTCTTCATTATTTGCTGCGAAGTCGGCTGATATCAATCTCTCAGAAACCCTGCAAAAAGAGCGTATGTTCTTGGGTGAATTGAGAGGTGAGGCAAACATCATTGATTGTTTTGGAGACAACAGAAGCAGGGAAGAAGATCAACGAGTTTATAATCTTCTTCTTGAGTATGCGCCTGGTGGCTCCCTTGATGACTTGATCAAGAAGAACAAAGGTACTATACACGAATCTCATGTTGCATGTTATGCTTACATGATTCTCCTTTATGCCATACACGAATGTGAAACCATTCATTGTGATTTAAAACCGGGCAACATCCTTGTTTTTCTGGATGCCACAGCCGATGACAAGAACGACCTCAACCAGCTTAAGATAGCTGATTTTCGACTTGCTAAGAAAGTTTGGGAGCCAGAATTGCATGAATGGGGAACAATGGGGGTATAATGACCGATGTACACCTCTTTAATTTGTGCATCACCGGAATCAGCAGCATGTGGTTGTGAGGCGGCTAGTGATATGTGGTCCTTGGGATGCATTGTGGTGGAGATGATAACAAGCAAATCAGTCTGGTCATGTAGAACTATAGAAGAATTATTGGATAAACCTGTGCATGAGGAACCTAAGATACCAGAAACCTCCGTGAGGAAGGAAAAGATTACCGGGCCAGATGTTTTGAAAGAAGTGTGTTGGAACTTAATCCAGGATCCCAATATCAGATATTTGAATACAGTTACAACAAGTACTATTGCGAAAGCGTACCTGAATTCATCTTGACTGAGTACTTGACGAATCCTTAGATCTTGGGATGGCCTTCCAGATCTACACGTACTCACTTTTCCTCTTAAGGGAGCCTTTAGTCTCTCTCTAGGTATTATTTCTAGAGGATGGGATGTCTAGAAAATATGACGGCAAGGGTACGTGTGACCTGGGGACATGACCTTATTTATAGATAACTTTCCTGTTACCTGTTGGAAACCCTATTTCAGCCCATCATTGAAATAGGAAATCCCCTTAAGTCTCTACATATTAAAGACCCACACCCTATTAGATACATTAAAACTCAAACCATAATAGATCACTTGAATTGGGCTAACTTTATTTGACAGCCTACAATACATAATTATTCACATATAAGTCCAACGTTGGATTAAGGATCCAACAATCTCCCACTTGGACTATATGTGTAACTTTATAATTATGTTTTGCAAAATAACCATATGAGCTCAAAATTTGCTGCCATAACCAAAAAGTATCTCTAACCAATTCGGTCCATCAATTACACCAACATAGGATCAAAGTGGCTTTTGTTACAATTTTCGTAACTCGACCCATCAATGGTCACGTATGTCAATATAATTGAATGACATGAATTATAATGTGGATATGTAGCATGGAAATTTCATGTAATGTGATCTTAACATGCCTATTTCTAACTGGTCCACTTTAAACTTTTGTGAGATCAAACCATACCAAAATCAGAGTGGAAATAAACTGAAACTTTATTTACACAGAAATATCCTTAAATACAAACAACTGAAAAATATCAACGTCTCAAGAGCATCTAAAATAACAAACTCCTACTAAAACTGAATATCATCTAATGCCATTACACCCATATGAGCAGTGTGCTCATGAAACATCTTGGGTGGCAATCCTTTAGTAAGCGGATCCGCAATCATGGAGTTTGTTCCAATGTGCTCTATAGACAACTGTCCACTCTGAACTCTTTCTTTAACAACAAGGTACTTGATATCTAGCATAATCGGAATCAGTATACCTAATGATCTCATCTAATCTCCGATACGTGTGCATGTAGTCTTTTATTCCTTGTAGGTACCGCAAGACCCGTTTGGTTGCTTTCCAATGATCTAATCCTGAATTGCTTAAATACCTATCCAGCATCCCGGTGATGTATGCAATATCCGGACGCGTACACACTTGAAGATACATTAGACTCCCTACTGCTGATGCATAAGGAATCTTCTGCATCTCCATTTTCTCAAGAGCATTTTTGGGACATTGATCGAGACTAAATTTGTTTCCTTTAGCCACAGGGGTATCACCTAATTTGCAATTTTGTATGCCATATCGTTTGAGAACCTTTTCGATATAGGTATTTTGTGATAGTTCAAGAATACCCCGAGAGCGATCCCGATGTATCTGAATGCCTAACACAAAATATGCATCACCAAGATCTTTCATCTCAAAATTCTTAGTTAGAAATCTCTTGGTTTCATGCAACAATTCTATATTGTTGCTGGCAAGCAAAATATCATCAACATACAATACCAGGAAAATATACTTGCTCCCACAGAACTTATGGTATATGCATTCATCAACCAGATTCATCTCAAAACCAAACGAGATGATCACTTGATGAAATTTAAAATACCACTATCGAGATGCTTGCTTGAGCCCATAGATGGATTTTTTAAATTTGCAAACCATATTCTTTGGATCACCTGATACAAAGTTTTCTGGTTGCACCATATAAATTGTCTCATCAATGTTACCATTGAGAAACACTGTCTTTACATCCATCTGGTGTAACTCAAGATTGAAATGCGCCACTAGTGCCATTATAGTTCTAAAAGAGTCCTTCGAAGAAACCGGAGAGAAGGTCTCTTTATAGTCGATGCCTTCATTTTGTGTGAAACCTTTAGTGACAAGACGAGCTTTGTACCTTTCCACATTGCCTTTCGAATCCTTCTTGGTTTTAAATATCTATTTACAACCAATGGGTTCGCTCCTTCTGGCAATGAGACAAGATCCCAGATGTCATTGTCTTTCATAGATTTCATCTCTTCGTTCATGGCATCAATCCACTTTTGAGAATTTGAACTTTCCATGGCTTGATGGAAGTTGATTGGATCATCTTCCATCAATCCAATGTCATCCTCATGTTCTTGGAGAAAAACAATGTAATCATCTGGCACTGCACTTCTCCTTTCTCTTGTGGATCTCCTTAATGGCACTAATTCTTGAGGTGGTAGAGTTTGTTCCTCTAGAGTGGGAGATTGTCTGATATTGTCTTGACTTGTTGTGTCATTAATAATGCTAGGAATAGAATCCTGAACAATGCCAATAACACCTGTGGGAATATTAACATATTCATCTTCAAAGACAATATCTCTAACCATATCTTCTCCCCCAAACTCGACATCCTCAAAGAATCAAGCATTTCCTGTCTCAAAAATTGATTTAATTGTGGGATCATAAAATTTGTAACCCCTGGATCTTTCAGAATACCCAACAAAGTAACAACTAACCGTTCTTGAATCCTGTTTCTTTTCATTTGGCCTATAAAACCTTGCCTCAGCTGGACAACCCCAAACACGTAAATGCTTCAAACTAGGTTTCTTACTAGTCCAAAGCTCATAAGGGATTTTGGTAGTTGCCTTAGTTGGAACTCTGTTAAGAATATATGCTGCAGTCTTAAGTGCTTCACTCCAAAGTGCTTCTGGTAAGGTAGAATGACTTATCATACTCCTCACCATATCCTTAAGCATTCTATTTCGTCTTTTAGCAACACCATTCATAGTGGGTGAACCCGGCATAGTGTACTATGTGACGATACCACATTCCTCTAGGTACTTAGCAAAAGGCCCTGGACGTTGTTCACCTGAACCATCATATCTACCGTAGTATTCATCACCACGATCAGATCTGATGCTTTTAATCCTTTTGTTGAGTTGATTCTCAACTTCAGCTTTAAAATTTTTGAACACGTCCAGGGACTGTGATTTTTCATGAATGAGATATATGTAGCCATATCTCGAGAAATCGTCTATGAACGTTATAAAATATTGTTGACCATTCCAAGCAGACGTAGAAAATGGTCCACAAATGTCTGTATGTATAAGTTCTAAGACGTCTGAGACCCTATTGGCTTCAAATCTCCTTTTATTGGTTTGTTTTCCCTTTATACAGTTAATACAATCACCAAAATCTGTAAAATTTAAGGGGTCAAAAATTTCATTTGACACAAGTCGTTCTATTCTCTTTTGGGAGATATGACCCAATCTCTTGTGCCATAATGTAGCTGAATTCTCGTTGGTTAATTTTCTCTTTACACCTCTGGTACTTAAATGTAGGGATTCATTATATGAAGCAATTGTGTCAACTAAATATAGATTATCACAATATGATAAAGTACCGGAACCAACCAATTTTGAATCATGAAACAATCTAAATTTTCCATTTCCAAATGAACAAGTATAACTAGATTTGTCCAAAAGAGAAACAGAAATTAAATTCCGTCTAAAAGACGGTACAATAAAAGTTTCATTAAGATCCAAATAAAATCCGGTCTTTAGTAATAATTTAAAAAACTCCAATTGCTTCAACTTGAACTGTTTTGCCATCGCCCACATAGATATATCTTTCACTATCATTAGGCTTTCAGCAACTCAGGCAACCCTGCATAGACACACTGATGTGAGTTGTCGCACTAGAATCTATCCACCAAGTGTGTCTAGATACCGAAGTTAAATTAACCTCAGAACAAACCAAATTAAGAAGCATACCTTTCTTAGCATGCCAAGCGTGATAATTGGTGCAATGCTTCTTTCTATGCCCTTCAGCACCACAGAAGAAACAACCATTCTTTCCTGGTTCAACCGGTTTCTTTTATTGTTTCTTTGGAGGTGCTGTACCTGCAGCTACTTTATCCATCTTCCTTTTACGTCCTTTCCCTTTATTATTAGTGGTAGAGACTAGGTGAGCACTCTCTGTCTGATTTTGCTTCAACCTTTCCTCTTCCTCTACACAGTGTGAGATGAGCTCATTTAGAGACCATGTCTCCTTTTGACAGTTATAACTCACCTTAAACTGACTAAACTGTGTAGGAAGAGATATCAAAATTAGATGCACTAATAATTCCTCAGAAATTGTAAGGTTTAGTGCACCTAATTTAGAAGCAAGATGAGACATCTCCATGATGTACTCCCTAATGTTGCCTTTACTACTGTATCTCATTGAAATTAGGCGTGTCAAGAGTATACTTATTTCAGCCTTTTCATTCTTGACAAACCTCTTTTCAATGCCCTGAAGGAACGCTTTAGCTGAATGTGTCTTATCAGACATAGTCCCTCTAAATGCTTCTGGAATGGCCTTTTTCATGATCATTAGACACATGCGATTTGATCTCTCCCACATTTCCAAATTTCTCTTTTCATCAGAGGTACTAGCATCTGTAAGTGGTGGGGGAATATCAACCCTTAACGCAAGGTCTAGATCCATGACTCCAAGAACTATTAGAAGATTCTCCTTCCAGGACTTGTAGTGCCATTTAATAAAGGAATATTACTGATGCTGGTCATGATATTTGCAGGATCATTCACAACTGAATAGAAAACAACATATAATCAAAACAAGCTCACATAACCGAAAAGTAATTATAAATTCAAATAAAGGTAACCCCATCACAAGATATCGATATTCCATTAATATTCTGTCTTTGAACAAAAATATTAACTTCTAGTGATATCTTAGTGTAATAACAAACACTGACAATAAGCACATGTCAAAAAATAAATTTTCCTTTGGGCCAATTTATAATTTACATGTAAAATCCAAATAATCATCACGTGTTTATTACTACCAGTCCACGTATAATTCCGTCAAATATTAATCTCCCTTTGGGGCGGTTAATATTCACAAAATTATAAATACACAATTAGTTATATTTTAAGACAAATTAATTTCCACAAGAGAGGTCACTTTGGTGACATGTTGTTTCAATTAATTCATCCCAATATATATATATATATATAACTGTACCAATATTCAAATTTAAAATTATACAAAATTTTGAACAAAGTCAACTTTAGTCAACTCTGGTCAAACTGGTCAACAGTCAACTGGTCAAATCCAACAGTTGGGTCAAAACTTATTGGATCAAAGATCCATATCCATAGCCCAATAGTTGATTATTTAAGCCCAAATACTTATTAAAATCCAAAAATATTTTATTAAACCATATGTTTGGTGGGCCAACGTTTTGGATTTTATAAGGTTTAAATAACTTAAATTAGGAAACCCTAACTTTATATATATCTTTATTAGGGTTCAATCAAATTAGGAAACCCTAATTTCTTAACATAAACATACTAAGTTTCATAAGATTTAACTTCATGAAACAACAAGTTTAAAGAAACCAAATTTAAAAACTATGCATGGAAACCGTACAAGTCTAATCCATCCGCAGCAAAATTTTCATCCGAAGCAAAAGAAGAGAAACCATGAATCCATGTGGCTCTTATTCACATATTTTGTTTTGTCAGTTTCTTGCTAACGAACATGCATCAAACTGAAGGTCTCATGCGGGTCCCATCACAAGAACATGCATGGCTCATAAACAAGAAACATACGGGTCAAATATGCAACAAGAAAGCCAAGAAACATGCGGGTCCCTTGCAACAAACGAACAAAGCCATGAAACAAATTGGAAAAGCTCAAAGGCATGATTATTTAATAGTCAGGAAGGCCAAGTGACCTGCGGGTCCCACGACTGAATTCATAAATCACGCATGCAGAGACCGAAACAAAAAAACCATACGGATCATTGATAACCGAAACATGATTGGACTTCCTTAATCCAAAAGCTGAAACCGAAAGCAATGCAATTTCTGAAACTGAATTCATAAGTTCATGCCTTATTCCATTGCATCGGATCAGAGCAAATTCATGTATAATCATGAATAACTCCAACAAAATAACCCAAGTTTAAAACTTTAGCGATTCAAAATCTGATATTGGGTGCTCTAATACCACTTGTTGAAACTTAAATCAGGATCCCAATATCAGATATTTGAATATAGTTACAACAAGTACTATTGCGGATGCGTACCTGAATTCATCTTGACTAAGTACTTGACGAATCCTTAGATCTTGGGGTGGCCTTCCAGATCTACATATACTCGCTTTTCCTCTTGAGGGAGCCTTTAGTCTCTCTCTAGGTATTATTTCTAGAGGATGGGATGTCTAGAAAATATGACGGCTAGGGTACGTGTGACCTGGGGACATGACCTTATTTATAGATAACTTTCCTGTTACCCTATTTCAACCCATTATTGAAATAGGAAATCCCCTTAAGTCTCTACACATTAAAGACCCACACCCTATTAGATACATTAAAGCCCAAACCATAATAGATCACTTTAATTGGGCTAACTTTATTTGACAGCCTACAATACATAATTATTCACATATAAGTCCAACGTTGGATTAAGGATCCAACAAAGTGTTCCCAAGAGATGGACAGCAGAAGAACTATTGGATTGTCCCTTTATCATCAACAACCTGAAGTTATTACATGATGGAAGAACGTGTCATCCCTCTTCAGGTCAACGTTATTCGATGAACCCTTTTGGTTTTGATGTATGGGTTTTTACCCATGATTTGTAATCAACTTCATCTTTGGAAGCTAAAAGCAATTCTTTTGCATCTTCTTCCTTTGTGACAGACAATAAGACAGAAGAATCCCGCCATTCCTTTTGCCTTCCCAGTGAATCATCACTGCATGAGTACTCAAGTTGGAGCAGAAATTATTCTTATCAAGCTGCTTTCGAAGATGTTTATTATATGGATTAACTTTTTATAAACCATCAGTGTAGATTTTTCTTCTAGACAAGATGTTCATTATGCTGATATTTTTGGTAGGATTTTGAACGTTAAAAAAGATCTTTTTGTTATGCGGATCTTTTGTTATAAGATATAGAATGTAACTATTCTACCTCGTTATCAATGAGTTATCGATTGTGTTAAGACTGCTATAAATTCCTATCAATGTGAATCGAGGTATAAATAGAGGGGAAAACAATGAAAGTCATTAATGGATCTCACATATTAATCTTGGAATTTGGAACCATAACGCATGTACACATACCTAAAATAGTTAATCGAACATTCTTGATTTTTTTTTTTTTTGTGGTCATAGTTGATGCTCACTTGACTAGTCATTGTCTCTAAAATTCTAGTGACAAACTCTTTTTTTTTTTTTCCCTTGTTGTTGCTATAAAGCTTGGCAATAATGGATTATTAATTACAAGTACAATTACACTTGTATTATAACATGCACACATGATCAGACTGCACCAACATTTTTTTTTAAAATTTTACGTCATCCTTATTGGGCTGATTTCTTGTTTAGATTTAGGTAATACAAGAAATTTAGGCCTTAGACTCAGCCTTCCGTCAAAGTAAAAGGTGAAAAACAAAAGAAAAGAAAAATTTTAGCTGCCCACGCGTTAGGGAAAGAGAAGCAGGTTTATAAGCTTGAGGAATCTTGATGATTATTACAGAACAGCTACGCAAACATATGCAAAACCTTGACTGTCTTTAGTTAAACCAAGTTTTTAAATGTTTTATTAGTTGCCAAAAAGTCTGTTTTGGTGTGGTGGTCATTTGTCAATATGACACTTGGAGTGGTAGGAATTAAGATTTTGGTATGTTTACATAATTATTGTATTTCTGAGATAATCTCGAGTTCATATAACTTTGTTATGTCCGTGAATTTTTTTCTCCTACACTAAATAAATGTGTGATTACAAACTTGTTTGTAACTGTATTTTTTGGATAAATAAAACTTTGAGTGGATTAGCTCATCCCTTACAGGAGTTTCGACAAATCATCCATGAATTTTTCTCCCCTACACTAATTAAATGTACGAGTACAAACTTTGTTTATAAAATAAATATTTTTTAGGGTAAATAAAAGTTTGAATGAATTCGAATCTTGTCATCAACGCGGGTCAAAGCATTACTTATAGAAGTCGTTATAAATAGCCACCAACATTACCCCCTTTGTAAATGTAGCTATGGATAAGAAATACATCGACCAAATCAATTAGATCCAAAGTTAATCTGGCCAATCCCGTCAAAGCCCAAATCTGTTTTGGTTTCCTTTTTTTCCGGATAGTGTTTTGTTTTCTTTTTGCTACCCATTATTCGCCTTTTCCTTTGATCAGGCTTATCATATTGTTCCGCTCTTAGTTGTCAGGATCGCGATCCGGATCGTGGGATCTTACGATCCTACGATCCGAATTATGGCTTTCGATTTCGATCCGATTTTGTTACGATCCTACCAGTTAAAGATATTATGATAAAAATTTTAATAATTTGATCATAATTTTGTATAGAAACTTCTGCTATTTGTTGCATTAGAAATTAGACTCAAAAAACTTTAAAACCACATAATTATGTTATGCTAATTCCTTACCTATAAAAATTGGTGAATTTTTAGAAATTGGTATTTAATTGTCTCATTAATAAATACTTAAATGACACACACGTATATACAAAGTCAATTTTTTCAGTTACCTTGTCCAGTAATTACATTTGGACTCAAAATTGAGAAAGAACAATATTTTTAATTCATATTCATTTACAATATGTCACATGTAGTTCCAAAATTTTTATTTAATTTTTAGATTATTCCAAAGATTTTAGATAATACGTTTTTAACCTCAATTAATAATACTATTATATTGATTATACATGAGTTGCATTATTTATTGCTGTATATGTGAATTGCAAACATCAAAATTACGAGTAAGATTATTTTTTACGATTTATGTAGGATCTATCGATCCCACGATCCGATCCTATGATCCGATCCTGCAAAGTAAAAAACGATCCAAGGTAGAATCCCGATTTTAAAAACCTTGGTTCCGCTGCTGTTTCTGTTGATTTATTTGTGAATTTCCTACATTGAGTGCTCCAAAAAACTTGCCCGTTTGGATCACTATTTATTTGGATCACAAGTTATGGTAATATTAATGAGGTAACCTGCAATGGCAAGTTTTACCATCTTTAGTGACAAATTAAAACTTTTAACGTCTTTTCTAATATTGTATTACAATAACTAATACTAGTAAGTATATTTCTTAAAGCAATAAGTTATAGTAATCAATGAAAATTCACATTTCAGTAATATGGTTACAAACTTATTTACTTTTTAATGAAAGTTATCTTTTTTGGAATTGAACTCACTAATTACTACACTACGTAAGAGATAAATTTTGCCTATTTTTAGGTAAATTATCTTTTTTTTTTTCAAAACAATAAAACATATTCATTGATAGGCAGAAATATACATGTATGAGCAAAGGCTCAGCAAAAATGTACAAGGTGTATCATGCCACTAAGGGAAGATGAATTCCTCATCTTTGCTAATATCTAAAGCATGCACACTGAGCTGATAGCTCAAAAGACTATGATCTTCCTTGACTAGACTGAAAGAGCACATGCGAAACAACTGTCTTAAGATGTCAATATTCTCGACCAAAGTAGCCACTCTGATGTCATGCGCTGTGTGAGTGTTGATTTGCTTCAGGAGTTGCCTGTCTTCCAACTGGATTTCCACATTTGGCCACAGTTTCATAGCAGCTTTACTAACAATTATTTTGATTGCTGTGGCCACATCCACAGCTTCCACTCCACACCTTTTTTGCACGAGTGCCCATCCTTCAATAATTCTGTCTTGGTCATTGGTAACAGCAACACCCACTTCCATGGAATTTCTGCCTGGTTGTGCCTGGATGTTGAGCCTTACACATATCTTTCCTTGACTACTCAAATCTTCAGGTCTAAGATCATTCGAAGGTGTAGTAGTTTCTTCTGTGCACACCCTTTCTTTTCTGTCCCAGGATTCCTCAAATTCTAGCCATTCATTTGAGCTTTCTAGACTATCTTCCAAGGATGTTGGCTCTTCCTATTGAACTCTCTATCATTTCTGATTTTTCAAATATTCCACAGTAGAGTTGCAGAGAAAGCAATGTGTTTGTTTTCCACCACTCCTATGCTTGGCCTTAGATATGGTAGACCACTAGGTTCTGAAGTTCCATTGCTATTCTTGGGCTCCACTCCATTGCATTGGGGCAAACCTCCAAATTTCTTGAGTTTTCCTGCATTGAAGCAACACATGTTCAACAGTTTCCATGTCCTCCCACAGTCACTGCATATTGGGTTTCTTCTTCTAGTTCTTCTAAAAATCAGCTCCTTGACTGACAAAGCATTGCTTAAACATTTCCATAGGAAGATCTTAATTTTATGCTTAATCCAAAGCTTCCACATTAGATTCCATACTTGATAATTTCCATAGGTAAATTATCAAACTATGCTATTTCTTTTAAGTAAATTCTTAATCATTTGGGACTTTTGCTCCTTTTTCCCCTTTCACCCACTTGATTATCCTAACAACTCTTGGAGAAAGTTCAAATTCTTGACAAAAACTTTGTTTGATTAGGGACTGGAGATAGGAAGGTATAACCTAGAAAATTTTGTTGTAAAAAGTACAACTCCCAATCTTGGGTGTCATTTGCGCTTTTCCTATGATGTTATTTTTTGTTGTAATTTGCTCTTTTAATTAATGATCAACACTAATATTTTAATAAAATTACATTAATGACCTCACAAATATAAAATAGGGTTAAAGTACTTTAAAAGAATATATATATATATTTTTGGGAGAATGATCATAAAAAATGAGGTCAAAGAGCAAAGTGAAAAAAATCACACGAACACATATAATCTATCCTGTAATTTCAGTTAAATTCATTTCGTATACAAAACAATCCTAAAATAATTAGCATGCTATAACAGCAAAAAAATAAAATTTTTCAGGATTCTCAAATATCCATGATATATGTATGAAAGATATTTTACCATAATATATATCACATCTACTCATTGATGTTAATTTGAGGAGTAATATTTTCTATAATAAAATCATTTTAAATTTAACTAACAAGTTGATAATTTTTAAAAAAATAAAGTGAAAATTTTGGGAATTTAGATTGTGATTTTTCCAAGATTAAAAAAATCAATATTTTTGCAATTGTTATCATTGACACTTTATTGTATACACCAAGTGTTATTAACATAAAATTAGTGTCAATGAGAATAATTGAAATTCCATTAGCATTATTCTATCCAAATTGAAATAAATAACCTAAGTAACAAAATAGATAATAGCTATGTCGCGCCCCATTTTTTTGGAAAGGAGAGGGGGGAAGAAACCACCCTCGTCGTTTCGGATTTTTAGTTGAAAAAAAAAGCTTTTAGTTAAAATTTGATTTTTTGAAAAAGAAATGGGTCATGGGACTATAAAAATGCGACGATTTGGATCCAAAACAAAAGTCTAGAAAAGGGTTTTTAGAAAAATTTGGGGTCGCCACTTGGTATGGAGTTTAGGTGTACCAAGTCACCCAAAAGATTTTAATTAATGAAAATAAACTAAGAAAACCCTTTTTTAGACGACTCCAGGTTTTTGAAAAACTAGAGAAAAAGGTTCGGGGGTCACAGTTGAAAGAAGGGAAGGCAAAGATTCGATGTTACTCGTCTCTAAGACACCCTTCTAACCTAACCAAAGCTAGTTGCGTGATTTAGTTAAAAATTTCCTAATTCTAACTTTAAAATTTATCACATTTGGATGTTATCTATATGGATGCAAAACCTAAACCTAATGTTGGATCGAGAGGGGCAAAATGTCTCCTTGAGGTTTGGCTGGAATTGACCACATTAATTGTGTCATCCAAATTTGATCCCTCGAGGAGGTCACGAAAAATGCAAATGATGAGACTCGAACAAACGGGAAAATAGGGTTTTCAAAAGAAATAACAATTTTATAAAATTTCAAGGGAAAAGAAATTGGATTTTTGAAAAGATCAATTTTAAGTGCAAAGAGGAACTTGAATTTTCAAAAGATGCAATTTTAAGAAAAACAGTTTTTTGACTTTGAATTGCTAAACATGAAGAAAGAAACTTGATTTTTAAAGAATGATTTTGATAGCATTTAAAATAATGCACATGTATGTCCTAAAGAGGGATAATGCAACATAATGGGTACGGGGGACTAAATTCGTGACTTTAATTCTTCCTTTTCATAGAAGGAAATAAAAGCGTGCTAAGGCTAGGAAGTCATACTCGCTCTCTTCCCTAATTCAAAGGGTAATGCCTTAAATGCACTAATCTATTTTTTGACAAAAAAGAAAACTAAATGAGATGTTTCGCATACGGGATGGGAGAATAATAACATGCAAAAATGGGAAAGAAACTCTAAAAGTGAAAAGTGTGTGAAATTTGTATCTAATGCATGAACGGCATTTAAGGGTCTAGCATTGGACTAGCCTTCGTCAAAAAGTTCTCACTAACATTGGATTAGTGAGAAATCGAAAGGAAAGGCCACAACTAGCGTTGGACTAGTGTGGTGACGTCAATATATTTACACAATAAACATGTAGACATGATAATAAAGCAAGTAAACACATAAAATACATAAACACATAACACATAGGCATAATATCTAGATGCAAGACCCTAGGAAAGCAAGTAAACACATAAACATGCAAGCATGCAAAATAAGCGTATAAAACCTAATTATTACATTGGGGGAACCTAAATACATTCTAAGGGGAAAAAATTCGGAACAATAATCTAACTATTACATTTTCTAGAATAAATACACTTTTTGCAAAATTAAATCTATCTATTACAACTTGGCATCCAAGGCTTCCAAATGATTTACCCAAAAATTAAATGACATAAATAAAGACTAGACATGAATAAAAGCAAAGGAAAACTTAATTTAAAACATGCAAGATCATGCAAAAACACATAAAAGCACATAATAGGGGAAAGAAGTTACCATCCCTTGATGTGATGCCTTAATTGAATCCTTAAATGAGGGGAATGGTTATCTAAGACTCAATGTCAACAAAAGGGATCAAGGTACCAATTTAAAGGAAAAAATCAACCAAAAATTCAAAGAAAAGGTATCAAAACAGATTCTGCAAACAACATGGACAATACTAGGAAATACGAATAATAGAGTAAGATTCGGAACAAAAAAAGCGTGAAATAGCAACAAAACCGAGGATCGAGAGGTTGCGCTGAGTAGAACGCTGACAGCGCAACTAGGTCCGCGTTACATGCAAAATGTAGAGCTCAGAGGGGAAACACGGACAGGAAACGCGGACTAAACCGCGAATCGTCCAAGGCTCTTCCCGCCTTAAAATATCGAAGATTGCTTCCAGCTTTTCGTGCAATAACACAAACAAAATCTTGAGGCAAGGGGATCTATTTAAAGCATTAAACATCATCATTCGATCATGTCAAAACAAGCTAAAACCAAAACGCCAAATCTTAAGCATCAACATCATCAAATAGACAAAAGGAAAGGGAAGAACCGCTGCTAGAAACGGGGGAGGTTACGTGGACTGGCCTGCGTAACAACCCAGCATTTCTTCACATCTTCAAATATTCAAGAAGAAACGCGGATCGTTACGCGAACGAATCCGCGCAAGGACTCCGCATTTCTTCACATCTTCAAACATTCAAGAGGAAACGCGGAGCGTTACGCGGAGTAATCAGCGCAAGTGGCCCGCGTTTCTTCACATCTTCAAAACGTGAAGAACATTTTTCCAGAAATTTTTCAGAAAACCCAACAAAATCATCACAGAAGCATCAACGTCTGATTTTAAACGTAAAAATAAATCTATTAGCCTTACCAAGGCTATCTAAACGTGACATACTCATATAACAACAAATAAATATCATCAACTATTATAAAACATCAAAAAACATAGTCAAGACCTTGGTTCCACCAAAAGGTCACATTTTCAGCAAAATTCACGTTCAAAAAAATAGGGATGAGAAAGAGAATCACCTGAGCCTCTTGATCTCAAAACAAAAGAGGGAAGTTCCGGATTTGAAGATGGTTTCCTTCTCTTCCCAAAGCAAAACCCTAGAATCCTTTTCTTTCTTTTCTTTTCTCCTCTTTTCCTCTCGTTTTTCTGTCTCTTTGCTCTCTCTCTCAGCCTCCCTCTTCTCTCTTTCTCTCTCAGCTTCCAGCCCCCTTTCCAGAAAACCCTAACATGGGTGATTTATAGGTATTAAAACCTACAACCAAGGGCTTGGATACTTTGAGGGTTTTCTTGGGTTAATCTTGATCATTGGATGCGTTTTATTTGTCTTAAGGATCAAGGGTGATTTGGGCATTAACTAAAACGATTACTTGATACCAAAGACACAAAAATACAGCTGGAAATGAGGAAGGAAAGGCTGGAAAAAATGCGCGCGTAATTTTTTTTTCGCTTCTGATCAGGTTACGCGGACTGGTTACGCGGATCGATCCGCGTAACTGGTCCGCGTTTTTGACTTTTTTTTTTTAAGAAAAACCTACAAAATAAGAAAGATGTGTTAGAATATTCAAAAATAAATAACTAAACATTAATAGATAAAAACATAAGAAAACAAATGAAATCGTCAAAATTTGGTGTCTACAAGCTAAACAAAGGAAAAAAATGTGCTCAATTGAGGGTGTTCAAACAACAAATTATGTTAATGGATAACTAGTATATTTTAAAGGGTTAATGCCAGTTTGCCTCCTAAACTTATGGGGTAGTCACAATTTGCCCCCCAAGCTTTAAATATATACATTTTATCCCCTAATCTCTCCTATTTCACCCTAATCCACTTATATGAAATTTTCTTTTCCCAAATTAACCTTGCCTATTCCCAAATTAACCTTAGTTTTATGAGCTTCCAGTGGTCAAATTTTTTACTATTATTTTAATTTCTTTCAATCTTGCTATATATTCAACATTCTTTATAGAAAAAATGAGTCAGTGTTTCTATCCTCCCAAACCAATAGAACAAATAGATGACTCCTATGAAATGCCAAAGAAAATCTATACTTGTTAGCATATTGTAACCATTGCTAGTTTCAGTTAAGAGCATGTTTTTTCAAACAAAAATAGATACAATAACATGCTGGCCCTAATAAACATAAATAATATACATCCTTTGATTATATCCACATCTACCTACTACTACTACCATGAAAATGTCAAGAAATTTTAAGCATACGAATAGCAAAGGAAAATAAGAAATCAAACAAAACCTGAATTTTTTCTTGATTCATAATTAGGGTTAAAAACCCTGTCTTTGACACTATTCTTTGAGATATTAGCTCTAACATTTCCAAATTTGACTAAGTCATCTTTTAATTAATAGATTTTGTAGTTAATTATATGTTGATCAAAGGATTTGGTGATTTTTTTTAAACTTCGTTGAGTTTCTTGAGTGAATTTCATGATGGTATTTGAGAGTTTTAAACCTAATGCATTCTATACGATAAGTTTACTCTTTTTTTGTTCCCCTGAAACGTTCTTTCCTCCAAGACAAGGGTACATTTGTCAATTTTTTTAATGAAAATATGGCTATTTGCATCATTTGACTATTTATTTTGACTACACTATCTTTGGCTTAATAGATGAGGGGCAAAATGTACATATTTAAAGCTTAAGGGGATAAAGTGTGACTACCCAATATTTTCATGCAGACGAACTGTTATTAACCCTATTTTAAATTATATTTCTATTTGTGCGAAATTAATATGCATTGTATATCGTTTACGGACTAAATTATTGAGTATTTAAACAAATCATACCTAAACTCATCATGTGATGCGTACTATATTTGGTCACATTTATACTCATGTCATTATCTTTTCTTTTTATTTTTTTAATGGTGCAAAGTTCTTTGGATTATATTGGTGAAAAAAGCATAAAATCTTTTACAAATTATTTCAATTGAATTGCAAAATATTACTACTTTGAGAAAAATTTATGTATTGTAAGAATGGTTTAATAATTTTCTAATAAACAAAACTACTACATCAAAATGGAAAAAAAAAGGAATTTGATTTTATTTTGCTTTGATTACAAGTACTACCAGTAATAATAGAAATAGTGAAAGTGGTGAAAATTTCAAAGTAACAATTAGTGTACACATGATTATGGTAATTTTTAGGTAAATTAGACTCATGTATGCTACAAAGTAGTAAGTTTAAATTATTTGTGAAATGAGAATTTTAGTATTTTTCATAGCATTCACCGATAAAGAATTATTGATTATTATAGAAATGCCATTGCATAATATTTTACATATCCTTTGCCACAAAAACTTAAGGTTATTCTAAAAAATTTTACTGATTCTCGCAAATACATATCATTTATGCTCTATCAATTATTTTAACGCCCAATGAATTATGTACCAAATTTGGTGGTTGATGCAATTATTCTTCATAATTGTTGTTAAATGTTTTAATTTAGGATATTTTGTGTTGGATTGTTGTACTTGGAATGCTTGTAACACCAGCCAAACTTTATCAAAATTTTTTCCGAAAATTTTGTCCCACCAAAACCATTTTTTTCAAATGATTTTAATGAGGGTTAGAATGTGGGCTTCCATTTTTACCCCTCTGTCCTCCTGTAGTTTTTTTGTGAGATTGGTTGCTCGGTACAAAAAAGAATTAGATTGGCTAGGCATATCTGAATGACCGTTGAGGGACTGAATTGGTCACAACTAAAGTGAAAGAACCATATGGGCTTTTGATAAATAGTTTAGGGACAATTCTGGCCTTTTGTTCCCATCAAGAGTTCAGGACCTAAATATCTTTGCTTCTTTCTCTGTAGGCCCACCTAATTTCTCCCCTATGAAGCACACATCCACACGATATAAGAGGTAACACAAGTTGACTGAGTTGATAAGGACGTGTTATTTCTTCATAAAAGATTGTATGTTCGAATTTCACTACCGATGTGAGAGTTGTGTTGGTGGGTGATCTGTAAGTGCTCTGTCGTCCCTGAATTTGCCCTGACCAATAATGGTGACCGCACCCACCCGAACTTTTATCTACCCAAAAAATACAAAAAAGCCAAAGAGGCTAGTATAAACCTTATCTTGGTCATTTTTGAACTTTCAATTTTATCCTTATAGAAACTAAATTTGTACCTTAATCATCTAATATATTTTACAAAACATAACTATTTATAACAATCTTTTTAAGTATTGTAATTACCCAAAGTCTTATAAATCAAAATTCTTTAATTAATTTATATAAATTATATTTATGTGAAAAACAAAATTCATATAATATTAATTCGTTTTGATTGTTTTCAAATTGCACACGCATTGGTTATATCCTTTTAATGCTAGTTAATGATAAAGGTATTTGGAATGATAAGCGCAAATCCCAACTCCCAAACGAGGCCTTAAGGCTTAAACTCCCGCAAATGCAAGAAGCCTTGGGACAAGTGCAGACCTTTTTATGGGGTCGAAAATCGGCAACTCTGCAGGTACTTGGAAGCAACAGCATTTCTAAATTTCTAATCTTCAGGGAGAAAAACATCACAGCTCTCGGTTGATGCTTATAGAAGCTCGATTATAAGAAAGGTGCTCCAGAAAAACCCAGCAGAAAACCAGGTTTTTCTTGATCATTTTGGTTTTGGTGTCAATTTTCTTTAGGATTGCCTTGGTATCTTTCTGCAAAATTGTGCATTTATAGACTGGATGGTTTTGATACCTTTGTTCTCTGAATAAAAGAAAAGATCCCTTTTGGTTTTAAGCCTTAAGGTTTCATAATCTCTGAGAAACTTCATAAAAAGGGGAAAGAAGGAAGAAAAAATAAAAAATAAACACCCAGAATGGCTGATCCTCCAGACGACAAGGTGCTTAAGACCACCCAGGAAGATGATGATAACTTTGATAGGTTGAGTGCACTTCCGGACTGTGTACTGCTCTATATCCTCTCACGATTCGACACAAAAGATGCTGCAGTCACCTCAGTATTGTCCAGAAGATGGAGAAACCTTTTCATTTTGCTCCCTGAAATTGATCTACTTTTCTTTGTGGACAAGGATGCTTCTGACCGTGATAGACTGTACTCAGATTTTATAAGTTTCACAAATAGAGTGATCCGACAGCGAAATGAAGCTCCAATTAGAAAAATTCGAATCGTTGTGAGCTATTTTTCGGAAAGGCACCGGATGCTTTTTGAGTGGCTGTTGATATCTATTGCTGCTGCATTTTCTTCATTGATTGTCAAAGAAGTTGAGATTGTAAACCTGCTTGGTACAACTAAGCCATCTTCAATGTCTGTTCCGCCTGGAATTTTTGCATGTAAAACACTAGTTTCTTTATCACTAAGCCCTGCGCTGGTTTGGACAGTTCCGGATTTGGTGTGCTTGCCTAATCTCAAGGTACTTGAATTGCACATGTTAAAATTGGTAGATAATGCTTGTATTGGGAAGTTTCTTCAGGGGTGTCCTTTGCTTGAACAGTTGAGATTATCTGCGCTACCTTTCAACCATGATCGTGAGGGTGACGAACATATTGAAGTTAATTTTCTTAAAATCTCAAGTCCTATGTTAAAAAAAGTGAGCCTTTGTCTCCGGGGATTTGAATCTGAGTTCACTACTGTTGTTGAGTCCAACAATCTTGAACATTTGAGCTTCTTCCTTGATGGACAACATAAAGTTGCTATAGATGCCCCAAATCTCAGGTCCTTGAAATTTGATGGCAATTTACTTGAAGTAAACATAATTCAAAACTTGATTTCTCTGGATGATGCATTATTGGAACTTAATTTTCTGTATTATGTGACAACGGCAAGTGACGCACTTTCATGCAGTCAGCATGCTTTTAAGTTTAGTAGAGGATTGCAAAATGTGAAATCAATTTCTTTCTCAGAGAAGATGCTCAATGTAAGTTTTTTCTTTTCATACTTCTTCATCTGGATTCATCTCAGAGTTTATCCTTCAAATTATAGTTGTAAAATTGAAAGTCCGCTCTTACTCAATTCTTCTTTGTGAAGGAGCTCTATTTTTCTCAAAGGGTTTTGCCAACATTCAGAAACTTGATCAAATTACAGCTTAGTCCCTTTGATTGCCACCCTGCTTTTCCTCGTGAATACATGTCTGGCATATTATCAAGCTTATTTCAAAGTTCCCCCAACCTTGAATTGCTTATCTTGAGTGAAGTAAGTTATAATGAACACTTATATTGCAGGCTTATTTCAGTTATATTATGCAGTCCCTTATGTACTTCAAATGCACAGGTGTCAAAGAACTACTTTAGCAAGGATGACGAACTTAATTTTGTTTTCCATGAGGCTTTTCCACTAGTGTTGGTTGAACATCTTAAGGAAATAGAAATCGCAAATTTTAAAGGGGAGGAACATGAATTGAAGCTGGTAGAATTTTTTTTGGAGACTGGGAAATCTTTAAAGAATATGACTCTCTTTAGTGATGCTTGTGACACTTTACCAAAAGGCCTAGACAGGATATTGTCACTCAATAAGTGCTCAGATGATTGCTAGATTGTGTTAAAAAAGGAATTGGACTGGATATTTTGCCTAAGACTACAAAAGGTGATGAAACTGCCCCTTTAAATAGTATTTTCTTGGATTCTTTCTGTTCTTTTTATTTTTGTCTAATTATTTATTTTTTGATTTATGACCACCTGTATCTGTGCTTTTGGGTGAAAACTTGATTAAATCTTCAACAGTTTCTTGAGTAAGTAAAGATGGTGCTTGAACTCGTATTGCAAATCATATATCTGATGCCACTGTTGATACTCTAAGGTGATTGGTAAGCATAACAATTAGTTGCAGAGTAAGAAGTTTTGGCTTCTTAAAATAGGATATTGGATAATAGGATCACATGCCAAAAGTTGTTATAAATGCACCTGGGGAAATAATTATAGGTGGGGAGATTTACGGTTTTAAGTTGAACCTTCATTTTGGCAGTTTTGCTAAATCAGCCATTATTCAGCAAAGCTTACCAGAAAAGGCCCTGAATCTTGAAGTGGTCATCTTTGTTATGCAAGTTATTATGAGTTTGAATAGATGTTAAAGGTGGTTGAACTCATGATTAGCACCCTTTGAATGCATTTGGTAGTGGTTTTCAGTGGAAGTGATTAATAGATAATTCGTTTGCACAACTATAAGTTTTAGTTTTTAGGAAATGATAGCCTATTGCACAACTTCAGAGGTACCAAGGAGTTTTATGTATGTTTGTCAAAGGCTATCACGATAGGTCTCACTAAAAATCACATGGAGTTATAAATCAAAAACTTTGACAACTATGATTCCAAGCTGGTAGATCATGTTTGGAAAATTAACATTCTTATTAAAACATGACTTTTGCTGGAGTTTTAGAGCCTTTCAGGTCTTCACGAGAAATGTTACAACAGGATATTGTCCTTAAAGAAAAGCTCTGAGAATTGCCGAAACGCGTTGGATAGTAAGAAACATCTGGATTGAATCATTACTTAAAACCAATTTGAACTTTGATGTTCTTTCTTTTTTTCATTTTAATGCTTCATTTATTTATTTGTTTTGGTGGGAATGGGGTTGTTCTTGGTCTATTGCATATAGCCTGAATGATATGCTGGAATGGCACACTTGATATCATTGATAAGAGGTGTATTATCCTTGATATGCTTCTTGATGGCCCATTTATGTTGGTTTTTCTTGGTGAAATCCATTTAATGTACATATGTGCTTCTAATAAAATCGGTTTTGTGGTGCTACCTTTAGTCTTTTGAAGTGGATCTTGAAGTAGTACAACAATTAATAGCAGAACTAGGATAATATTGATGAATTTCAAAATCCAAATGTGAATGATAATATTCTGGTCTTATTACATTTGTAATGGACATGTTAAAAAATGTTACTAAAGCCCCCCTGCATGGTTTAAAGCTCAAAATCGTTCACATCAATTTTCTAGTACTTTGCAACAACTTTAATTGCATTTTGTTATACTCAGAAGTTTCGGATCTTTTCAGTAGTATCTAGCTTCATGGCCTAAGCAGATTCAAGGATGCTGTGTTTCCAAGAAGAGCATGGATGTAACATTAGAAAACGATACTTGTATAATCATATGTTGAGAGGCCCCCCTGGGGGTAGTCGGATGGTTAGTGGCTTCCTCGTTAGGGGCTGCTGACCAGGGTTTGACTCCTACGGGTAACATTGCTGTGCATCTTGGGGTGGCTCTGCACAGCCGCAGTGGGGATTAGTCTGGCAAAGTTGGGATACCCCCTGTGTTGACCAAAAAAAAAAAGAATAATCTTATGTTGAGAGATAGCATTAAGGAGTAAAAGGTATGAAATGATTATATATTGAAAGGTAGCGTCAAAGCTCCAGAGGAAGGATTAGCTTTAAAAACTTATTTTATCAGTTCCAAAAGTTAATTAGGAAGTATTAACATTTAAATCTTGTGTCTGTAGACATATTTATTTGGTTTAGTTGTACAAGGTTTCTTTGCAAGTAATTTGTAGTCTTCTTTCTGAACATTGGAACATTTTATTCAAAAAGTCTACTGTAATTGCAGTAAGACAGAAATCACAAAATTTTGGATGGAACCAATGCAAACCATTCAACCGTCTAGTCAGCTTGCCGGTTAGTGTGGCTCTTGTTGAAGATCTATGCAGGAACCAGAATACCAGTAGATGTAGAAAGTACTAGCTCAGGACTGTTGAAGTGCTGGAGTATTTTTAGGAAGTTCAGATATGTTCTCACTGTCATGGAGGTAAAATTTTGAAAGATTTACACTCTTATTAGTGGAGTGTTATGAGGCCTTTTGCAGCTAGTGGTCCTATCTACTGTAGTCTTCTGTGTTTTGCTCTGGCAATGCTACATAGCGATAGGGATGTGATTAGTACTAGGATCAAAATGGTACTTCTGACTTGTTGCGATTATGTAAACTCTTACAACTGTTTCTGTACAATGGCTGCTAAATTTGCTTTTTGCCTGAAAAAGAATCTTACAACATACCACATTGTCAAGCTCTATGCATGGATGATTCTTTCTAGAACTCAAAGAATGTCCATCCCTGTATCCCTGTGTAACGCCCTCAACCATTTGGCAGCAACTTTAGGAACTACATAGACACTTTCATGCTTGAATGAGGGCCTCTGAATGCTAGTAGGTAATACTCTGCTGTATCCCCATTTTCAAGTATCGTCTCTCTGTCTGTCTCTGGCTATTTGCGTTCAACAATAGACCAACATCTCAAAAAACCACTCTCTGGCTATTTGCATTCAGCAACAGACCAAAATCTCGAAAAACCAATTGGAGGTCTCTCTTCTGTGGTAAATTTCATCTAATCAATAACCGAGCTTCTCAATAAACAAACTGCAGGCAGGAAAGGAAACGATTCATTATCAAGAATAGCAAAAAGGCTTTTGCCATTAGCTAGCTTTCAAGCTTCAAAAACCAACCTCCATTGCCTGATATGTGGAACATTTTCTCCTTTCTTTAGGCGCCAAAAATCAATGCCAACTACACCATTTTCCTTATTCTTTTCGTGTTAATCATCCATTTGTGAAAAGAAAACCTTTTACTAATACTTCATATGACTGGGGGCTGTGTGGGAGTTCATACCTGTGGTGTAGCTGCAGTGTTATGAATAGAGTGAATCTTTTTTTTTTTTAATTAGAAAGAATGTAACGGTTTATAAGATCATAGTGACATATTTGAACGAAGAACTTGTAAATGTGGATGAACGCACCAAAACTATTATAGTAGAGAACAGACCAATCTATTATAGTAGATAAACACAACAAGCTATTATTATAATATTAATTTCAAACGGAAGGATTTGTTGTTAGAGTTCAGAAGCATAGATATCTAGATAACTACTAAGTCTATAGCAAAGTATATAGGTAGATAATGATTGTTAGAGTTCAAACCAAAGCATTATTACTATTCACATAGATAGGTAGATAAAGAAGAGGTATTGTATATGTTATAATATTTTGGAATCTTTACATTACATGTTGCCTATAGTAGAAGCTTTTGATTCGTTTAAATAAGTAAGCAAAAGCTAAATGAAAGAAATATAGCTAGCAAAACGTATCATGAGATTGCTTTGTGTGATTCCACGATTCTTGAACTCGAATTGGAAACTATTGCTTTACGAAATATTCAAAGCATTCCACAAGAAATGGGAAAACTTTTATGTGCAACATGATTAATGATGAGGCACTAAGACTTAGAGGTGACTTAGAGGTCACAGGTTCAAATCCCTATTCTCTCTCTCTCCCCACTTTTTAAATCCCACCCTTCCCCTGTTAAAAAAAAAAAATGCAACATGGTGCTCTCCTAATGAAAATGGCTTCTGCTTAAGTAATTTTTGTTTTTCTTTTTTTCCTATGGTTTTCTATAATTTCTATTAAAACGTATGAGAGTATTCTATCTAATTTGCAGATATCGATAGATTATAGACAAGGCTTTATTTATTCAAAGCAAACTTTTGAATTCAAGGCAAATATTGTTATTAGGTACGAGCAAAGCAATCCTTTATGTTTTAGTACATTTTAAAGAATATCGGCTGATATTCAATTTGTACTTAAAATCCATCATGGAGGATTGGAGGCGTGTTGGCAAGAGGAGATTTAAAAGAATATGTAGAGGGGATACTACAGCATTCACCCACATGGACTCCGACACGTGTGGTATTCTTGATATGCAAGAAGAAACTGAAAAATTAGATTACCCATTAGGATAGTAGATTATTTAGAATAATTTGTTTGAAAAGGATACTGTAGTACTTTTTTGATGTGATGTATGTGAGATAAAAAGGTGATTGAAATTTGTGTTGATGATACAAACAAAAATTTTTAGACAACTAACAACAATCCAAACAAACCCTGTACAGTGTACTTTTAAGTCCCAAAGAGACTTGGATAGTGGACTTAGGTCTAGACTTGACAATGAAGGTGATGGGATGGTTTTTGGACGTGTTGGTGCTGAGTTTTTATTTAAATAAATTATATTCAATCTGTCCAATTACAAAATCGATTGATATTGTATTGGGTCATGTTAAGTCAATTCAAATTCATGATCCAAATATGACTCTACCTATTATTTTATATATTTTGATACACATTCTTTTACCCACATTTACATGCATAAAATGATTTTCTTCACACACATAAACACATTTTCATATACATAAACATATTTTGACACATTGAAATACTTCGACACATACAAACAAAAGCTCACTTCTTAAGTTTCTTGGATAGAAACATGTCATTTTTACACATACGGATACATTAAAACATACACTAACATACTTTTATGCATACAAACACATGCATACTAACTTTTTATATTGCTTGATTGGACAAATTAAGAGCAACAAAACCTTTGGAAAAAGCAAATGAAATCATGTTAAATGCAATTAAATGAATTGATTTGAAGAATTCTAAAATTCAAGGAAATGGAATCATTCAAACATATGCTTTTTCTTTTCTTCCCCCCCCCCCCAAAAAAAAAAACCCCTTTTGAGCAATATCTAAATCGATGGTAGGCAGTAAAGACATTTCCATCTAACTGATAAAAACAAAAGTTCAAATCCTCCTGTCTGTTCCCTAATTCTTGAATCCCACCCCAGTTTGCTAGAATTTTTTTTAAAAAAAATCGAATATTAATTACGAGTACAATTACAATTGTATGTACACCATGCACACATGCTTAGAATACAACAAAAAAAAATTTTTTGGGGACCGTCCCTGCTGGGCCGAATTCTTGTTTAGATTTAGGTGATACAAGGCTTGGGCCTTTCATCGGAGATGAAAAACTTGGTTTAACAAACTTGACTGTAGTTTGTTCAACCAAAGCTTTCTAATGTTCTGTTTAGGGTGAGTATTCGGTGCAACATTAGTACTTCGATTAATTTAATTCGATTATATGATTATTCAATTATTTCACCTCTAAAAGTCTAAATCTTTTCCAATTTTAAATTGAATTTAGTAAATTAAAATTGGTTACTAAATTGAATTAAAAAATGGTATAAAACCGTATTGCTACCAAATTGAATTCCACAGAATTAAAACTTATAATATACTAATTATGTATTGCATTACACTTTTGTTCTTATTTCTTATATAACTTGAATGCTTAATTTGTAAATGATTTGATTGCTTATTTGTCCATACTTAAACAAGATTAGTGATTAGAGGATATAAATTCACATATTATATATGTAATGTAAGTTTAAAGTATATACTATTACTTGCAAGTTACCAGTTACAAGTTACACATTTAAATATTTAATAATTTAAATATGAATGATGAACCAATGTCTAAATTCTAATTACTAATTATGTTTAATAATTAGTACTATACTTATACTCATTATCTAATTCTAGTTATGTATAAAAGAATAAGTATTATAATTATGTATTATTTTATACTTATATCATTATAGTCATAAAACAAATACCAAAATAGCATATTGCACATTATTATATATTATTATTATTATTAGTTTATTCTAGGTACATGATAATACTATATACTACCTTTTATTAATAGTCTGTACCTATATAATATATTAATAGTATATAGCCTTTATCTATATAATATATAATTTTATAAACTAATTTGGTATTGAAATTTGGTAATACAATACCTTTTTCCATTTTATAGAATTTGAATTCGAAATCAATTATTAACAAATTAAAAATTTTATTACCTATTTTCATTCCATATTCAAATTCGATAAACTTGATAAATATTGATTTTGCACCAAATACCGAATACCCAAATTATCAAATTGAATTCGAAATTAGTTATAAATTCGGTAAGCTCCAAATTCACTCACCCCTAGTTCTGTTTTCCTTTTTCCTTTTGGAATGGTGATTTGCTCCCTTCTCTCTAACTCGTTTCTTTTTCTCTTCTTTTGAGCCGTTGCAGATTATGATCTTGCTCCGTTGCTGATTTTGCTTCTTTATTTGTTAATTTCCTAATATTCCCTCGGACCCATTGATCTTGTTTTGTTAGTTCCTGGAAAAGCTTTTCTGCAACGCTGCTTTTTGTTTTGCTTCTGCTCTCTCTGGCCTTCCTATTCAGTTGTTACTTTTTATGTCCATTAATAATAAACAAACGAAAACTTTTTCTTGAACCTTTTCCGAGGTAGTAGTGAAAAGATTAACCATCTTCTTGGGTTAGGAAAATAGTAATCAAGTTGATTAACAATGACTGATCATCATTACGATCATCCTTTGGATACCAAAAGGGCTTTTAAAAGAAAAACCCGAGATGACAGATCGAGTGCCCTTTCCGATGACATTCTTCTTCATATTCTGTCATTTTTGTGCATAAAAGATGCTGCAAGAGCCTTAGTTTTGTCCACCCGGTAAGAGACCTTTATATTTGGCTTCCTGATGTTCATCTTGTTGTAGATATTGTATTTCAAAAGACTTTGTCCCACATTGGAAAATTAAGGAGAACTTTAAACATTTTATATTGTCTAACTCTTCATTGGGCTTGTGATGAATTGAGAGTTAGCATGGGCTCGCGCGCATGAGGGGAAGTTGAATTGGGATGATTCAGTTTAAACGGTCAGATTCGCCCCCCCTGCGTGTGGGTTAAACGTGGCCTACCTTGGTTTTGCTTTTGTTAGTAATCATGACTGAAACGTTTTTTCATAAAAGTTTTGATTAGAAGTTTATCTGCAATGGAATTATTTGTAAAACTTGACTAAAACGTTAGGAATTTAACCTAAATTATTTCCTCATAAAAGCTTGGTTTAAATCCTGCAGCTTACTTTCCTAACGTTCATTCCTAAAATTATGCATTGGTGTTTATCTGCAATGGAATTATTTGTCATAAAAGCTTGACTGAAACGTTAGGAATTTACCTGAATTATTTCCTCATAAAAGTTTGGTTTAAATCCTGCAACTTACTTTCCTAACGTTCATTCCTAAAATCATGCATTGGTTTAAATCCTGCAGATTATTTTCCTAACATTCATTCCTAAAATCATGCAATGATTATTACATTGAAGGGTTACCTTTTATGACATAAAGACGTTACCCTTTTTATTCTTGCAAAATAATTAGAATAATTAAGAGCCCAATGGCTCTTTGGTTGAACCTTCCCTATAAATACCTGCCTTCCTTCCCAATAGCAGATGCACCTTTATTCTGTTCTCTCTTCCTCTAATACTCTCTCTCTTCACTTTCCTTACTCTCTTGTTTCTCTGCTGGATATACTAATAGATTTGCTGATAATTTCCTTCTTGTGAACAAGAAGAAGGTTTGTTTAATCTTGAGGAAACATTTCAATATACTGAAATAGTTTCTTAGGACAGTGCTACCTAACACGACTCAAGCGTATTCTTACTTTTCTTTTATTTCTGTTATTTTTGTTAATATTGCTCGGCAGTATTTCAACAACAATCTAAGAAACTAAGGCCACCGCCAATGTTAACACCTCGCAACAAACAACTTCATCAGTTGCAATCGCCCTGCCATTCGCCAAGCCGTTTCCAGACATATCCAAAATTGAAATTTTCGCTAATGAAAATTTCAAAAGATGGCAAGAACGTGTGCACTCTCTTCTCGACATTCATGGAGTAACCTACGCACTTACTGAATCCCAACCTTCTGCAACGGAGGATGCCAAGACCCAAGAAGCATGGCAATACGCCAATAAGGTATGTCGACACACTATTTTGCAAACCCTCCCTAATGAATTATTTGATGCCTACTGTAGCTGCAAAGAAGTCAAGGCTATTTGGGAAGCCTTGGTAACAAAGTTCACTGCTGAAGATGTAACCAAACAAAAATTCGTCGTTGGAAAATACAACCAATGGCAAATGACTGACGACAAGGAGATAAAAAATCAAATCATAGAATATCAAATGCTGCTAGAGGATTTGAAAAATGAAGACATCAAGCTACCAGAGAAATTTCCTACTGGCATGTTGATTGAAAAGCTACACGAGTCATGGGCTGATTACAAAAACAACTTGAAACACAAGGAGAAAAATTACACTATGGATGAACTCGTAAAACACATTCTCATTGAGGATTCAAGCAAAAGGGAGTTAAAAGCTGCTAGAGCAAAGGAGATGGCTTTCAAAGCAAATCTGGTACAAAGCAACAATAAAAGGTACGTCAATAAATCCCAAAGTAACAAGTCTAGGAATTACAACTACAAATCAAAAAATTCCAACTTTAAAAAGAAAGGCAATTGCTATAGTTGCGGAAAATCAGGGCACCATACTGCTCAGTGCAGATATAATAAAGGTGAAAAAGCAACTGATAATCCTCCTAAGACTAATTTAGTCGAAGAAGATGAAATAATTGTTGCAATCATCTCACAAGCAAACATTGCAGCCAATGTAAAAGAGTGGGTGGTAGACTCTGGGGCTACTCGACACATATGTGCAAATTGAGAAGCTTTTTCCTCCTATACTCCAAAAGGGGAGGATGAAGAGGTGGTCTACCTTGGAGACTCACGGACTGCTAAATTCCTTGGAAAGGGCAAAGTGTTCTTGAAACTTACTTCAGGAAAAACTTTGGCCCTTAATGATGTGTTGCATGTGCCCAATATTCGGGCAAATTTGGTTTCTGTAGCATTGTTAGGAAAAGTTGGGGTGAAAGTGTCATTTGAATCTGATAAGATTGTAATGACCAGAAATAATGTGTTTGTAGGGAAAGACTAATGTAATCAGGGACTCTTTGTACTTAACATTTCAGCGTTTCTCCTTATGATTTTAACACCTAATATCATTTTTGCTTCACCCAAATCTTTCATATCAAAACTAGATGACATAAAATGCTTAGTACTATTGACAATATTTAAATTTGTACCAAATATAAGCATGTAATCCACATACAAACTAATTATCATATATTCATTATCTACAATTTTAACATATACACATTTATCCACTTCAACAGATAAAAATTCGTCATTTATCAATACTTGATCAAATTTCTTATGCCACTATTTAGGAACTTGTTTTAGGCCATAAAGTGATTTAATTAATTTAGAAACTTTATTTTCTTGTCCAGATACAATACATCCCTTAGATTGAAATATATAAATTTCTTCTTCTAAATCACCATTTAAAAAAACTGTTTTGACATCCATTTGATGTACAAAAAGTTTATGAATAGAAGCTAAAGTAAATAAAATACGATAGAAGAAATTCTTGTTACTGGTGCAAATGTGTCAAAATAGTCAATATTTTGTTTTTGAGAAAATCCTTTGGCTACTAAACGGGTTTTGTATTTATCTATAGAACCATCAGGATTATATTTCCTTTTAAAAATTCATTTACAACCAATAGGTTTCACACCCGGAGGTAAATCTACTAAAATCCAAGTTTTATTTTTCGTAATAGAATCTATTTCAGCTTTAATTGCTTCTTTCCAAGATTTAGAATCCAAAGAAGAAATAGCATCAGAATATGTTAAAATTGTAGACAATGAATATGTGATAATTAGTTTGTATGTGGATGACATGCTTATATTTGGTATAGATTTAAATATTGTCAATAGTACTAAGCATTTTTTGTCATCTAGTTTTGATAGGAAAGATTTGGGTGAAGCAAAAATGATATTGGGTGTTAAAATCATAAGGGGAAATCGATGGTATAATGTTGTCATAAGAACATTATACAGAAAGACTTCTTAAGAAGTTTGAAAATTATGATGTGACACCTGTAAGCACTCCTTATGATGCTAACACTCAATTAAAGAAAAATAATGGTGACCCAGTTATTCAGTCTAAATATGCTCAGATTATTGGGAGTCTAATGCATTTGATGAATTTTACTAGACCTGATATAGCTTATGCTGTATGTAGACTGAGTAGATATACTCACAATCCTAATCGTGAGCATTGGTTTGCATTAGTCAGACTGATGAAATATTTGAGAGGTACCATAAATTTTAATATCCTGTATAGTGGATTTCCCACTGTATTAGAGGGTTACAGTGATGCTAATTGGATTTCTGATTCAAATGATACAAAATCCATTAGTGGTTATATATTCACTCTCGGTGGTGGTGCAGTAGTTTGGAAATTAGCCAGGCAGACAATCATTGTTAGGTCAACTATGGAATCAGAGTTTATAGCTCTAGAGTTGACTGGTACTGAGGCTGATTGGCTAAGAAATTTCTTAGCTAATATTCCTTCAACTAATGATATGTTGCCTTCGGTATCTATACACTGTAATTGTCAAGCGGCTATTGCTATTGCCAAAAATAAATCTTTTAATTGTAAAAGTCGACACATGAGATTGAGACATGATGTCGTAAAGCAACTGCTTAGAGATGGAATTATTTCCATTGATTTTGTGAAGTCAGAGTTGAATTTGGCCGATCCTCTGACTAAACCTGTAAGAAGAAAATTAATTCTTTAAACTACAAGGGAAATGGGACTTGGGCCAATGGTTGTCAATAAAGATGGTAACCCAACCTATGTAATTGGTGATCCCATGAAGTAGGTCATATGGGTAATAACAAATCGATATTGACTGTAAAACACTTGAAATTTAAAGTCCCTCTGAGATAAGTGATTTGACTGCTAGTATTTATAAGGTTCAGTTTAAATACTCTTAATGAATTTATATCCCTTTAGAAATGTGTATTTTGAGCAGTATATACTTGATAAATTCACTTATATGAGAGTGGAGTAGGGCCGCTCCTATAAGATTTTTTGGCCAAATCTTTAGAGCTCTCATGAACAACTAGGCAGGCACACGGCCTAAATGCGCAAAACCGTGTTGAACAGTAAATTATGGATTACAATGTGATTGGTAAGATCTCTGTCATATAATAAGAATTATTGATTTATAGAAATTCGTATTTCACCAATAATTCTGTAGGACATATCTTATCAGTTTAAGTTTGGTTCATAGTCCAAAAGACACCAAACTGAGTACATTGAACTCAAAGATATCCAGCAAATTTTCTTCCTCTGTTATTCTTTTGTCCAAAATCTTTTGAAATATGTAGAAGATTGTTGTAGATATTGTATTTCAAAAGACTTTTGGTTCCGTTTGGATTGCCTTGTTTTTCCCTTGTTTTTGAAATGCTGTTTTTCACACCTCAAATGTTACAGTAAAAACAACCTCAAATACAACCCCAAAAACAAACAAGTTTTTCACAATATTATATATATATTTTTTCTTTTTTCTTCTTTTCTTTTTTCCTCTTTTCTTTTTTTTTTTTTCTTCTCTCTCTCTTCCTCCTCCCTCCTCCCTCCCTCCCTCCCATGCCTCCCTCCTTCCCTCCTCTTCCTCCCTCTCCACCTCCTCCTCTCCCCTCACTCTCCTACCTCCTCTCCCTCTCTCCCCGACATCTTCTTTCTTATCCATGTCAGGTGCCTTGAATCATGTTTCTTCAACCCTGTTGGGTATATGTTAGTTTTGTCCGTTTATTCGGGTTTGGTTTGGACTATTCTTGCTGTTCTTCTTTTTATTGTGGGTTATAACATCCTATTTATGTTGACAAATTTTGTGCACTACATTTTTTTTTTTTTAATTTCCCAATGAACTTCGATTCATTCATAGAACTCGTGATTCTCTAATGCGAGTTCATTAATTCATAGAATGCGACTTGAACTTCGCATTCTCGAATGAGTTATTAGAACTCGCGTGATTTTGCTTTTCTTTTCTTTTTTTTTTCAAACTTCGCATTTGCAAAATGCGAGTTCACTGGAACTCGCATTTTGCAAATGCGAACATCACTGGTCTGAACCCTAAAAAATCACCCTATTTGCAGAAAATATTTTTAGAAATTTCTCAGCTTTGGTGGGCGTTCTTATGTTATCGAGTCAAATAATCTTGAGTATTTGGAATATTGTGTCTGCCAAAAGCAAAAAGTTAGCCTAAATGCCCCGAATGTTAAGTACTTGATCTACAGCAGTCCTGGCAGTAGAAACCTGATTCAAAATTTGAAGTCTCTTGTTGAAACCAAAATCAGAGTTCACTTCTCCAGTGTTCCAACTAAAAGAGGCTTCTCCTTGAATCATTTGCATGCTTTTGTTGATGGCCTGGAAAGTGTGAAGCCACTATCTATATCGTTCTAGTCTGCAGATAAGTTTACATCTCGTTCTTCTCTTGGTTTCTGAGCTTTGCCCTTGAGTAATAACAATAAATGGAACTTCATGCGTATTTACTTCTTGCTCTGATTTGCTTGAAGGCTCTCTACCATTGTCGTGATTTGCTGCCGACTTTCAAAAATTTGACTACTTTGCCTCTGGATCCTTCCCATGATTTGTTTCTTAAGAAATTTGATCATTCCTGTTTGTGGAAAGTGTTACCTAGCTTACTGAAAACGTCCCCAATCTTGAAGTTCTGATCTTTGATCAAGTGTTATTTTGAGCTCTTCTCTTGTTGAATTAGTTACATTAGATTTTGTTGTCCCTAACTTTCTTCGAATTGGCACAGGTGTTTAGAAACAGCTTTTGTGCATCTGGGAATTTTGACCAGATTCTGCCGGAGGCTGTTCCAATATGTTTCATCCAACATCTAAAGGAGATGGAAATCAGAAAATTCAATGGCGAGGAATATGAATTCAGTGTAGTAGAGTATTTTTTGACGAAGGGGATTTCTTTATACTCACCAAATGAAAGATAAGCACTTCAAGATTAGAAGTAGCATGCATGAAGTAACCTTGCAAACATCTTTCGTAAATTGCCTTCATACAACTGAGAAGAAGATCTGAAACAACTCAATGATTATAATTATAAAGTTCAATTACCCAATAATTGAAAGAATAAGCTTCAAATTGAGGACGGCAGAGTAAAAGGACGAAATACATAGTTGCAGACAGTAAAACATCTCAAAGTGCAGGCAAAGTGACTTTTCACGTCTTAGCCATGATTCTTTTGCCTGGTGCCTTAGTGCTATCTTTGACCACATAGCCGTATTACTTTTTGCTCCTAAATACCATATCCCAGAACCAAAACTTCTAATTATGCTTAAATGATCTACTACTCAGTTTCACAAAAATGCACCAGCAATTGCATTCAGATATGATGCTAATCACAAGTTCAACCATCTTCAGATTAGAGTTTTGGGACAGCCAAATCTGGAATCAACTCTGTGATGTTAAAAGTCATAACTTAATGGAAGAGAGAGAGAAGCAGTTCAACATTTTCAACATTAGGGGCGTTTTCTAGTAAGTTTGCTAACATTTTCATAGCCAGGGATCACCAAAAATCGTGAAAAAAGAGTACTAGACTGATTTAACGAAACTCCCCACACTGAAAATTCTAATTGAGACTGTAAATCTCCCCAGCTGTTATTCTTTTCCTTGGTGCATTAATCCTAACTTTGAAATCAAAATCCAGTTACACTACATAATGCTGCAAGATTTTATATACATGAAGCCAGAACTTCCCTGCAACTAAATGCTATGCTTATCAGTGCACCATAACAGCATCAAGAATGGCATCAGATTTAAAATCATAATAAACAAGTTCAAGCTAAAGAGATGCGTAGCCATATAGCAAGGAAAGAAGAACATGATATCCAAGAAAATACAGCTACACAGAGAGATTCAGCGCCTTTCGTATTTCTGGGCACTAGATCAATCCATTTTCTTTTTGAATATAATCTGGCAATCCTCTGAGCACTTCTTGAATGACAATATCCTGTCACGACATTCTGGTACAGAATTCCGAGGCTCTTTGGCTAGAGCCATCTTCTTTAACGCTTTTTGCATTTTTCAAAGAAATGCTCTACCAGCTTGAATTCATGTTCCTTCCCCCCAAAATTTTTGAATTCTATTTCCTTAAGATGTTCAATGAAAGTCAGTGGAAGAGCCTCTGGGAAAACAGAATCAAATTCCTCCTCTCCACTAAAGTAGGTCTTAAAAATCTGTGCATAATAAGTTAATAAGGGACTGCAAAATTTAATGCAATTAACTCTATGGTACTAATGTCCACCATAACCTGCTTCATGGAAGATAGCACTTCAAGGTCAGGGGAACTTTCAAATAAGCTTGATAACACTTTTGAGATACATGCGAGGAAGGTCATGGCAATAAGAAGGTATAAGCTCCAACTTAATCAAGTTTTTGAAAGTTGGCAACGCCTGCTGAGAAAAAATAGAAAGCCTTCATGCACATAAGAAGAAGAACTGAGTCGGAAGAAACTTGCAATTCTTCTATAAAAATTCAAAGGGAAAGCCCTGAAATGAAGCCAATTTAAGAAGAAAGAAAAGAGGAGACGTACCTTGAGAATCTTCTCTGATAAACTAAATGATTTCAAATTTTGCAACCCACTCACTTAAAAGCATGCCAACCACATCAAAATAAGTCGCTTTCAGTTGTTATATAATAAAGAAAATCAGATTGCACTCCTGCATCATCTAGAGACATCAGGTCTTGAACAATGTTTACTTCAAGTACATGACCAATGATATCCAAAGATGTAAGTTTTGGAGCATCTACAGTAACTTTATGCTGTCCTTCAAGGTAGCAGAGCAAATATTCAAGATTGTTTGACCTTACGAATGATAGTGAACTTGAGTTCATCTTTCTCATGCCAACAGAGCATCAGTTTGTTCAACAAAGGACTTGAAATCTCAAGAACTTCAACCTCAATACCTTCTCCAATCTCTCTCCCATTGTAGAAAGGTCGCAAATGCAACATCAGTTCTTCAAGCAAAGGATAACCCTGAAGAAACCTCATAAAGCAATCTTCACCTACCAGTTTGAATTCCCCCAAGCTAAGGAACTTGAGATTTGGCAGCGACACTAAATCAGGAACAATCCAACCAAACCCAAGGTTTAGTGATACAGAAACTAGTGCTTTACATGAGAAATTCCAGGTGGAAGATATACTAGAAATGGCATGGTTGTCTCATTAATTAGCACCAAAATGTCAAGTTCTTGGATGCTGGAAAAATAAATTGAAACAGCAGCAGATATCAACCATGACTCCAAGGCCAAACAGTACCTTTCAACAAAATGCTTCACAAAGAATAGGATTTTTCTAATGGGAGCATTATTTTGCTGTCAAAACACTCTATTGCGGAAATTTATAAAATCAGCGAACAGTCTATCACAGTCAGAAGCATCATTATCCACACAAATACTGAGATGACTATCAGGAAGTGAAATGAAAAAATTTCTCCATATCCTAGACAGAACTGAGATGGCTGCAGCATCCTTCGTCCCAAATTCTGAAAGGATGTGGAGTAGAACACAGTCAAGAAGTGCACTCAACCAATCAATATTATCCTCATCACGGTTCTCTCCAAGAACCTTCTTTTTTGGAGAAGGGTCAGCCATCGATAATTCTTTTTGCTTTCAAATTTCTCAGAATATATACATATACAGCAGCTCAAGCACAGAACGTGCAATTGTAAGGCACAAAACTAAAAGGGATTCCTTTCTCATCGACATTAAACTTTTTCATTACATGGGCACTGATGTAACTGATGTTAAAGTTCTTCTCATCAGCAAAGAATTCTTTGAAAAAAAAAAAAGAAAAGAAAAAGCCCAATTAGCACCACCCACCTAACCAGTAACATGTAATGCAACAAAAATTCCAACAGAATCTCATGCACTGTCTTATTATTATAGAAAATTATACCACAAATTAGACAAGAATATGAACACTGAACTCTACCCATACATACAGCAGTTTCGATCCATTTGACAAAAAGGCAAAGAGTATACTTGAAACGAATAAGCTTGGATGAACACTCCCAGATATGCACTTGTTTCCTTCAAACTATGCTCGACTATCTTTTGGGAGCTCGAGCTTTTCCAAGCAATGGAGTTCCAGTCTTCCAGACAGATGAATGCAAAAAATGAACTTCTTTAACTTCTATCTTTAACTGCTTTGGCTTCCTTTATAGATTCCAGAGCATCTTCCAAAGATTTCCCAGAATTTTTTGTGCTCCAGAGGGCATCTACACCATCATCGACGATATACATCGCACCCATTAAAACA
Source organism: Gardenia jasminoides (assembly GCA_013103745.1). NCBI lineage: Eukaryota > Viridiplantae > Streptophyta > Magnoliopsida > Gentianales > Rubiaceae > Gardenia > Gardenia jasminoides. The sequence continues at coordinate 4,728,824 of CM023099.1, read as the reverse complement.
CCAGCTATGGTCGCCGTTCGAAGGAGAGTCCGGGCGTTCAGAAACCGAAAAAGCAACTCAAACTGGAGACTCGGACCAGCCCTTTTGCCCCTGCCACCAGCAGTATAGCCATGGCTATAATTTCCCCCATACCCGTACCCGTAATTCTTCGCATACCCATGATTCTGATGATAACTACCAGTATTCCAAGAGGAGGAGGAGGAAGAGGAGGAGGCTCCACAGCCGTAGCGGGAGATATTATAGTCGGCACGCTTGCGATCATCCGCCAGCGTCTCGTAGGCTTCGGAAAGCTGCTTGAATTTGAGGGTGGCGGTGTCCCTGAGATGTTTTGGGGAATCGGCATGCTTGTCTGGGTGGAATTGCATTGCCAAGCTTCGAAAGGCTTGCTTGATTTCCTCTTTGCTCGCGTTCCTCTGGACTCCCAGAATCTTGTAGTGATCCATATTATCCGCTTCTATACTATGCCTTCTTCCTCTTCCTCTATATATATGATGATGATGATGAATTGAAGAATGTGATTTTGGGATTTGGGGGGATTTTCAGTCGGCTGCGGTTGCAGGATGGGCTGTGAATTCTTTGATTTGGCGGTGTTCCGCTGGCGACCGTGGCGCTACGGAAGCCTATCATCTTGACTTGAAACTCGTTCGTTTTTTGCCTTCTTTAAACTGCTTAGTATATTGGATGATATGTAAATTTATAGATTTTTTGAATGTATTTATCTGTACATGTAGTTTCCAATGTGTAGGATAAAATGACTAAATTCAATATTTTATGTTTTGAAATGCAGAAGTTGTTGTGAAAGTAAGTTTAAATTTATGGAATGATACTCACCAAACACTTTAAAAGTGCTTTTAGCATTTAAAAGTGCTTTTCTTATTAAAAGTACGACAACTCTAAATGGGGTCTATATCTTATTTTTCTTAAATATTAAAAGTACTTTTCTTATTAAAAGCATCGCAACTCCAAACGAGGCCTATATGTTATTTTTCTTTCACAGAGAACTTTTCCTTCATGCTGTATCTTCTTGGGAACAGCATATGCTTGATTGAAGTTGCATAAATGCTAAGGGTTCTTAACAATGTGTAGGAATTGGGTCAAATTTAAAGCGTTGCACTTGAACTCTTATTATTCAACATTTTCTTGGCATCAAAATTCAAAAAAATGGTATTTTATGTCGATTTGGTCGTTAGCTGATGGTCCGTAATCCAAGAAACGACTCTATAGACGCAGATGAAAGCCATTCCTGCTGCGTTAACACTACTTTCAAAATAAAATGTTACGCTGTAAATTATGTTTTGTGCCAAGATGTTATATCAATGGAGCCAAAACTTCCTACTTCTGTGACTAAATGATAAGCATTAATAAGCAAAGAGGGAAAAAATGAAGATGGTCAAAATCAACAAATATCATTCTTCCATGGCGGTGACTGAATTAGACTGCTTGAAGCTCTCACAACCAGGACAATTGTGCAAGCTCTCGTGAATATAGATATCACAATCAAGGCAGAAGTGTTGTTTGCACTTGGGACAAGCAACGCAGGGCCCTGGCAGATTACCTGCATTGCAAACACATTTGTTAAGTATAATTTATTTGACATTCACAACTCATAAAGGAGCTGGCTAATTGTAAAGCAGTGCCAGTGGCTGTGAATTACTCTCTCATGTGCAGCACAACCATAAAAAATAAGTCAAAATACTCTCTCATGTGCAGCACAACCATAAACAATAAGTCAAAATAATAATAATAATAATAATAATAATAATAAAAGGAGGAATGGGCATAGACCATGATAAACTGATTCTACACTGCTTATCCAATTCACAACCATTACAGTCTTAAGGTCAGTGGCCACTAACTTCAGCTTACAATTCTTGGGCATAGTCCATGCCCATCCATCAGTCACCAAGAAGAGAATCATGATGACCAGGCTCCCAAAAACATGGAACAACACTTGATCATTATTCTCTCCTCAGTATTTTCAGAACAACTTCAGTCCCAGTTAAAGTTGAAAATTCTAGCGGGAATTTTTACGTCTATCAACCAACAAGAAAATCTTTGAAATTCTTCCTTTAATACAATGCGAATTAAGCTGTCAAAGTTCCCAAATTTGTTCAACACAGTAGATTCCTTAACTTCTTCTTTCTTTGGTGAGGAAATGAGAAGAATTAGAGAGTAGTTATAAATACTTGATCTATACACGCTTCTAATCTTCCAACTGGTATTAAGGTACATAAACAGTCAATCTAGATGATCATGTGAAGCTCAAACAGTTCATATCAACAAAAGCCATCATGACATCCTGGAATACTCGTGAAAGAAAAACTTCATCCAGTTTTGTCTAAGTAGTGCATTCACAGAATGCATCAAGAAAGTTTGAGTTCTTACCAGGATTTAGTAGAATTTGCTGGCAACCAAAACAACTCTTTGGCAGCTTATGTGGAATGTTTGTCATTGATGGTGACACGTCATCAAAAGGTGTTATAGGAAATAGGTGATGATATGACCTTGCCAAATGCGGAGATGAAACAAGAGTCAGTCCACATATACGACACTCAGTAGGCAGCTCACATACACGGGCTTTGCATCTTGGACAAGTGTAGCCTCCACCAAACTTAGCCTCTTTATGACATGAACAGATTGAGATGACACCTTCTGCAGCCCTCTGGGGGAAACCCATCCTGATTAAATTGGCAATTGCAAATTCAGCTATTGCCGGAGGTGGTGGTGCATGTTCCAATACCAACTCTCTCAAGTGTGGCTGGCACAGCAAGGAATTTATGTGTTAAACAATGACTACTTTTTCATTCAACAAAAGACTCCAAGCCTTACAAGGGGAAGCAGGGAAAGGGGAGGCTTGAGAGTTGAACCAGGGATCTCACTGTGTCCTAGCCAATGTCCCTACCAGCTAAATCGGGTCTTAAAGACAATTGACTAGTTTCATAGTTGACATGCTCCTCATTCAGCAGATTTAACTTAGACTATGAGTTTCCTCGACTTTCACTACAATTAGAAGAACTAGAAATAAGGTTTTGAGCTTTATTCCCTGTTTCACTCTATGCTTCAAATTTATCTTTCGCGCTGACAGCAGGTTTTAACAATTTTGGAAATGTACTTCAAAATGTAACGGCAGATTTTTCAAAATAAGTAATCACCTCATCCAATGCAACTGAGTACAATCCACCAGTTTCTCGACATAGGTATTTGCATATATATAGTTCAGCTGATAGACCAATGATTGAGCACCTTATCTTGGCATTTTTGCATTTCTGGATGGTTTCCATAATATCCCCTGGATCACAAGTACTAAGAGCCGAATACAAAATAAGAACTTCACGATGACCATATGATGGGATTTGGTTTAGAAGGTCATGCACAAGATCAAGGCCATTCTGAAGAGAAGCGTCACCAGAGCACTCCAACTTACCCATCAAGGCTTTGATATGAGACTCAGGACTGCCACCAAGATCAGTCAAGCACTGTGCCACCCCATCTTTTAATGTTACCAAGCCAATTTGGCTCAAAGGATTCTGGTCAAAGAACTCCCTAATGAAAGCCTCCACTTGTCGTGCCACCACAACCATCCGGCTTGGTTTATAATCCATCTCTCCAGCTGCCTAGAAAACAAAATTTAAACTGTTCATTAATCAGCTAAAGTCAGCCATCAACCCACTGGCACAAGACTAACGAATGAGCTCTTAACTTTCCATTTGTATGGACTATCGGGTAAATAGGTGTTTATAAAGCCTTCAAAACTACTAAAATCTTATCCAGGAGCATTAACTTTCTAAGATCATTTGGATATTGTCAGGGCAAAAAGAACTTTCTGAGCTCGATAGAAGGTCATTCATTAAAGCAATTATTTGATTTCACAATTAATAGATGTGTGATGGTGCCTTTAACATGTTTACTGTATACACATCTTTTACTATTTCTGTTTTGCATCTTTAACTAATAAATATGCTAGTAAAACTTTCATCCAAATAATAACATCTTTAACCAATGCACTGCATCAATTTCATCACCGGGATCCAAATGTCACCAAGTATGTCAGGAAATTCTAACTTTGATGATATCAAACTTCTAAATCTGAATCTGACATGCCAATGCCTTACAAGTAGCTATGTTACCTGGACTCAGCTACTAAGTCCTGCTGACGCGGCTATTCTAGTGCAAACTGAAGAGTTGGACACGGGTACAGCAGAGCCAAGTGAAGAGTCCAAGTAACATAGACAACTAGTAAGATCATCATATTCACATATTAAAAAAAAAAAAAATTAGAGATGCTCTTGCTTCTAAGTCTATAATTTCTTCTCATTTATGTCTAACTAATCTACAAACCTTTGAAGTCAAGTAACAAGTCAAGCAAGCATCCATGACACCACTTAAGGAGTTATAAGCTATAACAGCATTTGAACAAAATGACAGAAAGCTTTCTTTTGGTTGGTGCACTCAACAATTGATAACAACTAGTCCCTCAACTCCATGATTATCAGCCACTTGACCAGCTCTACAGTACAAATAATAGTATTTAATATACTTATAAATTGTGACTACCATAAAAGAACACCGGATGCATCATTACAGTATGAACACCTTAATTGTATGTCTTTGAGACAGCATATATTTGAAAAGCAAAGAATATGGTAGTCAACAATTTCTAATTTGGATGCAAAATTTTTCTTCGAGAACTGTAAAAGAGGAAGTTACTAAGACCAAATAGCCATCTCCATGGTTTTAAATTGTAAAATAAGTATGAATATTACATATCTTTCAAATTCATGGTACAAGTAAGAAATCCATTAAGAAGCACAGATATAACACATGGAAGTAATAGCCTTACCCGGGAAAGATCAATGACAATGTAAAGATAGCGAATAAGGCCCTTCTGAATTCCAGCAGTAGTTGCAGCCCGGAGGCGTCTACGATATTGAGCATGGTGGAGAGCTTTGTTATCTATAGGCCTAAGAAGGCCAGATTCATCCTCTTGTAGAGCTTCCCACGACCTCTCATCCGCATAAGTCCTCTCCCAAGCATCACGACCTCTCCCATTTTCCTCATCTTCATCTTCCTCCTCCTCTTCTTCACCTCTATTGAATTTTTTCCCTCCACCATTAATGTCCCTATTCATCATATCATATATTCTTTGTCCCTACATTCCAAAAAAACCAGAAGCGTTTCACGATAGACATCTGCAATCAACTTCCTAGTCTACCAGCTATGACCGCGACCAAATTGAACCACATCCTTGGCATGCCGTCCCAAAACAGAAAACAAAGTGCTATCTGAACTGCATTATCAAGGGAGAGCTTAAACAAAGTCCTCCAAATAATTATTCGCATAAAAAAAAAATAGTACTAATGAATCCAGTCTATCTGTTCTGCCCTCTCAATGGACTTCACAATATGCTCGTGTCTTACACTAATGATGTTATAACTTAAGATCACTGATTTATCCAAGCAACTAAATTTCAGGTATTAAAAACTTCTATCAAAAAATTTGATCTTTTGAAAAACAATCATGTAGTATCATCCACATAACCACCAACAACCTAATGCAACTAAAACTAAACAATAAAAAGTAAATCCCAGAATTACAATTGCCACCTTGACACATCAAGATTGCATATGAAGTACAAATTCACTATGTCCAGGATACAAAAGTTATTGAAAACTAGCAATAATTAGAGTTTCTGGAAATGGGTTTTGGCCCTTTATTGAAGTACATATTCCCTTGCAAAGGAAACCTGATCGGCTGTTGAAATACTGTTCTGTTCTTAACTTTTTGATCAAATGCAATGAAAAGCTAGTGACTGGACGAATCAACAAGACAAGATTCTTTACCTTATTATAGTATGCAAATAGAGGAGCTAAAAGTGTTGCTTTGCTTCTCTATGGAACTTCAATGAGAGGGAAGAGGCGACGGTGGTGCAGGCGGTGGAGGAGCAGAGCTGAGAGATTTCACCCGCCGTGTTGTCCTGCAGGGTCTTGCTTGGGCTCTTTTTCAGGAAACGACGTCGCTGGTACAGAGAAAACTCTAGTTTCTGGTGATTGGGCTTGTCCTGAACTAACCGCCTGTTCCTGTTAGTTTGTTTTAGTAAAGAGGTAATGCATGGGCTGGCGGTGTAGCCAATCACTTAGCCCAAGTGTGTAAAATTGTTTCTTGAAACTTGGGCCTGATAGTGGGTTGTTTCTTCGAAACCTCCCAAGTGCACGACACTTGTTCACTTGGATGTTGTGTTTTCAAAACATATGGAAGTTGTTTCAGAAAGATGAGCGAGAAATAGGCTGAGTCGAGTTGAGTCCAGTTTTGACTTAATCCAGTTGAGTCTCAATTCAATCTTATTGAGTTCAAACTCGGGCTTGAACTTACTTGAGATTAAAAAAAAAAAACCTTATATTTTTAAAAATAATAAAATAATCATTTTCTTAATTAATAATAAAAATATTAGGGATATATATGTAAAATTTTACTAATAATATATACATACATATATAACGAGTTGAGTTTTTCTATACTCAACTCCAGTTTGATAACTTGAATTGGTTAGCTTGAACTCGATGTCGATTGAATTCGAGTCGAACTTTAACCGCATCTGCAAGTGACTTGATTCTTTTACAGCTGTATTGAGGAATAAAAATCAAAATAAAAAAACTTTAGTTATTGGAAGTTGAAATAGTAGAATATGTGAATTTCCTAAAAGTATTGTTTGGGATAGTTAAATGGTGCAAATTCTTACCCATATAAGCGTTAAGATAGAATAGTAAAAAATAACGCAAAATTTTAACATCAAAGCCATCCCTAGTTCTTTATACATAGAATATAGAAAGATATGTATATCTGCATTTCCCCAAAGAGCTATCTAGCATTGCATGAAGAATTGTACAACAAAAGAACATTAAAACCTAACCCACATATGGTCTTTTAATGTCTTTCAAGAATCAAGATAAATTCCAAATTATAAACTAACAATTAAGCTATAAACAAAGAAGCTCCATGCTTCATTCTAATTGGTTTTTTTTTTTTGACAAGGTCCAGGGATTTCTTTCCTTCATGAGCACGTCCTGCATGATTGCTCATGTACTCTTGAAATATAACATCTCGGTAGAGAGCTCCACCATCAATCTCTGCCAGATGAGGCAGCGGACCCATCTTCTCAGTTGGCCTTGGGAGATTGAAAACTGGAATAGAAACTCTTGATGGTTTGCCTGAGGTACGTACTCTATGCTCAGCACTTTTGTACCTTCCATTGCTTAGGATCTAAGATGCAGCGACAAATAAGAAGGTAAGAAAAAAAAAGTTAAAATTCGTAATCATGATAGCCAGAAAGCCAACCTCAAAAAAGTCATTGAGTTGGGAAAATTTGCAAAAAGGATCTGGTTTTGATCAAGCAAATAAATACCAGTTCAGTTAGTATTATAGTACTTCTACTCCAATAACTAACTAAAAATTTTCATTTTTCTACATTCTAATGAAATTTAGATCATAATAACAAGCAAACATACGAGGAGTACTAGAACAGCTAATTGAGCAAACATGTGTTCAGTTGATCCAGAAATAGCAGCCAACTTAACCTCATTATTAGTTAATTGAGCAACAGAACTTTGTGAATTGTATCAAGGGCCTGTTAAACGGGATGGTCACTTATTAAAATATGTTTCAGGTACAATATTTTTAGAAATGTAAGATTACGAAAAGTAAATAAATACAAGGAAGAATAGCTAAAATTAAATAGGGAAAGCATATAAATGCAAAAAAGGGTAATAATTATTAGTATGTGTATATACATAATATGTTAGGTAAATTTTAGATGTGTTAATGAATTCCCAATGGACACTGATTAGAAAAACCTTTGTATTAATTTAACTTGCTCAAAAGAAGTAATGAATATGGTCATTGAGTACGAACTAACCTGTAAGGAATCCCCAGCATTAACAACTAAAGCACCTCGGATTGGTGGAATCTCTATCCACTCCTCTTTTCTGCCATCAAGTATATCTTCTTCCACCTTTACATATAAACCTCCAACATTATCTTGCAAAAGCACAGTCAAGATGCTCATATCAGAATGGCGCCCCACACCAACGGTCAGTTCTGGATTTGGGCAAATTGGATAGAAGTTCATGTTGACTATCTTAGTGCCAGTTAGCGATTCGAGTCTTGACTCATCAAGGGTCACTCCAAGATTTCCAATTAAGATTTCCAGCAGCCTTCTCACCATCTTAGAAGATAACTTCAAGTATTCAAGTGCCTCTTGCCTGATGAAATAATCCAAAGGAAAAGATTTATTAGTACCCTTTAAATATAACGGGATGATAGGCAATTAAAGAGTGACTAGACAAAAATTTGGATAGATTCGATTTATATAAACTTAGTGACTCATTTTTATAGATCATTGTCTCATTTTATTATATTACTATTTCTCCTTCATAAACATCATATTTTAATTCTTTTTTGTTCCCTTGCTATCAAATGAAGGAGAATACAACAATACACAAAATTTAACAAACTCAAAAAATTAAAATACACAAAAAATAAGATTTTTATGAATTTTCTTATGTATTTTTGAACTTTCTATTATATAATGCTTTTTTTGAGATTATTATATTTATTTTTTATTGTGTTGGTAGTTATTTGATAGCAAGGGAACAAAAAAGAATTAAAATATGATGTTTATGAAGGAGAGATAGCAATATAATAAAATGTGGTACAGAGAATGGCACAGGGAGTGTGGGACAGAAGATCCGTTGCGTAGCAATATAATAAAATGTGGGACAGAGAATGGCACAGGGAGTGGGACAGAAGATCCGTTACGCAAATTTTGTTATATCTTCATTGTGTGAGTTAATAATATTGTGTGAAATTTTGAGCGACTAAATCCACACAGATCGGATCTACCCAAATCTTGGTTTAGTGACTATGGATAGACAAAATATATGGTGAATCATTTATTGAACTTCCTTGAGAAACTATAATCATATCGATACTACTAAAATTGGTAACATGTAAAATCCACCATTCTATTGACGATACATGGATATGATCAATATGTAAGTCACAGATCGCTAGCATTTAAATTGATGAAACATCAATTGAAAGTGGATCTATAATTGACCACTTCTTAAGTAATATTATGTTTCATCCTAATTTTTATCACCTTTCAACTCTCTCTTCCTCTCTGAATTCTCTTTTTTTCTTTCTAACTTCCTTCACTCTTCTCAAACAGAACAACACCTTGTTCTATTCACTCTTCTCAAGCAAAACAACACCTCGTTCTATGAGAGAAGGCAGCAAGTTGGAAAATTATCAGATTTAAACAAGCAGCGCCTAGGCTCCCCTCAACTTTCAAAAAATTACTTGTCAATCTTAGAAAGTTTAGAAATTTTCAAAGTTGCTTCCTATTTGCATCCCCTATAATTTCTTAAATACTCTTTTCTGTCTAAAGTCCCCTCCCAAAGCAATTAAAAGTTCATGATTATTATCCTCAAGGCGTGTCAGACCTACTTAATTAAATACGTATGTCAATTCATGAGTAATTTATACTTCTAAATTTAAGCACGATTTAAACTTAACAAGTATATTCATGAGTAATTAAATACGGATGTAACATAAACATGTTCCCTGATCTTCATTCTGCTATAATTATATTCCTTGTGCTGACAGAATTTGAACCCCCTAACCTCGGGCCATAGCTCTGACCCTAATTGAATTTGAGATCATCAAGAAAACTTACTTGCACTCTTTAGGCCAATGTTGCTGTGCATCGCCATCATTGGTGTAAACCATGCTAACAAAATCTTTCCATTCCAGAGCCTTTTCTTGCTCTGGAGCAAAGCTTGTACCATATTTCACAAAGGGACTAGGACTAACACCCTTCAGATAAACAACTTTTGCATCTGCCGGCAGAGCGAAAAACCGGTGTGCAGCGTTTTTTACAGACTCCAAGAAGTCCAGAGACATGCCATGGTTGATCACCTGAAAGAACCCTAGTGTCTCAGCTGCCCTAACAATGGCCTCGACCACTTGATCATGGTCGGGACCGTCAAGCTTTGATAAATCAATTGGGAGTACTGTTGAGAAGTGATCTTTCGAGCTTTCGACAACTCTCTCAATCCGCTCACTTGGTGGCTGGATGAATCTTTCTGGTACTTTTGTAACTCCTGAATCCACCAGCCCTTTGACTCCATTGCCATCTTTCACGACAAAATCGAACAAAGAGTTGCCATCATCAAAACTTGCTGCTGCCATTTTGTACTGAATCCGATTAGTCATAAACGAAATGGGTCCCCTATGAATTCCGTGAAATAGGCAAGGTCCATAAAGTGCTATGAATTTTGACAAAAAAAAAAAAAAGTGCTATGAATTGTTACTATTGAATTATTCAGAATTTTATTGAGGAGAAAAAATTATTTCAGTATTTTAAGAAGGGGGTGAATGGTGCCTTTTTTAGTATTGAGGAGTTGAATTTCTGCCCAATTCTATCCAATTGTGTAAGCTAATCATTTGGATAGAGAATTATTTGCACAAATTTATTTATCAGGCATCATAAACACATTTTTCAGCTATATTTTTATTTTATACATATCATATCAAAAAAGTACTACAATATTTTTTTAAAATTGTTCTAAATAATCTATTGTCCAAATATACTCATAATTTTTATATAAATTAATATAATTTTGATATAATCATAAATTTTATATTAATTTAGTTATTAAAATTATACACGTTTACAATGAATGTTAAACCAATTACATGATTGGAGAGGCTCCATTTCAAGATAATTACGCGCTGTAATTGACAAGAATTAATTAGCATGAACAGAATTTGCTGATGTGATAGCTCATACTTATTGGCGAACAAAGGTTGGTTGATATGACAGCTTGCAACCATGGGCAATTGGGAACCGTTGGAATTGGCGTGCAAAAAAAAAAGGGGTAGGAACCAATGGGCACCGTAAAATTTACCAATCCGAGGACAAACAAGAGCCCTCCAATGGCATTTGCTTCCTTCCCCAATGGCGTAAAGAATTTGCATGCAATAGTAACATAGCCTAGTAATAAACGGTAAGTCATTTCAAATATCGCGCACAAACTTACTATGTAATGTTTCTCAAATTCTATGTTCGATGATAGTGGGATATAATATAACTAGAATTTTAACCCATACTATGTACGGGTTAATATTTGAAATCAAAATAATAAAATTTTTGTTATTAAAAAAATAATTAGTAAAAAAGAAAATGTTAAAAGTTAAAGATGATATCAGTTTTATTGTCAATTTCTATGATTTTAGATGAGAGTAAAATATAAACAACTTTTACTTATGAAAAGTATGCAATGACACGCTCATCAGTCATCAACTTGAAAAAACTCTAGAAATTTCTTAAGAAATTCAGTTTTTTCTCATATTGTACCCTAAGAATTTACTATATTTTTTCAACTATTTATGATTCTATGAATGCCACAAAATAATAATAACAATTTGTAGCTATGGTGTGACATAACATTTTGTTAAAATGACAAACATTTAAAAAAAAGGAAAAATTAAAAAAACTAGAAAAACACCCCAAATAAGATAACAAAACACATTATATTTAAAAGGTCCAAAAGATATGCTAAACACATGTATCATTATTTTCCTCCTCATTTCCCTTTTGCTATTTATCTCACACTATAACCGCACCTTTCTTGTTATTCTTCTTTTTTCTTTGCCATACTCCCATAACTCTCTAAATTTACTCCTGTCCCCATCCATCTCTACATCCCCCACCCCCACCCTCACCCTTGGCCTCACCCAACTCCACCACGCTGTACTGCCCTAGTATCTTTATCCTATATTTTCTATATGCATAGCATGAATAATGATTTAACTAATCATTCTTTTATTTTTAGAACAAAAAAGTTGAATTTGAAATAATGTTAAAAATTGCTTTGATATTTTGAATTCATTTTTTCTATATTTGATACCCCTACTATATAAAATTTAAATTAATTCCATTGTTTCTTTATAAACAATATACACTATAAAAAAATAAGTAAACTAATGCAATAAATAACCATTTTATCATAATAAATTAATAATAACTGTTCTCATTTTTCCACAACAAAACGATTTTGTTATTCAATTTAAATAGGTCAAACATCACCATTACAAAAGATTCCTCCGTCAGTGCTTACTTAGGCTCTTAATTTAATCGGCCAAGATTGGCTTAAGCCCAAGATTGTTGGTAGCTAAACATATACATCGTGCATCACATTATTGTGTAAGTTTTTGAGATCAAGATCTTATGCCACGACGGATCACTTTCTCACAAAAGATCGTGTGTTCGAATCCCACTGTCAATATGAGGGCTGTGTTGGTGGGTGATTTGTAAATACCTCTGTTAGTGACCTATGGTCCCTAAAATCTGTCCTGATTCGTAGTGGTGATCGGAGGCAAATCCATCCAAACTTTTAATTATCAAAAAAAAAAAAAAAAGATCTTATGCAATCACAGAAGTGATTGCAGAGTATAGTTGTTGGTGTAGATGCAATGATATATTGTTGTTGCAATGGTCTGAAATTTGATAGTTGGAAATTTGGAATTAAATTTGTTGGCACAAATCGTTATAAGTGAAAAAAAAACTGTTATTTTTTTTTAATATGTTAGTGTCATAGTATCTGACATTGACTAGTTTAGTACTTAGATATGTTATACACCAAAGCCTACACTGTAGAGTTTAATTGCCAAAGCTTGGATCCCAAGTTTTTAGCCCAAATGTATATGCCGAGATCCATATAAGCTGCACTGACTGCCATTTTGATTTAACAAAAAGGAAAAATTGTCAAAATGGTCCCTCATATTTTTGAAGAAAATTTTTTTAGTCCCTCATGTTCAAAATTAATCAAAATAGTTTCTCAAATTTAAAAAATGTACCCCTTTACCTGCAGATCTCATTTTCGATCAAATTTTCAGCCAAAGAAGCGCATACCTCTCCCACGTGCTTACAATTTTAAGGGCAAAATGCAGGGGCTGGGGGGATGGGGGGAAGTGGGCAGGATAGGTAGATACCATTTGAAATACTGACAATCATGATCTACCCAACGAGAACCAAAGGAACCAAAAAAAAAAAAAAGGCAATACAAAAGGAAGACAAAATACACTTTTTCATCTCTTCAGGATTGAATCAATTTGGAGACAAAGTCTTTAATATTTTTGTCTGAACTTCCCCCTTCAGCAAAAGCCTGTTTTGCTAAATCCTTCCACTTTTTAGCATTTTTACTAATCTCTTGTCCTTTCTTCTCGTCCATCAATAGACTTATGCATTGGCTAATCACATCTCTTCTAACAATTCCATTTTCGTCTGGCTGAGCTTTGATTCCCATTTTCCAAATGTCCATTACAAACTTTGCATTTGTGCTTTGATCTGTCCATTGTGGCATTGCTATTATTCGGACTCCTAAACTTAAGGCCTCCAATGGTGAATTCCACCCACAATGAGTTATAAAGCACCCTATATGTTGGCAAAATAAACCAAGTTGTTTAGTATTTGTTTATTTATTTATTAATCTTATTAGAATTAGATTTTTAGTAGTTATGTGATTTAGGGATTTGTGTTTTATTTGGTAATTACTTATGCAAGTGGTTTCTTATCTAACAAGTTTGGTAGATTATAAATAGGACATTAGATAGAGTATTTTCTGAAGAGAGTCCAAGAAAAAGAGTTTGTAAGGTTTAATTGTCATGAGACTTTCTTCCATTGTTTTGAGATATCAATAATACTGTGTTTATTATTTTCTTCTTTCCCTCCTACATATATTTTGAGTGTTTCTTTTATCGTTTGATCTAAAACCTTGCATACATTGATTATTATTAGAACCCTAAATTTGGGTTTCACAATTGGTATCAAGAACCAAACTACGGCGTTAGTCTCGGGTGCTTCCGCTATCGAAGTTAAGGCACAAGGTTTGCTAGAAAGTACTCAGTTGATTGAATTAGTCCATGAGATTGGCCCTAAAGTGTGCAGTTGGTGAAGAATTTGACTACAAGATTGGTCCAGAAGTTGTCAAATTGTTGCGAGTGTTATGACAGAGATCAGAGAAGAATCCTGTCAGATTTGTTGACTACTACAAGCTGTCAAATTGAAAGATTAACTGGTTAATCAGTTAGGGTGGCCAAGAAACTTATCAAAAGGAGAAGAATTTACTAATTACGTGAGTTATTAATGATGCATATATCTTGGGATCTACTTAGTGTTTAAAAGTATCGCATACTAGCTCCCAAATATAAAAGTAAGGAATCATATTATTTTTAGCTTATAAGAGTAGAAAAATAATTTAGATGATATTATTTGTATTGATGCAAGTCAATTGCCAAAACATGTTTTTAAAAAGAATAGATTATTTTTTTTTCGAATCATGTGTAAAACCATGTCTAATTGTCTTTTCAAAACATTTGTTCATCGAACAAAAGTATCTTGGAGGTTTTGATTGGATATTTATTATGTTTTGCAGACTGTTGAGTTGAATGAAACTTTTAAACCAAAAACAGGTTGTTGGATATGGTTAATTGATTTTGAGAGTGATAGATTTATTGGTGACATGGGTGATTTGGAAGATTTTGAATTGGCTGATAATTTTGATTTGCATAATATATTTGGAGAAATTGGAAGTAATGATTTTGTTGAAGAAAAAGAAGGTGTTAATTTGACAGAGGAAGAAAATGAAAATTTTTAGATAGCAAGTAAAGAAAAAGAAATTGTTGTTGAAGAATTTCTTGGCTTGGACTGTCTTTAAAGTGATGTGAAAAAATTTGATTTGATTGACATGGATTTCATTGGAGTTAAAAAATATTTTGCTCCTAAAGAGTTAATTGACAAGGTAAAATTTTTTGATAATTCTGGTAGTGGAATTTATGAATTATTCGATGGTGATCATTTTGGTAAAAGAGATAAGTATGATTTTATATTTTTGGGCACTTGTATTGGTGATAAATATGGTGATTATGGTGATGAATGGGTATGCATCAATGACTATTTTGATCAAGAAGAAATTGTTGAAAAATTATTTGCAAAGTATAAAGTGCGTCCACTGCCACATGTAAAGATGAAACTGATAACTGGCAACAAGATGGAGTTGCATATCGTCTATTCGGCGACTGAATTTTTAATGGAGATTGTTGCTCGAGATAGAATTGGATCTTATTTGATGGAGAGCTTGGTTTAAGGGAGGCAATGTTTGCAAAATAAACCAAGCTATTTAGTATTTGTTTATTTATTTATTAATCTTATTAGAATTAGATTTTTAGTAGTTATGTGATTTAGGGATTTCTGTTCTATTTGGTGATTATTTATGCAAGTAGTTTCTTGCCCAACAAGTCTGGTAGATTATAAATAGAACATTAGATAGAGTATTTTCTGGAGAGAGTCCAAGAAGAAGAGTTTGTAAGGTTTAATTGTCATAAGACTTTATTCCATTATTTTGAGATATCAATAATAGTGTGCTTATTATTTTCTTCTCTTCCTCCTACATATATTTTGAGTGTTTCTTCATCCTTCGATCTACAACCTTGCACGCATTGATTATTATTAGAACCCTAAATTTGGGTTTTACACTATAGATTTGTGAGCGAAAACTTCAAGTTGAGGACACCATGAGATTATTAATCCTTTGTCAAATGTTTCTTTAACAAAGTCTTTTGGCAGCTTCTTTGACTCTGATTCTCTTACCACCCATAGAAAATGACAGCTGCTAGCTCTTAAGCCCCATGCTAATTCTTCCATCTGCTTAACATGAAGTTCTGCCGCACTTCCAAATGCTACATAAACAACTGAACTAATCGACCTTTCATTTAGCCATGCCATGCAAGCACTGGTCATTGGCTTAAAAAGATTGAGATCATACTGCTTGTCATCTTCAAGGCGCTTGTCTATGTACATCGATGGAATTGTTGGTCCAATTTTCTTTAACGGTAGGATTTTTGACATCCACTTCATTTACCTAAGCAATATGTAATGCAAAACCAATAAAATTCATAATAGTAGACAAATTCCACTTTTTAGTTTTTAGTTAACAAACACCTAGCTGGCATGGTCACCAATGACTTAGTTTCCCAACTATCTGGCACATAATATATATAGGTATTATTAGATATATTGGCAGCTAGAGCCTTGATCCGGGGGTTAAAATTTAGGTCTCAAAAAGTAGAAGTTTTAAATTTAGGTTTCAGAAATTAGAAGTTTTGAATTTAGATATATTGGTAGCTAGAGCCTTGATTTGTTGGTTAAAATTTAGGTCTCAAAACTTAGAAGTTCTGAATTTAAATTCTCCTTCTTCCTCCCTACTTTTTAAATCCAATCATTTCCCTGCTAAAATAAGAAAATAAAAAAAAGACGTATTGAAATATGCTTATCTCTTTCTCCAACCCTAAAATGTGCTGAAAAAGATCCAGTCAACTTCTTCAATTTTTTTCATTTGGCCATGTACAACCAGTTGAGAAGTTGTTGGATATGGACCAGGATTAGGCACAAAAGATGGTAATAGATGTTGCTAACAGCACAAGATTGAGTGGAGAACGCACCTGCACGTACGCCAAGATCCTTGGCTACATCTAGACACCAAGGCAAGATTGAATCATAAATGATACTGTCACGCCCCGAGCCCGCATTTTACCTGAAAACGCAACAATCGCCGTATCTCAAAGAACATAGCTCTCTAAGATACCAGGCATCATTATCCATTACATTACATTTGCGGAAGCAATACGTAAATCTAGTGCAGAACCTATTTCTAGTAACATAATAAATGTAAAATAAAATAACTAAATAATCAGTCTATAATTCATACATGCTAAACATAGCATTTATTCAGCCCTATTTGCTTGTTCTAATAGTAAATCCAGTTCTATCAATTCCAGTCACCATCACTCTCAACCAACTCGTAAACATATTCATCCTCTACAGGAAATGGTTAGATATTGGGGTAAGCATCAACTTGCGCAGTGAATAAAACATACCGCCCTTGTTGGACCGAGTGTTGTAACAGCCACACCTCTCCCTAGGGTGTACCCTAAGGTATCAGTGGACTGCCTGCCTAACTCTCGCCAGGACTCACTCACACAAATGATTACTAATTCCACAAAGGAACAATTTCAACATCAATCCCAAACTTTACGACCAACTCATAATTAAACTACTTCAATCTCACAAACCCAAAATTGAGACAACAATTTAAACTAAACGATAATTCACAATTCATTCATCAAACCTTAAAATCCCAAAATACATAGAGTACTTAAAATACATATTCAAAGTTCCACATTACAATATCCCAAATTCACAACTCAAGTTTCACCAACCAGGTACCAAAAGAAAACCCTAATTCTAACGGTTGGCGCCTCCGCTTGGGTTCTCAGTCCCTACAAAGGAAAACAAATTTGAAAGGATGAGCTAAAAGTCCAGTGAATTCCAAAAAGCATGCAAAGCACATAACACATATGAGATTCCACATCAAAATTCGTATTTATAAATAAACAAATAATGAAAGCGATTAACAACACATGGGTAGGATACGGATAGCCCTCAAGGGCTAAAGTCCTCGAAGCTAGAGCACGTTCACGGTCTGGTGCGCAAATCACCTAGTTGACACTCCGTCAACTTTCACATACAACCAAGTAGACAACCACTTACTCATTTCTCCACCAAAAGCCCCGCACGAGCCCCACCTCACATAATTTATATATGTGTGTATTGCTCTCCAACAAGGACAAGGCCATTTGCTAAATCCAGAGCACACAACGCATCACGTAGCCCAAGGTTGTTAAATTGCCTCGACCTGGGACTTCCCAACGGCTCGAGTCGATAACTTACCAAGGGGATTAAGTATTCTCGAGAATAATAATTACAGAACACATCACATCACATCATATACTAAAAACATAATTCACGTCATATCTCAAGTCAAAAGGTTCAAAACTTGAAATGTCACAATAGCACTTTTTACGAAATTTACCATTCAAATAGGAGTAAGTGCGATAAAGTACACACTACTCCATTTGATGAATAAAAATCAAATTTTCACATCAAATCATATATTCAATCATATTCCAAATCAAATTCACATAACCAAATAACATGCATGGAAACTCACCAAAATAGCGAGGTTCGATTTCCAAATTGGGTTCTGGTTCAAATCCTTCCCCACTTCCTGTAATCAAGTAAACAGAAGAAATAAGTTTCGCCTTACAAATAGCGAAACTAAACTCAAAGTTTATTCATTTGTTTTATAAAAATTCTTCACAAGAAATCCTCTAACTTTTGCAAGAAATCCTCTAACTTTTGCTCGAATGAAAAGTAGTCATTCGAGTTAGAAATCATCTTAAAAGATTCAATTTTCAAACTGAGACATCAAATAACCAAACCATGCTATTGACGTACTCCATTCAGGCAACTTCTAAATTTCTTAGTATAAAGACGTAAAGTGAGGTATTTCACCTCAAAAATCACCCATTCAAGTTTAACTCAACACTCAACTTTAATTAAGATTATAACATATATTCGGAACAGTTTTAACCAAATCTTACTGTACAAAAGTCATGAAAAATCAGATAAAACATTTCAAACCCTCAAATGCCTCAAATCTGTCCAAAAGTACATTTACCCAAAAATTAACGAAAACTCATTTCTTCTCCATTAAAATCCAAGATTTTCACTCCATTCAAACATATACTCACAAATTAACACAATACATATTTATTTAGGCAAATCTAGCCAAGTAACATTATAAAATTTTGAAATCACAAGTCAAAATTTCCAGACAGTGGTTCAGCCAGCTCTCACTCTTTTCCTTTAAAATTTTCAATCATCAAATCTACATTCTAACCATAAAATAATCTCATTTCATAAATAACAAATACAACTACATTCAGGTCCTCAAGTCCGCTACCTAAGTTGGGAATTCAAGAGCCCAACTCAAATGCTCCAATCATAAGGATTTCTAGCAAATAACCCATAAATCTGACAGATCTAACACTAATAAGGTTAAAACTAAGAGTTTTAAGGGTTATACCTCAAGATCTTTTCAGATCTAGCAAGATCAAGGATAGATCTATTCGAAAGTGAATCTCCAAGTCTTGTACCTTTGGGTAGCTTCAAAATTAGCCAAAGTTCTCGTTGATCACTTGATGATTTCTTCCCAAAAGCTTCAAGGGTCAAGATGGCAGCTCCTCCTTGCTCTCTCTCTCACTCTCGGCTCTCTCACTCTATCTCTCTAGCTTGGCTTGACAAGAAAAGAAGTTGGCAAGTTGAAGTTCTCTCTCCAATGGAGTTTCAAGGAACAAGATGAAGAAGAGATGAAGTTTTGATGGTTTGATCTCTTGAATTCTTCAAGAAACAAGAAAATAGACAAGATGAAGCTTTCCTCTCTCTCTCTTGCTCTCTCTCTTGGCCGGCTGCAATGAGGAGCAACAAGGAACAAGATGAAGCTTTCAAATGGTGTTCAAAGTGCAAGGAAAATTGAGAAAGAAGAAGAAGAAGAAGAAAGCTTGCAAAATCTCTCAATTCTCTCTCTCACTAGTTCGGCCCTCTCTCTCTCTTCAAGCTTCAAGTGTGGCTGCAAATGAGGAAGCAAGGAAGCAAGAAACAAGGATTTATAAGGACAAAATGCTTGGTTGTCCTTAAATCGAGGAAAAAGTGGTCAAACTCCTCTTTTTGTCGCATCGACGTGTGACACTCTAGCTTTTACTGGTTTATCTCATTCCGACACTGTCCAACCTTAAATATATCTCTGTAATATGTCTACATATGCTTGATTTTATCTTAAAATCACTATTCATGCTTCGGAACAAAAATTAAACTCTTAAACTGGCTGAAACCACACACCGGCAAATAATTCTTGAAAAATCCTCTAAATTAGAAAATAATCACTCAAAACATAAATTCACTAATATTTTAGTGAATAAAAATAATATAAATATTATTATACTTTTTTTAAAAAAATTAAACCAGAATTTTGAGGCCCTCACAAGTGTGTTACATATATGCATATATAGTCACATAATCACATTTAGATGTTCATGTAAACACACAAATTTCAGCAAAAGGAACCATTCTTTACACATTGGGTTAACATATAAACATTTAGTAAACATTTAATAGATCTTAATAGTTACACACCTTCATCGGCGCTGAGTACTCAGTCTAGTGATTGACCCCACTAGAATGGGCAGTCAAAGGAACCTCTGGAGTACCCTTTGACCTACATTGCACTTTACTTTACTTTACTTTACATTGACATTGGCAGGACTATAGCCCCTACCGATTATGCCGTGACCATTAGAGCCGTTACATTAACATTCACATTGGATCAATAAATCAAATAGCATAGTATACGCATTTACGTCTCATCTGCATTTAGTTTTCATAGTAAAAAGCACTTAGATGCAACAAATATTATCATACAAGGTCCATTTTCATATAGAAATAATAATTTATAAAAACATTGTAATAAAAACATGTTTTCAAAAAGACAAAGGGGTAAATCCCACTCGCTTTAACTTGTTTGGTATGAAGCTGTACTACGATTCTTGATCCTCGTCCTCTAGACTTGTTGACAAACTAACGTCATAGCCTGACCTTCTCTTCCTCTCCTTGTCAACCTCTTGACGCCGGTACTTTCTCGCTCACACTCTCAATTCTCACCTTTATATTTTGGCAATTGTTCGAGAAAGAAAAGAGATATGTTTTAATTCAGCCCTGGGTATATATATATATCCCATACCTAGTTGTCTTGTATCAAAGAAAGGTAAGGTTTCGTAGAAAAGGTAACATCCTAATTTCTAGTAAATAATGTCACGTAATTTGGGCTTGATTGGCATTTGATTAGTAATCAACCATTAATTATATTAAATGTAATTAAAATCTTACCATAGAAAATATCCTAATTGATAACGATGAGTTTTGATTGGCATTTGATTGGTAATCAACCATTAATGACAGTAAATGTAATTAAAACCTTACAATAGAAAATATCCTAATTGATAATGATGAGTTTTGATTGGTAGTTGATTAGTAAATTAACATTAATGCCATTAAATGAGATTAAAATCTTACCATGTAAATTAAAGAAAATAAGAATGACTTATCTAGTATTGTGTCTAGATTCATTAAACTAATTATAATGGTAAGGAGAAATTTAGGATTTCATTTTGTTAATTAATTATCTTTTAAAATGGTAAGTGAAAAAAATTAGGGATATTACAGATGCAATCAACAGGACAGCCCGAATCTGGAAGCTTCAAGATTAGCTCAGCTAGAGTTTTTGAGCCAACTTTTTGAAACTTAGGGAAGTATATTTCCGGTACAATTCCATTTGCTCCCTCGTCATATCAATCAGAGATGGTCTCCACTGAGATAGAACCTGATAATTCATCCAAAGTTACAAATGTGATTTTGGTGCCCTCATGCTGTAAACGCTTGCCAAATTGAAGCATTGGGTTTATGTGACTTTGGATGGGAAATGGCAAAGATCAAGCAGTGACCTCAAGTTTCCCTAAGTTGCTATGACCACGAAAGTTGACTATGGATTGTTTGGAGGTTCCACAACCTTCGCATAGCACTTGTAGCTTGTATGAATGCACACAAGAACAGCAGAAACCACGACATTAGAATTTAATTTAGAGCAGTAGGTTCCTAGGTGGTGCTGTCCACCGCTATGGGCCAATGGAAAGTTGGGTTAGTTATGTTAAACCAAAAGCCAATTTTTTAGATTATTTTGATTGAAGATTGTTTGGAAAAGTTTTTATAATAATATTAGAGTATTTTTTTGTAATGTGATATATATGATACTTAAAGTTGGTTGAAAAGAAATAAAGAATTTAAGTACAACTCATGATGGGAATGGTTCAATTTTAAATTGAAGGGATGAGATTAAATTTGGAAAAAAAAAAAAATTAAAGAACGGACAAAATTTGTTGTATACGTATGGTTTTTTAGTGTCTATATTTACTATTTGGTTTTTTAATTATTTATGATAGTATATAAATTGGACAATATAATTAACATTGACAATTGGGCAAGTCCCACATTCAGGAAGATGTATAACTTCAAAAGAGGTTATTTATTTTTTCTTTTTTTGGGAGTGGGGCGGGGTTGGTATTTCATGATTAAGCTTCCATAACTTTTTGTGGACCATCAATGCAAATGATCCAGAGAACAGCAAGGTTGTGCAAAACTAGTTTGGCTTTTGCATATAAATCAGCAAATCATTTAACCAACGAATCCCAATACCCACTACGGAAAAAAAAGAAAAAAGAAAAAAGAAAAGGAGCAAAAATATGTTGCTTGTCTCACCTGGCATTCTCTTTCGACCAGGTTCGCATTTGTGCTATGAAAGCAAATATTTGACAGCCAAATTTTTTTTTTGGGGGGCAAAGACGCAGACCCTTCTCCTCTTTAAGCAATTTTTTTAATTTTAGGAGGAAAAAGATGAAAAAGAGAGAACGTATGGGTTGGTGTAGGAAACAGCAAAAGTATCAGCCAATGCTCATCAGACATCAATCATCCTGACATCCTTGAAAAGGCCAAAAATGCTCATAAAAGTTTGGATTAGCTATTTTTTTTTGTTTAAATTTTATTATAACAGCATATATAAAAATTTTATTGTAAACTGTTAAATGTTTTTAGGGTGATTTTTGGAACTGTATTTTAGGGTGTTTTTAAAATTTATAATTCTTTTGAAACAATTTTTAAAAATAAAAAATAACATCACCGTCATTTACCATCACCTCCTGCCACTGCTACGGTCCCCACCTCCTATCTCCTTCCTCTTCTTCTTCCTCTTTCTCCACTCCTCTCCTTCATTCTCCTCCTTCCTCCCCTCCTCTGCCACCCCCTCCCTTTCTCCCCCCCCCCCATTTTGGTCAGATCTGTCCACTCTTTGCTGAGATTTCTAGAGGAAGCAGAGGTTGCTGAGATTTCCAAAGACGCAAAGGTAGTTTTTTTTAGCGGTGCCATTGACAAACCCACCTGGTCTAGTGGAATCCAACATACTAACCAACTCAAAATTCTTGCTTTTCTCCAAGCTTAACACTTGTTCTTTTTCCCTATTACAATATTCTCATTTCCTTGTCTCATCTTGAATTTCATTTTCCCTTGTTAAAAGCAACTTCTGGATAGATTTCATCAACACTTTCACAAATTATGGTATGGCAGCACCTCCATTCTAAACTGTAGGATTCAAAGCACCTCAATTAAGAAAAATGAAACCAATGTTGAAGAAGTAGGGGGAGATAGAAAGAGAAAAGAGGAGGAAGAGTGGCAGTGGCGGTGGTGAGCAGTGCTGCAGTGGTAGTAGGTGGAAAAAAAGGTGGTAGAATTTTTTATAAATTTTTTGTATATCTGTGAGTTGTTTTCGAAATATTAGATATTTTTTGAAATTATTTTTGTTTGTGTATTATTGTAGTATTATATTTAAAAAATTAATTTTTTCTAAAGAAAAATGCAAATCCAAACATAGCCGCTGATACTGATAAGTTGAGTGCCCTTCTAGAGGGTGTTTTTGAGTTTTGGATTAATTATATTTATCTCCCCTAAGGTTTGGCCATATTAACTAAACTTGTTAGCTTTTTTTTTTTTGGGGGGGGTGTTTGCGTTACCTATTCTCATCTCAATAGTAAAAGAAGCAAGCAACAAACACAGGAAGGTACTTTGTTACACTGCTTGGACAACATGTGCTGGACATCACTAGCAGCAGCAGGAATACCATATTTCCATAGGATGTGGGACAAACAACCGTCCCTGGAAATTTACCCTTCAGATTGAGTCAACAATATAATTATTCAAAATGCATGATTAAGATAAGTTTATGTAACTCTGACACAAAAAAAAAAAAAAAAACTCATACGAATAGTACTTAAATATAACATCTTTATTAGAAATGTGTACCTTCTGTTTATAGTGAGTTACAGTCGGTTGGAAAAATTTTACACTACTTAGGAATGGTTGCACTATTTAGGAATGGTTGCACTGCGCTGCACTTTGACAACAATTGCTGGTGTTATTGCGTCATTTGAAAAAACAAAAAAGCTGCCAAAAAATGGCAATCAAAATGTTAGTCTTTTGATTATTTATGAAGAAGACAAATCAAGTCCGAACCCCACCCCTCCCGGGGGGCTCCAAAAAAAGAAAAGGACACAAAAAGATAAACTCTTTTTTCTCTTCATGATTCAATCAATTTGGATACAAAGTCTTTAATGTTTCCATCTGAACTTCCCCCATCTTCAAAAGCCTGTCTTGCAAAATCCTTCCACTTTTTTGCGTTTTTCCGAATCTCTTGTCCTATCTGCCCCTCCATCACTAGGCTGATGCATTGACCAATGACATCTCTTTTAACAACTCCATTTTCATCTGGCTGAGCTTTGATTCCCGTTTTCCAGATGTCCATCACAAACTTGGCGTCCGTGCTTTGGTCTGTCCATTGGGGCATGGCTATCATTGGGACTCCCAAACTCAAGGCCTCCAACGTTGAATTCCATCCACAATGAGTTATAAAGCACCCAATAGATTTGTGGGCTAAAACTTCGAGCTGAGGACACCATGAGATTATTAACCCTTTGTCAAATGTTTCATCTACAAAATCTTTTGGCAGCTTCTTTGATTCTGATTCTCTAACCACCCATAAAAAATGATAGCTGCTAGCACTCAAGCCCCATGCTAATTCTTCCATCTGCACAGCATCAAGTTCTGCCAAGCTTCCGAATGCTACATAGACAACTGAACTCATCGACCTTTCACTTAGCCATGAAATGCACGCATTAGTCATTGGTTTAAAAAGATTGAGACCATATTGCTTGTCATCTTCAAGGCGCTTGTCTAAGTACAGGGAAGGAATAGTTGGTCCAATTGTCTTTACTGGTAGAATTGTTGCCATCCAATCATTCACCTAATTAAGCAATAATATATCCAAAACAAATAAAATTCATAGTAGTAGGCAAACAAATTCATTTTAGATTTTATTTGACAAGCAGCCATCTTGGCATGTCATTAAGGACTTAGACAGTTAGACTCGCCTCAAGCCAGCCCATAATTTATACAAGTAATAAAACTGAGATCTATTCAAGTATGCTTACCTTCTCCTCCAACCTGTAAAATGTGTTGAAGAAAATCCAGTCAGCTTCTTCAATTTTTTCCATTTGGTCATGTACAACCAGCTGAGAAATTGCTGGATACGGACCAGGATTAGACACAAAAGAGGGCAGATCTGAAGCTAGTAGTGGTGGCAAACCAGGAATGTCCACTTCACTCTCCTCTAGAGGAAGTTTCAGAAGCCCTTTGTGGACATGGTAGTAGATGCTATTGACAGCACAAGATTGAGTGAAGAACACACCCGCACGTATGCCAAGATCCTTGGCTACATCTAGACACCAAGGCACGAATGCATCATAAATGATACAATCAACAGGACAGCCCGAATCTTGAAGCTTCAAGATTAGCTCAGTTAGAGTTTTTGAGCCAACCTTTTGAAACTCAGGCAAGTATACTTCCGGTGCAACATTTGTTCCCTCATCATACCCATCAGAGATGGCCTTCACTGAGATAGAACCTGAGACTCCATCCACTGTTTTAAACAAGAACTTGGTTGTAGCGAGGGTGATTTTGGTACCTTCATGTTGCAAACGCTTAGCAAATTGGAGCATTGGGTTTATGTGACCTTGGAGGGGAAAAGGTAATATCAAGCAATGAGCTCTGTAAGTTTCCATCAATTGCTATAACCAAGAAATTTGAGTATGTACTCTTTGAAGGTTCCACAACATTTGCATCGTAGTTGTAGCTTGAATGAATGGATATAAGAAGGTGTAAGGAGAACAGAAGAAGAAAACACAACATTAGAATTTAATATAGCGCAGTAGGTGATGCTGTCCATCTCTATTGGGCCAATGGTAAGTTGGCATGGCTTTGTTCACCAAAAGCCATTTTTTAGATTTTTTTGTAAAAATATTTTTCTCTGCACTCCGACCTCTGCACTCCGACCTCTAACCTCTAATTGCTGAGACCTCAAACTATAAATCATTTAAATCGGAGAACTTTTAAAATAATAGTTAGGGAAAAATGCAAAAATCATCCCTCACATATAACTGAAGTTAAATTTCAGTCCCTCAGAATGAAAACGAGCTATTTTAGTCCCTCATCCAGGAAAAGTGAGTACTTTAGGTCCTCCGAGTGCTTTACTGGCCACTTCTAGCCGGAATTAGTCACGGGCCCACCACGTGCTCTAAAATTTAAGGGTAAATTTGGTACTTCACCTACTGCCAAATGTGAGGGACGTTATTTACACTCTGTATTTAATCTTGTTAGATCCAAGACTGGAGTTTCTTCTTCTTCACTGGTGGAGCAAATCTGAAGATTCAATAGCTCAATGGCAAACCCAAATTGTGATTGTGGTATACCAGCACGGTTGAAAACTTCATGGACATTTGACAACCCAGGTAAAAAGTTCTATGGCTGCGCTTACTATGAGGTGAGTCATTTCTTGAATTTAATTTGGACAATGGATGCTAAAGAGTATTTGTTTGAGTTTTAAGAAGAACAAAAAATATTCAGTTAAGAAGAGGTTGAAGAGTAATTTGTTTGAGTACTTACTTTGCATTCATCATGAACAGCATGGCGGTGGGTGTGGGTTTTTCAAGTGGTATGAAACAAGTGGGTGTGAGAGGTGCGATACACTGGTCAAGCACACTCGCAGGTTATCCAGGAAGTTGAGAGATTTGGAAGCTCAAGCGTAAAACCGCAAAGAAAGAGAGGAAGTTGAAGTTTGTCCTATTTGTGGCCTGTATAGTCATACTCCATTTATGGCTGAAAAAATAATTAATTAGTGACGGGTTGCAAATTTGATCTTTTAAGGGACTGATGGTATGTAATGCACTTTCTTAATTGGTTTATTATGATTTAATGGGCTGGAATGAAATAGCTAAAGTTGAAGTTATTAGTCATTTGGAATTCAACTACTGATTTCCCTAGAGACAAATTGGAGCACCGAAGGATTGATTACATTCTTCCAATCATCGCAGATGCAAAGCTGATAGAAAGACTACAATGAGTAGAAAAATTTAAAATTCACGTAAAAAAGCACAAAGATTAAAAGCTCATGAACTGCTGCTCGAAGAAGTAAATAGACCAAAAATATGATAAGTTCATAAATGATCATTTAGAGTGCTTCTCAAAAAATATACAAGAAGATAACATGCTATCTTCTGTAGAATGTTATCTTCAGCTCATTTGAGTTGAAATCAGCATCTAATAATAATACAAAAACAGTCCACTTCTTGACTCAAATGAGCTGAAGTCAGTATCTAATAACACAAAAATAGTCCAATAATTTACTCAAAAGGAGCTAAAGTCAGCATCTAATAATACAAAAAAAACAGTCCAGCACAATATTCAGCATCACAATAAAGTCTTTTGTAGTATCATGCTTGAGCTGCTAAGATCACTTTGACCCATTATGTGCTGTTGGTTTACGGAATGGGACCCTTGCATCCTTTTGCTTCTTAACTTTGTTAACCTGGAAAATGAAGAAAAGATAAGAACTAATGATTACCAAAGTTTGACATCTAAATATATGCAAGTATAAACTAATTATACATACATTCAAACCACGAGGTTCATAAGGTTGCCTCCTATAGAGAGAAGCTAGTGTACTATCACAGCTGCTTCGAGTGTGACCAAATTTTCGACATACACCACACCTGTACTTCACTTTCTTACTCTAGCAAGAAGAATAAAGATAAGTTAATAACATGTCAAATAAGTTGCTAATAAAAATAACAAGAGAGAGTACTACTGGAGATATTCCACTTCTTGTTGTTGGTTGAGCAAGCTGATGGGCTGTTGTTGACTGTGGTGTTTGGCTACTAGTGGCCTGAGATTCTATTTGATTCATAAGATCAAATAATAGCTGGTCACTTATCTCATCAAACTGGTTTTCAGCACCAAGAGTTTTCTTAGCTTCAAGTCCCACAGTACATTGCTGGGCAGTAGTTGCAGGTTGGTGAATACTCTCCACATGTACTTCTTGAGATTCTGCAGGCTGTGGACCACTTGTTGGAATAGAAATTGGTGCGGTTTGACCAGAAGATTGCTGGGCAGATTGCTGGGTAGATTGCTGGGCAGATTGCTGGGTAGATTGCTGGACATTTTCTGGACATTTTCTACTGTTGTGGCCCAACTTCTTGCATTTTCTACACTTGTACTGCATAAGCCCCACCCTAGATAGCTTCTTAGGTTGCCCTCGACCACTTGTTGAAGCTGGAGGTTCATCAGGTTCTCTTCTTCTAACCTTCTTTGGCCTGCCTGGAAGCTTAATGTCTTGAGGAGGCAACACAGGACCTTTTTTCAGATCTTTCCACAAGTTCTCACCATTCAATGGATATATGATAGGCTCATAAGCCCTCATATATGCATCCTTCGAGTAACAGCTATCTACAAAGGATTCAGGTGTTTCTTTGGTGTGTGAAATTGCACTGATTGCATGGGCACATGGAATGCCACTCAGTTCCCACTTCCTACAACTACAGCTTCTTTCAACCAAATTGACAGTGTATCTATCACCATACATGCATCTAACTTCGTAGATCCAATTTGCAGCAGGTGTTGCAATACAAGTCCTTGCATCATCTTTGATTTTTTCAAGTCTCTTCAGTACTTTAGGACACACACTTCCAGTGTACTTCCGAATCCATTCTCTCTTATTCTCCATTCTAACGAGCAAATAGAGTCTAATGGTTTCTAATAGACCAAGGATAGGCTTTTCCCTTGCTTCAAGGATGCTTGAATTGAAACTTTCACACAGATTGTTCAGGAGAATGTCACATTTTGGAGATGTTCTGAAGAAAGCTTTGGACCAATTCTTTGGTGTTGTATTGTCAACTAACCACTTGAAAGCTCCTTCATCAAACTCCTTTAAAGAGTCCATCAAACCAGCAAATCTGGCTTCATATGATGCTTTTGCAAGGCCCCAAATTCTATCTTTTAATGCTAACCCACCATGCACTTTCTTAAAATTGTTGTACATATGTCTAACACACATTCTGTGCTCCACATCAGGCAGCAACTCATGCAAAACTTGAATCAGGCCCTTAAACAAAATAAAAAATGCAATTAGGATATAATAGACAAATACTACATAATGTACAAAAAACAAAAGCAGAAATCTATCACCTTTTGCTTGTCTGTCATGAAAGTCCATTTGTCTTGCTGTGTTATTTGGAGATCCATAATCAACTCATTGACAAACCATGTCCAAGTTTGCTTGTTTTCTCCTTCGACCAGTGCATATGCTATGGGGTACAGTTGGTTATTTGGGTCAATGCCGACAGCAGCAAGTAAAATTCCTTTATGTGGACCCCTCAAATGACACCCATCTAAACCCACCACAGGCCTACAACCAGATAAAAAACCCTGTTTACATGCATTAAAGCATACATACCTTTCAAATCTGTCCTCTCCCTCATCATCCTCTGAGTTGTCATGAATATATTAGACCCAGGATTTGCTCTCCTCAC
Source organism: Gardenia jasminoides (assembly GCA_013103745.1). Taxonomy (NCBI): domain Eukaryota; kingdom Viridiplantae; phylum Streptophyta; class Magnoliopsida; order Gentianales; family Rubiaceae; genus Gardenia; species Gardenia jasminoides. The sequence continues at coordinate 4,699,292 of CM023099.1, read as the reverse complement.
CTCTCTACAATAGTTCCACAATTTTGAATCGAGATGCATAATCCCCTTCTATCAGGTTCTTTGCCAATTTTTTTGCCCTATAAGCTTGCCACCTAGAAATGTTGACATTGATATCATCATGCACTTTGTCTCGAAATTTATGATTCTTTATATCCGGAACATATGAGATTTCTTTCTTATATTTTTCACATAGAAAAGAAGCTGTTGCCAAGCCATGGTCAAATGTTCTTCCACACTCATGTTCATCTTGCACACTCTTGACTTGAAAGGTCTTTTTATCAGGCATCACAGCTGTTGACACTTTCCAATTGCAGTCCAAACAAACACATGAGGCTCTTCTTTTATCATTCTTTTTCACCTTGATCCTCCTACCATGTGTAACACCATGACTCTTGCATGCTCTAAGGAACAGTTTCTTTGAAGTGAATGTTTGGCCAACAACAAACTTAGGATCCTGCATTTCAGTTTCTGGGTTGAATTTAGGCCATTTAACCCTTCCTTTTGCCTTTTCTTCTTCTTCTTCGGAGTCACAAGCACTATCAAAATCTTCAGAATCAGTTTGGCCTGCCTCTATTTCACTATCCTCTATTTCTACACTTGCTGTTGCTGTCTTATTACTAGATTTCAAACTACTCAAAATCTTTTTCCATTCTGCTTTTCTATTTTCAATAGACTTCACTATATGCTCTTCATCACTAAACTCATACTCACTGTCAACTAAGGAATCACCATCACTCCTTTCATCTACTTCTTCAACTATCCTATCCTTTCCCTTGTCCCTATTCTTTCTTTTACCTTTTCCACTTCTTGTTTTAGTTGAAGTGTTCCTCTTTGAGGCCTTTTCTTTTCTTGATTGCCCATTATAATTTGCATCACCCAACCCTGATTCAGGTCCTACATCAGCATCACAGAAAGTTTCATTCTGCACTCCAACATCTGGTTCAACCCTATTGTTACTAGGTTGAGAGGCACAAGTGTTGTCTCTACATTTTTCAGTTTTATCATTGTTTTTTATAGTGCCAAGCCCTCCATCAGTTTCAGAACTTTTCCCTACTTCCGCAACTGAACTATCAGCTTCACCCTCATTTTCAGATTGAGTTATAGGGATATTGCCCATCACTATTTCCTCAACACTAGAAGAGCCTTGCCCCTGTCCAGGTTTATTGCCGGATTCATCACCTATATTTTTCTTAGATGACTCAAGTTCATTGCCATTTACAGCATATGATTTGAGGTGCACGAAATACACTTCAACTAGTTTATGTTTTGTTCCATAACTGGCTAAATCCTGAGCAATATCTTCGCACAATACATACACCAACCCATCTTCCATCTTCCTACCAGGAATTAGGTAATAGTACATAACACTATATTCACCAAAACCTAGTTTTTCTGCCATTGCATCTAGGGTACATATAGACCATCTCTCAGCATTACAACCATGAAACATATGTGTATGCCCCCCAATGTATTGTTTTGTTGGCAAATCACTCAATTCCCCTTTGTAATGAACCCTAACCGAAAAGAACTCACTCTCACCTGTCAATAATTTAGGCGACAATCAACATATCAGAAAAAAACTCCTAGGACCCATGCTAATAAAAGTGCAGACAACAATAATCCATAGAAAATGACATTACAAGCATCAATTCGGGACCACCATTAAATTAAATATAAAACCTATTACATGTCACCTAAATCATGATTAACTAATGTAACCCTTTGTCAACAAAAACAATTGGATCAAATCACTTTTACCACAGATTATCGAAAAAAATTACTCACCATATTCTGGAATTTCTACTGCCTCTTCTTCACCCATTACGCTATGCTGCTTTGCTCGAACACCGATCGATTATCTTCCACCTTCAATTGCCGTTTCTTTAAGGATTTGGGGTTTCAATCTACTGGTGTGTCGTTTTAATTAGGATTTGGAAGGAAGAAAAAGTGTTGTCCATTTCAGATATTCACCTCACCAACTCTTGAAATGTTTCAGTAAATACAGAGTGTAAATAACGTCCCTCACATTTGGCAGTAGGTGAAGTACCAAATTTACCCTTAAATTTTAGAGCACGGTGGGGGTGACTAATTCCGGCTAGAAGTGGCCAGTAAAGCACTCGGAGGACCTAAAGTACTCACTTTTCTTGGATGAGGGACTAAAATAGCTCGTTTTCATTCTGAGGGACTGAAATTTAGCTTCAGTTATATGTGAGGGATGATTTTTGCATTTTTCCCTAATAGTTAACACTATCAATGATGTGACATGTGTGAGATACGGTAATGATCAGAAATAAAAAAAAAATCAACGCAAAACCTATTTATAATCATAAATTACGTAAAGCGAGTAAGCCTTAGGAACAGTAATGCACTGTTGATTTGTCTGAGTTTAATTGTCATTCCTCCATTTATATTGCTCTCCATGGTCCACAACCCCTCGCCCGCCAGGGGGGTGGGGGCAACTTTCTATGGACCCTGTTTCCTTGTTGTTTAGCCTTCATGGTTTGTTCGCTTTTGGATTCGATTGCCCTTTCGTTGTGGTTTTGCTGTTGTTTGTGATTTGTGTGTTGATTTTATCTGAATTGATCGTTTCTTACGCATAGTGTTTTTCTAGTCTTGCTTTAAGGCTGCCATTTTTAGCTACCTGCCCAATATGTTCCATCCTTCCTAATGTCTCTGTATTTTTATGCAATTATAACAAAAGAAAAGAGAAATAACAAATGCGTGGAGGGTCTGCTTTGCATGGGAAGTGCGTGTTTTTACACTTCTTCAAAATAGTAGACCAATATAATAAAAAAAAGAGGGTAAATTACATTTAACCCCCTTATAATTTTGACTGTTGCCACATAACCTCCCTAATGTTTAAAAATATCCACTTCACCCCCCTATGGTTTTATGTAAAGTGGATTTACCACTTTATATAAAAGTAAAGGGAGGTGAAGTGGACGATTGCAAAAACCACAGGGGGGTAAAGTGGATATTTATATGAATCATAAGGGGTTGTATGGATATTAAAATTTTATCACACGCGCTTTTGGAGCGCGTTTGGTACAAAATTGTACATTTCGTCCACTTTCCACTTTAAATAAAACCATAGGGGGGTGAAGTGGATATTTTTAAACATTAGGGGGTTATGTGGCAACAGTCAAAACCACAGGGGGTTAAATGTAATTTACCAAAAAAAAAACTTTAAAATAGATCAACTGTTTCTCTTATGATTTCATCACCTCACCAATGTTTGCTCATCTGAAGAAGTACTACTTTCACCATAATCTCACCATAATCCTTGGTGTTCATCTAGAGAATCAAGGGGAACAAAAATGAAAAAACCAAAAAAACAGTGAATTTGAACCAAAAAAAAAAAAAAAAAGTTCACAGTATACTTTATAGAACTAAACTGAACATGCAAAAAATTTGCAAAACAGATCAAATAACCTTTATAGAGCAACAAAGCCACCAAAAAACATACTAGCAATAATTTCATTCAACATCTATTAAATAGTACAAGTACGATTGCTTTTAAAACCAAAACATACAAACAAGAAATTATCACCGACAAAAATTATTTACAACCGAAAAATAGTAATAGCTCTAAAACTTAAAAAAATACCACTGACAAAAAAAAAAAAGAAATTATCACACATACAAACAAACATACATACATACACACACACACACACACATATACATACATACATACATACATACATACATACATGTATAAATACATACATATAAAAATTTAAAATACACGTGTTTACATGTCCATTATTATAAAAAATCAGAAATTTAAAAAATAAATCCTAACCAAAAGAATTAAAATTCTCTAACTGAGTAAAAGACTCTTAAAAAAAAAAACCACTCATCTAATAAAGAACACCCAATTACGCAAATATTTAGCCCACATAATATTTTCGGACCAAGCACACAAGAATAATTAAACAACTGCGAACCATAACAATTGGCCCAAATAACAAATTCAAAACCTATAATACACACAAAAATAGAAAACCCTAATATCTACTCAAAAATAAATTCCATTACAACAAATACATCATAGGGACACGCCGCGTCAATATGGGCTGTACCAGCCTAGTACAACTCAAGAAAATTTCCAATAATTTACTATTCGTGCTCACCAATGTTGCTCCCTTTCTTTTTTCCCTCTTAGAGTTGAAAATTAAGAACCTCCGACAGAATTGGTGTGCAAAGAAAAAATTTTTACAAGCCCAGTAAAATATTTCCAATCCGAGGACGAACAAGAGAACTGCTATGCATTTGTTTCCTCCCCATTTGTTTACCTTTTATTGTTCAATAGTAACAAAAAATCAAATATTTAATAGAAAAAATTAGACAGTAACAATACTATAATACACAAGTGTGGAGGGTTGAGGTACGGATATCTCGCTTTTTTAAGATGATTTAATTCTTTACGGAAGAATCAATTTCGGTGCAGTTGGATCCCTAACTTGTCATCTAAGAAATACTACAAACCAACAATATTTGTTGTTACTCTTATTAGTCTGTTTAACTAAGAGAGTATTACCTTATAAACACCTTTTTTTTCCTTTACCTAATTATGAGATAGACAATAATAGAAGTGTAGACAGTTTTTCTCTTATGAATTGGAGCTCACAATTACATGAGTTGTAATTGTATATATTTTCTATCTCAACTACACATATTCATTGTTGATGAAAACTACAAAAAAGCATAACTAATAGTGGTCATAGGCTACTAGTGCATAAGTAATAGTGGTACAAAATATACCGGTAATATGTGTTGGAATGTATGCCCTAAAACAATCATTTTGTTTAAATACATTCCTTTTTGAATTTTGTATTTTATGAACTTCTATTTTATCTGTTAAATGTTAAATATAACTGATAAAGTCCTTAGAATATTTATTGATGTGATGGTAGTCACAAGAGTTAATGACCATGAGATATCAATCACATTTATAGTAATATTCTTAAATTTCCCTAGTCGTAGTATTAATGAGACAGGACATCATTAATACGGAAATACTAGTACATAGTTAACCTCTACTTAGTGTAAGTAGTGGTTGTTCTCATCAACCATGGTATAGGGATACCGAGACTAATGCGTAGATGAATTGTAAAGTACAAGTTCATTGGAATGATCCACACAGAAATCCTATTATGATATCTATCTAGTGCCAATGGTTGAATCTCTTATGAGAAATTGTGTAAATGATCCTAAACTTGAGATCACCATAGCATCTTGAGTGTGAATGACCGCCTTTTGACTCTATTGCTTGTTACTCACCAAGAGTGACTTAAAGAATAGAAATTGGGGGTAGTGTGAAGCATGGAAAGATAGTGAGTAATCAAGAAAGGATTCACCACTCCGATAGTAGGAGTTGATATCCAGAAAGGCCACTAGTGGGAGATTAACCTTAATAGTCGAGTACATTAGGTTAATTGAAGAATGTCTTCAAATTAACCTAATCTAGGGTTAATTCCGGGAACTAGCAAATTAATTAGTCATTAGGGAATTGGCACTTATTCCTGGTTCCCTGACTAATAGGATATCGATGGTGAAAGGATAATAATTACATGGTAATTTTCCATGGAAAGGTTAGGTCAAAATTCCCTTAACTAATTTCGAGTATTTGGGTGGTTGTGATGTGTTGCTAGACACCGCTCATAATCTATAATTATGAATGAATTAATTATTATAATTAATGATAAAATAAAGTTGTTTATTTTATCTAATTCTTCTTGAGAATTATAATTCATAATTATTACCAGTGTATTTGGAACTTATTGGATCACATGTTTAGAGACTGAATTCTGGATTAAAATTGTGTGTCCAAGTAGGGATTTGGAAATAAAATCTTCTAGGGTTTAATTATAAAGGCTAATAAATCCCAGGGGTTATCTGACAGATAGGATAAAATAGTTATCTCTTATCTGTCAGATAACAGAAGGATAGAATTAATATCAGATGTTACGTTGTTTGATTTTGAATCAAACAACCTGACTCTATCATTCTCTCTCTCTATCCTATCAATATATACAGACTATACGATATGTCTGTAACAACTGATAGACAAAATAGAGAGGCTAAGTTCTTCTGAAAACTTACGTAGAGAGAAAAATCAAGAGAGAGTGAGAGATAGGCTAGCACCATCTTCACCCTCACACATAGATTGTAGAGACGATCCTGGTTTCTCTCTCGCGTGGATTGCAATAGAGGCAGGACATTTGGACTACTTAAGGGGCTGATCATCTTCTTTAACGAGTCAGAAGCAACGACACCCGGATTAAGGTAATCCTGTAATCCCCTTTTCAAGTCAAATGTAGAACCTAGGGTGATTCCTGGCGGGTTTTGGAAGTTAAAATTTTTATTTTTCGTTGCGTTTGCTACCCCAAAACCTAACAATATGCTACTACTATTTCTGTCTCTAGCAAAGCCCTTAAGAGTTACACGAATCATAAGTTACAATATAATGATAGTAATAAGTGGGTTAATGGCTACGTGCATTAGTATTATGGGTTACAATTCTTTTTTGTAATTGAAAACCTTTAAATTTTAGGGTAAATTACATTTAACCCCCTGTGGTTTTGACTATTGCCACACAATTCCCCTAATGTTTGAAAATATCCACTTCACCCCCTATGGTTTTATATAAAGTGGAAAATGGACGGAATGTACAATTTTGTACCAAACGCGCTCCAAAAAATGCGTGTGATAAAATTTTATATCCATACAACACCCTTATGATTCATATAAATATCCACTTTACCCCCCTATGGTTTTTGCAATCATCCACATAATTCCCCTATACTTTTATATAAAGTGGTAAATCCACTTTACATAAAACCATAGGGGGGTGAAGTGGATATTTTCAAACATTAGGGGGGTTGTGTGGCAACAGTCAAAACCACAGGGGGTTAAATGTAATTTACCCTAAAATTTATCAATAACGCTGAATTCGTGAATATTAGTCAAATATCAATAACTCTTACAAAACCGCTATCACATCCTCTCCTTGTAACTTTTGCATTTTACATAAAAATTGAATATTTCTTAAAATACGCCAACGGCTTTTTCCATTGTAATCCAGCTCTTCCATGGCCATCTTCAAGAATTTTGTGTCCGATAGCTTACCCTTTGTGTCCATCGACATATATCTTCCATCACATGAACTGGTAGTGTTACCAGTATCAAATAGCAAACCCTTTAAAATATTCCATAGAGTCCATTTTTTTTTTTTTTACCTTTTGTGAAACTCAGAAATGATTTCATTTATGAAAGATCAGCAACAGCAGCATCCATAACTTTCCTGGGGATGTTTACAAACCAGACTACACTTCCCTTCAATAGACAGATATTTTAGACAAGATGTGGGCAGGAACATTATTCTTCCTCCTTACATGACTAACTTTGACAGATTCAGAATCAGCTATAGCATGAATCTGATTCCATGAATTAAGTTTCCAACAATCGACAGATCAGGTTCATCACTATTACTTCTATGAACAATGCTAAGAGCATCACCTTCCAATAAAAATTGTGTGATCCCAAAATCCTTTGCAAACTGTAAGGCAATGAGAAAGTCTAAGCATTCTGCAAGTTCTGCACTGAAAGCTCCAGAGACTCTTTCAGCCATTGCTGCTTCCACTTGTCCCAAATGATTCCTTATCACTAAGCTAATTCCCGCACCATCATTCAGAAAAGCCCCATCAACATTTAGTTTCTAGAAATTTTCAGCAGAGCTGACCAGTTGCTGTGATCATGATGAAATCCTGATTTATCATTATTATGAACTTCTACTATTCCTGAAGAAAACCTATCGCATATTCACCAATTTGAGCAGCATCTCTACCCTTTTCGTCAAAGATTTTCTGGTTTTGGCATCTCCATATAGTCCACATGGTAACAGGCAACATCAATAAGCTCAGTTGATTGTTTACCTTCTGCTGGCATAAAGCAATCAAACCGGTCTTTAAAACTCGCAGCAGTTGACTTGCTTATTAGCTTGTATAATCCCACCCCTGGCCGTACCTCCTGAGCAAAAGCACATTCAAAAAAGATATGCCTATCTTTTTCCACCTCACAAACACACTTTTTACAGCTCCTCACATCTCCCCTATTCTAGTTGACAAGTTTTGTCCCATCGGCAACATACCAGAACGTAGTTTCCAGACAAAAATTCTGATCTTTGGGAGAATGTTTAAATTCCAAATATTATGCCAGAAACTCTCCTCCTTTCTGTTTGATGATGCACCCTCACCACCTCCTTCCCATTTCTTCCAGTTTCTTGCTAGGTGGTAGGCCAGCTTAACGTCAAAACTCCCATTTCTTCCAGTTTGTTGCTAGGTGATTGGCTGACTTAACGTCAAGCATTAAGCTCACACAAGTCTAGAATTTGTAGTTCACAACATTCCACGTTAGATGATAGTGGCATACACAAAAGGTTACTTGTGATTTTTCTCTTGCCATTTTGTTTCAATTCCTTATATTGATCTTGATGTTGGTCCAGTCCAGTTCACCAAGGCAATTGGTCAGGATGACCAAAATAGACTGGTTTTAAATTTGATTAATTTTGGGCATAGATTGTCGCTAATGCGTCATTGGGTTCTTATAAGAGAATTGTTGGAATATGCCAACTTTTCCTGCAGATTTTTTTAGATTTTAATAAATTGTATTTAGTTTTAGAATAAGTTAGTTAGTAGAAAATAAGTCTTATTGTTAGGATATTTGTTAACCAAATATTATCTTGATTTATTAGCAAATATTTTAGCCAATAATTGATTATGTTATCAAGTAACTTTTGTTGAGATTTTTTAGAGAATTGATAGCTAGTTTGTTTCACGTAATCACTATAAATAGGGTGTTGATAAACAAAGAAATGAAACTCATTTTTCAGTCTTCAATAGCTATTTTTTTAACACTAAGTGTTGTTTCTTAGTTTATGCCTCAAAAAACCAACAAAGTGGTATCAAGAGCCTAAGTCTTAAGGGTCTGGATTTCTTCTGAAAGTGAGTGAATCTAGTGAGAATCCTCTTTTCAGTATAAAATTATACACATAAAATTTTAACACCAAAATGCCAGGAAACAATTTCTTGTCCAACCCTCTAAGTTTCACAGGTGACAACTACCAAATTTGAGCTGTTAAAATGAAATTCTATCTGGTAGCCAGTGATTTAAGGGATATGGTAGAAAATGATCCAGTTCCGGAATTGTCTAAAAACCCAACAATTGCAGAAATTAGAGACCTTAGGGATGTATTCAAAAGAAGATCAAAATCCTTGACGTGCATTCATTCAACAGTTTCAGATGCAGTATTCACAAAAATTATGACTTGTGAAATTGCAAAGGAAGTTTGGGATACTCTTAAAGTGACTTTTCAAGGTAACGATAGAACAAGATAGATGCAAGTAGGGGTGAATTCGAGTCTAGTCGAGCTCGAGCTCGAAACAAGGAACTCGAGCTCGAATAACTAATTAAAGCTCGAGCTCGACTCGATAAGCTCGACGAGCCAATCAAGCTCGATGTCGAGCTCGACGAGCCAATCAAGCTCGATCTCGAGCTCGAAAACTATTTTCTTCTTTGTTTAATATTAATTTATTATTTACACAATGAAATGACTTATAACCCCTATATAAAATTATCACCATGTTGGTAAAGATTGTAATATTTTAACTAACAAGGCTAAAATGGTAAATTAATAAATATAATATATTAATTTTTAAATTAATTTTCGTCTAGCCAAGTAGCTTGACAAGTACTCGAATAGGGAATTCTAGGGCTCAAGCTCGACTCGATTTTATTATCAAGTAACTCGAGCTTGAATCGAGCTTGATTTCGACCGAGCTCGAGTCGAGTTCGAAATCGAGCTACTTGATTAGTCAAGTCAAGTAGCTTGAAAAATTTACACCCCTAGATGCAAGTCTTGAATCTGAGGAGAGAATTTGAACTCCTTAGAGTGAAAGATATAGAAAACATTAAAGAGTACTTTGATAGATTCTTGAATGTTGTGAACAAAATTCGACTGATTGGAAAACAACTTCCAGATAGCAGAATTGTGGAAAAAATCTTGGTAAGTTTACTAGAAAGGTTAGAAGCCAAGATTTCCTCTCTTGAATATTTAAGGGATCTCTCTCAAATGATCTTGTCAGAATTAGTCAATGCCTTAGACGCTCAAGAACAAAGAAGAGCCATAAGAAATGAAGAAATTGTTGAAGGTGCTTTTCAGGCAACAAACAAGGATCACATTCAACAAGGTGACAAAAACAAGCAGGAGAAAAATGGCAAAGATGAAAAGAAAAAGATCGAAAATCTTTCATGTCCATATTGTAAGAAAATCTCACATTTTTCAATATATTGCTGGTTTAGACCTGACATTCAATGTAGATTTTGTAAACAAATGGGACATATGGAGAGAGTTTGCAAAAATAAAGAAAAAGGCAGACATCTAACTTAGATGGTTGATGAACAAGAGAAGGAGCAACTGCTCGTAGCCACTTGTTTTGTAAGCAATAATTCTAGTGTTGAAATGTGGCTAATAGACAGTGGTTGTACTCATCACATGACATATGACGAATCCATATTTAGAAATATTGATAAGTCACAAATTTTCAAAGTGAGAATTGGAAATGGAAGTTTTATTGATGTAAAAGGTAGAGGCAGTGTTGTTGTTGATTATGATTCAGGTATCAAAATTATTTCTGATTTTTATATGTACCTGAAATTAACTAAAATCTGTTGATTGTTGGACAGTTATTGGAGAAGAATTATTCTATCATTTTCAAAAACAGGATTTGTGTTATCTATGATCCTGTTGGGAATGAGCTTTTCAGAGTAAAAATGAGAGGAAAAAATTTGCCTTTGGATTTGTCAAAAAATGACAATTCCGAGGTGCAGTGCCATGAATCAAAAAATTCGGATGTTGATATAATTCAGGAGGAGATAGCTGGTCAACCAATTGAAGAATTCTATGTTGTGAAGATTCAAGAGAAGTTACCAAAGGATGTTAGTGTGGCAAAGTTGATGAAAAACCATTCAGAAACTTTAATGATTGTTTTATGTCTCTTATAACAGTCATTTTATGTGTTACAAATTTCTTATTCAGGCTTGTCTACTATGAATGGAAGTCTATCTTTCAATTTACAAAGAAGATATTTGGATATGTCAAAAATGTTTGGATAAATTACATTTAACCCCCTGTGGTTTTGACTGTTGCCACATAACCCCCCTAATGTTTGAAAATATCCACTTCACCCCCCTATGGTTTTATGTAAAGTGGAAAGTGGACGAAATGTACAATTTTGTACCAAATGCGCTCCAAAAGTGCGTGTGATAAAATTTTAATATCCATACAACCCCCTTATGATTCATATAAATATCCACTTTACCCCCATGTGGTTTTTGTAATCGTCCACTTCACCCCCCTATACTTTTATATAAAGTGGTAAATCCACTTTACATAAAATCATAGGGCGGTGAAGTGGATATTTTTAAACATTAGGGGGTTATGTGGCAACAGTCAAAATCATAGGGGGGTTAAATGTAATTTACCCAAAATGTTTTTACTGATTTGGAGTTTGGCATAAGAAACCAGAAGTAGTGGTTTGTTGATGTTTAACTTGGAAGCCAAAAAAGAAATCGGTTACAAAGCCTATTTTCAGTTGCAGAACTTCTTATAAGAGTTTTGTCCAAAACAATGTCTAAAGATTTGGCAAGACAATTCAAAATCTGCAGCAAAAGTGGCAAGGAGGAGTGTTGGAATATGCCAACTTTGCCTATAGATTTTTCTAAATTTTAATAAATTGTGTTTAGTTTTAGAATAAGTTAGTTAGTAGAAAAATAAGTCTTATTGTTAGGATATTTGTTAACCAAATATCATCTTGATTTGTTAGCAAATATTTTAGCCAATATTTGATTATGTTATCAAGTAACTTTTGTTGAGATTTTTTAGAGAATTGTTAGTTTGTTTGTTTCACGTAATCACTATAAATAGGGTGTTGATGAATAAATAAATGAATCTCATTTTCCAGCCTTCACTATCTTTTGTGAGTTATTTTTTCAACACTAAGTGTTGTTTCTTATTTTATGCCCCAAAAACCAACAAAATTTTATGCTGTGCTTGTTGCATTTTGTTAAAAGCTTGGCATTTGGCTGGTTAATATTTGCTGCAATTTTCACATGCTGTCCAAGAACTTGAGATTTTGATGGCAATTGATCAGAATGTACCATATCTCTTTCCTCATAGAGTATTTATGCGCAAAACACAAACACTTGTTACTTTGAAACTAAACGCAGAGGTGAATATGATTATCCCCAATTCAGTATCGTTACCGAGTCTTAGATTGCTTCACTTGCAAGCCTTCAGATTGGTAGACGGAATTTTTGCTCATAGGCTTATTCAGGGTTGTCCTTTGCTTGAAAAAACTTAGGGTAAATTACATTTAACCCCCTATAGTTTTGACTATCGCCACATAACCCCCTAATGTTTAAAAATATCCACTTCACCCCCTATGGTTTTATATAAAGTGGATTTACCACTTGATATAAAAGTATAGGGGAATTACGTGGACAATTGCAAAAACCACAAGGGGTAAAGTGGATATTTATATGAATCATAAGGGGGTTGTATGGATATTAAAATTTTATCACACGCACTTTTGGAGCACGTTTGGCACAAAATTGTACATTCTGTTCACTTTCCACTTTACATAAAACTATAGGGTGGTGAAGTGGATATTTTCAAATATTAGGGGGTTATGTGGCAACAGTCAAAGCCACAGGGGGTTAAATGTAATTTACCCAAAAACTTACACCCTCTGGTATGGGAAGGAAGTTTCCTATTGGTGTGAAAGCGAACAATCCTGATTACTTCAAATACAGAGTTTATGGAGATTATGAATTGATTATAGATAGGTCCATTCTTGAATATTTCAAGTACAGAGGTCATGGGTTCGAAGTAAAAGTTGTGCAAGACCTCATTCTTGCTAGAGCTGCAGTAGAATTTGAGTTCCTTCATGGTGGAAGAACTGGAAACAACTTGTTCTCCCGTAGACATCATGCTTTTGAGTTTATTCGTGAGTTGCAAAATGTGAAATATTTTAATTTATCTCACTTGAGTCTGAAGGTGTGTTTTCCTTTTCCTTTCTTCTGTACATTTTGCTTCATTTTAGAGATTTTCTTCACAAGTTCAGAAACAGGCTCATCTAGATTTTCTTCCCATTGTTGTGAAGGCTCTTTGTCTTTTAAGAAATTTATTGCCAACTTTCAAGAACTTGCCATTCTGGAGCTTGGAGGTTCTAATTATAATGATGCTCTTTATGTGGCAATGTGGCAAGTCTTGTCAAACTTATTTGAAAAAGTCCCCCATCTTGACATGCTAATGCTTAACAAAGTGAGTTACAACAGAGATTATTCTCACAGAGTCAATTCATTGTCTTCTGTATTCCCTGATCTTCTCCATCTGTGCAGGTGTCTATTGAGAACCATTGTTCCGCTAGGGCAATTTGGATTTGGTTTCCAAAAGGCATTTCTAATACACTTAGTTGAGCATCATAGGGAGATGGGAATACGAAAATTCAAAGGGGAGGCAGAGGAACTCGATCTAGTGGATTACTTTTTTGCAGAACGGGAAATTTTCAAAGAAGATGACTCTGTATAGAAATCCAGAGCCTTGAAGTCTCCATCAGAAGGTTGCAGTAAAATATCATCATTCAAGAAATGTTGCAAGGATTGCCAGCTTGCGTTCAAAAGAGAGTGGGACTGGATAAAGGACTCAGGAATCTCAAAGGTCAAAAAGAAAAAAAGGCCGTAATAGTGGTTTAAGTCTCTGTCTCTGTGTGTGTGTGTGTGTGTGTATGTATGCCGTGTTTTCTATTGTTCCTTTATCTCTAGTTTATTTGGGAGGATGACGGTGTTCTTTTGATGAGACCTTGTTTTGTAATGGCGAATTTAGGATGTGATTGCTTGGAAAGTTAGAGAGCTCGTCAGGATTCCTTTTACTAAACTCCCATGCTTTTGCCTAATGATCATGCACTTACCTTATATTCTTGATGAGAGCTGATTAATGCTAAATCAGTCTTTAAATAGATCTAATTGTGATAGTTTAAATAGATCCAAAGGCGGAAGACTAGAAGCTTGAAAACAGTTCATTTAATATCTAGAATGCTATTAGAGAATCTTTTATAGTGGCTAAAGAAAGCAGGAAAAACACTGCCCTTACGAGTGGCTGTGAATATAGAGAAGGATTTTGTTTTCTGACTGTCATATTTTATTTATTTATTTTCTGGATTTTCATGATGTTTCATGCTTTCATAACTATCTGTTTGGTAACAACAGAACGCCGATTAGAATATAGAGAAGGAAGTAGTATAGCTGTGCTTGGATTTATTCTTTGGATGATGCTTTTTTCGTTTTCAGAGGAATGGATAGCGACAGAACTTGGATGTCATGATCTTTTTGCTCCTGAATATTTAGAGGGACCGGAAGCTTTAGTGAGAGAACTTGGATCTCATGATCTTTTGCTCTTGAAACTATTTAGAGGTACTGAAAGTTGAAGCTTTGCATTTGTTGGTAGCCTTTTCTGACTTAGCAGAGCTCATAACTAAAAATGCTTATACCATGTTATCTGTACTTTTCTTCACCCAGGTAACAGTTCCTGGTTCTCAGTTTTCAGTTCTCTTTTCTGCAGTATTTTATATTTCTTTTTCCTTATAGATTCTTGTTTCAACTATAAAAGAACTGGTGTGATACATTAACTCAATTGTAATTTGTACTACAGCTGATGGCAAACCATTTTGTTTGCACAGCATTCAACGTTCTTGTGGTATAAATCCAGTGATATTCTCCGTTTTGGATTTCTTTTTGCCTAGAATATTCTTTTTTGGTCGCCTAAGAACATTGTGATTTGCATTGTACATTTGAAGACGAAGATATCAATAAATAAATAGCCAGTGGATCAAGTCTTATATGTCAGTTCATAGGAGAACTTTTTACTCCGAAGTCCATATCCATAGGTCATCGACACAGATTTTAGTGTGAAACACACAAGTACAAACAGAACATGAGAAACATGATCGGAGAAATTAATGCAATCGAGTAGGTGGTGCTGTCCTTAGATATGGGACAATGGGAAAGATGGCATAGTATCGTCCACCCAAAGCCATTGTAGATTTTTTGTTTTTTTTTTCCTTCTAAAGTCCAATACGAGTTGAAAAAATCCAACCTTGCAACATGTGTATACAAGTCAAGAGAAAAGCTAGATCCGGCCTTGTGTCATATATCCGCATTTCCTACAAAGTTTCAACACTACAGTACGGCTTCTTTTTCTTTTCTTTTTTTTTTTCAATTTTCTTTTTCGTTTTGATTCAGGAGACTCCATCCTTACAAAGGAAAGGAAAAAATGAGATGATTTGAACTTCAAATCAAGCACTATAAGACCATCTAGCACATGTTCCTACCAACTATATTGAGTCATGGGGATTGGGGACAAAGTATTAATCTAGCATAAAAGAGTGTGCATTTACCATAGGTGGCTATGTCAAAGTCCTTGCATATTTATTGATAGCAAGATGCTGCACGGAACCCATACAAGCCACGCGTCGCGTGAGTGAATTTCCGGAAGGCAAGGCTTTTTGAAAACAAAAAACTCCTGAAGTGTGATGTTTTCAAACCTTTTCCTATTTGAGTGATTTTTGTTACATTTTTTCCCAAGAACTAACCACATTTTACACTCTTAAAATTGTAGGAGTATCACTTTTCTGCTTTGCAAACAAAACTTAATTTTGGACATTTTGCACCCTGAACTCTTAATTTTGGATACTTTGCACCATAAACCCTCATATCATATTTAATTCCAATCAATAACAACGCTAACAAAATAATGACATAGAGGCCCTCACAATTCAATGATAATGTGATAAAAGTGGTCAAAAGAAATCTAAACATCATAATTAGAATAAAATTATACATTATCATTAATTTGCATAATTTAATCTATAATTTTGTTCTAACAATGATGTTAACTATGCTAAGAATATTAGTGATTGGACCACAAAAATCAATGATAATGTGATGAAAGTGATCAAAAGGGGCCATGGGATTGCAATTAGAACAAAAGAATACATTGTAATTCATTTGTACCATCTTTTATCTTACTAAATTTGCTAATATTGTTAATAATTGGACTTAAATAAAATAAATTTAAGAGTTTAGGGTACAAAGTGTCTGAAATTGAGAGTTTAAGGTGTAAAGTGTCTAAAATTAAATTTTAGAGTACAAAGTGAAGCTAATCCTTTTTCCAAGGATAAACAACGCGTTTATGCATTAATTTTTTTTTCAAAAGATGCGTTCAATGATTGCGTTTTTCAATTGTACAGGAGTTCAATGTTCTTATATTCATTGAAACGTTTTATCAAAAACCAACGGAAACTCTTTTCAAAAACTATCCAGCTTGGGGATTTCCTCCCTGCTGCACGACTAAAGGGCCCAGGATGGGCCAAATTTTGATTTTGAAAAGATGTCCATTTAGATAACATCTTGTCACATAGCTTTTGATGCATATGCGGGCTTCGCATAATAGTCTCCATTATCCGCAGTGCGGCGCCAATTTGAAAATACTTAATTATAGTTCTCTTGCATCTAGACACTTTTGTACTAATGCAAGTTGGTTAAATTGATAAGAACGAATCATTTTCTCATAAAAGATTGTGTGTACGATTCTAGTTGTCAATGTGAGAGGTGTATTGATAGATGATTTGTAAGTACTTGTGTAAGCGACGCATGGACACCTGTCTTGATCTGGGTGATAATCAGAATCGAATTCACCAAACATTTTCATTACAAAAAAAAGACACTTTTATTTATTTATATATTTTTTGTTAAACAATAATTCTTGCAGTCCCTTTCAGTCGGTGTCTATTTGGGCAGCCAGAATATAACTTCAATGCTCGATTAGGTGCCCACCTATCTCATTTCTACACTTGGCCTTCGTCCCTCGTTGACAGACCACTTAAACCTCCAAGCCCTTAGTGGAAGCTATGGAAAGTATTACATTCAGCCCCATAAGTATTAGTTGTGTATCGAGGTGAGGTAAGGACGGTCACGAGAATGACTCTCTGGAATGGTTTTGTCAAATTTCATAAAATGTAACCTTTTTTAGAGTGTAATTCATTCTTAACACAAAATAAGTATACAAGAAATTTTTGTGGGCTTTACATATGACATTAAAAATAATGTACATGTAGTAATCTAAACATTATATTTTTTATTTGACCACTCTTGAGCATAAACCTTCCGGGCAACATTTGACAATCGTCCCTACTGTATTTCTGCAGTGTACCAACATAGTCTCTAAAACTTTAACCAAAATACATATAGTTTTTGAGATTTCTTTTTGACCAAAAAGGACATATGACAAATTAGTTCCTAATGGTTTCAGTTTCAATCAAGAAAGCAGAATTGAGAGAGCTTAGGCGATAGTTGACAAGGCAATTGCTAACAAAAAAGTCATGTGAATATTTGTTGAAACAATTGAATGAAATATATAGTCTTTAAAATCAATTGTGAAACTATTCTTTATTTATTTTTAGCTTCCATGCCTATGTCACTTGTATTTACGACTCGTGAATTATGAGAAAGGATACTGGATTTGCTTGTTAGAATTGGAAAGTGACTTTTTGAGAAAATATAAAATTTTTTACTCACTATTCTAAAGAAACTCACGAGCCTACCAGCAGTAGCAATTAGTCAAATCCTATAAATTGTCCATCTTTTGTAGTAAAAAAAAAAAAACGCTGGAAGTAGTACTTATTTTAAATGAAACATTGGGCACTAATTTGGCCAAAACTTTTCGTTAATAATTTTGCCAATTGTTATGACTCGTTGAAGTTGCGATCCCTTGGATGGTTAATGTGCTTGTCTCGCTTCCCTTTATAAAACTAGCATCTTTTCCCCTAGATGACCATGCTAGTCTTTTTTTTTTCTTTTTCTTTTTTTTTTTTGGGTGCTCAGAGCACCCGTATCCTTGCCTCTGCCTTCTGTGATACTAACTCGGATTCAGGTCGAGAGCGTCCGCAGAGACTCTTACTTGGGAACGAAGACCCAACCCAGAATTTTTAAGGCGCCAGTCGAATTTGCAACCTTTCATTGACATTAGCAGCTCCTTACTAGTTGTCCCAATCTCATGGATTTATGACCATGGTAATTAACGGAATGCAGACAGTAGTCTTGTCAAAGGAAGGAACATTGTAGCTTGAAAAGGCTTCAAAGAGTGTGCCAGACGCACAGTTTTGTTTTGTTTTCCATAGCCAATTTCAAAGATTAGAAATTGGAGTTCCATATTTCATCTACCAGGGCTCATTAGGAAAGACATACATATATTCCATGATACCTCCTTTGCTCGCTCTAATAATACATCCCCAGTCGCAGTATTCCTTTTCTTTCTTTGTTCGTTTAATTAATTACTTTTATTTTATTATTCTTATCTATTCTTATGCCTGCAACAAAAGAAGAGGGCATACAGATTGAGATAGGTTACACAGTGCTCTGTCAAAATACATTTTATAGAATTCAGTGGTGCTACGTACTCAGATGATTGCAAACTCTAGTATTCACATTCAATTGAACTTGTGTGCGCTACTTGGGACAATATGTGCTATATCCCTCTTTGCTATAGTCTACTTTCTAGATATCAATGACAGCAGGAATACACATTGCTACTGCAATTGCTGATGAAAATCTCCAGACAAATGTAAATGGCCAAATTTAGTTACTTTTCCCTAAATTTCATGTGACAGTTACCTGGTTGCCTTTTGATTATTTATGAAGAAGACAGTTCTGCTTTATTATCTCTTCAAGACTGAATCAATTTGGCTACAAAGTCTTTAATGTTTTTATCTGAACTTCCCCCCTCGTCAAAAGCCTGTCTTGCCAAATCCTTCCACTTATCTGCATTTTTCCTAATCTCTTTTCCTTTCTCCTCTTCCATCACTACGCTTATGCATTGACGAATGACATCTCTTCGAACAATTCCACTTTCATCTGGCTGAGCTTTGATTCCCGTTTTCCAGATGTCCATTACAAACTTGGCATTCGTACTTTGATCGGTCCACTGTGGCATGCCTATCATTGGGACTCCCAAACTTAAGGCCTCCAATGTTGAATTCCATCCACAATGAGTGATAAAGCACCCTATAGAATTGTGGGCTAAAACTTCAAGCTGAGGACACCATGAAATGACTAATCCTCTATCAGATGTTTCTTTAACAAGATCTTTTGGCAGCTTATTTGATTCTGATTCTCTAACAACCCACAGAAAATAGCAGTTGCTAGTTCTCAAGCCCTGTGCTACTTCTTCCATCTGCTCAGCATCAAGTTCTGCCATACTTCCAAATGAAACATAAACAACTGAACTGGTTGATCTTTCGTTTAGCCATGACATGCAATCATTAGTCATTGGCTTAAAAATGCTGAGACCATACTGCTTGTCATCCTGAAGGCGCTTGTCAAGGTACATGGACGGAATAGTTGGTCCAATCGTCTTTATTGGTAGGATCTTAGTTGTCCAGTCAATCACCTAAGCAATGTATGAAACAAATTGATCAGACATCTAGTTTTTAGTTTACATGCTTTCCACACTAAATGAAAATTAAAAAAATAATAATAAGGAAAAGGAGTGTGAGGTTGGTAGAAATATTGTAATACCACTATTTTTTGTTTTGACCAGTTGATGTCACTCATGCCATGTGATTAGTGTACTAGTAAAGTTTCCGACTAATCACATGATACTCATAGAAGTAAGATGGCATAATGTTAAGGGAGTCAAAAACAGGTGACAAAGACCATCCAGTGAGAACATAGGCACAACATTGGGAGCCTAGCTTCGCAGGGTCATTAAGGAACTAGGTTTGCCATTAGGTAGCAGTAATATACAGGTAATGTTGGGATAAGTCAAGGTGTTCTTTTACCTCTTCCTCCAACTCGTAAAATGTGTTGTAGAAGATCCAGTCAGCTTCATGAATGTTCTCCATTTGGTCATGTGTAACCAGCTGAAAAATTGCTGGATATGAACCATAAGTACAGATAAAAGAAGGCAGATCTGAAGCTAAAAGTGGTGGTAAGCCAGGAATTTCCACTTTAGATTCCTCCGGAGGAAGTTCCAAAAGGCCAGTGTAAACATGATAGTAGATCTTGTTGACAGCACAAGACTGAGTGAAGAACACAGCCACACGTAAGCCAAGACTTTTGGCCACATCCAGAGCCCAAGGAAGTACTGCATCGTAAACAATACAATCAACAGGACAACCCAAACCTTTAAGCTTCAGGATTAGCTCAGTTAGAGTTTCTGAGCCAAACTTTTGAAACATAGCATAGTATGTATCAAGGGCCACTTCATTTGCTCCTTCATCATATCCATCAGAGATGGTCTCCACTGCAATTGAACTCGAGACCTCTTGCAAAGTTTTGAACAAGAATTTAGTTGTAACTAGTGTGATTTTGGTGCCTTGATGTTGCAAACGCTTAGCAAACTGGAGCATAGGGTTTACATGTCCTTGCACAGGAAATGGAAATATCAAGCAATGAGTATTGTGAGATTCCATTTGCTCTAACCACGAGACCAGGGTATGGATTCTCTAGAAATTCACTATCTTTTAGAGCTCAAATCATGGTGCTTGTTGCTGGAATGAGGAGTACTTGTAGCTTTCTATGAGTAAATATAAGAATTGTTTCACCAATGTTGTTAAGTGGATACAGGAATAGTTTGTGGCTAGAGTGCAACTATGTGATTGAATCACACTTGCTCCCCTGTGCTTTAGGACTAATCGCACATTACCAATTTAATTGAACCTTAACAATAAATGCTTTGCTCCATGAATAATTGTTGGGTCAAGTGATAAGGAGCTTGATACTCCTTAAGTAAGGTTTTGGATTGTGAGTCTTATGGATAGAAAAAATAATGTCTTGACCACTCCTCATAAGAGGTACGATAATGTTCAATTTTAAATTAGTCAGGGGTCTCACAAATGCTAGACACTGCTAGAAATGTTAGCTCATTAAACTGGTCAAATGCATACTTAAAAACAAACAAAAAATTGAGATTTTTTTATCAATAGCAACTGGACACTTGTTAGTGCACCGAATTTAAACAAAAAATTACTGAACAAATGTGCACAATCACATCCATTTACGAACCCTTACAAAATGAAAGGAATGATATAGCATCCTGACCCTACCTCTTGATAGATGCAAAAGCATGTTACTTATTTCACTTGCAATGCTCTTTCTGCTCGCTTTGCCTTTCGTACGGCAAAAGCAAAGATTGGGGATTCCTAACAATTTTGCTAGCCTCCCCTGAGATTTGCAAATAACACTAACCTCCCCTTACAGAAATGATCCAATTAGTTGCTTCACGTGGAATGGAAATTTTTTTTTTGGGCCACGTGGAATGGAATTACTCATATGTCCCATGATATTATGTCTTGTTAGAAACTAACATCTGACAATTAATAGTTAGGGCATTAACTAACTGTCAGTAACTAATTAATGGAAATAGCTGGTGGGAATTTTTTTAATATTTCTTTAACAATGAGCAGTAACTTGCAATTATAAAATGGTGCGAATTAATATACCAAATATTTTGTTCACTCTCAAAAATTGATATACCAAACTGATACCTCAAATAGCGATTTATCTAGATTTTTTTTTAGTTTTAAAAATCTTCATAGCTACCTTGCAATTACATCTGTAATATTTGTTCTTAATGCTAATGGTTATGGGTGCATTCCATGATTCCCTCCTAATAGATTGAAGAGGTCATAGTTTCTAAACCTATACTTCACCTTCAACTTGCAATGTCCACAAAAATTACTATTTTTCCGCCTAAAATTTTACTGCTTCAAGTTAAAATGAGATTTATCTTAATGCTTGTTTTTGCCATTATGTGCAAAATGGCAAAGATTTGAAACAATAGACGTTGCAATCCAATACACTAACCCTTGGTCCATCTTTTTAAAGAAAGATTAATTACTAGTTATTTATATAATAAGTCTTGTATAATTTAGGTGTATTGATTAATATTCTATAAAAATTTATAATTAAGAATACATGTATAAGAGCAATGGATGTGGGTGTATATATTTATATAATAAGACCTATATAATTTAGGTGTACTAATTAATATTATATAAAAATTTATAATTAAGAATACATGTTTAAGGATTGGCTCTGATTGTCCACTTACAGTATATATCTAAAATGACCTCGAATTTTGAAGTTGAGTTTCTTGATCTAGTGACCGTATTTGAAGGGGGAGGTGAATTCATGAAAATTTATTTGTGCCGCAGCCAAGTATATTTCTGCTGCAACTCCATTTGCACTTTAAGCATATCCATCAGAGATAGTCTCCACTGAGATGTTCTTGCAGGGTCTTAAATAAGAATTTGTTTGTAACAAGTGTAATTTGGTGCTTTCATGTTGCAAATACTTGCCAAATGGGAGCATTGGGTTTATGTGACCCTCTATGAAGCGGCAGTATCAAGCAATGAGCTCTGTAAGTTTCCATCAATTGCTCTGTATGGATTGTTTGGAGTTACCACCACCTTTAAGGGCTCGTGGAGGGGGTACCTCTAGCTTATCTGAATGGGCATAAGAATGTGTAAAGAAATGTGGTTGGGTGGATATGGCATTTTCTGTGATACGAATCCGGTCATTTTTTCGGCTTAAGATACTCTTTTTCGACCGCCCAAGAACAATGTGACCTGCATTTTGCATTTCAAGATATCAGCAGACAATAGCCAATAGATTAAATCTTATATTATATAATTTGTTCCTGTCACTTTTTACCAAATGAACAGTACTTAGGTGACAGCGTCTGTAATTTTGAAAGTTACACGAGAACAAAACACTCCCACCAATCATTAAAAAAAAAAAAGAAAAGAAAAAAAAAACTCCCAACAATGTTACATATATTGCTTAGGATTTTAAGTAATAGAAAAATATTAGTAATTGAGAGTGATAGGTTCCTTGCCAAATACATATAACAGAGGGAAAAAAAAAAAAAAAGACAAACATATCTGACAGTTCACCAATAGTAACAATTTCTCTCTTTTAATATCCCACGGAGGTTGTTTGACCATCATTCGATCTATGAGTGTGAAACGTAATTGGTCTCTATTTTATTTTGAGAACCTTTTGGTAAGATGCCAATATAGATCGTTTTCGAAGAAATTAATAATTTTTCTTTTCATTTTCATGTGTTATATTAATTTTGCTCCAGAAGAGATATTTTGAATATTTTATACCCTTAGCCTTTACAATTCTACGATAACAACATGCCAGCCTCGAAATCACGAGGATACTAAGAATTTTTCAACATAAATTAGGTTAAATTATTAATAACATCTTTGTCCTTTCATCTATTCTCATATAACTCTTCTAATATTTCAAAATATCCATTTTACTTCCTTTTAGTTTCATATAAAGTGAGAATTTAGCAAAAATAATCTATGTAATGTTATTAGTTGAAAGGCGAATAGTGCCTGTATTTAAATGTTAAATCAAACAATGACTTAAGTGCTTTGTAAAAACTTATAAATAGACTATATGGATAAATGTAAAAATCACATGAGGGTAAAGTGAATATTTATGCAAGTCACATGAAGATTAAATAAATATTATAATTTCATCATACGCACTTGGTTTAATTGGCATAACTAACTATGCATTCGGTCTATTTTTCATTTTACACAAAATCACAAGGGGGTTTTGTGGTTATTCTGAAACCTTAAGGGGGGTCATATGGAATTATGTAAAATCACAAGAGGGTTGTATGTAATTCACCCAATAAATTATTTTGCTGGGAGTTCATTCGACAAGTGCAAACAACTTGGCATGCATTTAATAATGGTGTTATAATGGCAAAGGTAAACAATATACTCCTAATTGATAACCAATACTACCACAGCTTGTATTCACAAATCAATAATAACGGACAAGGCTATCAATTTCATCTTTTTGATTCCAATGAATTCCTAAAGAAAAGTCAATTATAATCAATACCTCTTAAAGCCCTTCACTTGCTTTCAAACAACTCAATTCAGTGCTCCAAACTTTATCCACCTTATTGGGTGATAGGGAGTGTTATAAGTGTTAGCTTTTTCAGTAATATTAACCATGCGTACCAGAGAGATTCGAGGTTCAAAATCTTTTCTTGAATGCGTTATAGATAGGATCTATTTTTGAAATCATATTCCTCATGAATTCCACTTTAAGGCTCCATACTGCCATAGGCATGCCGTTACTAATCTTTTGTGCAGTCTGCTAAGCTTTTGTGATACGCACTGAGAACTCAGGGGTCGTAAAACCATCCTCTGTATCAATAGTTATTCGTTTAGGGTTCTAGATTAGAATAGATTTCTATATGTTTATTTATTTTTAATTAGTGATATTAATATCAGTATTAGATGTGTTAATAAGGATTCTCATTGTGTCCAAATTTATAGTTGAGTTTGTTTAAGATTTAGCGTGTTATTTTCTTTCCTTTCGTGACTTATCTAATATAGTCTATAAATAAGTATATCGCTTGTTGTAGTCACACTATCATCATATTTATCAAATTATTGATTGGATACTCGAGTTATTGAGTTTTTTTTTTTGCATTTCTATGAATCTTATTAATTGGATACTTCAATTGTTGAACGTTTTCTCTTATTTCTGTAAATCTTTAATTCATGTTTGGAAATCATTTGTATAACAATTCTCTCCTTTGGAAGGTGTGTGTGTGTAACTCCTTTATTTCTTACCCTTCCGCTGGTGCATCATTTTGGCTTTTATTTGGAGTTAAAATTCTACTAGTGGAAGTGGACCATAACTAGTGATATTTGTTGTGGTGATTGTGACCTGTGAGGCTGCGGTTTGTGACAGACCTTTTCGTTAGCAGGTTTGGACATATATTGGGTTCCTATCAAGGACGTCGACTGATACTTTTCTGTCTTAGATTCTGCAATATTATTGTCGTCTCCCTAAGGTGGAATCTTCTGCAGAAATCTTGTAGTTTTGCTTGTTTATACATCTCTCTTTAGCATCTCATCCGTAAAGTTGGAAATGGAGGCAATCTTTGGTTATCATCTCGTCTATAAAGTAGTACATGGGAACACCGAACATTTAAAAGAAGAAGGAAATGGGAACAACAGGAAAGACTCTGTTACTACATATAGTTGGGAGTAGGTGCGGAGTAAACTATTATCTTGAAAAATTTAGAATACAACAATAAAGTAAAAGGATCCAAATATAGCCGCTGATCACAAATTATGGTATGGCAGCACCTCCACTCTAAACTGTAGGATTCAAAGCACCTCAATTAAGAAAAATGAAACCAATGTTGAAGAAGAAGGGTGAGATAGAAAGAGAAGAGAGGAGGAAGAGTGGCAGCGGCGGTGGTGAGTAGTGGTAGTTGGTGGAAAAAAAGGTGGTAGAATTTTTTTTATAAATTTTTTGTGTATCTATAAGTTGTTTTTGAAATATTAGGTTTTTTTTAAAATTATTTTTGTTTATGTATTATTGTAGCATTATATTTAAAAAATTATTTTTTTAAAAGAAAAATGCAAATCCAAATATAGCCGCTAATACTGATAAGTTGAGTGCCCTTCTAGAGGGTGTTTTTGAATTTTGGATTAATTTATCTCCCCTAAGGTTTGGCCATATTAACTAAACTTCTTAGCTTTTTCTTTTTTTTTTTTTGGGGGTGGGGTGGGGTTTACTTTACCTATTCTCATCTCAATAGTAAAAGAAGCAAGCAACAAACACAGGAAGGTACTTTGTTACACTTCTTGGACAGCATGTGCTGGACATCACTAGCAGCAGCAGGAATACCATATTTCCATAGGATGTGGGACAAACAACCGTCCTTGGAAATTTACCCTTCAGATTGAGTCAACAATGTAATTATTCAAAATGTAACTCTGACAAAAAAAAAAAAAAAACTCATATGAAGAGTACTTAAATATAACATTTTTATTAGAAATGTGTACCTTCTATTTACAGTGAGTTATAATCTGTTGTAAAAATTTTACACTATTTAGGAATGGTTGCACTGCGCTGCACTTTGACAACAATTGCTGCTGTTATTGCGTCATTGGAAAAAAAAAAAAGCTGCCAAAAAATGGCAATCAAAA
Organism: Gardenia jasminoides; assembly: GCA_013103745.1. NCBI lineage: Eukaryota > Viridiplantae > Streptophyta > Magnoliopsida > Gentianales > Rubiaceae > Gardenia > Gardenia jasminoides. The sequence goes on along the minus strand of CM023099.1, from coordinate 4,673,130 downwards.
TGTTAGTCTTTTGATTATTTATGAAGAAGACAAATCAAGTCCTAACCCCACCCCTCCCGGGGGGCTCCAAAAAAAGAAAAGGACACAAAAAGATAAACTCTTTTTTCCCTTCACGATTCAATCAATTTGGATACAAAGTCTTTAATGTTTCCATCTGAACTTCCCCCATCTTCAAAAGCCTGTCTTGCAAAATCCTTCCACTTTTTTGCGTTTTTCCGAATCTCTTGTCCTATCTGCCCCTCCATCACTAGGCTTATGCATTGACCAATGACATCTCTTTTAACAACTCCATTTTCATCTGGCTGAGCTTTGATTCCCGTTTTCCAGATGTCCATCACAAACTTGGCGTTCGTGCTTTGGTCTGTCCACTGTGGCATGGCTATCATTGGGACTCCCAAACTCAAGGCCTCCAATGTTGAATTCCACCCACAATGAGTTATAAAGCACCCAATAGATTTGTGGGCTAAAACTTCAAGCTGAGGACACCATGAGATTATTAACCCTTTGTCAAATGTTTCATCTACAAAATCTTTTGGCAGCTTCTTTGATTCTGATTCTCTAACCACCCATAAAAAATGATAGCTGCTAGCACTCAAGCCCCATGCTAATTCTTCCATCTTCACAGCATCAAGTTCTGCCAAGCTTCCGAATGCTACATAGACAACTGAACTCATCGACCTTTCACTTAGCCATGAAATGCACGCATTAGTCATTGGTTTAAAAAGATTGAGACCATATTGCTTGTCATCTTCAAGGCGCTTGTCTAAGTACATGGAAGGAATAGTTGGTCCAATTGTCTTTACTGGTAGAATTGTTGCCATCCAATCATTCACCTAATTAAGCAATAATATATCCAAAACAAATAAAATTCATAGTAGTAGGCAAACAAATTCATTTTAGATTTTATTTGACAAGCAGCCATCTTGGCATGTCATTAAGGACTTAGACAGTTAGACTCGCCTCAAGCCAGCCCATAATTTATACAAGTAATAAAACCGAGATATATTCAAGTATGCTTACCTTCTCCTCCAACCTGTAAAATGTGTTGAAGAAAATCCAGTCAGCTTCTTCAATTTTTTCCATTTGGTCATGTACAACCAGCTGAGAAATTGCTGGATACGGACCAGGATTAGACACAAAAGAGGGCAGATCTGAAGCTAGTAGTGTTGGCAAACCAGGAATCTCCACTTCACTCTCCTCTAGAGGAAGTTTCAGAAGCCCTTTGTGGACATGGTAGTAGATGCTATTGACAGCACAAGATTGAGTGAAGAACACACCCGCACGTATGCCAAGATCCTTGGCTACATCTAGACACCAAGGCACGAATGCATCATAAATGATACAATCAACAGGACAGCCCGAATCTTGAAGCTTCAAGATTAGCTCAGTTAGAGTTTTTGAGCCAACCTTTTGAAACTCAGGCAAGTATACTTCCTGTGCAACATTTGTTCCCTCATCATACCCATCAGAGATGGCCTTCACTGAGATAGAACCTGAGACTTCATCCACGGTCTTAAACAAGAACTTGGTTGTAGCGAGGGTGATTTTGGTACCCTCATGTTGCAAACGCTTAGCAAATTGGAGCATTGGGTTTGTGTGACCTTGGACGGGAAAAGGTAATATCAAGCAATGAGCTCTGTAAGTTTCCATCAATTGCTATAACCAAGAAATTTGAGTATGTAATCTTTGAAGGTTCCACAACCTTTGCATAGTAGTTGTAGCTTGAATGAATGGATATAAGAAGGTGTAAGGAGAACAGGAGAAGAAAACACAACATTAGAATTTAATATAGCGCAGTAGGTGGTGCTGTCCATCTCTATTGGGCCAATGGTAAGTTGGCATAGCTTTGTTCACCAAAAGCCATTTTTTAGACTTTTTTTTTTTAAAAAAACATTTTTCTCTGCACTCCGACCTCTAATTGCTGAGACCTCAAACTATAAATCATTTAAATTGGAGTACTTTTAAAATAAATATTTGACAGTATGATATGTGTGAGATACAATAATGATCGGAAATATAAAAAATCAACGCAAAATCTATTTATAATCCTAAATTACGTAAAGCGAGTAAACCTTAGGAACAGTAATGCACAGTTGATTTGTGTGGGTTTAATTGTCATTCCTCCACTTATATTGCTCTCCAGGGTTCCCATCCCCCGCGGGATGGGGGGGGGGTGGGGGGGTGGGGGCACCTTTGTATGGACCCTGTTTCCCTGTTGTTTAGCCTTCATTGTTTGTTCGCTTTTGGATTCGATTGCCCTTTCGTTGTGGTTGTGCTGTTATTTGTGATTTGTGCATTGATTTTATCTGAATTGATCTTTTCTTACGCATAGTGTTTTCTGGTCTTGCATTACGGCAGCCATTTTTGGCTGCTTGCCCAATATGTACCATCCTTCCTGATGCTGGGCTTTTCACTCTCTTTTATAAAAGTTAATGTCTCTGAATTTTTATGCAATTATTAAAAAGGAAAAGAGAAATAACAAATCCATGGAGGGTCTGCTTTGCATGGGAAGTGCATGTTTTTACACGCTTCTTCAAAAATAGTAGACCAACATAGAAAAAAAAAAACCTTTAAAATAGATCAAAGAAAGATCAGCTGTTTCTCTTATGATTTCATCATCTCACAACCCAACTTTGTTGGAAGAAAATGTTTGCTCACTTCAAGAAGTACTACTTTCACCATAATCATTATTATTCATCTATATAATCAAGGACAAAAAAAAAAAAAAGACCAAACAAACAGTGAATCTGAACAAAAAAAAAAATTCACAGTATATTTTATAGAACTAAACTGAACATGCAAAAAAATTGCAAACATATCGAACAACCTTTATAGAGCAACTAGGCATTGTGCCCCGCGGACTTCGCGGGGTGCTCATGGTTGATCATATTCGTTCAGATTTTATGGTAATAGAAGAGTTTTTTGTTAATAGAGTTTAGGAGTATTTTGGATAAAAATGGAGGTATAAGAGAGTAAGAATGAAAATAGGAAATAAATAAAATATGTATTGTGATTTTAAATATCGGTTGTTAATTATGAATACTAATCATCTTGGTTATCGTTTAATTAGAAAATAATAATATGTGTATGTATCTGTGTGCATTTGTATGTGTTGAATATAAAGAAAATAAATGTGTATCATGTGTGAAAATCATATTAGAGTGTGCTATATGTATAAGAAGAATAATATGTGTAATTCAGATGATTTAGTTAAAATTTTCATTTAAAATAGTATGTGTAAAATTATGAAGAAAAATAATTAATTTATGTACTAAATAAAAGGTAATATAAGCTGTGATAAAAAAATAAAAGGTGGAAAAAATATAATTCTAGGAAAAGTTGTCATAAAGAGCAATTGGCTTAGGGTGAAATAAGGAAAAAGGCAAATATTTTTTCTGCACATATAATAATTTCTTGTTCTTAGCTTGTATAGTAATGGTGAACAAGTGTTTGTGATAAGCAAAGTTTAATTCATGTTTTTGTAGGCGAAGGAAGTTGGTCAGGTGTTTTCAAAATTATTGGAGACTCGATTGATTAAACTTATGTGTAGAAAACATATAAAGAAAATAAATGTGTACTATGTGGGAAAACAATCACTACAAGAGAATTGATGATTAGCTACAAAATGTTTAGCTACAGAGCCAAAATCGTAGCCTATAATCATGCATTGACTACGAAACTATAATTTCGTAGCCAAAACTTTCAATCTTTTGCTACGACATGTTTTAGTAGTCAATGGTGAATACAATTGTAGTGCAATTCTTCTGTCCAAAATTCTAATTACCCATCCGTCCATTGAAAACAATTGGCTACATTTTTAATGTATTAGCTACGAAATTGGTGTCATGGTGGATCATCAAATTCAAAGCCTACGAAATATTTTTGTGGAAAAAATACAAAGTCTTTTGGCTACTATAAATCAATTTTCGTAGGCTATATTTAATGCAAAAGGTGACGAAAAAAAATGTAGGCAACAATATCAAACTTTTGACTACAACAACTTTTCATCAGTAATTTTTAGACTTTTTTGCTATGAAAAATAATCATAGGCAATGTCATTAGAATTTTAGCTACGATCTCTTATTGTAGAACTATTGTATTTTACTTTTTCCCTCGCAAATATTTTAGGAAACTATCAACCTTAATTTTTATGCATTTTGAATCACAATTAGGGTAGATAAAGGTACAAACTGCAATCCTTAACATTCGTTATGTTTTTATAAATTTTATTTCATGATACAAAATTAATATATTCACCATTGGATCATTAGACATAAAGCCAAAACATCTTAGACGAAATGCTTGATAGTTTCTTTGAATTGCAAGAGCAATGACCGTTAAAATCGATTTAAATAAGATGTAAAAAAAATACGAAAAAAACTTGTACTGCTTGATATAACAATATTGCCAATTAATGCATCCTCTTTTTGTTTGTATTTTATTAGAAAATAATTTGCAATCGTCCATACCCTTGTAAAAATAGTAAATAAAAAATCACATAAATAGACAGAAGTTTAACACAAGGTTTCTGTGTTTAGTTGGCACATTAATAGTATTTAAAATTAAATAAAAAAGACGCACACAAAAGATAAATGGAAATTACTCTCAGAAAAGGAAAATAAACAAGTCCAACACTTCAATGCCAAAAAGTTCGATACTTCAACATCAAAAAAAAGAAGCCCAATACTTATAATTAGTTACATAAGATCAATAAACTAAACAAAAAGTAACTAATCTAAAAACTCTATGTCACTATCATCCTCACTCATTTCATGTACGTCTTCTTCGTCAACATATTCAATTAATGTGTCATCTTCTTCATTGTCATCTTCAAACACAGAGTCATCAAGTTCAAGCTCAACATCAATTCTTTCTAATACATCTGAAGCAACATCTTCTCTAGTCAAAGATGACAGTTCATGTTCTGCTACTTGTATAGTTGCAATGGTACTTGTTATTTCTTCATCTTGATAAACAACATCATTCTCATTCACAACATTCTCCACTTCTTTAGATTCAACCTGCATCTCTGAAACATTAAACAAATGTCTATGTTGAAATTGTTGCACTACTCGCCAATTTCTACCCAGTTTTGTATCGTTAACAAAGTATACTTGTTTTGCTTGATGTGCAAATACAAATGGGTCATTCTCATACCAAGTTCGACTAATATTGATACTTATAAAATTGCCATCTATATGTATGCTAGATTTTTTATTCCCTGTGTCAAACCATTCACACTTAAACAGAACAACCCGTTTGTCTTTTACATAGAACAACTCAATAATCTCCACAAGCACACCAAAAAAATTAACCAAATCATTTCCATGATAACCTTCAACAGTTACGCCACTGTTTTGACTTTTGCGTCGACTATCACGTTCTTTTGTATGAAATCTCACTCCATTCAAAATGCAGCCTGTGTATTTATTCACTGATGTACGAGGGTCACATGCTAATGCATACAAAGCATCAGTAGCTTCAGGCGAATTGTTGATATGCAAGTTTACCATCTAAAATTACATTAAAAAAAAATTAGTTACACAACTATAAATCAAATTCTGCACAATTAGAAATAAGTAGCTACTATTTTTTTTATTCTTACACGTCTTCTAAACCAAGAAGGGAAGAGTTCTTTGTGTCGCTGTTCAAGCTGCACACAGCTTTCTCGTTCAAGTTCGCATTTATGTTCCCTGAGAAAAAGAGAAAGGTGTTAGAAATTAACCAAAGTCATATACTAAAACAAAGTATAAAGACAATACTATAATTCAAGAAACTTACTGGAGATAAGACTTTAGTTCCTCACAATTATTCAAGACATACCAGTGAGCTATGTCAAGTTCATTATGAGGAAGTTCTGTGAGGGCCCCAAAATTCAGATTTTATTTTAAAAATGCATAATATTATTTATATTATGTTTATTTATTGAAATATGAATGAATATATGTTTAAAGTGATTATTTTCCAATTTAGACAATTTTATACGAATTTATTGCCGGTGTGTGTGGTTTGGCTATTTTAGCGTTAAAAATTGTACCGACACGTGAATAGTGACTTGGACTTGAAATCGAGCATATGTAGTGATATTAGGGAAATATTATGAAGGTTAGACAGTGTTGGAATGGAATAAACCAGTGTAAGTTAGACTGTCGCGGATGACGCGACATAAAGTGCCCAAAAAGCACTTTTTCCTTAAATTGTGGAAGTTGCACTTTTTGGCACCTTTTAGCCTTGACTTTTTGGCAACCTTGGGCTCATATTTTCAGCTGCAATTTGGGAGTAGAGAGAGAGGGAGCTGCCGAGAGAGTGAGGAAGAGAGAGAGAGAGAGAGAAGCTCCAATCTTCCATTTCTTCTTCTTCTTCTTCTTCTTTGCTTCCTTCAAGCTTCAACTACCATTGAATCCCATCCTCCCCACCACTTCTTGCAGCCGAGAGAGAGAGGAGAGAGGGAAGAGCTGGTCGATTTTCTTGGGGAAGAAAGAGGAGGAAAGCTTGGGTGGTTTGTCTCGAGCTTGTTCTTGAGTGTGGTGTTAGAAATCATCGTCAAAACTCAAAGATCTTGGGTAAAGATCGAAGCTTGAGCAGTTGCTAGGCTTGGGAGCACTCTTGGAAAGAGGAAACCCACGAGATCATCTTGGATCTTGTCAGATCTAGTCAGATCTGAAGGTATAAAGCTTGAACCTTGTAGATATAGCTTTATTAGTGTCAAATAGCTCAGATCCATGGTTGTTATTGATAAAATGATCTCATCTGAAAAGATGAAGTTGGGCTCTTGAAATCCCAACCTAGGTAGCGGACTTGAGGTGGCCTTTAGGTAGCGGACTTGAGGACTTGATTGTGGATTTGAATGTTATTTGTGAAATAGATGATGATATGGTTAGAAAAGTAGGGTGTTGTTGTTGAGAATTTTGAAGGAAAATTTATGTGATGACCGAACCCATGCTTGGTAAATTTAATACTTGATCTCAAAATTTGTGTTTGTTCTTGAAGAATTTTCTTTGAGAAAATATGGGTTTTGTTCATTTGTGAGTGTATGTTTGAGTGGAGGGAATGTTTGAATTTTTAAAAGATGAAAAGTGAAGTTTTTCATGAATTTCGAATGAAAAGTGTCATTTGAATGAATTTGAGGGTTTTACTATATTTTGGTCAAATTCTATGGGTTTCGAATATAAGAGCTTGGTATGAAGTATTTTAAATTAATGTATAGTTTTGACTATAAGTAAGTGTCAAGATATTTTGAAAATAATGATTTTTTACGTTTGAGACCTTACTATTTTAACTAGTGTAATTTTAAATATGGCCCGAACCAGACTTCGTAGTAGTGAGGGTTTGGTGCTTCTGTGGAGTTGATTTAAGACTTGGAATATGAGATTTTGGCAAGTATCTGATAGTTGAACTTTGGCTCAGGTGGCCAAGATTTTGTCGAGGGTGAACCAGCTAACGAAGTTTAGCGTTCTTCTTTACTTACTAGTTTGAGTGGTTCGAGGTGAGTGTTCAAACTCCCTTTTTAAATAGAAATCTTGCCATGGTTTGTAAATGAATGATTTGTAAAATGATTTGTTAGTATTTACCAAGAAATGATTTATCACTATTTCTAAGTAAAATGCTTTTACCCGTGAAATAGCTTATAAAGGATTTGTGAATGATTCAACTCCCCTTCAAAAGAAATCTGGCAATAGTTTCCAAATGAATGATTTATTGAAAAGATTTACTATCATTTCCAAATGAAATGCTTTACAAGTGAAACCATTTATGAAGAGTTTATGGATGTTCAAATCCATTTTAAATCAAATGTTTCGCTACTACGTGAAAATGACTTGTGATATGATATACTCAACTTATACTTGCAAAGAAATGAGTTTGTGAATATCTCCCGTATGTTACATGAGTTACATACTTGTTTCTAGGCGAGTGTGTACTTTACCACACTTGACCCAACTGTTAATATACTGTTCAACTGTCTACACTTCCATTGCTTGCATATTACTTGTTTCCTTGATTGTTTTGTTGATAACTTGATTGTTTGATAGTGGTGTACCAAGGAGCATTTTACCCCTGTAGTCCGATGTGTACTTTATCGCATCGTTCACTACTTGTAGGTCGATGTGTACTTTATCGTATCCACTGAACTGGGTCTCAAGACCCTTTTGCTTGAAAGCCTATCTAAGACCCCCTTCTTGAGCGATCGGTGGGTCAAAAACCTACTTGAGTACGCCATTAGGGTGGCTGGATAGGTTGGAAAAGCTTTATCTTAAAACAAACTCCTTGGTCGTTACTGATCATTATTTGCGCATGTTGTACGCCTTTGGCGGAACTGGGCCCTACCCTTGGTTGCTAGCCTATTCGAGCCAGAAGCGGACTCGGTCGGGTAGGTTGGAACCCTAGGCACTGATTAGGTATACTCGAGTATTACCACTGGAGGGATAAGGTGATGGCCAGCTGAATTGAGGGGATTGATCAGGAGTTATAAGGTGAAGTGGACTACTGAAATAGCTCCAAGTGAGCACTGTATCCTTCCAATACTGGATTTGATTGTGTACTGAATTACTGTTTACTGTATGTTGTTGTTAAATTGAGTTTTGATGGAATGATTGCTTGAAAACTCAATTGTTTTACAAAGTGACTGTTAACTCAAAGGTCCTTGAATTTCTTGTTTTACTGGGCATTCACTGAGCTTCTAGCTCACCCCAAATGTTTTATTTTTCCCCACAGGTCTCGAGACGTTGGATAGCGTGCGTTGTGATCTTTCTGAGTGTATTTGGCTGGATTATTTCTTGTATACTTTGTAACCATGGATTGTAAGACTTTTGATGTATTCGGGCTTGTAAGATGGATTGGTGGTTGAACCTTAAGTACATTGCACTGTAATTCGAGAACTGAGTTATAAGTTGAATTTAGTTATGTATTACTTGTGATTTGGATTGGAATGGTTATTTATGTTTCCCTTTTGAAGCATTATTGGTTATTCTAGTGAGTGAGTCCTGGAGAGAGCTGGGCAGGCGCTCCATGGATACCTTAGGGTACGCCCTAGGGAGAAGTGGGGTCGTCACAAGTTCGACATACTTTGAGGCTCCAAATGGTCGAAAATTGTTTGAAAAGACTGATAATCCACCATCTTCGACAACATCTTGGTTTCGTCCTTCTCGATTAAATCGAGTTTCAATTCCTTGAAGATACATTGAACAAAATGTCAAGCACTCAGTAACCACATAAGCTTCTGCAATTGATCCCTCGGGATGGGCTTTATTTCGTACAAAACCCTTAAGAATACCTAAGAACCTGTATATATATGGTTATAGCAAAATGTTTCTTATACACACTTATCTCATGCTTATCTCGAATGAAATGTGAAGTAGAAAAGAACATGGAATCATATATAGTTACCTTTCAATTGGGAACATCCATCGATATTGAACTAGTCCACCTAACTTGGCCTCATTTGGCAATTCATGATATCAAAAAATGATGGTGGAAATATCATTTCTAATTTGCAGAGTACCACAGCAATATCTTTTTCCATTTTCTCTAGGTCTTCCATCCTGAGTGTCTTACACGTCAATTTCTTAAAAAATTCTCCTAACTCACCCAGTGGACCAGAAACATTATCTCTCAAGCAACCTCGAATTCCAATTGGCAATAATCGTTGTAGTAAGACATGGCAATCATGACTTTTCAAACCTGTTATCTTTCCCTCATCAACATTCACACAACGAGAGATGTTAGAAGCATATCCATCAGGAAATTTTACACATTTTAAAAACTCACAAAAGTCATGCCGCTCCTTTTTAGACATTGCATAGCAAGCTGGTGGTATTACATAGGAGCCATTAACATTTTTCTTTAAGTGTAAATCTTTCCGTATATTCATGTCCTCCAAATCTTTCCTTGCCTTGATTGTGTCCTTCGTTTTGGCAGTGTTTAAAATTGTACCCAAAATACACTCACAAATATTTTTTTCAATATGCATGACATCAAGATTGTGCCTTATTTTCAACGTCTCCCAATATGGCAACTCAAACAAAATGCTTTTCCTAGTCCAATTCAACTCTTCGACGTCCCGTTTTCTCTTCCTGTTGTCAGGATGCTTGCCACTTTTGAACTGTTTGAGAATGTTTAGTTGCTGTATTATGTCTTTTCCTGTCAGATTCTTAGGTGGCAATCGATGTTCATTAGTACCATCAAACAACTTACCTTTTCTTCACCATGCATGATTCGGAGGCAAATACTGACGATGTCCCATATAACATATCTTACTCCTCAATTTGCGATAACACGTGTACTGATTACAAACAGGACATGCCATAAATCCCTTAGTGCTCCATCCAGATAAGCTACCATAGGCTGGAAAATCATTTATGGTCCAAATGACTGCAGCATGTAATTTGAAATTTTTCCCACAAAAAGCATCATACGTCTCTATGCTGACTTCCCAGAGTTCTTTCAGTTCGTCAACTAGAGGTTGTAAATAAACATCAATATCTTTACCCGTTGATTTTGGCCCTGGAATAAGTAAAGACATCATAAAGAATGGTTCTTTCATGCATTCCCAAGGTGGTAGGTTATACGGAATTAAAATAATGGGCCACATACTATAAGAATTGCTCATATTTCCAAAAGGATTAAAACCATCAGTTGCTAGACCCAACCTGACATTTCGAGGGTCTTTTCCAAACCACTGATGATTCTTGTCAAAGTCTTTCCATGCTACAGAATCAGCGGGATGATTTAACAAACTGTCATCATCTATGCGCTTATCCTTGTGCCATCTCATATTTGCCGTACTTTCACTTGACATAAACAACCTTTGAAGTCTAGGTTTTAAAGGAAAGTAACGCAATATTTTATGAGGTATTTTTTCCCCTTGCCATCATTTACTTTCCATCTAGAAGTACCACAATTTGGACAATTTTGATCTTTCTCATACTTTTTCCAGAATAGCACACAATCATGCTTACATGCATGAATAGGTACGTATCCCAAACCCAGATCTTTCAGAATGTTTTTGGCGTCATAGTATGATTTCGGCAACGTCTCTCCATTTGGTATCACATGCCCAAGAAATTCCAGCAGCATATCTATTGATTTATTGCTCCATTTATTGTACACTTTCAAATGAAGCACCTTAACTATGAAAGACAGTTTAGAAAATGCAGTGCAACCAAGAAAAAGTTCTTGTTCAGCCTCTTTTATCAAATCTTTAAAATCCTGTGGTGGGTTGTTAATCAATTTAGCTATAGAATCATTTGGTCCTTCAAATCTAGGTAAAGTTTCCCTTAAATTCTCCAAATCTCTCACCATGTCAAGCATCCCATCATCATCTGCTGTGTCATTCTGTGTTGTTTGATTATCACGGTCAACATCCTTCGGAGCACGGATATCGCTACTTCTAGGAATCTTAAAGTCAGATTTCTCACCATGGTAAATCCATCTTGTATAATTTTTATCTATTCCTGGATGTAATAGATGACCTTTAACCTCATCTTGACTTTGATGTAATTATTCAAACAATTCTCACAAGGACAACGTATATCACATTCCTTGCCCATATGTTGTTGAACGAAATGCATGAACAAGTTAACACCATTGACATGCTTGTCTGAGAATTTTTTAGAAGCCATCCAACTTTTGTCCATATCTGAGAATACCTATAAGAAATTTTAGATAAAACTGAACATTTCATTGAAAGTGAACAGAAGTACTAAGTACTATTGGGATAAAGAATGAACTGAACACACTTGGCGGTCTAGCTTATAGAAAATCCTCAATCTGGCAGCCAAGTATCAACAATTTAATAAGATAGAAGAACTATCAGCCTGGTAAATTTGGCGAATATCAATTAGTGTAAAACTCCACTTCGCAATAACATCCCCATAATAGGACACAAAGTTTTGCTGTTCACAAATAGCATGGACTAACAAATATAATATATGTGTTAAGCCAAATGATGCAAATAATGTCAAGTCCTTTAAACCATAACTTCGGCATATATGTATGCATCAACAACATATGATGGCTTTCTTAGACCTAGGCTCCATCATTTTCCTGAATCAATTACTTAGCATTACAAACAGATGTATTCACAAAATCATTACAAGCAACAAAATACTTATAGAATATGAGAAGCATGTCTCAACTTTAATCTTGTTAACAGAAGATATAGGTAGTGTATTCATTTAATTCTTGCTAACGGCAAGCAGAAATGAGATCATAAGTCAGACCAATAAATCATTTGAAAGCATATTTGTTGAATTTTCAACATGCGCTCTAAAAAACATATACTACACTAAAGAATTGAATCAACTCACCCAGTCAAGAATAAGCAATGGGAGCTCCAAAATGGTGAAGAAGCGCCACAAGAAGGAGCTCCACAAGGGCATCACAAATATTTCCTTCGCATACCAGCTAATTTCTTTATGTAGCATTTCTGTTTCATAAATTATTTTCTTAACAGCCTTTTTCCACCCAGCACCCTAAAAGAGGGGAAATATAAAGAAAACTGAAAAGATTGCAGCTGATCAGTTAATTGATGGAAAAGGCAAAGAGGTTTGACTTTCAGGAAGCAAAGGAATTTTTCTATGAACCTTTTATTTATAAAGTTTTTGGCATTCAAATTCTTCTTTTTTGCCTTTGGCTCAATAGAGACTGGAAACCTTATCCGTACAAGGGGAAAGGGGAACTGGGGCCTGATGGTCCAGTCCCAACCAGCTGAGCCTAGTTTATAAGGACATTCTTCTTCACCTCTCTTGAGACTAAAATGTTCTTGCTAATTCTAGGCCAACTATGGATTTCTTGTTTTATTGTTTCAAAAAACTTCCCAAGCAAGAAGTGGAGGCCCAGTGGATATACAGTGCATAAGGAACAAATGAAAGCAGACTTAAGCTAAAACGCCTTTGCTTCGAACATGATAAGTTTAAAATGTCAACAAAAGAATATAAAATAAATATAAGGTTTTTTTGGGGTTTCTTTAATTTCATTTTGTTTCAAAGCCGACATGCAACAAGTAATCTCAAAACTGCATTGCATAAGCTGTAAAATAGAATTCAAAATCAAATTAAATAACAAATAGGAAACTTACAGTTTTTTCCCCAATGTTGACAAGATTTTTTGCCCTCCAAGTTCCTAGCTTGCCTTTTCTGAGATTGAAACACTGCAGCGGTAGCAGAAAGTTCCGCCGTCGACTTCTGGAAATTCTAAAAACAAAGCAATGAAGAAGAAAGCGCATTGCATAAGTTGTAAAATAGAATTCAAAATCAAATTAAATAACAAATAGGATACTTACAGTTTTTTCCCCGATGTCGACAAGATTTTTTGCCCTCCAAGTTCCTAGATTGTCTTTTCTGAGATTGAAACACTGCAGCGGTAGCAGAAAGTTCCGCTGTCGACTTCCAGAAATTCTAAAAACAATGCAACGAAGAAGAAAGCGCTCAAGGGACCAAAACAGAACCTGCTGTCGACTTCCGAAAATTCTAAAATTGAAACCCAGATTTTTCAGAATGTTTTTACCTATCTCTGAGATTGAAACACTGCAATGGAAGCAGAAAGTTCCGCTGTCGACTTCCTGAAAATCTAAAAATAAAGCAACGTAGAAGAAAGCGCTCAAGGGACCAAAACACAACCCGGGCTTCAAGATTTACAATATTAATGACTTTGGTTTACTAAAACCAACCCATTAAAACCCAATACCCAAATGATCCAACCCAACCTTTAAATTAGGTGGGTTGTTTGGGCAGGTTGTTGGGTTTTAGCCCTTATTGTTGACCTTAGTTTTACTCTAACAAATAGCAAGGTGAGCCTGAAGAGTAATTTTGGAAACTACTATTTAATTGTTGTGATATTAGAGTTTTTTTAATAAAATATCATAATTTCATTACGATCCACACTAATTAGAAGTTGAAAAATGAACCATAAAATCTCCAATTTCAAAAAGTTTCAAGCAATTAGAAAATTAGTATGCATTGAAAAAATATTGCTAGCTTAAATTCATCTTGTTTATGCTTTGTTAGTTAATTTTTACCACAAGTATAAACATCTCCATGTTCACTTTTCCTTGTTTAGTTTTCCTTATCTCTATTTTTTATTACAAGATTGTTTATTAATCCTTGTCCCAAAGCAATTTCTAACACAACACGGTAATATGGTCCACATGACATAGGCATTATCACAATCCAAAGTTATACGGGTCATTTTCGGATCAACTCATTAACAACACAAATATAAATCAATTGGATTGAATCAACCTCCAGTCGATATACTAACCATAATATTCTACTTTATAGTAATCAAACACTATATAGACCACTTTGATAGTTAGTACTACTAGTAACAATCGAATTTGGCTTCAAGATTATATCAAAAAATTTAGCCACTCATAAGTTTTCTATCCTATCTTCAAACTTATATTATTGGTGAAAAACGTCATTATATGTGATTCTAACAACAATAGTAATGAATGGATTACCTAATTAAATGGGTTAATGTATATTGTTCGCTGCACAAAAACAAATATTGATCCTATGCAATCTCTAAGTGCTTTTATTGAAACAAAAAAATATGTTACTTGAAAGTATAAGAATAAATTGTTAAGCAATAAGATTAAATCAAATTATTGACAAAGAATTGGAAACTAATTGGTTTTACCAGCAAGGTAAATAATTCTTGAAATTTTTTTGACTAATTTTTAAGCCAATTATTGAAATTATCAAAGAATTTGAGAAACATAAAGTAATTGCTAATGTGTACAATATATATATATATATTACATATAATTAGACATTAAACAACTAAAAACATACCTAAAGGAATTTACTAAAAATGTACCTATTAATTTTGCCTTCTTTCGTGTTTTAGTTCCCTCCCAAGCTTCATATTTTATGTTTTGAATCGGCAATACAATAAGGAAAGTGATGACATAGATATCTTCCAAGTAGACAAACGGAAAAAGTAAAAACAATAAAAGTGCGCCTCTTATACCCTCCCAAAATTTCAGCCCAAATTTTAAATCTTGAGTAGAATACCATATAAAGGAAAGAAAACAGCGCCAAAAATGTGAAGGCTCTCTAGGGCACCTTTCTGCCTCTCTAACAAGCAATTGGTATAGTTGAGAGTTGAAGAAACTCATTCGGATCAAGTCAAAGGGATGATGTAACTTTGACATCACATATCTAAGAAAAGTTCTTTGATATAACTGGTGGTAGGCTTTTGTCCATAGGGATTTATAACATTTTTTTTTCGTTGGCTTTGTTTAATGGGGCTTTATAACTTTTTTCTTTTTCGTTCGCTTTGTTTGATGATATATCATGGATTGTCATTTGATTAATTGTACATCAATCCCGTTTGAAACGAATCAACATATATCCAAGAATTAATCTTTAATATAACTTGTGGTAGGCTTTTGTCCAATATGACAGTATAACCTTTTTCTGTAATTGATGAAGCCGCCAAGACCTTTTTTGTGTTATTTGTGTGGTGTAAGATCAAAAGCATAAAGCCAATTGTTTATATTTTTAATACTTTTTTGTTGTTTTGGTGGCTGCTTGTTTAATGGAAGTGCTTCATTTGCTGTCTATTCTTTGTTCCGGATTTGGAGATGTTTGAAGACCTTTTTTTTTTATTTTTATTGTGGCTTGTTCATGGTTGTATGTGCTACTAAAAAAATCAAGTTTTATCCTGTCAAAGTTCACCCCTAGATATATTCGCTTTGTTTCTTATTGAGGCTTCAATCGTGCTCTCAAACATGCACAAGTCAGTATCATTTGTGCTCGATTTTGGTGGCTGGTTCATGGAATAGAAATACTTCATTTGCAGTTTGTTCTTTGTTCTAGACTCACGGATGTTTGAAAACATCTATTCGCTGTGGCTTGTTCATGGTTGTGTGTGTTATTAAAAAAAATTAGGTTTTGTCCTAATTATCTCTTTTTCTACTTTTAACAGCTTTCCCATTTTTACTAAAAAATTTTTAATTTATTAATTGCATATATTTATGAAGGATTACAGATGAAGTTAAAAATGCCTCTAGTTACACTTCAAGGTAGGCCAATCGATTCAACTCCAAATGGGAATAGTTCATTATCATCCCAACAAATGGGTGACACCACACTGTCTCGTATACCTCCTGAGAGTGCAGGTAAGAATGTTTTTTTATGAATCAAAAATATTTAGATGAGCATTTAATTCATATTTATATCTATTTAATATATTGTATCATTTTTATATGTAGATTCCACAACAAGGAACAAGGGTCGAGGCATAACGCGAGGATTAGGACTTAACAAGTTAAATAAGGCTACCAAAAACAAGTTAGCTGTCCGCATTTCACTAGATAAAGGGAGACCAGTTGATCAAGTTCAATCTGCTAAGCTGTCTAGTGAACTTGGAATTATAGCACGTGAGCACATCCCGGTTCCTGTTAAGTGGAAAAATTTGAAAGATGAGGACAAGTTGCCTGCATTTGATCATCTTGATGTACGAATACTATTTTAGTACTAGCTTTATATTTGATCTCATTCTTAACATTGATCAAGAATATTATATTTACTTATATTGAGTTTTGGAAGATGAAGCTAGATATTAATTTGGATGATCAAACTAAAAAAAAGGTAGAGCTCTTGCTCCAAGGAAGAAGTAGGGATCGATGGTATAAACTGCATAAATATTTTCAGAGTTTTGCCTCAGTTGAAGAAGCACGTCGAACAAACCTAATAATATCACCCAGGAGTAGTGGGATGATCTCTGCACATATTGGTCAAATCCTGAAGTCATAGTAAGAGATTCCTTTAAGTACTTTTTTTTTCTATGTCTTAATTTAGTAGTGGTAAAATTGGACAGTTACAATTACTGTAATACAATGCATTAATGTTCTATTGTATTGCTTTGTTTCATAGGCAAGATGTGCAAAAAACAAGGAAAATCGAAAAAAGTTAGAAATATTGCACAACCAAGGATCTGCATCGTTTGTTGTAATTCGTGAGGAGCTGGTAAATATTAAATTATAAGGATATTTCAATATTGTTATTGATATATTCTCTAATTATAGTTTCTTTATTTCAGAGTAAAAAGAATCCAATGGTGATCAAGAAATTGATAGGATCACGCTCTTCAAACATACTCATTATAGTGAGACAAAAGGATGGTCAACTCTATTGTCAGAGGCAAAATATGTAAGTATTTAAATCCCTTATTAAAAAAAAGAATAATCATTCTACCTTTTTTAACATATTCTTGCATATAGTTCAATAATTTGCAGAATGAAATGATAGAACTTCAGAAAAAATCAATGGAAGAGAATAATCCTTTGTCTCCAGATCAAATTGTTGATCAGGTTCTTGGTAAGAAATTGGGGTCCATCAAGGGACTTGGTTATGGTCCAAAACTAACAACCTCGTCATCTGCATCAATTCATGAAGAGAATAAAAAACTTGAAAAACGCTTAAAGAGCGTCAAGTAGAGTATGACCTGCTAAAAGAACGTTTGGCATTAGTAGAAAATAAAATGCATCAAATGTCATCTGTGATGGAAAAGCATGGTCAACTGTTGGAGAATTTTTTGGGCTTGAGTATGCTTCAATTCTTGGCAATGGTTAGTTTCTTATAATTTGTTTTTTATAACTCTTTTATGGAAAAGAGAGAATTTTGAAATATTTGTTGTTTTAGTGTTTAATTTGTATTACCTTTGTCAATTTCTTAATATTTTAACAAATATATTTTTCATTGCAGCTAATTAGTAGATTTGAGAAAGAGTTGAAGCCTGAATGCTGAGACGAGCTACCTGTTGAGATTAAGATTTGGTCTTAACTTTGATTTGGACTTTTAATAATTCAAGAATCTACTTCTTATAATTTTAGTTTATTTTTATAAATCTTGGAGCCCTTGCATAAATAATGACTTGTTAGTACTATTCCATGATTTGCATTGCTTTGTATAATATTATTGCAACTTTGATGTTTAGTAAATTGAGATATATGCTAAATAATAGATCTCTGTTTACTGTTCAATTTAATTTGTTGTTTTATTCCACACTTTATTATGTTGTGTACAAGTATCAAGTAGAAATGGTGGTAAAAAAAATCACCTAATAGATCATAAAACAAATGTTCAAAAATAGCCTACAATGTTTTTCTAGTGGAATGGTTTACTACAAAAAAAAAAGTTTGTATTCAAATTTATATAATTGACTACAATTGTTTTTGTAGTAGAATGGTCTTATATTTTATGGCACAAAAAATAGTTACAAAAACATGTAGTAATCAACTACGATTTTGTTAGTAGAGAGACCTTTTTAGAATTGTCTACGCAAAATATTGTGGCCAAATATTTTTCAATTAGCCACAATTTTTTTTATGTAGCATAATGATTTGAGAAATAGGTACAAAAGAAATTGTAGCCAAATATTCAGTAATTGACAACACTTTTTTTTTTGTAGTAGAATGTTTTGAGATTTGCCCACATAGGAAATCGTAGTATAAAATACTACAATTGGCTATGTTCTTTTTTCCGTAATGGAAGGCATTGATATTTGACTACACCAAAAAACATAGCCAAATATTGCACAATCTACTACGAATATTTTCGTAGTGGAATGTTATCATGGTTCACTACAAACAAAAATCGTAGCAATATTGGAACAAGTGGCTACGAAAAATTCATAGTCAAAAATAAGTTTTTTGTTGCAAAATCGATGGATTTGAAGGTCAAATCTAAGATTTTTGGCTACGAAGATGCATTATTTGCTACGAAAATAAGTATCTTCACCGACATATAATTTCATTGCGAAAAGCAGTCCTTTTGTCTATGAAAAGGGAAATTGTAGGAAATAGTTGAACTTATGGCTATGATATTGGAAAATCGTCGCCTAATACCTTTAGCGATGTGGATTTCACGACAATTTTGGCCACGATAAATTGCCTTAGCTAAATATTAAAGACGACATTTTTTGACTCTTTGGCTACAATATTTTTTGTAGCCTCAGATTAAATCTATTGTAGTAAATATTAGAGTTTGTTATATGTATAAGAAGAATAATATGTGTAATTTAAAAGATTTTGTTAAAATTTTGTCACTTAAAATCTTGTAGATAAATTAATGCATAATTTTAGATAGGAGGTTGGTTAAAGAAATAAATAAAGTATGTATTGCGATTTTAAATACTGCTTGTTAATTATGAATAGTAATCATTTTTGTAATGATGTAATTTGATTAATTAAGAATAAAAATTAGAGAATTATTTCTAGTAATAATAATTAGATAGTTATTGTTGTGTAATTAAAATATTGGGGAAAAGATAATATAAAGTGTAACAATTAAAAAAAAGGTGGGAAAATGTAATTCTAGGAAATGTTCTCATAAAGAGCAATTGGCTTAGACTGAAATAAAGTTTTATTGTCAATTTTTTTAGTACATTTTAAAATTTCATTTGGAGGTATGGAATATGCAAGTGGCAGTTATGGAATTGTTAATTGCAGTAGTTATATGTGGAAATGATGAGCACTTATTGTTTTATATCACATTTATGGAAAACAGAAGAAGGATGTATTTTTTGATATAATGTAGGCTTGCTTGAGCTTGAAAGTTAGAAACAGCAGTGATGTAGTACAAGAGAATTGTAATAGGAATCGTAGAGTGATAAATATAAAAGCGGTATGTGGAATAAGTTTTATTAGGGAGATTTCATGATAGCTATTGCACGAAGTCTCTGGTGAATAGCTGGATATCATAGTTGTTGCTATGTAACAAGGTGAAGAGAACGATGCTTCCTTCATTCAAGAGATGTTGACGTGCAAATGCTGCCCAGGCTTCTGTTAAATGCATTCCTTGGAGCTGGAATTTCCAGGGAGATTTACCATGGTAGCAATTTATGAACTGAGATTTATCTGTTTGTATGAATTTGGGTATATCTCCAGTGAGTGTCTGATATATTAGTTTGTCAAAAGTGAGGAAGAAAAAATGTTGTTGGTATTTGAATAATTGAAATATATAAATGAAACTTACTAAGGTTTCAAGATTGTCTAGTGTTAGCATAATGTAGAATGAAAAATGCATCATTAGTTTTTCCTGATCTATGAATAAAGCTTCATTTGTAGAAATGAGAGACGTTAATTTATAGGATAATAAAAAATTAGTTTAGTTCCATGGGAAAAGTATAGGACAGTATGTAAAGGAAGTTTCTTACTACAGCCAGCAGATGATTGTCGATCATTGAGAAGCATGTTCCATTGATGATAGACCAAACAATTATTTTGGTTGTAAATGCCAACTCTGAATGCCATGCCGCCTATATGGAAAAAGCGAGGGATTGAGCCATCTTGTAGCTGGTGATCTTGCATGAATTTGATCCATCCAGAGAGCTGAAAGCTGGTATCCAACTTGATGAACCATGTGCGATTGCCATTTCGGATGATCATTGTGTTTGTCCAATGATTTCTTAAGTGTGGATAAAAGAGTGGATTGATTCTCTGAATGGGAAAAAATTAGTGAGGAGATCAAAAATATAAATATGAAGAATTGAAGTTATTAGGTTAGTTAGTTTACCAGTCCTTCGGGAAATGCTCTTCTGTATTCAATAAGAAACGATCTTTTTGATGAATCTGAGAATGCAAAACGTGTATGTGTATATGATGGTAAGTGGTGCGAGGATATAGGGGATAGGAATATTTGATTGTGCAATTCTTTATTAAAGGAGGAGAAAGCTTAGGTGATACGAGTTTTGGTGGAGGGTATTCGATGACAAATGATGCAAGCCAATCTGTAGCATGGAAATGTGATGACCAGTATTCAGGATGTGCATTAACGACTGCAGAATGCATGATCCTTTTGAAGGTTGGGCTTATTTCATATTTAAAGGTGTTATCCGGTAATGGGATTGCTTGGATTGCTCGAATTGCTCGTCCATCAATGGTGTGAAGATAAAACAAACAGGTTAATAGTTGGTTGGTTTCTTCTATCGTTTCTATTGTCCAATCTATAAAAATTGGTGGTGTGATAAAAATTTTTTTTTTGGTTGGTTTGGGGGTGTATAGAGCCTGTGATATTTATAGTAGCAGTGGTGAAAGAAAATGGGTGATAGATGCATGTGAGGGGTAGTATGATGATGCCAACTTTTTGATCTGTGGTTTGGTGCAGATTAAAAACACAGTAAATTACTGTGGAAAAGAATAAAATGTCTTAGTTTTGTTTTTGGAATGAAACAGAGTAGATCTGGTGTGAATATATTTTTATGCTGATTTGTGTGAGAGGCATGATAACAATTAGAAGAGAGTTGAGTGATAGCTTCTCTATTATACTTTGTTATAAATGATGGAAGCTAGTTTGTTCTATTGGAATGCGATGATGAGTAGCTAGGATTGTGTGAATCAGCTGAATTGTTTGAGCATTAACAGTATGAAGCTAAAACAAGTAGGGGAGTAAGTGGGTATTTTGTTCTATCATTTTTGCTGTTCAATTTATGAAAGTCAGTATAATCGCAGCTTTTTTTTTTTTATGATAGGTAGAACTATTTATAATATTTACAGTGGGTTTTGGTCATGGATAAGAAGGCATGTGATGAGGGTACGTTTGGTGGTATCTTGATGGCATTTGATTTGCTGCAATGTTGTGCATGTGAGTATACAGTAAGTCATTATAAGAGGGTGATAGGTGGCTGGGTTTTTTCTTGTTGTGAATGTGATAAAGTAGCAAAGAGTGGAACAGCTATTAACTAAGGGATGTCGTAGGCATTTCTAAATATAAAAGAGTACAAGCCATCATAGAGTTTCTGGATTGTGTTTAGAATTCAGCTTCATACATGCTTTATCAGAATGGGAACAAAAAGATGTCTTGTTCTATTGTTTTGGTTCTGATATAAAGCATGCAGGAACAAAATATCACGGATGGCTGCAGGGAATCAAAAATATATAGTTCTTTAGATAGGTAAACAAAAGAACTACTTTCAGTAGTTTGTCATTGGTGAGCAAATAGAATTTATGTGATCTTCCGGTGCTTGGATTCCTTTTCAAACTGTTCGTCCAAGCTACGTTTAGCAGATGATGATGCAGCTATGTCTGGAGTGTGAATTGAGGGAGTGATCTGAGATGTCAAGGGTGGGCTTGGGGGCGTTTTGTCAGAATGCGAGGTAGGAGTGGTCTGTGGTGGAGGATTATTTGTTGTAGCTATAATTTCTTGAGGTGTATGCAATGGTTGAACTGATGGTTCTGCTATTGGTTTTGATGCCTTGATACTGATGTGATCTTGATGAGAAGCATGTGGCAATGGCTCATTGGGAACGAAAACGGTGAGAAATTAAAGAGGGATAAGATGTCTCTGAGATGGCAAGTATGACCTCATTTCACAGAGTAGCAGTTGCTGCTGGATTTGTTCATTGATGGTACTGAGAGGCATAGGCAGCTTCTGTAGCAGTAAAGCAAATTATAGATGAGGGTATGAGGAAATAAAATTTTTGTCAATGTAATGTGTATTAGGATGAATAATTTAGTATGGACCTTAACATATTTGTCATAGATCTCGTTGGCATTCATGCTAAGCAAAGCTTCTGCGTATCTGTCTTTAGCAGTAGCAGTGAGGTATCTAGTGTCATCATGTATGTTGAAGTGCAATTTTGCTCTATAAATTAATGAGAATGAAGTGAGCATATGGAGTATTGTTAGTTAGGCCCCGTTTGATAAACCAATTCAGGTCTTAATCTTAATGACATCAAACCTTAATAGTGTTAAGACTGTTTGATAACCAAAAATACTACATCTTAATGATTAAGTGGGTCTGAATTGCTTAGACAAAATGGAGCCAAAAAATAAGTGATAAGTTTATCACTTATCACCACTTAATAAAAAGTATGCTCAGATGTTAGGGAAAAAAATATAGTTTTTAGGACATAAATAACCCTTGTCAAATAAAGCACAATCACTTATTTTTTCCTCTTCTCTTTCTTCTACCATCTTTCTCTCTCATTCTTTTCTTTCCGTCATCGTTCTCAGTTTATCAACCTCTTCTCCAATTTTTTTTTTTTTGTCAGCCTTCGTTGTTAAGAAGTTTACCCATTGAAACATTCAATTTTTTTGCATAAAGGTAAGTATTAACTTTATGCATATGCTTTATGTCTACTGTGTTGTTGTCGTTTAAAATCATATTCAATAAAAATCTATGCTTCATCTATGTATTTGATTTACACGGTTAATGGAAAAATGATCTTCCATGATAGAAATAGAAGCGTAGGCAATACAAACTGACTAGAAAAATAATCTTTAAGAATGAATAAATTGTGGTACAAAATGAGCAACATGCTGAAGATAACCCAAAAATGTACAACACGGAGGAGAATCTCGACAAGTTGGTCAAACTTTTATGATTAACTTATGTGAGAAAATTAAAAATCAACATTTTTAGCTTTTTTGATTAATTGTATTTATAACATTTGATAGACTAGCAATTATATTTTATCAAATAAATTTGTTATATTATAATTTTATTTTCATTTTTAGATCATTTTATAATTTGTACTACTAGTAAAATATACCAATATAGATCACTTATAAACAAGTTAATATAAGGAAAAAATTATAAAATATAAGAAATTCAGTATTCAGTCATCTATAATTATCAAATAGGCATAATACGTTCAGTGTTTAGATTCAGACAAAAGTGATATTAGATTCACCACTTAACAATTCAGTGACTTAATGAATTCAGACTTCAAATTTCAGATTTCAGTTTTATCAAACGGGACCTTAGTGCAGAACGATATTTAAGGAAAATAGGAAGTAAAAATAGATACTTTGGTTTTGGTTTTTTGTCCTTTGCTTCATAGAAGTTACAATCAAACTCGATATCCATCATTGCACCTGTCATTTTGCCGCATGCAAGACAACTAGGAACAAAAAACTTCTGGTCAAAGTCGATTATTGATGGAGTCCCTTTGATCCAAAAGTTTTTGATTTGTTGATGTGGAAAGTCAGCTGATTATAGTGTATGCTGAGTAAATAATCAACATAAGATGTCTGGTTAGAGGAGATGAAGAAAGCAATAGATTTTACCAAATCTTGTGAGGCAAGAATCTGTGAGATTGGTCTGATTTGAGCCTGGTCTGGAGCCCGTACCTCCTGGTTTGCTATTTCATAAGCTTTTGGCTAATTACCTTGCTGATAGATGCTTTGTTTCCATCACACCTATAATATTTGGAAAGTTTTTTTAAATTTGTCAATGGATGGAAAAATTGTTGGTAGTAGCAATAGGAAACAGAGCGTTTGTACTAGATTTTGAGTGTTGTTGGTTAGTGAAATTGTGGATCAAGAACAATTGAAGTAGTAGGCCGGGTAGCAATATCAATGCCTTATATTGTTTTTGGAGCGAAGAAGAAGAAGAGAGGATAGCATGTTATATGGGATGTATGGGTATATATAAGGGAGTTTAATTGTTGGTTTAAGTAAGAATAACAGGCTGACCATGGTATGTTGTGGTCTTTGGGCGCACAAGAAGAATTATTGGGTATGTATGGATGATATTCATGAGCTGGATGCCTTCAATGTATACGTATGGCTCCCATATAGTAAGCATTATTGGCCTGCATCTGTAATAGATATATAGAATGATGTGGTGGAAAGAAAGGAGCTTGACAGATGGTTTATTAGAACAAAAGAAGTAATAGATGTAAGTGCATTTATAAAGAGGAAAAGTGAAGAGCAGTTACTCAGGGTTAACAGTAACAAATTTTTGAATTCTGCGTGGTCTCTTTGGTGTTGTTATAACAGATTCTGGGAATCCTTGGATCAAAGCACAGAGCAAGCCTAGACAAATAAAATAATGTCATGCAAAAAATCTTTAAGGCAAGAAGAATTTAAAATACTTATGATAGATATAAGAAAATGTGAATAGGAGGTGTAAGCTTACTGAATCTGATAGTATCATTGTCCTTGTATCTATCAAGCTCCCAGAATGAAGTCAATGGGAATCGATTTTTGACACTCAACTCTTTTTCCTTTGGAGCTTGTTTGATGAAAGTTGTTTTAGTTATTGTCAATTGCCAGGGAATAGAACCAGCCTGATTCCTTTGATCAGTAATAGGTGAGATTGCAGCATTTCCAACACAGTAAGTGTGGTACAAGTGCAGCTTACTTGCTGTCTACATAATTGAGATCTCTTGTAAAAGCAATACCCTGAATTGACTGGTTCTGTAGGGAGAGAAAAAACAACTGTGAATATTGATGAAAGAACGTGGTTATAAGTCAAATAGTGAATGGGTAGCAGATGATGAGATAATGCAGTAATAATTAACTTTGTTTGGTTTGTTGGTTTATTGATGCATATTACATTGATAAAAGGTGTTGAAAATTTTGATTTAGAAATTAGATTTAATAAATGATATTATTTAAGTGGTATAATGAATATTATTAAAGTTACCTCTATATCTGCAAACATGTAGCGCTGGAATGTGCTTTGATCTTTTCCAGTGAAGATATTTGTCTTTTCAGTTAGAATAACTTTGATCATCCAGTCGACATATTTATCTGTCAAGCAGCCGAGAGCAGTACATCTATCATCCATATCTGCAATATAAAGGGAAGCAAATGATGTATAAGAAAACTTGTAAGTGCATGAAGCAGTTAAGATAAGGAGTGAGAATTATGAATCTATAAATTTAGTACTCAATCAATAGCTGCAGCTGCTAGAATTTCATGATAAACAACATTTTGAGTAGAATTGTCTGATGAAGAATCAGGAGTAGGTGGTCTGACAAGGACTTTTACAGTATTAGCACTTTTGGCTTTTGATAGTGCAACATACAATTGACTATGTGAAAACACAGGCTTCTTTAAAAATAATCCCATAAAATCAAGTGTTTGCCCTTGTGATTTGTTAATTGTCATACCAAAACATAATGAAATTGGAAATTGAGTGCGCTTAAAAGGTATTGGATATGACTCATCATTAGAGCTATGTAATGGAATGCGTGGGATGAAAACTTATCTCCCAGAATAAATTCCAACAGAAATTTGAGCATGAATGACATTTTTATTGAAATTCAAGCAAATCAAACGTGTTCCATTGCATAGTCCTTGTGCAGGATTGAGATTTCTTAGCAAGATAATTGGGCAATTTTGCTTCAAAAGTAGCTCGTGAGGAGGCAATCCAGCAGGTTGGATGCAATTTAAGAAATCACCATGGTCTGCCTGCTTACTTGGGTCAATTGTTTGATCAAAACTTGTGTACCTCATTTCTTGACCAGGGAATTTGTTGATCAAAATTTTATTGATTTCATTGACAATCTCATTTGTTATGCTCAAAATGCTTCTGTTGATGAGAGCAGTATTCCCAGGGATGAAATCAGACAGAGATGGATAAACAGTGTCTATGAGAGTCTTCAAACTTGTCTGATCATCAATAAAAGGAATGATGATAGATGTAGGTAGTTTTATTCTATCATCTGCAAAAGTAGCTTCTGTTCCATTTCCAACATCTAACAGGAACTATGAAAATGATGAATCTCGTTATGCTCTCATGTTTTTAGTCAGGTGGATCTTTTGAAGCTGCAGCCAGATATATGAATTAACAAGTGATGTAGAAATGTAATCTTCTTTTTGGCCTTTCCTTACTAATGACAAAGTTTGTCGAAAGTCGCCACCAAGAACGATAACCTTTCCACCAAAAATGTTATCAGAATTGAGCAAATCTTTGAGTAATGTATCAAGACATTCAAGTGCTATTCTTTTTGTTGTAGCTGCCTCATCCCATATTATGAGTTTTGCTGCCTAAATCAACTGAGAAATGCTGCTCTACTTAGACAGATTGCATGTTCTAGTGGTTTCATGATGCAAGGGGATTCTGAAGTGCGCGTGTGTGGTGCGTCCTCTTGGAAGTATTGATGCAGCGGCTCCTAATGTTGCAGTTGCTAATGCAATATGAACTCTAGATCTGATAGTTGAGAGGAGAGCTCTACAAAGGAAGGATTTTCTAATTCCACCAGGGCCATCAATGAAAAATGCATCTGGTGAAGCCGTGTTAACTCTGTGCATTATTGTATCAAATGCATGTTTCTGAGCAGTGTTTAACATAGATACTGTTGCTAGATCTTCTGTTGATATAGGTATTGCGTGTTCAGCCTCTATCTCTTTTGTGGCATTGATGTACTGATCAGTTGGGACAAAATCTGAAAACCCAAAATCTTTTATAGTTTTGCCCATTATTTGCAAATGGTGATCAATTGATTCAAGCGCTTTCTAACTTATTTGGTTTGCTAACAATGATGAATCTGTTGCTATATCTTCTGATAGGAATGCTTGGAATTTGTGCCAGAGCTGTTTTGGATCAGCTGGGGAAGAATGGATCAGAATTACTACAAATAATTGTCTTAAGCATGAGGGCATTGCATAAAGAGCAGCTTCTGATAAAGTTTCTTCAGCTGCATTGTCTGCTTGAAGTAGTCCTCTTAGTTGTGCTGCCTCTTTAAACGAAGATGCTAGATAGCCATTAACTGTTTTAAGATCATCAAAAGAAGTTGGCTTTCGAACATGCATGAGCAACATTCTTAGATAGTATCTCTCTCATTCGATTAGGTGTGCTGTTATCACACGACCGATTACCTGACAACATCTTCTGATATACCACATTCTATCATCTTCATCCCAGACAAAATGCTGTTGAAATTATTTGTATAAAAGTTTGAGATTTTGAGCTTTTTCATCTGTTCGATTCATTGTGAAGAATTCTGTCAACATTGTGCGAGAAAGTCGATCATCTGCTAATATATCTGCCAAAGACCAATCTTCATCAAAGCACATTGGCCGATAGTTATCGAGATGTAGATGGAGCAATATAACAGATGGGGTGATAAGACTAAGATCAAATGCACAAATTCACCACATTGCTTCAGGTGCGCATACCCATCTTGCAGACTGAAAATTTTTTATTTCATCAATAATGTGATCTACTTGTTCTACTATCAACTGGTACATTACTTTATCATGACCTTTGTATATATACTTATATATGTATTTTACAGCCTCGATAGCAGAACATATCTCTACATTGATATGGCAATCATACTTGGCAAGAAGATATGCATTGTATGGAACTATCCATCGGTTGTCAAGCTGATGTTCTCTGATATAGACTTTCCTGCCATCATCTCGTCTCCTATATATAGGGTATGAGTTTTTGTCATGCTTTGTATATTCTGAGAAATCTTTGGGATAATTGTTTCTGCATTTATGATTCTGTCGCATGCAAACATTAGCTGGGTTCATGGATCCACATGGGCCATAAAGCATGTGCTTTATAACCAGAGAATATAGATATGATGATTTTTCCTTATCTGGCAACTCTGTAGATACAATTCTATCATATGCTTCAAGAGAAGATAGCTTTGAACTTTGTTTTAGAATGATCAGAAAGTGAGCATGTGGGAGGCCTCTTTTCTGGAATTCGATAACATATGTGTATGCAGCAAGATGACCAAAAAGATGTTTTTTGAACAGATCTTCTTTTAGTTGTTCGATCTTTGCATGAAATACTCGTGCAATCAGGTCGGGTCGATTTTGAGTTTCATCTTCTGGGTGCAGGTGATCTTTGATTTCAGGCCAGGATGGATTACAGGTCATGGTAAGGAAGATATCTGGCTTGCCATAACACTGAACAAGGTTCATAGCGTCCATATACCTTCGGCGCATGTCTCTTGGCCCTCCTATGAAACTTGCTGGAAAAATTATGTGCTTTCCAATATCAGATGCATTTGTTTGACCCTTTGCTATGATATCAGGCAACCCCTGATAAGCTTCTGTCCTTAGTTTGTTTTGTCTTGTTCTGTGGAATTCAAGGTGCGATGTCTCTAGTTTTGTTGGGAAAGGGGTACCGGTGCAGGCAAAAATTATATCAGAGTTATCTCAGGACAATTCACTCTTTCCCCAAATACTAATTAAAATAGGAATAAATCAAAATCACCAAGCAACGATATCAACTGTAACAGTAAAATGCAGGAAAAATAAACGGCACAGGACACCATGATTTTTACGTGGAAAACCCAAATCAGGAAAAACCACGGGACCTAGTCCAGTCAAAATACTCCACTATCACAATAATAATGGGCATACACAGGTCTATTCGGAACATCCGAATGACAGAAACATCACCAACATCAACCAAAGAAATTTAGAATAATTTCGTCTTCCAAAAACTACAACTGTCAAGAAGTGGGTTTGGAAGGATGTTACCACACGAAGAGGAAATCCAAAATCGACACGGGTAGATGAGTAGAGCTTGATGAGAGGATCACGTAGGTAAAATTTCGTCTCAATCGGGATTCAAATTGCCATCCGATCAAGGCCAAGAAGTAGCAAAAAACTTTCTCTCTCCAAGTCTTTTTTCCAGCTTTTTCTTTCTTCATTTTTCCCAAGCAATTGGCGGCTGAAGCTTGCTGATTGTTTCTTTTTCTCTTGTGCGTGCGTCTGTTCCTTTTATAGGCTTACGAAGGCCAAAAGCATCTAATCCAATATAGACTAGGAAAATAAAACAATAAAGGTTTGGGTTTTGTTTGTTTGTTTGGCCCACCAAATGGGCTAGACGAAACAAGCCCAACAATCTCCCCCTCCAGCTCATTTGGAGGGCTCCACCAAACCTGCTTCCTGTCTGCAAAACAAGAGTTTCTCCCTGGGTAATGCCTTAGTCAACATATCAGCACCATTATCATTTGTGTGAACTTTCTCAAGTGTCAGCAATTTGGAATCCAGCACATCCCGAATCCAATGATACCTCACATCAATTTGCTTAGATCGAGAATGAAATGTAGAATTCTTACACAGATGAATGGCACTCTGACTGTCACAGTAAACACAATACTTCTCTTGCTTCATGCCCAATTCCTGAAAGAATTTCTACAACCAAAGAATCTCCTTGCATGCTTCAGTGGTTGCAATATATTCTGCCTCCGTACTGGATAGGGCGATACACTTTTGCAACTTACTTTGCCATGATACTGCTCCCCCTGCAAAAGTCATCAAGTACCCAGATGTGGACTTCCTATTGTCAAGATCACTTACCATATCTGCATCGGTGTACCCATCTAGCATGGTTTTGCCATTGCCGAAACACAAGCACAATTTGGAAGTTCCCTTGAGATACCTGAAAATCCATTTAACAGCATTCCAATGCTCTCTACCAGGATTAGAGAGACACCGGCTGACTACCCCAACAGCATGAGCTATATCTGGCCTGGTATACACCATAGCATACATTAAACTACCAACGGCCGAGGCATAAGGAACTTTCTTCATGTCTCCTTTGTCTTTCTCACTTGTAGGACACTGTTTGATACTCAGTCTGAAATGACCTGCAAGTGGAGTAGAGACTTCCTTAGCCTTACTCATATTAAACCTGTCAAGTACCTTTTCAACATACTTCTCTTGAGACAACCAAAGTTTTCCATTTTGCCTGTCTCGAGATATTTTCATCCCAAGAATCTGTCTAACCAGATCTAAATCCTTCATTGCAAAAGATTTGTTTAACTCCTTTTTCAACCTGTCAATTTTCATAGCATCACGGCCAACAATCAACATATCATCAACATATAGCAAGAGAATAATAAAATCACCATCTGAAAAGTTTTTCACATAAACACAGTGATCAGATGTAGTCTTGTGATACTCATGATCTATCATGAAAGAGTCAAACTTCTTGTACCATTGTCTTGGTGCCTGTTTCAATCCATACAAGCTTTTCCTGAGACGACATACAAGATTCTCTTTTCCATTTTCTTTGAACCCCTCCGGTTGCTCCATGTAAATTTCTTCTTCCAAATCACCATGTAGGAAGGCTGTTTTCACATCAAGTTGTTCAATCTCCAAATTCAAGCTAGCTACTATACCAAGAACAACCCGGATTGACGACATCTTTACCACAGGAGAGAAAATTTCTTCAAAATCTATACCTTTCTTCTGACTGAATCCTTTCACAACCAATCTTGCTTTGTACTTTGGTTGTGAGATATGCTCTTGAGTTTTCAATCTGTATACCCATTTGTTCTTCAATGCTTTCTTACCCTTAGGTAATTTTATCAAATCGTAGGTATGATTCTCATGCAATGATACCATTTCCTCTTGCATAGCTTGCAACCAATCTTCTTTCCTCTCATGTTCAAGAGCCTCACTGTAGGACTCCGTCTCTCCTCCATCTGTTAACAATACATACTCATTAGGATTGTACCTGCTAGAAGGTCTTATCTCTCTGGTAGATCTCCTAAGCTCAACTTGTGGTGGTGATGGTGGAGTTGGTGGCGTCTCTTGTTCAGGTTCATCAGTAACAGGATCTTCACCATCAACTTCCTCTCTCTGTTGTATCTCAACTCCCCCATGATCAGAATCAACTGGTGTTGGAACTGGAACTGAATAAACAGGAATGTCATCTGAGGATTTTGACTTGTCATTTTTATCAATGTCTTCAATGGTTTGCTATTCAAGGAAGACAACATCTCTGCTTCTGATCACCTTCTTCTCAACAGGATCATATAATCTGTAGCCAAAGTCTTCATGCCCATAACCCAAGAAAATGCACTGCTTTGATTTCATATCAAGTTTTGACCTCTCATCTTTGGGAATATGAACAAATGCCCGACAACCAAAAACTTTCAAGTGTTTGTAAGACACATCCTTCCCTGTCCATACTCTCTCTGGGATATCACCATCCAAAGGAACTGATGGGGAAAGATTGATCAAATCAACTGCGGTCCTCATTGCCTCACCTCAAAAGGATTTTGGCAGTTTAGCATTAGAGAGCATACATCTGACCCGTTCAGTTATCGATCTATTCATCCTCTCTGCTACTCCATTTTCTTGAGGAGTTTTTGGTATTGTCTTTTCTAGTCTGATCCCATGGGACTTACAGTAACTTTCAAATGGTCCCCTGTATTCACCACCATTGTCAGTACGTACACACTTCAACTGTTTGTCAGTTTCCCTTTCGACTTTGCTATGAAAATCTTTAAATACATCCAAAACCTGGTCTTTGGAATTCAAAGCAAAACACCAAACTTTTCTAGCAAAGTCATCAATAAAAGTTACAAAATAAACAGCACCACCAAGAGATCTATCTCTCATATAGTAAACATCAGTGTGCACCAACTCTAATGGATTTAAATTTCTAGATGGAGAAAAGTTCTGAAATGCACCTCTGTGTTGTTTTCCATAAATACAGTCAACATAAGATTTAAGTGCATTACCTCTTACTTCAGGTAGGAGTTGCTTGCGAACAAGAGTCTGAATCCCCTTTTCACTCATGTGTCCAAGTCGCTTATGCTAAAGGTCAATGGATGAATCACGAACTGCGTTCACTTCTCCCTTCCTCAACTTTGCTTGCATCAAGTAGAGGGTATTATGCTTCCTTCCTCTGACAACAATGAGATTTCCTTTGCTGAGTTTCCATTTGCCTCCACCTTGTGAACTATGATAGCCCTCATCATCAAGTTTTCCTGTGGAAACAAGATTAAGACGAATATCAGGAACATGTCGAGCATTTTTCAACACTAGTTGGCACCCGGTATCTGTGTCCAAGTATATGTCTCCCATGCCAATAACTTTGCACGAGACCTCATTTCCCATCCTAACACAGCCAAAGTCTCCTTCGGTGTAGGTTGAGAAGAAATGCCTGTGAGGGGTAACATGGTAGGATGCACCAGAGTCAACTACCCAATCACTGTCATGACAAGTAATATTGACATGACCATCATCACAGAACACAAACATATCATCATGGGCTGCCACAACCGCTGTAGTCTCCTCTTCATCTTTTTCCTTCATCTTGCCCTTTCCTTTTTTCTCGGCTTGGTCTCGTTTGTAAATTCTACATTCTCTCATATAATGCCCTTTCTTTTTACAATAGTAGCATGCATCATTTTTCCGTGACTCAGACTTGCCTCTGGATTTGTCATTCCTGTAGTGGGGTCCTCTACTCTTGCTTCTCCCCCTTCCTTCCTTCTTTTCTATCACCAAGGTTTGGGATTCACTGATAATTCCTTGTTCCTTCCTCCTGAGCTCTTCATTCATCACAACCTCTTTTGCAATGGCCATGGTCAACTCACCATTTGGACCTGAATTACTGACAAAGACTACCATTGTTTCCCAACTATCAGGCAATGAACTGAATAGTAGTAAAGCCTGCACCTCATCATCTAAATTCAAATTCAATGTAGTTGCTTGGTTTATTAAGCCCTGGAAATTACTCAAATGTTCAGTCATATCTGCACCATCCTTATATCTCATTCGAGTAATTTGCTTCAGGCAAGAGGCTTTATTTAAACCAGTTTTCCTTTCATACATGCTTTCTAATTTCTTCCACAGTATATCAGCTCTGGTGTCATTAGCAAAGTGTTGGAATATTGTCTGACCAATGTGACGACCCACCTCTCCCTAGGGTATCGATGTTAGCCTGCCCGTCTCACATGGGACTCACTCCTCAACCATCAAACAACTTACCAAACTAAAACTCTGAGTACAATGCAAATGGAATGATAGTTTACAATCCACAATATCAAATTACAAACTTTGGATCCATAAGTCTTCCAACCTTACATTCAAAATTTGAATTACAAAATCTTGCAACAATCACACTCCAAAGTTTTCAACCTGATCAACATAATAAACCCTACTTCTAGGGGTTGGCTTCTCCACTCTTCATTACACATTGGAAAACAAATTTAAAGGGTGAGCTAAAAAACCCGTGAGTTCCCAAAAACATGCAAAGCACATATCACATACGATTTTTCACTTCAAAATTCATACTCGAATATAAACAAAGAAGGAAAGCCAATAATCACACAAGAGTAGGATTAAGTTCATCACGTAGCCCAAGGTTGTCATACCAAGGGGATTAACTTCATCACGTAGCCCAAGGTTGTCATACCAAGGGGATTAACTTCATCACGTAGCCCAAGGTTGTCATACCAAGGGGATTAACTTCCTCAGGTAGCCCAAGGTTGTCATACCAAGGGGATTAAATTCATCCAAGGTTGTCATACCAAGGGATTAAATTCATCACGTAAGGTTGTCATACCAAGGGAGTTAAATTCTCAAGAACGGGGAATCTGGGACACGCGTCACATCACTTCATGCAATTCAAAACAGGAATCATGGCACAAGACAAGAGACTCAAGTATACTCATAATATCAGGAAAACACTTTTGCAAGTAGTACCATTCAAAGGGGAGTAAATGCGATAAGGTACACACTACTCCATTTGATGGATCAAAACCTATCTTTCACATTAATTCACATTTCAATTTAAATACACATTTCAAGTCAAGCAAGTCACGCACTTGAGAGTGTCTTTACTTAGAAATCATTTCAATAGTAAATTATTTCACTTAAAAACACTAATAAATCATTTAGCAAGCACGAGTAAATTATTCCCTTTGAAATCGCTAGTAAAGCCGTTCATTTGTAAATAGTTTGAAACATAGTCTGAAATACTCACAAAAGTAGGAAAACATTTCATTGGTAAAGAATAGTAGTAAAACATTTCCTTTGAAAACAAGTTAGAACTAGGTTGAAAACAAGTTAGAACACTCATACATGTGAGACATTGCAAAAACCCTTTCACAATTTCTTTTATTTACGATAAGGGTAAGTGTGATAAAATACACTACCCCATCAGAGAGTTCGAGAACTAGGTTTCACTTCAAAATCACTTCAGTAAACACCATTGCGATCATTTTCACATAATCATATAACAAGTATGGAAACTCACCAAAGTAATAAGGCTCAGCCTCTACATATGGTTCACAATCACCGCGTTGCACATTCCCTAAAATAATTTAAAACAGTCAATGAGATTCAATTCATTCATTTTCATTCACTAACACAGTTCACTTTCATTTTTTTGTTTCAAACGGCAATTTTTCCAAAACTTTCTCGAGGAAAAGCTTTCATTTCACATAACTCAATGCTCCAAATAGATTCCCTTGGAAAATCACTTTATCATTTCAAAAGAAAACATCTCACCGATATACCCATTGGCACTACAAGCACAATCTCTTTCACAAAACATTTAAGTGAGGTCTCATACCTCGAAATCACTTTTTACACGATACGTTCAACATTCACTTTTGGCTAAAACTTTCATATTAACATAAAATACTTCATATCAAGCCATTATATTCAAAAATCCCCAGAATTTGGCCAAAATATAGTGAACCCTTCAAATTCAGTCAAATAGCACTTTTCACTCAAATTTCATAAAAACTACACTTTTTACCCTTTTAAAATCCAAACACTCACTCACACACACATACACTCACAATTTGACAATATACATATTTTTCTCAAAAAGTAAAACCCTTCGAGAACATTCACGACATTCCAAAAATCAAACATTGAAATCACCAGGCATGGGTTTGGCCATAACATACATTTTCCTTCAACTTTTCAACAATTGAAAACCCTAATTTCTAACCATATCAAGGTAAGTTCACAAATAACAATCAAATTCCCAATCAGGTCCTCAAGTCCGCTACCTAGAGGCCACCTCAAGTCCGCTACCTAGGTTGGGATTTCAAGAGCCCAACTTCATCTTTTCAGATGAGATCATTTTTATCAATATAAACCACAGATCTACACTAATCAACACTAATAAAGCTAGATCTACTAGATTCGAGATTTATATCTCCGGATCTATCAAGATCTGACAAGATCCAATGAAATCCCTCGAGCTTTCCTTCAAGGAAGTAGCCTCCAAGCTTGATGACTTCCAAAAACCCTCGATCCTAGCCAAGATCTTCAAGATTTGTCGAAGATATCCGCCACCAAGTTCAACCTCAAGCCCAAGATGATCACCCAAGCTTTTCTTTCCTTCCTTTTTCCTCTCAAAGGTTCGGATCTCTCTCTCTCTCCTCTCTCCTTGGTTCGGCTGGAATGGGAAGGAAGAAACCAAGCCCACAATCCATCAATCAAGTTCATAGGTTCAAGATGCAAGTTAAAAGAAAGAATGGAAGTTCAAGGTGCAAGCTTTTACCTCTTTCTTTCTTCTCCAAACCGGTCCAATCTCCTCTCTCTCTTCCTCTCGGCTGCAAGGGTGGTGAGGATGGTGGTGGTTGATGGTGTTTGAAGCTTCAAGAAGAATGGATGAAGATCTATGGAGAAAACTTGCTCAATCTCTCTCTTTTCTCCCTTCTCTCTCTCGGCAGTCTCTCTCTCTAACTCCCCAAATTTGCAGCTGAAAATGAAGTATAAGGGTGCAAGAAGTTAAGGCTTTTATTACCCAAAAAGTGCATTTCCTTATTTTAAGGGAAAAAGTGCTTTTTGGCACTTTATGTCAGCGACAGTCTAACTTACTTGGTTTCATTCATCCGACCTTGTCTCGTCATAATAATATTTCCAAAATATCACTACATATGCTCGATTTCAAGTCCAAGTCACTATTCACGCATTGAGACAATTTTTACAGCTAAATTTTGGCCAAAACCTCACACCGGCAAATTTTCGTATAAAATTCTCTAAATTGAGAAATAATCACTTTAAACATATATTCACTCATATTTTAATTAATAAACACTTTATAAATAATATTATGCATTTTAAAAATAATTCTGAATTTTAAGGCCCTCACAACCAATCTATTTTCTAATATTACCAACAGTTTTCCTGTGCATAACAGCCCATTTTTCATCACTCATATCACTTGGTTTAGCCATATCTCCTAAAACAGGATCAAACAAATCTCTACAGTATAAATAGTCTTCCATTGGATTTCCAAATTGAATAATTAGTTGCATTTAATTTTATCATGCAACCACTATCCGAATCCTCCATTTTAATTAGTACAACGAAGCATTTTGACCGATACCACTGTTGGGAAAGGGTACGGTGCGGGCAAAATTATATCGAGTTATCTCGGGACAATTCACTCTTTCCCAAATACTAATTAAAATAGGAATAAATCAAAATCACCAAGCAACGATATCAAGCGTAATGATAAAATGCGGAAAAATAAACGGCACAGGACACCAGGATTTTTACGCGGAAAACCCAAATCAGGAAAAACCACGGGACCTAGTCGGTCAAAATACTCCACTATCACAATAATAATGGCATACAGGTCTATTGGAACATCCGAAAACATCACCAACATCAACCAAAGAAATTTAGAATAATTTCGTCTTCCAAAACTATTTGTCAAGTGGGTTTGGAAGGATGTTATGAAGAGGAAATCCAAAATCGACACGGGTAGATGAGTAGAGCTTGATGAGAGGATCACGTAGGTAAAATTTCGTCTCAATCGGGATTCAAATCACCATCCGATCAAGGCCAAGAAGTAGCAAAAAACTTTCTCTCTCCAAGTCTTTTTTCCAGCTTTTCCTTTCTTCGTTTTTCCCAAGCAATTGGCGGCTGAAGCTTGCTGATTGTTTCTTTTTCTCTTGTGCGTGCGTCTATTCCTTTTATAGGCTTACGAAGGCCAAAAACATCTAATCCAATATAGACTAGGAAAACAAAACAATAAAGGTTTGGGTTTTGTTTGTTTGTTTGGCCCACCAAATGGGCTGGACCAAACAAGCCCAACAAGTTTGACATAGCCATCTACTGAATATTGTTGCAGGAGACGGCCAATATGCAATAAATTTGATTGATCTCCATTTCGGATTTGAAATTTGTAAGCATAATATTCCCTACATGACACAGTTGGCCTTTTCCTTTTTTTTTAGCAGCTGTTAATAAAGGAAGAGCATATGAATGAATTATATAATATTACATGGAATAGATAGTTAAAAACATAGATAAGGAAAGGTGTACAATAAAATATGCCTGTCTGTTCTGCATTTAAAACCTAATCTATGTCAGAACATTGGACAACAGGAAGCAGATTTTCTTGATGACAGGTTTGATCAGGATCTACAAGAATCTCAGCTTTTGTCTTTCGAAGAATTCCTGGATGCCATCCAGTCTCTCCTCGTGCAAATATAAGTGGATATTGTAATGTGTCATAACAACCATAATGCTGCTTAAGTATCTTCTTGCCCCCTGCTTTTGTGCAGGTGTCTCCATTGGCATTATCATTTTCTGACCAAATTGCAGCAATCTGAGAAACTGATGGGAGGTTATAGACACGCTGATCTAATCTGGAATTAGATTTGAGAGAAATTTTATATTTGTCCAAATCTTCGATTTGTGCTAAGTTTCGGATAAAAATGCTGTAGGGATTATCATCCAAAATAGATTTAAGTTGCTGAACAATTGATTCCCTAAATTTGCTTGACAGAGCCATTCTATTCTGCAATTCATGTTCTACATCATAAAAATAAAGCTGCAGATTTGATGCCTTTTCACCATCAGAAAGCTTTAATGGATTGAGAAAATGATAGATCTGTCCTTCAATACGAAATGTATAGATGCCATGATTTCTCTTGCTGAGGTCTCTGTCATAGTAAACTCCTAAGGATGTAAAGGCAAACATATTGTTGTAGCTTCTGATACATTACCTGAATTCCTTTGATTTAGCAGTGTTTGCTTTGTAAAGCTGGAACAATCTATCAGGCATTTTTGTTTCTACTAACCGCACTTCCCCTAATGCACAGCAAAACCTTGGTGGTTCCATATAAAAACGCATAGCGTGGCAGTATTGACAGTCTGGAACAGGAGGTAAGATGCTTGGTTCTGATGGTACTTGCTCAAGTAACGGTATATGTGTTCATCGACGAGAGCGAGCTAAAAGGAATCCATGTTATGATCAGTAGAATATAATATAAAAATTAACAAAAAATGTAGGATAGAAGAGAAGATTAAGTGTCTTGAAACGGTATAGCAAGTGTGTTAGTACCAATTTGATTCTGTATAGATGGACATGAATGAGATGGCTAGCCAGTATGTGTTGGCTGTGCTGAAAATAAGGCATTGGAAATTAGCTTAGAGTGTCGATGATGGAATAGAATACAGTTCTATATATATTATAATCACTGAGCATTGAATGATTAGCAAGCTTAATGCAGTAAGTAGAAAATATACCAGTGGAAAAAGGAGACGACATTGTTTGAAAATAAGCATCAACTGATGGTGGAGCAAAAAGGCTTTGCAAGACCGGGTCATCTCTTGCTGGAAGACAGTCTATATCCATGAAACAATGATAATTTTGTTATTAATTAATTCAATAATAAATGTGTGTAAATTGATAGATGAAAGAATGTAAGGGAGAATGAGTACATGGATCAATGTGAGGAATAGCTGATGAAGATAAGCTATCTGCTATGCTAGAAATTGGCATGATAGCCAAAGGGAAACAGGAAGAAGCGGCTGGAACATAACATGAGTCCAACAGAAGAGGTTGAACAGCCAAGTCAACCACACAATCTCGAGGAGCTGATGCATCAGCATATATTGGTACGTCAACTAAAGGATGCTCATGAGAACAAGGGACAAAAACAGTGGGAGCAGATTGAGTGTGATTATTCTGAGGGCGATCAACTGGACCAGAGTGCTGATTACGGCTGGCTATCTTCGCAGCATATCTTTCTCGCCGGCGCCTATTTCTTTCTATACGATGTTCATCTTCGGACGAAAACTAACGTTTCGGAGGCATACTAAATAAAACTAACGAAAACTTACGTTTCGGAGGCATACTAAATAAAACTAAGGCACAAGCGAGAGCATGTTGCAGGATAAATGATGGCTATTATTCCATGGGATGAGGTATAAGGCAAATAGGTAGAAATGATAATTATAGTATTATAAAAGCACGAACGATCAGAAAGAAAGAAAGTAATACAAGAGCATTTGATTAAAAATAAAATGAGCTAATTATATAAAATAGCAGGCATAGCAGAAAATGATACTAACCAGCTTTTATATGATATACAGGGGATGCCAAGTAGTAAAATGAGAATCCACGGGGATAGAAACCTGAAATGAAAATATAGCAGCAAGGATGTTAGAAGATAATGGAGTGATACTCGAAGGTATGAAACCAAACAGCCAACGATAGAATTGCAGAATCAAAAGCAATAAGCAAAATTGTTGAAGCATAAAAATGTAGAAGGCAATAATTGTTTTTTTTTTGTTTGATAAGAGAAACAGTAAGGAGAAAGGCTAAAAGAAGAATAGAAACAGATAAACAAAAAGGTATCAGTTGGGATCAGAAAAAGGATGAACTAAAAGGTAACAACCGTCTTTACATTTGATAGTGAAAAGATCCATGCAAGTAAAAGGTTGTCTGACCAACTAAGAAGTAAGGGATGAGAAAAATAGCAGCTGGTCGATGCACAAGGCACTGAACTGTTGAAAAATATAAGACAGAGGCTAAAAGATGGTATATATAAAGTAGGATAAAAGAACCAAGCATAGTACGACATAAAAAGGCTTTCAAAGAGACATAAATACACTACCATAAATGGCAGAAGTAATGGTCAATCATCATAATGCATGCATGTCCTGATCAGCTAATACAAAGAGAAAGGAATGAAACATAAAGGAGATATTAACATGGCCGAGCTGTAAAGTGTAGGCATATACAAATTCTGCAAGTAAAAATACAGTAACCGTCAAATAGAAGAAGGAAATACTGGAAATGAAAGAAGATAAAAAATAACTCACCAGCTGAAAGACGGAGCAGAATTGGAGAAACAATGAAGCAAGCTGAGGACAACCAGAATAAAGAAGCAGAAGCCAAGCTAAAAGAAACAATGCAGCAATGAATAGGAACAGTAATAATAATAGGTAATAAAGGTAGCAGACAATCACACCAGAAATCGAACGGTGGGGGAGATAGGAAAAATACCACTAACTATAATGAGTGGCTAGAAGTTACTGCAAGTACTAAATAAGCACATGTGTGCATTGAATGCTGATTAGATAGTGAAAAGGACATGTAAGAAATGTCGAGAATAAAGTACCTTTACAATTATATACTTATATAAATGAATCGAGGAAAGTCGAGTTTTGGTTTAATTAAGTTCGCCTCAATTCATTTTTCATTGGATTCAGATTTGAAAGCAAGCTAAATTAGTTGTAAAAAATAAAAGTAAAATTGGAAGTTGAATTTTTATTTGAGCTTAATAAAGCTGAAAGTCGACATTACTCGACTATTGAGGAAGGGAAATTTAGAATAATTTTTTTAAAAATAAATAGGAAAATTATTTTTGTTAGTGAGTAAAAAAATATTAGGAATATATATCTAATTTTAATAATAAAATTTAAAAATAATATACACCTAAGCCTATTGCAGGCAACATATGAATTAGCGAGTGTGGAAAAATGGCAGCTCGAGCTATAGTTGGGCAAAGTAAAAGTCAATTTACTGTTTCAAAAAGAAAAAAGAATAATTATTTTTCTTAATAATTAATAAAAATATTAAGGATATATATGTGATTTGGCTATTAAAAGAAAAAATAGAATACATATTTGAGGCTATTTCATTCGATTCATCAAGTATTGAGCACGAAAGAAGATGAGTGAACCTTGGCTCAAATATGTGACGCAATTAATTCAACAAAAATAAATATAAAGAATATTTATTTTTTAAATAAGTAATAAAAACATCAGGCACTCTTTTATATACAAAAAGAAAATAAGTATATGAATGCATTTGATTTTACAAAAAGGTGCTTAATTAAGTCACACTCGACTAATTTTTTATCGATCCAAAATTGAAAGTGAAGCTAAATGAGTTCTAAAAAGCGAAACTGAAATTTGAGGTTGAATCTTGATTCGAGCTTAATCAACCAAGAACTTGAGAGTCCTGAAGTTATGGGGATGAGAAATCTATTATATTTTTTTAAAAATAAATAGAATAATCATTTTTGTGAATAAGTAATAAAAATATTTGGAATACATATGTAATTCTACTGCTAAAATTAAAAAATAATATGCGTGAGAGCTTACGATAGTTAGTTCATGAATTATAGCGTGTGAGAAAAGGCAACTCGAGGCACAGCTAAGGCAACTAAAAGTCGAATTATTTTTTAGAAAACCAAAACGAATAGGAATACATATGTAATTCTACTGTTTAAATTTAAAAATAATATGCGTGAGAGCTTACGATAGTTAGATCATGAATTATCGCATGTGAGAAAAGGCAACTCGAGGCACAGCTAAGGCAACTAAAAGCTGAATTATTTTTTAAAAAACCAAAAAGAATAATTATGTTTCTTAGTAGGAAATAAAACTATTAAATATATATATATATATATATATGTAATTCGGGCAGTAAAACAAATACAATATGTGTCTGACCTTTTTTGAACTAACTCAAGAAGCATCGAGCATGGAAGAAAATGACTAAAGTCGGATTGAAATACGTGTTTCAATTGATTTAACAAAAACAAATATCTAAAAATTAATTTTTTAAATAACTAATAAAAATATTAGGTACTCTTATGAAAACAAAGGGAAAATAAGTATATGCATGCATTTGAAAAAAAGCACATATGTGTATATGTCAGTCTGTGTATGTGTGTGTCCTGACACACAGACAGACAGGACACACAGACGGACACATAAATAATAATAATAATAATAATAATAATAATAATCTAATAAGATAGAAATATACTCACGGCTATGTATTGCCCAACGAATCATTTTGCTTGTTTGATCAATCATAGTGGTAGGCAATCAAAAGGGGGAAGAACAAATTTGTCACTTTTATTGATACATAGCAATTGATTAATTAAGAGCAACATAAATTATACTTTCAATAGTTTTAATAGTGCATGCATTTTAATAAATTGGCAATGAAAATGGATTAAAGTACTAAAATTGCTCGGTCGAAGAAACAATTAAACAATAAAAAATAAGCTAGGTAAACATGCTAATATTCTGTAAAGCAGCCATTAATTTACAAATGGACTTGATGGATCGTATACAAAGCGTTTTTTATTTTTAATAAAAGTATTCAGCACAAGGATCATGCTATTGGTTCATCCCAGCAATTTCAGCAACTAAATGTTTATTCTGTTGCTTGATCCCAACAATTTCAGCAATCAGGAGACAACGGGCAGTGGAGGCAGGGCCCGGGCACAGAAGAAGAAAGGACAAAATGGAGCAGGAAATTACAAATAAACCAGCACAAAGGGTATTATGGGAAGACGAAGGCAAATCCAACCTTACAGCAAGGCGCATCCGACGAGAGGATGGGCAATGGAACACGCGAAAAGATAGAAACAGGCAAAATCAGCAACGAAATTGCACCTATACCAGCACAAAGGGCATTATGGGAACAAGAAGGCAAAATCAACCCAAGAGCAACGCACATGGGACGGCAGCATGGGCAATGGAACAGGCGAAAAGACAGAAATAGGCAAAATCAGGCGCGAAATTACACCCATACCGGCACAAT
This sequence comes from Gardenia jasminoides, assembly GCA_013103745.1. Lineage (NCBI taxonomy): Eukaryota > Viridiplantae > Streptophyta > Magnoliopsida > Gentianales > Rubiaceae > Gardenia > Gardenia jasminoides. The sequence goes on along the minus strand of CM023099.1, from coordinate 4,629,853 downwards.
CGACTGTAGCTCAGCCCTCGACGCTTTATGTAGTTTAAGATAAGATAAGATAAGATAAGATAAGATAAGATAAGATAAAGCCACCAAAAAACATACTAGCAATAATTTCATTCAACATCAAGTAAATAGTACAAGAACGGTCGTGTTACTATCATTATTTAAGACCAAACAGTAAACATGTACTGTAAAGCCTGTCAAAGAAAACAAAAATGATGATTCACAAGACAAGTAGTGATAGCGCTAAAACTTAAAAAAAAAAAAAAACCACTGACCAAAAAATTTATATATATGTGTGTGTGTGTGTAAAATAAAAATTTAAAATACACGTGTTTACTTGTCTATTATTATAAAAATAAAAAATTTAAAAACATAAAACCCCAACCAAAAGAACTAAAATTCTCCAATTGAACAATAGACACTCCAAAAAATAAATAAATAAGTAAACCATCATATAATAAAGAACACCCAGTCATGCAAACGTTTAGCCCACATAATATTATCAGACCAAACCCACAAGTCCAACTAAACAACTACGAACCACAACCATTGGCCCAACTAATAAATCCAAAACCCATAATTCACACAAAAATAGAAAACGCTAATATTTATGCCAAGACATAAATTCCATGAAAATAAATACATCAACAACAAAAAATCTACATGCATTTACAAAAAATATAGAAACTATACCTTCCACTACAAAGTATTTTCTGGCCTGAAGAAGTTTAGCTAATTAAAAGTATTCCTTTTGGTGATATCCATATATAATCAGGATCGTTTTATTTGGCATCATTTCAAAAATGGAGTTTTCATAGTTAGGAGTGCTAATCATCTCATTCGTCAACAAAATTCTAGCTGGCAAAATTTCTAGCGGTGGTTCTTGCTCTTTATTTTGGAAAAAACTTTGCCTAATAAAATCAAGGTTTTCCTCTGGCGAACTTACAAAAACATCTTGCCAATCTCTACCCGACTCCTTAGTAAAGGGGTTAAGATAACTCCTTATTACTCTTCATGCTTGGCCAGTGTTTTCAGAATCGGACCGGATCGGCCGGTTCGATCGGTTGAACCGCGAACCGGCCATGCCATCGGTCTGGTTCTCTATAATAGTCGGAAATGGTCAAAAACCGTCAAGAACCGGTCGAACCGTGCAAACCGTTCGAACCGGTGCGAATCGGCGATTTTTTGACTTTTTTCATTTTTTGGTGGTAGTGAGATTTGATCTCGGGACCTCATATATAAGACACAAGTGTCTTAATCACCACACCAACAAGTATTTTTGAAGTTAGATGAGTACAAAAATTTATAAAACTAATGAAAAGTAAAATAAAAAATGAAACTTCCATTTACCTATTTATGCCTCTCTCTATTTCTACGTTCAGAGGCTTCAATCTTGTATCATTTCCAATTTCACCTCCATCATTCCTTTTTTAATCATTAGTTTTTAATGTTACTAAATTTCACATTCAGAGGATTCAATCTTGCATTGTTTCCAATTTTACTTCCATCATTCCTCTTTTAATCACTAATTTTTAGAGTTACTAAATTCCACCATCAAAGAATTCAATCTTGCATCCTTCCAATTTCACCTCAATCATTCCTCTTTTAATCACTAATTTTTAGGGTTTCTACAATAAATTTCCTGCACAAGCTCTACTCTTCCCTCTTCTCCTCTCCACCTCCTCCACCCTCCTTTCTCTCTTACCCTTCATTAAATCTCCATGTATTTAATTTAATCTATTGAAGTTTTCTTCCACAACTTTAACATAATCTATACAAGTTTTCTTCCCATTATTTATTTTCTGTATGTGGAGTTTTTGTATTTAATTTGAAACTTCGAATTCTTTTCATTTATTGATGTTGGTTTTCTTTTTTTTTGTTTTCCCAATTTTCGGTTAAAGATGTATCTAATATTTCAAATTTTTTCAGGTTTTTTTTTTTTGTATGGTTGAAAGAAATTACATTTATCAATTTTCAAAAAATTTATGTTCAATTTCATGTTATTAAGAAAATTTTATAAGACACTTCAAGATAAAGTACTCTTGGATTGATGTATTCAAAGTTATTGGGTTTAAACTTTTTTCCCCTCAAAATATTTGGAAAATATCATTAATGGTGAACAAAAGATGGGATTTGAGATCATTTTATACCCACGTGTGTCAATGAAATGTAGTAAAGTGTTACAAATAACTACAAATAGCTGATTGTTGAAGTGCTACGGCTCTAGACTTGAGAAGGAGGAGAAGCAAAAAAAAAAAAAAAAAAGAAAACCGGTGAACCGGCCGGTCAGACCGGTTGAACCGCGAACCGCCACCTCTACCGGTTCACTGGCCGGTCCGAGTTTTAAAACATTGTGCTTGGCTGATGAGAATAGCTTGGATCACATCTTGCTTCATTGCCCTTTGGCGGTGCAGGTTTGGGCGCCAAGTTTTCTTTACAGTAGGCTACATCTAGATAGGCCCAAGTTTTTTCATCCTAGATTCCCTCCCTTTTTTCCGTTTTGGTTTTTTTTTTTCCTACGTCAGATATGGAACTTACTGCAGCTATTTTGTGGTGTTTATGGAGTAACAGGACTGCGAAAATATTTGAAGGGACTTCTAGAGATCCACTTCACTAGTCTTTTTTGCAACTAGCTTTTTGAAGGATTACCAAGAAGCCATTCAAAATTTGCAACATGGTTCTCATGTAGCTACTTCAACTCCTACATCCTGGATGAAACTGCAGCAAGGTTTTTTAAATGTAAACTTTGATGGAGGAGCTTTTCAAGATGAAGGCTGCTGTGGTATTGGAGTAGTTATTAGAGATAATTCTGGTAATTTCATAGCTGGACTGACTAGATAAGTTGATGGTGATTGATCAGTAAAGGCTACGGAAGTTTTAGCTGCTTAAACTGCACTCGAAGTTGTACTTCAGCTTCAAACTACGCATGTTGTCCTTGAGGATGATTCTCAAGCAATCATTAAGAGCATTATCTCATTAGAGGATGATCAATTTGAGGTTGGTCTATTTTAGATGATATTTCTAATACTTTAGTTCATTTTGTCACTTGAGAAGCCAATTTGATCCCAAGAACATTTAACAATGTTGCGCATCTATTGGCTTGTCATGCAAAACATATAAACAGTGTTTCTAGATACGATTCTACTTCCCCAGACTTTGTTACTTCTACTTGTAATGTGGACTTAGTTGATAATAAAATTTATGATTCTTAATCAAAAAGAAGAAGAAGAAGAAGAAACCACACCTTCCAATGGGGGCACCCCAACAACTTAAAGAAAATTTCCAATAATTACTATTCAAACCCACCAATGTTGCTCCCTTTCTTTTTCCCTCCGATAGAAACCTCCGATAGAATTGGTGTGCAATGCAAAAATTACAAAGAAATAAATGAGCCCCGCAAAATTTTCCAATCCGAGACCTGCAATGCGTTTGTTTTCTCCCCATTTGTTTAGCTTTTTGTTGTTCAATCGGATCAAAAAAAAAATTCAAATATTTAATAGACAATATCAGTATAATAATGCACAAGTGTCGAGAGTTGAGATACGAATTCTTGCTTTTTTAAAGATGATTCAATTCATATGGAAGAATCAACTCTAGTATAGTAAGATTTCTAGCTTGTCATCTCCAAAATACAACAGAATAACTGTGTTTGCTGTCACTCTCATTATTTTGTATAACTAAGAGAGTATAAACACTTTTTTTTCTTACCTAACTATGAGATAGAAAAATAATAGAAGCATAGATAGTTTTTCACTTATGGATTGAAACTCACAAAACATAAGTTGTAATAGTATATACTTTCTATCTAAACTATGTATATTTATTGGTGATGAAAACAAGACAAAATCATAAGTAATAGTGGTAGTATTTTCTATCTCTAGCAACACTCTTATGTATAGATGAACAGTTAGTCAATTCATAAGTTACAATATAATGGTAATAATAAGAGAGTTAATGGCTAATGAAATTAGTATTACAGGTTACAATTCTTTTTATAATTGAAAACCTTTAAAATTTATCAATAACGCTGAATTCATGAATATTAGTCAAATATCAATAACTCTTAAAAAACCATTATCATATTCTCTCCTTGTAATTTATGTATTTTACATAAAAATTGAATATTTTCTTAAAATACTCCAATGGCTTTTTCCATTGTTATCCAGGTCTCCCATGGCCATCTTAAAGAATTTTGTGTCCGATAGCTTACCCTTTGTATCCATCGACATATGTCTTTTACAGCATGAACTGGTAGTGTAACCAAGTATCAAACAGCAAGCCCTTTAAAATATTCCATAGAGTCCCCTTTTATTTTGAAACTCAGAAATGATTTCATTTATGAAAGATCAGCAACAGCAGCATCCATAACTTTCCTGGGGAAGTTTACAAACCAGACTACACTTCCGTCAATAGACAGATAGTTTAGACAAGATGTGGGCTGGAACATTATTCGTCCTCCTCACATGACTAATTTTGATAGATTCAAAATCAGCTATAGCATGGATCTGATTCCATGCATTAAGCTTCCTATAATCGACAGATCAGGTTCATCACTATTAATTCTCTGAGCAATGTTAAGAGCATCACCTTCCAATAAAAAATGTGTGATCCCAAAATCCTTTGCAAACTCTAAGGCAATGAGAAAGGCTAAGCATTCTGCATGTTCTGCACTGAAAGCTCCAGAGACTCTCTCAGCCATTGCTGCTTCCACTTGTCCCAAATGATTCCTCATCACTAAGCCAATTCCCGCACCATCATTCAGAAAAGCCCCATCAACATTCATTTTCAAGAAATTTTCTGCCGCAGCTGACCAGTTGCTGTGAGCATGATGAAATCCTGATTTGTCATTATTATGGAACTTCAAGTATTCCTGAAGAAAACCTATTGCATATTCACCAATTTGTGCAGCATTTCTATCCTTTCTGACAGGTGTCGAGCTTGTATAATAATAATTAATAAACCTAACTGCTAATGAAAATACCCAAAACCTAATTCCAGGTACTGGAGCAGGGACTTCGGATGTGCAATGGGTTATTTGCTTCACCCTAATTCCAAGGAGTATGCTTGATCCGATATACCAGAATAAGTTAACTTGTGTATAGTGGCAAATAGGGTCGTCTCCACAGGGATTGGGGAAAATTAGCTCCTTTTTCAGTAACAGGAAATGGGGGATTTTAGGAATTAAATGCTAACAAAGAGAAACTAAATAATCAACTATGAAAAATAATTGAAAGAGATAACCAATGGGAAAAACTTTAGCCAAGGATACACTTTAAAAATGGTTCAAATAACTGATCATTGATACAAATATAATTCCAACATTCATCGACAAACAGGTTTTTAATTGTCGATATGATCTGACAATTAGCTTTTCCTTATTGTATCGATAGCCAAGGTACGACAATTGACTATTTCCCTAATCCAGAAATAACCCTAGGTACGACCATAAGATTTAATTTCCTAATTGTATTAAAAATTAGAAAAACCTTGTTCTAATTAACAGACACACTACGAGGGTCCATTTAAATTAGAGTGCATATTTTCCTGAGTACACAAACCCAATTATATCAGTTGCCACCGGGATTAGAATAGCCAAACAATTACGGATTCAACTACTCTAATTAGCAAATAGATCACATGAACAATTAAATACTGCGTACTTACTTAATCACACACGGTCACCATAATCAATAAAGGTAGAAAACATACAAATATCAATGAATAGAGGGAACGGTTAAAATAAATTAGATCTCACAGAAATAGATGAACCAAATCTTCAGTCGTTCCTTGACTAGAAAGATGAAATTAGACACGCATCACGTAAGAAATTCCACAAGAGATTTCAATGAGAATTGACAAAGCCATCCATGAATTCTCCAAGTAAAAATTAGCAAAAGAGAAGAAAATACAAGCTATCGCTAGCTTCTTTTGCCAAAGTAACAAAATAGCGAAGGAAAAGAAAAATGGAAAACAATGCTATCGTTTCCTTCTGTCTTCTCTAGTGACCCCGTGAATGACTAATACTAATACTTCCCATTTTCCGCGGACAACCTACCAATCACATGGAATCCCAGTCGAGACCAACTAGGAAATTCCCTTTAATCCACGCCTGCCACGGAAAAACCATATAAGTACTAAACCTAATAGGAAAATTCTAAAAGAAGTCAAACTCCTACTTTCCTAATAACAAGTATTAAAGTAGTTTCCTAATAAATTACAACTACTAAATAGGAAAAGGGAATAATTAATTCCAACACTTCTTCAGATTTGGAATCCTCAATCTTTTGAAAATTGCCCACGTGCCCTTGAAATCCCCGCAACCCGATCTTGGACATCTAACTTAGGCACGCCCACGCCTACTATCAGGAATCTTCTAGAATTATAACTTTTCAGCACAATTTCACCAATTTCTGCATTTAATCACCAATTATACAAAATTAGGAGAATCCACCAAAGAATGCAATTTTTAGTCTAAATAATTAGGAAATATTAACACAATAAATAACTAAAATTGCACCCTATCAAACTCCCCCCGTAAAGGCCTCAAAATTTAAAAAATTAGATATTATTATTATTTTTCCCTTTAATAATTCGTTTGATTATTCTTTTATTTATTTTATATTATTAATGAGATAATTTTGTTTTCGAAAAAAAAGTAATTTAATTTAATAATAAATTTCAAAATTTCAAAATTCTTGTTTATTTATTTATCTCTTTATTTCATTATCTCATGAAATTCGATTTTTTCCTCATTTACAACTTCTCATTTAATTTTAGCCCTATTTATCTGTTAATATCGTCTCGTAGCATTTATTAGCGGTAAAATGTTAAAAGCACGTTTTTCGAGGTAACTTCGGACTGTGAGTAGATTAGTGAAGATAAGTACGGATGATCACTGGTAGGTTAGAAGTGTAATTAAATGACTGGAATTGGGTTATTGAAGCTGATTAATTAGGGTTTTGAAAATTTTAGTTAAGATTTGGATTAACCTCTTTAAGTATAGAATTTTATCTAACCGTTAATTCTTTCCACTAAATTCCTACCAATCACTTAAAAATTACATTTCATCCCCTCTCCTAACCGAGATTTATCTCTTAATCTCAAGCCAAATGAGGTGATTAATTTTCCCTCCAAATAGCTAATTAATACCACTATGCAAGCTTTGACTTTGGGGCATAAGATAAGACTCATGTCTTGTCTTCCTTTTTCCATTAACTCCTCAAGAAAATTGACCAAAAAAATTGCTTCATCTCTTCTCCCTCACTCACCCGAACTCCCTGATCCCTTCTCCCTCAAATTTTCAGCCATTTTCTACCATCAAAATTCTCTACAAAATCACCCACAACCATCATCAATCCTTGCTTGAGCTTGCACTTGGTGAAGAGCTTGGAGGGGAGGCACTTGGAAGCCTTAGCTTAGCATCATTCTTGGGGTTTAGTCATCCTCTAAGAAGAGGTAAAATCTCAAGGACTTCATCCTTGTACATTTTTGAAAGTTTCAAGCATGTTTGGGTTGTTGAGAGGTTGATGAAACCTTGATTTATGTTGTAGATGAATGTGTAATGCTAAACTTCATTAAGTTGTTTTGTTGGTTTAAGTTGTGGGTGGGCTCTTGGATTCCCACTAAATATGTGTATTTGTTTGCTAGATGGTTAAATGGTGTTACATAAGTGCATTATGTTCAATGTTGGTTGTTAAAAGTTGGAAGAAAACCTTAAGGGAAAAACCGGCTAGAGGAAGAAGAGAATTGGGGGTGAATTTTCTGATTTTTGGGTCAAATTTTGTGGCTGTATTTTTTGGCTAGTTTAAGGGCTAAATTTGATGTTTAGATGTTGAATGTTGAGCTGTTATTTTTCCCCACAAAAAACCCTTCAAGAGTTGATGCAATTAGGGTTACTAATTTGGAAGTAAAATCTGGAAAATGAAGCATTATGCTGCCCGAATTTTTGGGGATTATTTCGTGACAAATTTTGCTAAAAGATGTGACCATTTTTTATTATCATTAGGTTAAGGGAGACTAATAACAGCTTAGGGTTGAAATTTAGGTTAAGTGGCAGTAGTATATGTTGGTTATAAGAGATTAGAAGTGGAGGAGTTAAACTTCATCGGTTTGAGAAGTTTCGATGAGCGAGCTTTGGGCACATAGAAAACTGCCTTCCCATTCGAATTTTTGGTTGAATTTTGGTATGAACTTAGCCTATATATGGAAGTTTTGGTGTACCAAATTTGGTGATTTTTGGCTAAGAATTCACCACTCAAAAGAAGCTGTGAATTATGCCCTGTCAAACTGAAACCCAGAAATTTCAGAAATTTGAACCCCCTCAGTTTGAACTGTTATAACATCATGATTGGGTGTCAGAATTGAGTTCTGTCAGTGGTTGTTGAAACTCCTTATGTAGTACTATATTGTGTATGAATTTCAGAGGCTAACTAATTTTCTGTAATTTATGGCGAATTTTCAAAGTAGCCAGGATGGCCAGCCTGATGTGTCCTGTCTCAGTACTGTAGCTTTATGTTGAACAAAAATCTGGGCAGTTTTCGCACCGAATTTTAACTGGGTGCCTTCTACAAAGTTTTAAAAATTTCAAAGAGGTTTCCAACGGTACCAAATGTACAAAATTCTGACTTGTATAACTTGAGTTACGATTTTTCAAAGATTTCAGCTCAAACTAGGAAATTTTCGAACTTTCCACTTTTTGAAATAAATTTGGTCAGTGAACTAGGGAAACTTATTTTCGTTCTCTTTTAATTATTTTAGGGCAAAGTGCTGATATTGCAACTGATCAAAACTTGTACTCCGACCCCTATTTTGTCGGTGAGTTTTCAATGCATGTTAAAATGCTTTCATTGGAATGCTTTATGTATGCACGTGCTTTACGACTTGTTATTTGATTGGAATGTGAAATTGAAAATTTGATGGACCGCTCACTTAAAGGAGAGTATACTTTATTGCTCCCTTTTTGTAGAGTCGGTAATTTATTTGTTTTCATGTATTGAATTTGGGAGATGGAAATGTGTTATACAATCACTCTTGGCCGAGTGCCTCGAGTGATTTACTGTTTACTGTCTACTGTTAAAATATGTGGCGTACGGGCCCGGTAGGAGGAGTTGGGTGGTTGGAGTTTGGCGTGAAGAGTCGTCTACTTGGATTGAAAGTCTACGGAGTGTCGACTACTATAAATGCTCGTGAAATGTGGAATTTGGCTCCTGAGAGCCCCGTATCCTCAATGTGTGTTAATTTGATTTGTTTATGTGTTTTATTTATTTACTTTTAATTTTACTGTTTTAAGTGCATGTGCATGAATTTTGGAAACTCACGAACTTTTTAGCTCACCCCGTTCCCTTTTATTTTTCCTTAACAGGTGACGAGAATACCGAGGCGTAGCTAGGGCTAGTGTCTTGATCTTTTGACTTTTGTCTCGAGTATGAAGTAATATTTTGCATATTTGTTTGGTGTTGAATACTGTAAGCTTATGGAAGTGTATTAGCTTTGGCTCGAGGGTTTTGAATATTTTAAATGGATGAATGTAATTTTAAGTTTAATCGTCTTTTTCCAGTTTTAATATTAATGTTATGGTGGTTGATGAAATTGCACGTTTAAGTTAGTATTTATTTGAATGCTTGAGTCCTAGCGAGAGCTAGGCAGGCAGTTTGCCAACCCTTTGGTTCGCCTTAGGAGGAAGTGGGGCTGTCACACCCCTACACCTAAATGATGCTTGTCCTCAAGTATATCCCAACTCAGAAGTGCAATCAAAATATGAAGCAATCATAGCAAGTCATACCAACCAAGGTATCCCACATTCCTCAATAACTTCATCAAAATTAGAATATATCAATTTGACAAACCTCACAGAAAATTTAGCAAATACACTCATCCACTCTAAGATGTAAAGGACAGAGCATATCACTCAACTCTACACAATGGAATGTCATTACCATAAGTTTGCTCATATATCACATCTCCACCACTTAATCATGAATTAAATGCAAAATCAAAGGGACTTTCACAAGGTTGTTGTGAGGGCTCGAAAATTTTATTTTTATCAAAAAATGATTGATAATGATAATAATAATATTATTATGTATTTTCACTCAAATATTAGTGAATCTATGCTTTGAATTATTATTTTCTAATTTAGATGATTTTTCGAGAAGTGTTTGCCGGTGTGTGGTTTTGGCCAAAAGTTAGCGTTAAAAATTGTTCCGATGCGTGAATAGTGATTTGGAATTGAAATCGAGCATATTTAGTGATATTATGGAAATATTATGAAGGTTAGACAGTGTTGGAATGGAGTAAAACAGTGTAAGTTGGACTGTTGCGTGTGACGCGACATAAAGTGCCAAAAAGCACTTTTTCCTTAAATTGTGGAAGTTGCACCTTTTTGTCCCCTCTTGTCTTGACTTTTTGGCTTCCTTTAAGCTTCCATTTTCAGCTGCAAACTTGGGGAGAAAAGAGAGAGAGTGGCCGAGAGTGAGAGCAAGAAAGAGAGAGAGTTGTCTTCTTCAATTTTTCCATTCTTGTTCCTTCCAATCTTGGAGTTTTGAATAACCATTGAAGATCATCACCTTCACCACTTCTTGCAGCCAAAAGAGAGAGGCGAGAGAGAGAGCTGGTCAAGTTTCTTGAAGGAAGAAAAGAGGGGAAAAGCTTGCATCTTGATCTTCCATTCTTTCCTTCAACTTGCACCTTGAACTTGTGAAGCTTGAGTGAAGGATTTTGCTTGGGTTTCATCCTACCTTGGCAGCCGATTGAGGGTGAGAGAAAGAGGGTGAGATCCGAAATTTTGGAGAAAGGAAAAGAAGGGAAAGAAAGCTTATGGGTAACTCTTGAACTTGATCTTGGAACTTTGTGGGAAAACACCATCAAATCTAGTGGATCAAGGGCAAAGATCGAAACTTGTGAAGGTTGCTAGGCTTGGAAGCAACTTTGGAAAGTGGAACTCACGAGATCATCCTTGATCTTGTTGGATCGTGTTCGATCCGGAGGTATAAGCTCTAAATCTACTAGATATAGCTTTAATAGAGTTAAATAGCTTAGATCTATGGTTGATATTGGTATAATGATCTCATCTGAAAAGATGAAGTTGGGCTCTTAAAATCCCAACTTAGGTAGCGGACTTAAGGTGGATTTTAGGTAGCTGACTTGAGGACCTGATTGTGGATTTGAATGATATTCATGAAAAGAGTCTTGATATGGCTTGAAAGTAGGGTTTTGTTGTTGGAAATTTTGGAAGAAAAATGTATGAGATGGCCGAACCCATGCCTGGTAATTTTAATGTTTGATTTCAAAATTTTACGATATTTCTTGGCGGGAATTTTTCCTAAATAAAAGTGTATTATGTTTATTTATGAGTACATGTTTGAATGGAGTGAAATCTTGAATTTTTAAGGATGAAAAGTTGTGTCTTCACCAATTTTGGGGTAAAAGTGTTATTTGGACTGATTTTGTAAAAATGATAATACCGCGCTTTAAATACTACTGAATCTTATGTCTTGATTTGACCTATATTACAAAATGAATTTGAAAGTGAAGTTTCTGGTGAATTGTAGTTCTCCGAGTCCAGCTTCCATACCCATAAGCCTTGCCTAGTTTCAACGAGAGTAATCTTAGATATGGTCCGATCGAGAAACCGTAGTAGTGAGGGTTTGGTGATTCTAAGTAGTTGAGTTAAGACTTTGAGTTTTAGATATTTTGGCTAGTATCTGATAGCTGAACTTTGGCTCAGGTGGCCAAGACTTTGTCGAGGGTGAACCAACTAACGAAGTTTAGCCTTCTTCTTTGCTCACTCATTTAAGTGGATCGAGGTGAGTGTTCTAACTATCTTTTAAATGAAAATCTTGCCATGGTTTGTAAATGAATGATTTGTGAAATGATTTGTTAGTATTTACCAAGAAATGATTTACCACTGTTTCCAAGTAAAATGCTTTTACCAGTGAAATAAATTATGAAGGATTTGTGAGTGTTTCAACTCCCTTTCAAATGAAATCTGACTATGGTTTCCAAAGGAACGATTTATTGAAATGATTTACTATCATTTCCAGATGAAATGTTTTACAAGTGAAATTATGAAGAGTTTGTGAGTGTTTCCTGTATGTTATGAGAATTACATGCTTATGTGATTAATACTTGATGTTACTTGATCTCATAAGTGTTAAATACTTGTTTCTAGGCGAGTGTGTACTTTACCGCACTCGACCTAACTGTCAATATACTGTTCAACTTTCTACTATTCCATTGTTTGTATATTACTTGTGCATGACTGTAGGCCATGTGTACTTTATCACATTGGCTGAACAAGGCCTTTTCCCCTTCGTTATCTGCCTATTCGAGCCAGAAGCGGACTCGGTCGAGTAGGTTGGTAACTTAGGGCACTGTACGGTATACTTGAGTATTACCACTGGGTGTTATAAGGAGGAGTAGGAGGGTGATTGACCGACAAGACGGACTGCAACTCCTCTCGGAGAATACTATATCCTTCCAATACTGGATTTAAATGTGTATTGAATTACTGTTTACTGTATGTTGTTTGTTAAATTGAGTATTGATGGAATGATGGCTTGAAAACTCAAATGTTTTACAAAGTGACATTTAACTCAAAGATCCTTGAATTTCTTATTTTTACTGGACATTCACTGAGCTTCTAGCTCACCCCAAAAAGTTTTATTTTTCCCCCCACAGGGCTCGAGACAATGGATAGCATGCGCCGTGATCTTTCTTAGTGTATTTGACTAGGTTAATTCTTGTACCATTTGTAATCATGGATCGTTAGACTTTTGACGTATTTGGGCTTGTAAGAGGGAATGGTGGCTGTACCTTAAGTACTTTGAACTGTAATTTGAGAATCGAATTGTAAGTTGAATCTAGTTAAGTATTATTTGTGATTTGGATTGGAATGCTTGATTATGTTTCCCTTTTTAAGTATTATTAGTTATGCTAGTGAGTGAGTCCTGGCGAGAGCTAGGCTGACAGTTCGCTAAACCCTTTGGCATGCCTTACAGTGAGGTGGGGCTGTCACAGTTGTAATGGGGCTTGGGTAGAGGTAGGATAAAAGGGTTAATTTAGGTGTAAATATGCTAAAGAAAATGACAAAATTCCAATGCACAATTTCTTTACAACTTTTCACTTCCAAGGCAAATTAGCATTTTATAAATCCAACAAATGTAACAAGTATTGGTACTTCCATAATCACAACAAAAAGAACTTCACATGAAAACACGTCGGAATACACATTTTTTTTCTTTCACTTTTTTTCATTTAATCTTTTTTTTCATTTTTTTCATTTCTTTTTTTTGTTTTTGTTTTTTTTTTATAATTGAAACAAACAACTCAGAAAGCACCTCAACTTGCTATACTTACATTTCTTATTCATTGCCTTGCAAATAATACACCCAATTCTCATGCAATGAAATTCAAGCGTTTCTTTAACATATGGGTTCAAAGAGAAAGTCTAAAAAGAGTTTTTAGGCTAATAAATGTGGTCTCAAACAAGGAAACGGGTTAAAGGCTCAACTTGGTTCACTAAAGGAAAATAAAATAAAGGTAGGATTTTTTTTTTCAAGAGTCAAAAGTGGCTAATCCTAGATGCCTTTGTCATTTTAATGCACCAAATTCAATGAAAACGTGGTCTTGATATGCATAACAAAGCAAGTTCTAGAATGGCCAAACCATATAGAATACCACTCAACAAACGAAACATAGAGAAAATTCAAAAATTACTCACAATCAAGCCCAAAAAGTCTCACAAGTGGTAAAGAATTGATACCAAATTCAACATATTCATCAATTGAATCCATCATTAAGAAAAATAGGAAATCTCATGACATGAACTTACTACTTAGACTCACATTTCGATTGCATTTGTGAGGGCCCAAAATTTTAATTTATTTAAAAATGCATGACAATATTTTTATTATGGTTATTGACCTAAATGTTAGTGAATTTATTCTTTGAATTATTATTTTCTAATTTAGATGATTTTTCGAGAATTATTTGCCGGTGTTTGGTTTCGGCCAGTTTAAGTGTCGATTTTTGTTCCGAAACATGAATAGTGACTTTAAGATGAAACCGAGCATATGTAGAGATATTACAGATATATATTTAAGGTTGGACAGTGTAGGAATGAGATAAACCAGTGAAAGTTAGAGTGTCGTGCGTTGACGCGACATAAAGTGGTCGTTTGACCACTTTTCCCTGAATTAAGGTGAGCCAAGCTTTTTGTCTATAAAAAGCCACCTTTTAAGCCTTCTTGTTCCCTTGTTATTTTCAGCCACACTTGGAGAGATAAAAGAGAGAGAGGGCCGAGATTTTAGAGAGAGAAAAGAGAGAGAATTGAGTGATTTTCTTCTTCATCTTCTTTGCCTTCCATTTCTTGAAGCTTTAAGACATTCTTGAAGGTCTTGCTCTTGTTTCTTCTTGCTTCTTAGAGCTGCCATAAGAGAGAAAGAGAGAGAGATTAGAAGAGATTTTGAGGGTTTCTTGTTATCTTCTCTATCTTCCAACCTTAAAGCTTGAAGACTCCATTGAAGGTTTGATTTTTGTTTCTCCTCCATTCTTGTAGCAGTCGAGAGTGAGAATGAGAAAGTGAGAGAGAGCCGTGAGGGAGAGAGAGAAAGGAAGAGGGAGAAAGCTTCATCTTCTTCCTTTCTTCTTGGCCTTGAAGCTTGTGGGGAAAAACACCAAGGATCGAGCTATATCTTGGCTTAACTTGGAGGATCTCGAGGCATTGAAGTTTAGAACATCATCTGTGGGTGGAACTTCATCAGATCTGCTTTGATCTTGCTAGATCTGAAAAGATCCTGAGGTATAATCCTTAAAGATCTTAGTTTTAACTTTATTAGCGGTAGATTTGTTAGATCTATGGGTTATTTTGCTAAGAATGCTTATGTATGAAGCATTTGAGTTGGGCTCTTGAATTCCCAACTTAGGTAGCGGACTTGAGGTGACTTTTAGGTAGCGGACTTGAGGACCTGATTATGATTGTGTTTGTCGTGTATGAGATGAGTGCATTTTACGGTTAGAAAGTAGCATTTATTGTTGAAAATTTCGAAGGAAAAGAGTGAGAGCTGGCCGAACCTCACTTGGAATGTTTTAATGCTTGATTTCAAAATTTTACAATGTTTCTTGGTGAGATTTTACCTAAATAAACGTGTATTATGTTTATTTATGAGTACGTGTTTGAATGGAGTGAAGTTATGAATTTTTAATGGTAAAAAGTTGTGTTTTCACTAACTTCTGGGTAAAGTATTATTTTGGATAGATTTGTTTCAAAACAGGGAGCAATTTTTGTCGTTTAGAACTTTGACTTCCCATACGAGTTTTTGACTGAATTTTGGTACAAACCTAGCCTATATATGGAGGATTAAGTGTACAATATTTGGCATTTTTCCCATAAGATTTCATTGGCCAAATGGCGTCCACAAAGTGGCTTTGTAAATCTGGAAGAATAGCTTTCAGGCAGCTTTATACCTTATTTTTAAATGACTATATTTTCTTGCTCAAGAGTCGAAATCGAGCGCCGTTTGTGGCGTTTGAAACTAGACTTCAAGGGCTTTACAATGGTATAAAATTCATGTGCTAGTTCCTTTTCTACAAGTTGCAGAAATTTCGGGAAATTGACTGATTTGGTAAAGTGATAATACCGTGCTTTAATTACTACTGGGTCTTGCGACTTGATTTGACCTATATTGCAAAATGAATTTGAAAGCGAAGTTTTCTGGTGAATTGTAGTACTCCGAGTCTAGTTTCCATACCCATAAGCCTTGTTTAATTTCAATGAGTGTAATCTTAGATATGGTCCGAACAAGAATTCGTAGTAGTGAGGGTTTGGTGATTCTAAGTAGTTGAGTTAAGACTTTGAGTTTTAGATATTTTGGCTAGTATCTGATAGCTGAACTTTGGCTCAGGTGGCCAAGACCTTGCCGAGGGTGAACCAACTAACGAAGTGTAGCCTTCTTCCTTACTTACTCGTTTAATTGAATCAATGTGAGTGTTCCAACCTCTTTTTAAATGAAAAATCTTACTATTGTTTGCAAATGAATGATTTGTTGAAATGATTTGCTAGTAATTATAAGGAAGTGATTTACCACTATTTCCAAGTGAAATGCTTTTACAAGTAAAACAATTTATGAAGAGTTTATGAGTGGTCAAATCCGTTTTAAATCAAATATTTTACTACTACGTGAAAATGACCTGTGAAATGATTTTCTCGACTCATATTTGCAAAGAAATGAGTTTGTGAGTGTTCCTTGTATGTTATGTGAATTACATGCTTATGTGATTAATACTTGATGTTACTTGATCTCATAAGTGTTAAACACTTGTTCCTAGGCGAGTGTGTACTTTATCGCACTCGACCTAACTGTCAATATATTGTTGAACTGTCTATTATTCCATTGTTTGTATATTATCTGTGCATGACTATAGGCCATGTGTACTTTAACACATCGGCTGAACAAGGCCTTTTCCCCTTCGTTATTGTCCTATTCGAGCCAGAAACGGACTCGGTCGGGTAAGTTGGTAACTTAAGGCACTGTACGGTATACTCGAGTATTACCACTGGGTGTTATAAGGAGGAGTAGGAGGGCGATTGACCGACAAGACGAACTGCAACTGCTATCGGAGGACACTGTATCCTTTCAATACTTGAACTAAATGTTTACTGAATTATTGCTTACTGTATGTTGTTTGTTAAATTAAGTGTTTATGGAATGATTGTTTAAAGACTCAAATGTTTTACAAAATGACATTTAACTCAAAGGTCCATGAATTTCTTGTTTTTACTGGACATTCACTGAGCTTCTAGCTCACTCCAAATTGTTTTATTTTTCCCCCCACAGGGCTCTAGACGATGGATAGCGTGTGTCATGAGCCTTCTTAGTGTAATTGGCTGGATTATTTCTGTACCATTTGTAATCATGGATTGTTAGACTTTTGGTGTATTTGGGCCTGTAAGATGGAATGGTGGTTGTACATTAAGTACATTGAACTGTAATTTGAGAATTTGAGTTGTAAGTTGAATTTAGTAATGTTATTAATTGTGGTTTGGTTTGGAATGGTTATTTACGTTCACTTTCGAAGTATTATTAGTTATTCGAGTAAGTGAGTCCCGGCGAGAGTTGGGCAGGCGGCCCGTCGATACCTTAGGGTTCGTCCTAGGGAGAAGTGGGGTCTTCACAGCATTCATCATTGTTTTTTTTTTTTTTAGAGAAAGTAAAATGCAAAACAAAGGACTAAAGCATAGCTAACCCTCCCCTACACCTAAATCCTACAGTGTCCCCAATGTAGCAAATAAAGAACATGTAAAAGAAGCAAAAGGAGACAACAAAACTTCCCTGAATCATGGAGGAAGGTATCAATCAACTATGACTCGGGGGGAAAAGGCGAGCGGAAACCTACATGATGGAAGTACTGCATCAAATTTTGAGCCATCTTGTTGCAGGGCTTTGGAGAAAAAGAAACAGGGAAGAAAGAAAGAAGAAAGAAAAAGAAAGAAAGAAAGAAAGAAAGGAAAGAAATTAGGGTTCGAGATTTTTTTTTTCTTTTTGAAATAAGAACACCACTGAGAATTGGAAAAGGGAAAGGAAAATTTTATTTTTTTTGTGATTCACCAAGTTAGGCGTGGGCACGCCTAACTAATGCCAACACTTCTGACCAGCTTTCGACAATTGAGTTCCTTAGGCGTGATCACAAGGCGTGGGCAAGCCTAACTAATGCTAATGCTTCTGACCAAGCGACGAAATTTGACTCTTTAGGCGTGACCACTTAGCGTGAGCACGTCTAATTACCCTCGAGTCTTCTGACCGCAGATGGAAATTGCAATCCTTAGACGTGCCCAATTGGTGTGGGCACGCCTAACTGGTGGCGACCTACACATGAAAAGTTTATCATTTCAACTGAACCTACTTGCTTAATAAGACACAAAAATACTAAAATAAAGCAAATCATAAATTCTTGGGTTGCCTCCCAAGCAGCACCTTTCTTTAATGTCTTTGGCTAGACATAAAGCCTTATTTGTTCAAGGAGGATAAAATCTCGTAATTCATTTCATTGCTTTCTTCTCTACATAATCTTCATACCCTTCATAAGTAGAGTAATCTTTATGCACACGAGCTCTTTTCTTCCATTGACTAGTGGGTGGTGCTAAGCAATTAAACAACAACTTCAATTCTTCACTCACTCCTCCATCATGACTAATTAACAATTTAATAGTCATCATGAATCCTAAATCATTCCTGCTATGAAACTCAAATTCTTCTGGTATAATAAAGTTAATTTCATTAACAGGAGATTTAGAATAAGAGTCAACAATATGCTAGTTAGAGGGTGGAGAAGATATCACCATAATTGGAGGTTGCTCACTGGATTCTTCCACTGGAGAGATTTGAGGTTGAGATCCTTCATTTTTAACTTCCTCTTCAACTGCATCCATAGATCCTTTCTTCTGAAACTCTTGCAGTTCCTTGCCACTTCTCGAGGTTATTGTGCTCCCATTTTGTTCACTATTAATAATGGCTTGAGAGGGCAATTTTTTAGATATTTGAGATGCCATTTGTACCATCGTATATGCCATTAGAGACACTTGATCCTCCAGGTTTCGAATCCTCTTGCTCGTCTCCTGTTGATATTGATGTATGTTAGTAGCTAGTGATTCAACAATCTCTTCAAGAGATGTACCTGGCATTGATTATGGTTGTTGTTGATGATATTGCTGTCGAAAATGTGGTGGCCTCGCTGCATAGCTGTAGTTGGAATAGTCCCACCATCCTTGACTATACATATTTGAATAAGGATTAAACATTGGTGGAGATGGATTTTGGAATATTCCAACATCACAAACTTGGGCATTCATGTCATCTTGGAGTAGCGGGCACATATCAGTTAGATGATTTAACTGACATATTCCACAAGCGTCGACTTGTTGCTTTTGTCCATCACTCAACGTTTGTACAAGAGAGGCCAAATCATCTAAATGAGAATCACTAATAGAAGATGTCTCCTTAACCCAATTAGGAACAAAGTCCAGTCTATCATCAAAATAATGAAAATTAGCCGCCATCAACTAGTAAGAAAAATAGAGGAGAAATAAAAAAAATTGAAAAAAAAGAAAAAAATAAATAAATCAAAAAGGCACCAAAGAAATACAAACAAAGCAAAACTAAATCAAATAAAATAAAATAAATTAAATTAACCAAAAAGAAGCAAATAATTCAGGCACCAGTCCCCGGCAACGTCGCCAAAAATTGACAGGTGTCGAACCTATACAATAATAATCAATAAACCTAACTGCCAATGAAAATACCCAAAACCTAATTCCAGGTACTGGAGCAGGGACTCCGGATGAGCAATAGGTTACTTGCTTCACCCTAATTCCAAGGAGTATACTTGATCCGATATACTAGAATTAGTTAACTTGTGTATAGTGGCAAATAGGGTCGTCTCCATAGGGACTGGAGAAAATTAGCTCCTTTTTCAGTTACAGGAAATGGTGGGATTTTAGGAATTAAATGCTAACAAAAGAGAAACTAAATAATCAACTATGAAAAATAATTAAAAGAGATAACCAATGGGAAAAACTCTAGCCAAAGATACACTTCAGAAATGGTTCAAATAACTGATCATTGATGCAAATATAATTCCATCATTCATCGACAAGCAGGTTTTTAATTGTCGATACGATCTGACAATTAGTTTCTCCTTATTGTATCGATAGCCAAGGTACGACAATTGACTATTTCCCTAATCTAGAAATAACCCTAGGTACGACCACAAGATTTAATTTCCTAATTGCATTAAAAATTAGAGAAACCCTGTTCTAATTAACAGACACTCTACGAGGGTCCATCTAAATTAGAGTGCATATTTTCTGGACATAAACCCAATTATGTCAGTTGCTACCGGGATTAGAATAGCCAAACAATTACGGATTCAACTACTCTAATTAGCAAATAGATCACGTGAACAATTAAATACTGCGCACTTACTTAATCACACACGGTCACCATAATCAATAAAGGTAGAAAACATACAAATATCAATGAATAGAGGGAACGGTTAAAATAAATTAGATCTCACAGAAATAGATGAACCAAATTTTCAGTCGTTCCTTGAGTAGAAAGATGAAATTAGCCACGCATCACGTAGGGAATTCCACAAGAGATTTCAATGAGAATTGACAAAGCCATCCGTGAATTCTCCAAGTAAAAATTAGCAAAAAAGAAGAAAACACAAGCTATCGCTAGCTTCTTTTGCCAAAGTAACAAAATAGCGAAGGAAAAGAAAAATGGAAAACAATGCTATCGTTTCCTTCTGTCTTCTCTAGTGACCCCGCGAATGACTAATACTAATACTTCCCATTTTCCGCGGACAACCTACCAATCACAGGGAATCCCAGTTGAGACCAACTAGGAAATTCCCTTTAATCCACGTCTGCCATGGAAAAATCATATAATTACTAAACCTAATAGGAAAATTCTAAAAGAAGTCAAACTCCTACTTTCCTAATAATAACTATTAAAGTAGTTTCCTAATAAATTACAACTACTAAATAGGAAAAGGGAATAATTAATTCCAACACTTCTTCAGATTTGGAATCCTCAATCTTTTGGAAATTGCCCATATGCCCTTGAAATCCTGGCAACCCGATCTTGGAATCCGACTTAGGCGCGTCCACGCCTACTATTAGGAATCTTTTGAAATTACAATTTTTAAGTACAATTTCACCAATTTCTGCATTAAATCACCAATTATACAAAATCTATAGAATCCACCAAAGAATGCAATTTTTAGTCTAATTAAATATTAACACAATAAATAACTAAAATTGCACCCTATCACTTTCCTTCGAACATTTTCTATTTTTGGCATCTCCATATAGTCCACATGGTAACAGCAATAAGCTCAGTTGATTGTTTCCCTTCTGCTTGCATAAAGCAATCAAACCAGTCCTTAAAACTCACAGCAGGAGACTTGATCATTAGCTTGTACAATGCAACCCCGTCCGTCCATACCTCCTGAGCAAAAGCACTTTCAAAAATAATATGCCTATCTATTTCCACCTCACAACCACACTTTTTACAGCTCCTCACATCTCCCCCTTTTCTAGTCGACAAGTTTTGTCCCATCGGCAAAATACCAGAACGTACTTTCCAGGAAAAAATTCTGATATTTAGGGGAACGTATAAATTCCAAATATTACTGCAGAAACTCTTCTCCTTTCTGTTTGATTATGCACCCTCACCCCCTCCTTCCCATTCCAGTTTCTTGCTAGGTCATAGGCTGACTTAACGTCAAAATTCCCATTTCTTTTGTAAAACCACATCAACTCATCCTTCGGCCTCCAAGGTAAAGAGCATCTTCAAAATCTGATCTATCTCATATTTCAAAAACAGTGAGTTCAGAAGTTTCAGCTTTCAGCCTCCAGAGTTTTCGTCAAGCATTAATCTCACACAAATCTAGAATGTGTAGTTCACAGATACAAGATTACTTTTGATTTTTCTCTTGCCATTTTGTTTCAGTTCCTTATATTGATCTTGATGTTGGTGCCCTCCAGTTTACCGAGGCAATTGGTCAGGATGACCCCAATAGGCTGGTTTTAAGTTTCATTAGTTTTGGGCACAGACAGTTGTTAGCGCGGTATTGGGTTCTTACAAGAAAATTTATGCTGTGCTTGCTGCATTTTGTTGAAAGTTTGTTATTTGACTGGTTAATTTCTGCTGCAATTTCACATGCTGTCCAAGAACTTGAGATTTTGATGGCAATTGATCAGAATGTAGCATATCTCTTTCCTCCTAGGCTATTTATGTGCAAAACACTTGTTAGTTTGAAGCTACATGCAGGGGTGGATATGATTATCTCCAATTCAGTATCTTTAACGAGTCTGAGAGTGCTTCACTTGCAAGCCTTCAGATTGGTTGACGGAGTTTCTGTTCATAGGCGTATTCAGGGTTGTCCTTTGGTTGAAGAATTATACTTATTCTTCCGACCTTTTAAGAATAGCAATGAATTAATGATAAAACTCTTGTGATTTCGATTCCATTGTTGAAAAACTTACACTCTGGTAGGGAGGCAAGTTCCCTATTGGTGTGAAAGCGAACAATCTTGATTATTTTGAGTACAGAGTTTATGGAGATCATGAATTATTATAGATGACCCCATTCTTGAATATTTCAAGCACAGGGGTCATGGGTTCGAAGTAAGGGTTGTGCAAGACCTCATTCTTGCTAGAGCTACAGTAGAATTTGAGTTTCTTCATGGTGGAAGAACTGGAGACAACTTGTTTTCCCGTAGACATCATGCTTTTGAGTTTATTCGTGAGTTGCAAAATGTGAAATCACTTTATTTATCTCACTTGAGTCTGAAGGTGTGTTTTCCTTTTCCTTTCTTCTGTACATTTTGCATCATTTTAGAGATTTTCTTCACAAGTTCAGAGACAGGCTCATCTAGATTTTCTTATTATTGTGAAGGCTCTGTCTTTTCAGAAATTTATTGCCAACTTTCAACAACTTGCTATTCTGGAGCTTGGAGCTTCTAATTATAATGATGCTCTTTATGTGGTAATGTGGCAAGTTTTGTCAAGCTTAATCTTGAACTGCTAACACTTGATTAAGTGAGTTACGATTAGCATTATTATCACAGAGTCAATTCATTATGTTCTGTATTCCTGATCTCCTCTGTAAGTGCAGGTGTCTATTGAGGACCTTTGTTCTGCCGGGGCATTTGGATTCGGTTCCTGAAAGGCATTTCTAATACAGTTAGTTGAGCATCTTAGGGAGAGAGGAATCAGAAAATTCAAGTGGGAGGCAGATGAATCCGATCTAGTGGAGTACTTTTGCTGAATGGGACTTCTTTAAAGAAGATGACTCTGTGTAGAAATATAGAGCCTTGAAGTCTCCATCAGAAGGTTGCAGTAAGATATCATCAGTCGACAAATGTTCCAAGGATCGCCAGCTTGTGTTCAAAAGAGAGTGGGATTGGATAAAGGACTCAGAAATTAATCTCAAGGTCACAAAAAAATGTGGTTAAGTCTCACTCTGTGTGTGTGTGTGTGTGTGTGTGATGTGTTTTCTATTTTTCCTTTATCGCTTGTTTCTTTGGGAGGATGAGGGTGTTCTTTTGATGAAACTGAGTTTGGATAGCCAATTATTTGGCTTATTTATTTTCTTACACATTAACACGATTTTCAATCACCTTTTTATCTCATATACATCACATCAAAAAAATGCTACAATATTTGGATAACCAAATTATCCCAAACAATCTACTATCCAAACACAATTGTAATGACGAATTTAGGTTGTGATGCTTGGAAAGTTAGCGAGCTTGACTGCATTCCTTTTATTAAACTCGCATGTTTTTGCCTAATTGTCATGCATTTACCTTGTTTTCTTGATGAGAGCTGATTAATCCTTAAATCAGTCTTTAAATAGATGTAATTGTGATAGTTTAGAAAGATCCAAAGACAGAAGCCTAGTAGCTTGAAAACAGTTCATTTAATATCTCGAATGCTAATAGAGAATCTTTTATAGTGGCTAAAGAAAGCAGGAAAAACACTTCCCTTATGAGTGACTCTGAATGCAGAGAAGGATTTTTGTTTTCCGACAATCATAGTTTATTTATTTATTGTCTGGAATTTCATGATGTTTTCATGCTTTCATAACTATCTGTTTAGTAACAAAAGAGCTCCTATTAGAATATAGAGAAGGAAGTAGTACAGCTGTGCTTGGATTTATTCTTTGGATGATGCTTTTTTCGTTTTCAGAGGAATGGATAGTGGGAGAACTTGGATGTCATGATCTTTTAGTTCCTGAAACTATTTAGAGGCACTGGAAGCTTCAGTGAGAGAACTTGGATCTCATGATCTTTTGTTCTTGAAAATATTAAGAGGTACTGGAGGTTGAAGCTTTGCATTTGTTAGTAGCCTTTTCTCACTCAGCAAAGCTCAAAATGAAAAATGCTTATACCATGTTGTCTGTACTTTTCTTCACTCAGATAACGCTTCCTGATTCTCAGTTTTCAGTGCTCTTTTTTGCTCTATTTTGTATTTCTTTTCCCTTGTATTTTCTTGGTTCAACTATAAAGAACTGATGTGATACAATAACTCAATTGTAATTTGTACTACAGCTGATGGCAAACCATTTTGTTTACACTGCGTTCAACTTAAATGTACTACTGGACATTATGTGCTATATTCTCATTTTTGTAGTCCACAGTTCAGATATCACAACGATTGCTGTTGGAAACCTCCTGACAAATGTAAAGGGTCAAATTCAGTAATTTCTCCTTAAGTTTCTGGTGACAAGTGCGTGGTTGGAATAATTATGAAGAACACAGATCTGCTTTGTCATCTCTTCAAGCCTCAATCAGTTTGGATACAAAGTCTTTAATGTTTGCATCTGAACTTCCCCCCTCATCAAAAGCCTGTCTTGTTAAATCCTTCCACTTTTTTGCATTTTTGCTAACCTCTTGTCCTTTCTTCCCTTCCATCACTAGGCTTATGCATTGACTAATCACATTTCTTCTAACAATTCCATTTTCATCTGGATGTGCTTTGATTCCCGTTTCCCAGATGTCCATTACAAACTTGGCATTTGTGCTTTGATCTGTCCACTGTGGCATTGCTATCATTGGGACACCCAAACTTAATGCCTCCAGTGTTGAATTCCATCCACAATGAGTAATAAAACACCCTATAGATTTGTGGGCTAGAACTTCAAGTTGAGGACACCATGAGATTATTAATCCTTTGTCAGATGTTTCTTCAAGAAAATCTTTCGGCAGCTTATTTGATTCTGATTCTCTAACCACCCATAGGAAATAATAATTGCTTCTTCTCAAACCCCATGCTAATTCTTCCATCTGCTCAGTATTAACTGCTGCCAAACTTCCAAATGCTACATAAACAACTGAACTGACCAACCTTTCATTCAGCCATGAAATGCATGCTTTAGTCATTGGCTTAAAAAGACTGAGACCATACTGCTTGTCATCTTCAAGGCTCTTCTCTAGGTACATGGAAGGAATGGCTGGTCCAATTGTCTTTACGGGTAAGACTTTTGCCATCCAATTATTCACCTAAGCAATGTACATATAAACAATAAAATTCATATTAGTAGACAAAGAGCTAGTTTTAGTTTTGAGATATTTGTTGACAAACACCTAGCTTGGCATGGTCATCAAGGACTTAGCTTTGCAACTGGCTAGCCAATAATCTATTTGGCCAAAATTGAGAATATTCAATTATTTTTACCTCTTCCTCTAACTTGTAAAAGGTGTTGAAGAAAATCCAGTCGGCTTCCTCAATGTTTTCCATTTGGTCATGTACAACCAGCTGGTAAATTGCTGGATATGAAGCAGTATCAGAAACAAAAGAAGGGAGGCCTGAAGCTGATAGTGGTGGGAAGCCATGTCCACTTCCGTCTCCTCTAGAGGAAGTCTCAGACACCCTTTGTGAACATGGTAATAGATGTTATTGACAGCACAAGATTGAGTAAAGAAAGCAGCTCCACGTAAGCCAAGAGTCTTGGCTACATCTAGACTCCAAGGCAGGAATGCATCATAAACAATACAATCAACAGGACAACCTAAATCATGAAGCTTCAAGATTAGGTCTGTGAGAGTTTCCGAGCCACATTTTCTAAACCTAGCCAAGTATAAGTCTGTTGCAACTCCATTTGTTCCTTCATCGTATCCATCAGAGATGGTCTCCACTGAGATAGAACCTGAGACTTCTTGCAAGGTTTTAAACAAGAATTTGGTTGTAACAAGTGTAATTTTGGTGCCTCGATGTTGCAAACGCTTAGAAAATTGGAGCATTGGGTTTATGTGGCCCTGGATGGGAAGTGGCAATATCAAGCAATGAGCTCTGTAAGTTTCCATCAATTGCTCTCACCAGAAGACTTGAGTATGGAATGTTTGGAGGTACCACGATCTTTAAGAGATCTTGAAGAGGGTACTTCTAGCTTGAATGAGTGAACACAAGAATGGGGATAGAAATGTGGTTGGGTGGATATGGCATTTCTTGTGGTATAAATCCAGTGATATTCTCCGTTTTGGATTTCTTTTTGCCTAGAATATTCTTTTTTGGTCGCCTAAGAACATTGTGATTTGCATTGTACATTTGAAGACGAAGATATCAATAAATAAATAGCCAGTGGATCAAGTCTTATATGTCAGTTCATAGGAGAACTTTTTACTCCGAAGTCCATATCCATAGGTCATCGACACAGATTTTAGTGTGAAACACACAAGTACAAACAGAACATGAGAAACATGATCGGAGAAATTAATGCAATCGAGTAGGTGGTGCTGTCCTTAGATATGGGACAATGGGAAAGATGGCAGAGTATCGTCCACCCAAAGCCATTGTAGATTTTTTGTTTTGTTTTTTTTTTTTTTCCTTCTAAAGTCCAATACGAGTTGAAAAAATCCAACCTTGCAACATGTGTATACAAGTCAAGAGAAAAGCTAGATCCGGCCTTGTGTCATATATCCGCATTTCCCACAAAGTTTCAACACTACAGTACGGTTTCTTTTTCTTTTCTTTTTTTTTTTCAATTTTCTTTTTCCTTTTGACTCAGGAGACTCCACCCTTACAAAGGGCAGGAAAAAATGAGAAGATTTGAACTTCAAATCAAGCACTATAAGACCATCTAGCACATGTTCCTACCAACTTGGATAGTAGATTTTTTGGAATAATTTGTTGAAAAGAATACTGTAGTACTACTGTAGCACTTTTTTGATGTGATGTATCTGAGATAAAAAGGTGATTAAAATTTGTGTTGATGATGTAAGCAAAATTTTTTAGCTAAATATAAGCAATCCAACCACACTCATTGAGTCATGTGGACAAAGTATTAATCTAGCATAAAAGAGTGTGGATTTACCATAGGTAGCTATGTCAAAGTCCTTGCATATTTATTGATAGCAAGATAATGCATGGAACCCATACAAGCCACGCGTTGCGTGAGTGAATTTCCGGAAGGCAAGGCTTTTTGAAAACAAAAAACTCCTAAAGTGTGATGTTTTCAAACCTTTTCCTATTGAGTGATTTTTGTTACATTTTTTCCCAAGAACTAACCACATTTTACACTCTTAAAATTGTATCACTTTTCTGCTTTGCATACAAAACTTAATTTTGGACATTTTGCACCCTGAACTCTTAATTTTGGATACTTTGCACCATAAACCCTCATATCATATTTAATTCCAATCAATAACAACGCTAACAAAATAATGACATAGAGGCCCTCACAATTCAATGATAATGTGATAAAAATGGTCAAAAGAAATCTAAACATCATAATTAGAATAAAATTATACATTATCATTAATTTGCATAATTTAATGTATAATTTTGTTCTAACAATGATGTTAACTATGCTAAGAATATTAGTGATTGGACCACAAAAATCAATGATAATGTGAAGAAAGTGATCAAAAGGGGCCATGGGATTGCAATTAGAACAAAAGAATACATTGTCATTCATTTGTACCATCTTTTATCTTACTAAATTTGCTAATATTGTTAATAATTGGACTTAAAAAAAATAAATTTAAGAGTTTAGGGTACAAAGTGTCTGAAATTGGGAGTTTAAGGTGTAAAGTGTCTAAAATTAAATTTTAGAGTACAAAGTGAAGCTAATCCTTTTTCCAAGGATAAACAACGCGTTTATGCATTAATTTTTTTTTTCAAAAGATGCGTTCAATGATTGCGTTTTTCAATTGTACAGGAGTTCAATGTTCTTATATTCATTGAAACGTTTTATCAAAAACCAACGGAAACTCTTTTCAAAAACTATCCAGCTTGGGGATTTCCTCCCTGCTGCACGACTAAAGGGCCCAGGATGGGCCAAATTTTGATTTTGAAAAGATGTCCATTTAGATAACATCTTGTCACATAGCTTTTGATGCATATGCGGGCTTCGCATAATAGTCTCCATTATCCGCAGTGCGGCGCCAATTTGAAAATACTTAATTATAGTTCTCTTGCATCTAGACACTTTTGTACTAATGCAAGTTGGTTAAATTGATAAGAACGAATCATTTTCTCATAAAAGATTGTGTGTACGATTTTAGTTGTCAATGTGAGAGGTGTATTGATAGATGATTTGTAAGTACTTGTGTAAGCGACCTATGACTCGTGACACCTGTATTGATCTGGGTGATAATCAGAATCGAATTCACCAAACATTTTCATTACAAAAAAAAGACACTTTTATTTATTTATATATTTTTTGTTAAACAATAATTCTTGCAGTCCCTTTCAGTCGGTGGCTATTTGGGCAGCCAGAATACAACTTCAATGCTCGATTAGGTGCCCACCTATCTCATTTCTACACTTGGCCTTCGTCCCTCGTTGACAGACCACTTAAACCTCCAAGCCCTTAGTGGAAGCTATGGAAAGTATTACATTCAGCCCCATAAGTATTAGTTGTGTATCGGGGTGAGGTAAGGACGGTCACGAGAATGACTCTCTGGAATGGTTTTGTCAAATTTCATAAAATGTAACCTTTTTTAGAGTGTAATTCATTCTTAACACAAAATAAGTATAAAAGAAATTTTTGTGGGCTTTACATATGACGTTAAAAATAATGTACATGTAGTAATCTAAACAGTATATTTTTTATTTGACCACTCTTGAGCATAAACCTTCCGGGCAACATTTGACAATCGTCCCTACTGTATTTCTGCAGTGTACCAACATAGTCTCTAAAACTTTAACCAAAATACATATAGTTTTTGAGATTTCTTTTTGACCAAAAAGGACATATGACAAATTAGTTCCTAATGGTTTCAGTTTCAATCAAGAAAGCACAATTGAGAGAGCTTAGGCGATAGTTGAGGAGGCAATTGCTAACAAAAAAGTCATGTGAATATTTGTTGAAACAATTGAATGAAATAGATAGTATTAAAATCAATTGTGAAACTATTCTTTATTTATTTTTAGCTTCCATGCCTATGTCACTTGCATTTACAACTCGTGAATTATGAGAAAGGATATTGGATTTGCTTGTTAGAATTGGAAAGTCACTTTTTGAGATAATATAAAATTTTTTACTCACTATTCTAAAGAAACTCACGAGCCTACCAGCAGTAGCAATTAGTCAAATCCTATAAATTGTCCATCTTTTGTAGCAAAAAAAAAAAGCGCTGGAAGTAGTACTTATTTTAAATGAAACATTGGGCACTAATTTGGCCAAAACTTTTCGTTAATAATTTTGCCAATTGTTATGACTCGTTGAAGTTGCGATCCCTTGGATGGTTAATGTGCTTGTCTCGCTTCCCTTTATAAAACTAGCATCTTTTCCCCTAGATGACCATGCTAGTCTTTTTTTTTTCTTTTTCTTTTTTTTTTTTTTTGGGTGCTCAGAGCACCCGGTATCCTTGCCTCTGCCTTCTGTGATACTAACTCGGATTCAGGTCGAGAGCGTCTGCAGAGACTCTTACTTGGGAACGAAGACCCAACCCAGAATTTTTTAAGGCGCCAGTCGAATTTGCAACCTTTCATTGACATTAGCAACTCCTTATTAGTTGTCCCAATCTCATGGATTTATGACCATGCTAATTAACGGAATGCAGACAGTAGTGTTGTCAAAGGAAGGAACATTGTAGCTTGAAAAGGCTTCAAAGAGTGTGCCAGACGCACAGTTTTGTTTTGTTTTCCATAGCCAATTTCAAAGATTAGAAATTGGAGTTCCATATTTCATCTACCAGGGCTCATTAGGAAAGACATACTTTATTACTCGCTCTAATAATACATCCCCAGTCGCAGTATTCCTTTTCTTTCTTTGTTCGTTTAATTAATTACTTTTATTTTATTATTCTTATCTATTCTTATGTCTACAACAAAAGAAGAGGGCATACAGATTGAGATAGGTTACACAGTGCTCTGTCAAAATACATTTTATAGAATTCAGTGGTGCTACGTACTCAGATGATTGCAAACTCTAGTATTCACATTCAATTGAACTTGTGTGCGCTACTTGGGACAATATGTGCTATATCCCTCTTTGCTATAGTCTACTTTCTAGATATCAATGACAGCAGGAATTCACATTTCTACTGCAATTGCTGATGAAAATCTCCAGACAAATGTAAATGGCCAAATTTAGTTACTTTTCCCTAAATTTCATGTGACAGTTACCTGGTTGCCTTTTGATTATTTATGAAGAAGACAGATCTGCTTTATTATCTCTTCAAGACTGAATCAATTTGGATACAAAGTCTTTAATGTTTTTATCTGAACTTCCCCCCTCATCAAAAGCCTGTCTTGCCAAATCCTTCCACTTATCTGCATTTTTCCTAATCTCTTGTCCTTTCTCCTCCTCCATCACTACGCTTATGCATTGACGAATGACATCTCTTCGAACAATTCCACTTTCATCTGGCTGAACTTTGATTCCCGTTTTCCAGATGTCCATTACAAACTTGGCATTCGTACTTTGGTCGGTCCACTGTGGCATGCCTATCATTGGGACTCCCAAACTTAAGGCCTCCAATGTTGAATTCCATCCACAATGAGTGATAAAGCACCCTATAGAATTGTGGGCTAAAACTTCAAGCTGAGGACACCATGAAATGACTAATCCTCTATCAGATGTTTCTTTAACAAGATCTTTTGGCAGCTTATTTGATTCTGATTCTCTAACAACCCACAGAAAATAGCAGTTGCTAGTTCTCAAGCCCTGTGCTACTTCTTCCATCTGCTCAGCATCAAGTTCTGCCATACTTCCAAATGAAACATAAACAACTGAACTGGTTGATCTTTCGTTTAGCCATGACATGCAATCATTAGTCATTGGCTTAAAAATGCTGAGACCATACTGCTTGTCATCTTGAAGGCGCTTGTCAAGGTACATGGATGGAATAGTTGGTCCAATCGTCTTTATTGGTAGGATCTTAGTTGTCCAGTCAATCACCTAAGCAATGTATGAAACAAATTGATCAGACATCTAGTTTTTAGTTTACATGCTTTCCACACTAAATGAAAATTGAAAAAATAATAATAAGGAAAAGGAGTGTGAGGTTGGTAGAAATATTGTAATACGACTATTTTTTGTTTTGACCAGTTGATGTCACTCATGCCATGTGATTAGTGTACTAGTAAAGTTTCCGTCTAATCACATGATACTCATAGAAGTAAGATGGCATAATGTTAAGGGAGTCAAAAACAGGTGACAAAGACCATCCAGTGAGAACATAGGCACAACATTGGGAGCCTAGCTTCGCAGGGTCATTAAGGAACTAGGTTTGCCATTAGGTAGCAGTAATATACAGGTAATGTTGAGACAAGTCAAGGTGTTCTTTTACCTCTTCCTCCAACTCGTAAAATGTGTTGTAGAAGATCCAGTCAGCTTCATGAATGTTCCTCATTTGGTCATGTGTAACCAGCTGAAAATTTGCTGGATATGAACCATAAGTACAGATAAAAGAAGGCAGATCTGAAGCTAAAAGTGGTGGTAAGCCAGGAATTTCCACTTTAGATTCCTCCAGAGGAAGTTCCAAAAGGCCAGTGTAAACATGATAGTAGATCTTGTTGACAGCACAAGACTGAGTGAAGAACACAGCCACACGTAAGCCAAGACTTTTGGCCACATCCAGAGCCCAAGGAAGTACTGCATCGTAAACAATACAATCAACAGGACAACCCAAACCTTTAAGCTTCAGGATTAGCTCAGTTAGAGTTTCTGAGCCAAACTTTTGAAACATAGCATAGTATGTATCAAGGGACACTTCATTTGCTCCTTCATCATATCCATCAGAGATGGTCTCCACTGCAATTGAACTCGAGACCTCTTGCAAAGTTTTGAACAAGAATTTAGTTGTAACTAGTGTGATTTTGGTGCCTTGATGTTGCAAACGCTTAGCAAACTGGAGCATAGGGTTTATATGTCCTTGCACAGGAAATGGAAATATCAAGCAATGAGTATTGTGAGATTCCATTTGCTCTAACCACGAGACCAGGGTATGGATTCTCTAGAAATTCACTATCTTTTAGAGCTCAAATCATGGTGCTTGTTGCTGGAATGAGGAGTACTTGTAGCTTTCTATGAGTAAATATAAGAATTGTTTCACCAATGTTGTTAAGTGGATACAGGAATAGTTTGTGGCTAGAGTGCAACTATGTGATTGAATCACACTTGCTCCCCTGTGCTTTATGAGTAATTGCGCATTACCAATTTAATTGAACCTTAACAATAAATGCTTTGCTCAATGAACAATTGTTGGGTCAAGTGATAAGGAGCTTGACACTCCTTAAGTAAGGTTTCGGACTGTGAGTCTTATGGATAGAGAAAATAATATCTTGACCACTCCTCATATGAGGTACGATAATGTTCAATTTTAAATTAGTCAGGATCTCATAAATGCTAGTCACTGCTAGAAATTTTAGCTCATTAAACCGGTCAAATGCATGCTTAAAAAAAAAACAAAGAATTGAGATTTTTTTTTTATCAATAGTAACTGGACACTTGTTAGTGCACCGAATTTAAACAAAAAATTACTGAACAAATGTGTACAATCACATCCATTTACGAACCCTTACAAAATGAAAGGAATGATATAGCATCCTGACCCTACCTCCTGATAGATGCAAAAGCATGTTACTTATTTCACTTGCAATGCTCTTTCTGCTCGCTTTGCCTTTCGTACGGCAAAAGCAAAGGTTGATGGCCAAGTTGTCGAAAAAGATTGGGGATTATTTCATATACCTCTCTTAAGATTCCTAACAATTTTACTAGCCTCCCCTGAGATTTGCAAATAACACTAACCTCCCCTTACAGAAACGATCCAATTACTTGCATCACATGGAATGGAAAATTTTTTTTTGGGCCACGTGGAATGGAATTACTCATATGTCCCATGATATTATGTCTTGTTAGAAACTAACATCTGACAATTAATAGTTAGGCCATTAACTAACTGTCAATAACTAATTAATGGAAATAGCTGGTGAGAATTTCTTTAATATTTCTTTAACAATGAGCAGTAACTTGCAATTATAAAATGGTGCGAATTAATATACCAAATATTTTGTTCACTCTCAAAAATTGATATACCAAACTGATACCTCAAACAGCGATTTATCTAGATTTTTTTCAGTTTTAAAAATCTTCATAGCTACCTTGCAATTACATCTGTAATATTTGTTCTTAATGCTAATGGTTATGGGTGCATTCCATGATTCCCTCCTAATAGATTGAAGAGGTCATAGTTTCTAAACCTATACTTCACCTTCAACTTGCAATGTCCACAAAAATTACTATTTTTCCGCCTAAAATTTTACTGCTTCAAGTTAAAATGAGATTTATCTTAATGCTTGTTTTTGCCATTATGTGCAAAATGGCAAAGATTTGAAAAAATAGGTGCTGCAATCCAATACACTAACCCTTGGTCCAGCTTTGTAAAGAAAGATTAATTACTAGTTATTTTTAGTTCTTTGCTATTTGTAGTTACCTCTTCTCACTCTTATTAATATATTTTTATTCTTTTACCAATACAAATTGTATGCATGCATAAAGGGTATTTGTAAAATAAAAGTTTTATTTTTCCCCTCGAAGTACTTCTTTAATGGTATTTTTTCTAATTTGGATTGATTTTGTTACGAAAACCTTAACCTCAAGGGCAGTTATTGTAATTTTATAAATTTTAGGGGAGGTCAATAAAATTATTAAAAACCTCAAGGTAGGTTTTGAAATTATCCCAAAAGATTTACACTATGGAAATCAATTCACCAGGTGCTTAAAAATTAGACAATTTTTATTTTATTTTATGGAGCAAAAGGAAGACCATGAGAGTAATTTTAATAGAATCATATAAATTTTTTTGTTACAATTACATGAAGGGTTTTTTACAAGTATTTATTTGGGAAAACTTTTTTCAAAAGTTGCAAAAAATTCAAGGTTTGTGATTGTAAAGATGTGCAAATTAATCGGTCCCTTTTTTCTCATCTAACAAAGTGACAGGTGTCGAGCCTGTACAATAATAATCAATAGACCTAATGCCAATAAAAATAACCAGAAGTTAATCCCAGGTACTGGAGTAGGGACTCCGGATGTACAATGAGTTACTGGCTTCACCCTGATCTCAAGGAGTATACTTGATCCTATATACTAGAATTATCTAATTTTCACCCTGATTCCAAGGAGTATACTTGATCCGATATACCAGGATTATCTAATTTTGTATACAGTGGCAAATAGGGTCGTCCCCATAGGGACTGGGGAAAATTAACTCCTTTTTCAATGGGGGGATTTTAGGAATTGAATGCTAACAAAATATTAACTAATTGACCAACTAGGAAAAATAATTAAAAGAGAGAATTAATGAAAAAAACTCTAACCAAAGATACATTTCAGAAATGGTTCAAATAACTGATCATTGATACAAATATAATTCCAACATTCATTGACAAACAAGTTTTTCACTGCCGATACGATCTGACAGTAGTCTCTCCTTACTGTTTCGATAGCCAAGGTACGACCATTGACTATTTCCCTAATTCAAGAATAACCCTAGGTACGACCATAGGATTTAATTCCTAATTGCACTAAAAATTAGAGAAACCCTATTCTGATTAACAAACATGCTACAAGGGTCCATTTAAATTAGATTGTATATTTTCCTGACACAAAACCAATTATGCCAGTTGCTACCAGGATCAGAGTAATCAAACAATTACGGATTCAACTACTCTAATTAGCAAATAGATCACGTGAATAATTAAATATTGTACATCTATTCAATCACACACGGTCACTATAATCAATAAAGGTAGAAAACATACAAATACCAATGAATAGAAGAAATAAATAAAATCGATTAGATCTCACAGTAATAGTTGAACCAAATCCTCAGTTGTCCCCTTGACTAGAAATAAGAAATATTCCTCCATCAATGGAGAACAATCCATGAACAATCCATGCAAAAACCGTAAGAAGCTTTCTAATTATCCTTCTCCAATTGATGACAAAACAAAGAAGAAACGATTCAGTCGGCTTCTTGTGCTTCTTTGTGTTTCGCGGGACGCACGAGGAAAAGAAGAAAACAACTAGCCAAAAAGAAGACGTTCACCAGCAACCAAAAGAAAAAAAACCTAAAGTACTAACTTCCCCCATTCGTTTCTCCCTTTTTGCTTTATAACACAGCTACCAAATTTCCCAAAATAACAATCCTAATCCACTTATAACTAGCCTTTTCAAATAAACGCCCAAAAGCTTTTTACGAAGTGCAATCTTTCCTAATTTAAATAGCTCTTGGACTTCAACTCGAATTAGGAAACTTTCTGGAGTCCACCCTGAATCTTCCGGTCTTGACCTTGAGCTCAAATACGTCCACGTACAATCTACTTTAAAATCGTCAATTGAGCACGTTTCGCTCCAATTCCTACAATTAACACAAAATACCAAATATAAGTAGTATCAATCAATTAAAGTAATATTTGGTATAAATAGAAAGCAAAATAGGAACAAATATACCGACAAAATACACCTCATCACAGAGCTCATAAGTAAAAACTTTTCTCGTTTCTATTGTCAATTCTTATTCAGCAACAAATTAAAGAACCAAACATCCATAGCACGTGGGTTTTACATTAGACTGTATATGCCAAAACACATCATGTCTTTGTATTTTTTGGCTGACCACAATCACTTATATGAATGTGACCACATGTACCAGGTGTGACAATTATTGCCAATGGAAAGCTCCTCGTGCTGACTGCAAACGTCATTGCTTACGCAGGTTGAGATTGATAGTTCTTCATGTCATTGCGATAAGCTAAATAGTTAAGCCATATGGATTAATTATTTTTAAAGTTGTGCTTAAAACTTAGCAGTGTATAAAAACTTTTACTATAAATACTTTAAAAGAGTTATTGAGGATTTTTTTTAGAGTATATTTTAAAATATTTTTAGAATTTAAAATTTGTTTAAAACATTTTTAAAAAATTGAACCAACCATCACTGCTATCCATTATCACCATTCTACCACCACCCCCTCCTTCCTCCTCCTCTTCTTTTCTCTCTCCTCTGCTCTCCTCCGTCTCTCTGTTTCTCCCCCTCTTTTCTCACTCTTTCCTCCTCCTTTTTGCTCCCATTTTCCTCCGCTTTCTTCCCCTCCCCTCCCCTCTCCTCCCCTCCCCTCCCTTCTCTGCCATTCTATACTCCCCTTTCCCATCCAACAGCTATGACCTTCTAGTCATGACCAAAAAGTTGCAGCTAGTAACAAGTAGCCGCAAGTGGGAAGGGGAGGGTCTGGGGTGGCAATGGGAGGGCTGGGAGGGGAAGAGAGGAGAGGAGAAAGAAGGAGGAAAAAGGGGAAGAAAGGAAGAGAGAGGAGGAAGGAGCTGGAGAAAGAGAGAGAGGAGAGAGGAGGAGAAAGGGAGTGGTGGGGTTGGTGGTGGTGATATATGGTGAAAGAAGAAAATATGAAAATTTTCTTTTGTGCATTTATGATTTGTTTTAGAGATATTGTATGGATTAAGTGTTCTTGGAGTTGCTTTTGTTTGTATATTACTATAACATTATACTTGGAAAACTAGTTTGTGTACTTGGAAAAATAGTTTGTGAAAACTAGGACAATCCATACAAAGTCTAAGGATTTGATTAAGAAGTGTCTGGAGGGTGCTCTTTCAATGTTAATTTTTTGGTAAAAATTAAATTAATTTGAGAAAAATATCCAAATGTTGTAAGTGCAATGGATGTGGGTGTGTATGTGAGGGTCTCAAAAATTTGAATTTATTTCTAAAATGTATAATAATATTTATATTGAGTTTATTTATTGAAATATTAGTGAAAATATGTTTAAAGTGATTATTTCTCAATTTAGAGAATTTTATACGAATTGTTTGCCGGTGTGTGGTTTTGGCCAAAATTTAGCGTTAAAAATTGTTCCGACGCATGAATAGTGACTTGGACTTGAAATCGAGCATATGTAGTGATATTTTGGAAATATTATTATGGCGAGATAGTGTCGAGATGAAAGAAACTAGTGTAAGTTAGATTGTCGCGTGTGACGCGACATAAAGTGCCAAAAAGCACTTTTTAGGCCATAAAAGAGCTTGACTTCTTGCAACCTTCTCATTTCATTTTCAGCTGAACTTTGAGGAGTTAGAGAGAGAAGGGAGCCGACAGAGAGAGCAAGGAAGAGAGAGAGATTTTTCTTCCAAGTTCTTCCATTCTTGATTCAATCTTCTTGGAGATTAAAAACACCATCAACCACCATCATCTTCTTCCTTCCTAGCAGCCGAGAAAGAGAGAGAGAGAAGGAGCTTTGGGCGAAATTCTTGGAAGAAAACAAGAGGTAAGTTTGGTTTGATCTTCCATTTTCTTTTCTTCCCACAAATAACATGAGTTTGTGAAGATTTGATGATGGATCGAGGCTTGATTTCTTCCTCCATTTCAGAACCAAGGAGGAGGAGGAGAGAGTGAGGGAAGTTCTTGAAGGAAAAAGGAAGGAAAGAAAAGCTTGGGTGATCATCTTAGGATCGAGGTTGAACTTGGTGGCGGATATCTTCGACGAATCTTGAAGATCTTGGACTAGGATCGAGGGTTTTGGAAGTCATCAAGCTTGGAGGCTACTTCTTGAAGGAAAGCTTCGAGGATTTCATTGGATCTTGCGGATCTCGTTGGATCTTGATAGATCCGGAGGTATAAACCTCGAATCTTGTAGATTTAGCTTTATTAGTATTGATTAGTGTAGATCTGGTTTATATTGATAAAATGATCTCATCTAAAAAGATGAAGTTTCTTGAAATCCCAACCTAGGTATCAGACTTGAGGTGGCCTCTAGGTAGCGGATTTGAGGACCTGATTGGGAATTGATTGTTAATTGTGAACTTGTCTTGATATGGTTAGAAATTAGGGTTTTTGGTTGTGAAAAATTGAAGGAAAATGTATGTTATGGCCAAAACCCATGCAGTGATTTCAATGTTTGATTTTGGAATCGTGAATGTTCTCGAAGGTTTTACTTTTTGAGAAAAATGTGTATATTGCTCAAATGTGGATGTGTGTGTGAGTGAGTGTTTGGATTTTAAAAAGGGTAAAAAGTGTAGTTTTCATGAAATTTGAGTGAAAAGTGCTATTTGACTGAATTTGAAGGTTTTACGGTATTTTGGCTAAATTTTGGGGATTTTGAATATAAAGGCTTGATATGAAGCGTTTTATGTCAAAATGGAAGTTTCAGCCAAAAATGAATGTCGAATGTATTGTGTAAAAAAATGATTTTTAAGTGTGAGATCTCACTTAAATGTTTTGTGAAAGAAAACGTGCTTGTAGTGCCAATGAGTATATCGGTGAGATGTTTCCTTTTGAAATGATAAAGTGATTTTCCAAGGGAATCTATTTGGAACTTTGAGCTATGTGAAATGAAGGCTTTTCCTCGAGAGAGTTTTAGAAAATTATAGTTTGAAACTAAAAAGTGGAAGTGAACTGTGATTAGTGAATGAAAATGAATGAATTGAATCTCATTGATTGTTTTAAATTATTTTAGGGAGTATGCAAGGCGGTGATTTTGAACCCTACGTGGAAGCTGAACCTTACTTCGGTGAGTTTCCATACTTGTTTTGTGTTTACGTGCAAATGTTTGTAAATGAATGCAATGAAATGATTGTTATATGAAAATTGATCTTTGAACCTCCTAATGGGGATGGTGTGTACTTTGTCGCACCTACTCCATTTGAGTAAAAGTGATTGTGAAAGTGACTTGAAATGATTGATTGTAAAGTGCTTTAAAGTGTATTATAGTGATTGCATGTGTTTGGAAAGGTCAGGAAATCCCTGAGACCTATAGGTGAACCCGTCGACTCGAGTCGGAGGCTAGGCCTAGGTCGAGGAGAAAGGGAAGAGCCACAGGGTTACCTAAATGTCACAAAGCACAGTGACTCAGACCAGTGATATATGCTCGGAACTTGGTTTTGAACCAGTCTCCAAAAGAGCAACAACCCAGTGAAGTGAAGTGAATTGAAAATGTACTCGGGACTTGACGTATGGACTTGTCCCTAATGGAGAGTACTCAAATAAAGTGAAGTGTTTTAAAGTGAAGTGTATTCAAGACTTGTCTCGAAAAGTGAAAATGCAGTGTACACTATCAAAGTGAAGTGAAAAGTGTTTGGCGTGCGGGCCCGGTGGGGGTTTGGAGGAGTAAGGAGAAAGAGAAGTTCTACATGGTAATAGTGATAGTTGACGGAGTGTCAACTACCTGGTTCGTGGTTCGTGGGCAAGTTTTGTGAAATTTGGCCCCTGAGGGCCCTTGTATCCAACATTGTATTGTTAATTGCTTTTCTATCTGTTTATATTCCAAGTGTTCTTGAGAGGTGAAATTGTTTATGTGTTAAGTGACTTGCATGTTTTTGGGAACTCACGGGCTTTTAGCTCACCCTTTCCAATTGTTTTCCTTAGTAGGAAATGAGCAATCAAGTGGTGGTGCCAACCCTTGAGATTAGGGTTTTCATATGTTTTGATATGTATTTTGGAGAATTTTGAATCTTGCCCCTTTTGTGGACTCTTGTATAATGGAACTATGTATTATTGAATTGTAACTTGGATGTTGTGTAATCGTAAGACGTTGTATCCTTCATTATTGTATCCAGGGTTTTAGTTCGTTAAATTATATTGAACAAGTGAGTGAGTGAGTCCTGGCGAGAGTTGGGCAGGCGGTCCGCCGACCCCTTTGGTCCGCCTTAGGGGAAGGTGGGGTCGTCACAGTGTATATTTATATAATAAGTCTTGTATAATTTAGGTGTATTGATTAATATTCTATAAAAATTTATAATTAAGAATACATGTTTAAGAGCAATGGATGTGGGTGTATATATTTATATAATAAGACCTGTATAATTTAGTTGTACTACTTAATATTATATAAAAATTCATAATTAAGAATACATGTTTAAGGATTGGCTCTGATTGTCCACTTACAGTATATATCTAAAATGACCTCCAATTTTGAAGTTAAGGGTGCGATTAATAAAACTGAAATCTGAAAATTGAAATCTGAAATCTGAAATCTAAAGTCTGAAATTTGAATTTATTAAGTAATTGAATTGTTAAATAATAAATCTAATATATTTGAATGTATATCACATTCAGTTATAAGCGAATAACTTATCATTTATTTTTGGGAGCAAATTTTGTCTAAAAAATTCAGTGCCACTTAATTCATTCAAATATTCTATTTTCCGTTTTCAAATGGTCTAAACTTGTTAAGATCTGAATTCATTGAATTTAAGTATTGAATTGGATTATCAAATGGGGCTTAAGTTTCTTAGATCTAGTGACCGTATTTGAAGGGTGAGGTGAATTTGTGAAAATTTATTTGTCCCGCTGCCAAGTATATTTCTGCTGCAACTCCATTTGCACTTTCAGCATATCCATCAGACATAGTCTCCACTGAGAAGGAACCTAATAATTCTTGCAGAGTCTTAAATAAGAATTTGTTTGTAACAAGTGTAATTTGGTGCTTTCATGTTGCAAATGCTTGCCAAATTGGAGCATTGGGTTTATGTGACCCTCTATGAAGTGGCAGTATCAAGCAATGAGCTCTGTAAGTTTCTATCAATTGCTCTGTATGGATTGTTTCGAGTTACCACCACCTTTAAGGGCTCATGGAGGGGGTACTTCTAGCTTATCTGAATGGGCATCAGAATGTGTAAAGAAATGCGGTTGGGTGGTTATGGCATTTTCTGTGATACGAATCCAGTCATATTCTGTGTTTTGGACTTCTCTTTCGGCCTAGGATACCCATTTTTGGCCGGCCAAGAACAATGCTACCTGCATTCTGCATTTCAAGATATCAGCAAACAATAGCCAATAGATCTACGTCTTATATTATATAATTTGTTCCTTTCACATTTTACCCAATGAACACTAGTTAGGTGATAGACATCCGTCATTTTGAAATTTACACAAGAACAAAACACTCCCACCAATCGTTAAAAAGAAAAAAAGAAAAGAAAAAGGGTAAAAAAAAAAAAAAAAAAACTCTCCCACCAATGTTACATATATTGCCTAGGATTTTAAGTAATAGAAAAATATTAGTAATTGAGAGTGATAGGTTCCTTACCAAATTCATATAAAAGAGAAAAAAAAAGGACAAACATATGTGACAGTTCACCAATAGTAATAATTTCTCTCTTTTAATATCCTACGGAGGTTCTTTAACCATCATTCGATCTATGAGTGTGAAATGTACTTGGAAGGTGTGTGTGTGTAACTCCTTTATTTCTTACCCTTCCGCTGGTGCATCATTTTGGCTTTTATTTGGAGTTAAAATTCTACTAGTGGAAGTGGACCATAACTAGTGATATTTGTTGTGGTGATTGTGACCTGTGAGGCTGCGGTTTGTGACAGACCCTTTCGTTAGCAGGTTTGGACATATATTGGGTTCCTATCAAGGACGTCGACTGATACTTTTCTGTTTGCAATAATATTGTCGTCTCCCTAAGGTGGAATCTTCTGCAGAGATCTTGTAGTTTTGCTTGTTTATACATCTCTCTTCAGCATCTCATCCGTAAAGTTGGAAATCGAGGCAATCTTCGGTTAACATCTCCTCTATAAAGTAGTACATGGGAATAGGGCTGCAAACGATTCGAGTTGCTTTCATGGCTCAATTTGAACTTCTGAATTGAAAATATCGGCTTCGTTCCATATTCGAGTTCGAGTTCATTCTCTCTCGATAAGCTCTCGAATAGGTTCGAATATATATATATATATATATATTATTTTTTTATTTTTATTCTAATAGTGAAATTACATATATATCCCTAATATTTTTATTATTTATTAAGAAAAATAATTATTTTATTTATTTTTTTAAAAAATAAAGTAATTATTTATTTTTTTTCGAGTTCGGCTTGATTTAAACTCGAGTTCGAGCTCGAGCTCGAGTTTCATTTTTTCAACTCATCGAGCTCAAGCTCGAATTTGATAAGAAATGAGTCGAGCCGAACTCGATAAGGCCAAATCTCGATTCGACTCGACTTGTTTGCAGCCCTACATGGAAATACAGAACATTTAAAAAAAAAAAAAAGAGTGAGAGAAGAAGAAGAAGAAAAGGAAAAGAGGAGAAGGAAATGGGAACAACAGGAAAGACTCCGTTACTACATAGAGTTGGGAGTAGGTGCGGAGTCAATTTAAAAAGCGTGGGTACAATTTTTTTTTTTTTTTTAATGCACAGGAAGGGTGGGTACAATTTAAAAAGTGGAGAAAGAAAAAAGATTCGAATTGCATTTTCAAGTGTGCTAGCTCTATATATATATATATATATATATATATATATATATGTCAATATTTTTTTTTTTTATTTTGGTGCGTGTGAAGAGATCCTTTCCATGACTTGTACTCTCAACCTTCGGAAATTTGCACTGTACCGTCACAAAATTTGCCAATAGCTCATGACAACGAAACAGAAAAATCTGAGAAGACACATCAGGTTGAGCATTCCAGCCACAACTATTTGTGCTGGGAGTTCCTTCAAAACATTAAAGAACTTGACATGGTATTAAAGAAATTGACATGGAAAATTAACAGACTCGCAAATGCAAACAGCTTATTGTTGATTATCAGTAGTAGACAGACTAGGCAAAGATTACATCAAACATGCTGAAAGCTAGAAGTACTCAAACATTTTAAAAAGAAAAAGAAAATCTCAGTTTCTTAACTTGAATAGCGAAGAATTTTTCGGGCGGATATGAGTTCAGCTAGATCACTAGTAGTGTTCAAGCTTAGAAACGAAGAATCTGTGAAAGGATAATAAGCCTGTGATGAAGCAGAAGGACTCGAACGGCGGCAGTCATAGATTTCGCAAAAGGATTGGAACAGAAGCAGCAGCACCACGAACATCGGGACAAGTGGCGTTAGAGAATTGAAGAAAAAGGCACAACAATTCGTTGTCCGGCTGCAGGCCTTCACAACTGGGTTATTAATGAATTGTTGTCTGAGTTGGCTGCCAAAATCATCAAGTGAAGAATTAGAACTTTTATTGCGTTCAAGAACTCCACTGGCAGCGATGGATGTCTTCAAACTGTTGAAGAGGACGACGACTTCGTTTTCGGACAATTTTCCTTTTATAATCTGGGCATCGCTTAGAATTTTAACGTCCTTTTCAGCTATAATGATTGTAGACAGGAAAGAAACAAAATTTGCAATTTCTTTCGGGACCTCATCAGGTAATGTAGCTTCATATGCCAACAGATTTCTCAATATCACCTCTGAATTCTCATGCAGTGTCATGCCTGGGAGGGAGAATTCATTTCTAGTTTTGTCAAAATGAGTCCCTCGGATACCAGGGTTGTCAGAAAGATGAAATGTTGTTTGAACAACATCAGACAGTTCTGACACCGATGGAAGAAGGCTTCTTTGCTGATCAATTTTAGTATCAGAACTTAAAATCTTCTGAATATTTCCAGCTGCTGTGAACATCTTGTCAACTTTTTCCGACATTTGAACACCACCAGATTTCGCAATCCCAAATGCAGACGCTACTTGTCCTGCTGCCAACCCAACGATCCCCTTGGCTCGTGACATAACGAACCATGTAACTGCAACGAGGTGATGTAATCTTCCTTTGTCATCATGACCGCCATCTTTTTCTGCTGAGTACTCAGCTATATATGTTCCTAAGCTCAATCGGTACATAATATGCAGCATATTCTTTGTTCCGTCGATGGCTGGGTCGATGGCTGGGTCGACCGCTTCACGCGAGATACTGGCTCTCCCGAATGGACTTATTTTGTCACAGAACCGACATACTTCGGAAAGGACCCAATATTCGTCTCTCTCATGCTTTGGCATCCCGAGAAAAGAACAGAATCCGTGGAGGACCTTTCCCATAAACAACAGTGGAATTTGGTTCTCCAACATCATTATATCTGGAACAAGCTCTTGATAATTTGAGAAGAACATCTCACGCTGTTCCTCATCGTCGAACTCCACATTGCATCCCCCGTTGTAATTTAACACGAAGTCCAGCAAAAATATGGCATCGACAATAATAATCCAAGCCAAGCTCTCTCCATCTAGATCAATATGCCTGTCATAACACAGACGGTTAATTGGTTCGAGAGCCGCCGCACGCCGCTCGACCTCTTTAACGAAATCCGCAATTTCAATATCCAAAAATTCCAAATAAGATTTGGCAGCCTCACGCTTTCTGTTTGTCATCTGCTGGACTTTGGGCTGACAATGATGATAGGGTCCTAGGCCGACCTGCCGGGGAGCATAAGCGTCCGGATTTGTGGCTTTCAACCTCTCAGGAACCTCAAATACGCAAGGGTCGATATTGTAGCCATCCAAGCCAAATTGTGTGTAGCCTGCCCAGCTCAAATGAGGCTCGACGTTGCGGCCATCCAAGAAGAAAAATTTTGTGTAGTCTGCCCATCTCATACGGCTCGCATGTGAAGTGAGAATTTCACTATTGGATTCGGACGACATTTTGGCTGCGGTGGTTGTGTTGGGAATTTCACCACTGGATTCGGAAGACATTTTGGCTGGGGTTGTGGCTTGTTAATACTTTTAGGCTACGGCTTGGCAACAAATTTATGGACTAGCAATTTTGTTTTGGCCAT
Organism: Gardenia jasminoides; assembly: GCA_013103745.1. NCBI lineage: Eukaryota > Viridiplantae > Streptophyta > Magnoliopsida > Gentianales > Rubiaceae > Gardenia > Gardenia jasminoides. The sequence continues at coordinate 4,585,299 of CM023099.1, read as the reverse complement.
ATGGTCCTGATCGATGATGTGGGGCTATAGTTCCACCAACCATATTTTGCTATTTGATTGCTACAAATACTCTTTTACATTATACGCAGTATTACAGGATAACAGGATTCTCTCTTAGATTGTGAACTTTTTTCCTATCTCCCTAAGATGAAATGTCGGGAAGAGATTTTTCTTGTATTTCCATTACAGCATGATGAATTGCTAATAAGTAATTACTTATCACTAGTTAATACTACTAATCAAGACCAATCACTTCCTTCGACTAACTGTGGATTTCAGTGACAAGTATTTCTATCTATACACGTGTGGATGGTCTGTGGTGCTTATAGTTGTCTGACAACATATCCACGTTGTAACACATTGTAGTTTTCGGTAAGTCACATTTTCACTATTGGTCACTAGCTATGCTATTAAAGTAGGATTAACAGCATATGCTCTAATGCTAATGTGCTGGTTGGAGAGGTCCAAGGTGAACGAATCATCGTTATAAAAAGGTACGACCCCCTCTTACTAAACATCAAGCAGAGTTGTAACCCTCTTTCTCCTCCCATGGAGGTGGAGAAGGAGAACGTAAACCCAAATGCCGACCCTCCCCCCTTTCTTTTCTCGGAGTGCTCGAGTGCTGGTAGGATCCCTAAAAAGTTCAAGCGGAAGTCTTATGGTGAGGCAGAGCAAACAGAGGAACTAGCCTGGGATGTACCGGGTCCAGCTATTAGCCTTGGGAGCCCGGGAGTTCAGTTCACAAATGTCTGGGGTGGGAGACCCCCCATAGAATCACTAAGACAAAGCGTCGAAGCTAATGGATGGGGAGGACGTTCCTTTGTGGAAACCTTGAAGCAAGGGGCGAAAGATGTGCCGTACTATGAGGGTTCCGACGAGGAATCTGAAATGGATGGGGACCGGGATGAATCCGAGCCAGATCTAGAGAATCAAGGTGAACAGGAAAAGTCTAGGTTCCCTAGAATTTATTCTACGGCAGAGCAAAGGCTGAAAAACTGCAGACAATGGAGGAAGAGCCTCATCTTGAAGGTCCTGGGTAAGAATATTGGGTTCAAGGTGCTGCAGAACAGACTCAAGGATTTGTGGAAGTTGATCTATGACTTTGAGCTCACGGATGTGGAAGGAGGATATTTTATAGTCAGGTTCAGGTCGAAGGAGGACTACCACAAAGTGTTGGACGGAGGGCCATGGGTGGTTCAGGGTCATTATGTCACCATAGGGAAATGGAGGCCAAAATTCAGAGTAGAGAAAGAGCAGATCATGTCCACCCTGGTGTGGGTAAGGTTGCCGGGTATGCCGGTGGAGTATTACAATGAGAAGTTTCTGCTCAGAATCGGTAATGTTTTAGGGAAAGCGATCAAAGTCGACCAACAGACACTAAGTGCTGCTCGGGGGAAATATGCCCGCATGATTCTGGATGGGGGAGAACAACCTGTGGAAGAAGTTATGATCAATTGTAGAAGGGATTCTCAGGTTCCTCAGGAGGAAGAAATGCCGATGGAATTGGCAGAGGAGCAGTACAGAGTTGTACAGGAGGCTGTGAGGCCGGAAGGAATGGGGGCATGATGCCCAAATTGCCTTTGTTATGCGGATTGTAGCTTGGAATTGCCGCGGAGCGGTGAATACAAAGTTTAAAAGACATTTACTTGAGATGTTAAAAATTTATGACCCGCAGATGCTGGTGTTGATGGAGACGAGAACCCATAGTGATAAGGCTGATGCCTGGCAAAGGAGGACCAAATTCACAGATAAAATCTGCGTAGAAGCAATTGGCTTCTCAGGAGGGATCTGGCTCTTCTGGGATAGACTATCTGTAAGTGTGGAAGTGATCTCAATGAATCTGCAGTGTATTAATGGTATAGTTAACAGGAAAGGCCAAGATTGGCTTTTTACTATTATATATGCTTCCCCGTATAAGCAGCTAAGAAAAGGACTTTGGAAATATCTGAATGAAATGGGTGCGGTGATAAAATTTCCTTGGCTCCTAGCAGGGGATTTGAACGAAGTAGTGGCGAGTTCAGAAAGTCTAGGTGGGAAATCTGTAGTGGGGTATAAAGAAAATAGCCTGCAAGAAGTCATTAACAACTGTAATTTGATTGACCTAGGCTTCGAAGGGCCTGCTTTAACCTGGACTAACCTCCGGCAGGGAAGAGCTAATGTCAGGAAAAGGTTGGATAGGGCGCTCTATAATGGAAAATGGAGGTTAATGGAAACGGAGGCTCGAGTGCAACACCTGGTAAGATCTCACTCAGACCATAACCCATTACTTATAGATATGGAAAGGAAAGGAGGAAACTTGCCACTGGAGCGACCTTTTAGGTTTGAAATGGCATGGAGAACTCACCCAAATTTCTTGCATGTAGTTGAGGAAGCATGGGCAGAGGGAGGGAGAGAGTTGGTGAGCAAAATAGAGCACACAGCTGCTGAGTTTAGGAAGTGGAATCAGGAGGTCTTCGGGAACATCTTCCACAGGAAGAAGCGTTGTAGGGCCAGACTAGCAGGGATCCAGAGATATTTAAGTCGAAGGCACTCTTCATACCTGATCGAACTGGAGAAGGAACTGATGGTGGAATATGATAACATTTTGGAACAGGAAGAAGTATTTTGGTACCAGAAATCAAGAACGAATTGGCTCTGTCATGGTGACCGGAACACTCGCTACTTTCACACCACGAGTATTATTAAGAGGAAGAGGAACCAAATTAGCTGTTTGAAAAGCGACTCAGGAGAATGGCAGGAAGATATCAATGAAGTTGAGAAAATTGTAGTTGGCTATTTCCAAAGACTTTATCAGGAGGAAGGGCCGAGTGTTGGTGGAAGGACTCAAGAAAGTAAATTTCCAGAAGTTGAAGAAGGAATGATGGGAAAACTAAGTGTGCCAGTCCAAGACGGTGAGATTAGGAAGGCTGTGTTCAGTATCAAGGCTGGGAAGGCACTAGGGCCGGATGGAATGAACGCTGACTTTTATCAAGGCTGCTGGAATATAGTAAGAGGAACCATGATAGCATTTGTGAAGCAAGTGTTCAATAGCAAGTCCATGCCTGCAGAAGTCAATGCTGCTCTAATTGCCTTGATTCCGAAGGTGGGGCACCCTGAAACAGTTAGTCAGTTTAGGCCCATTTCACTATGTAATGTGGCCTATAAGGTGGTAACGAAGATTATTGTAGAAAGAATTCGTCCACTTATGGAAAAGCTAGTGCAGCAGAACCAGAGTAGCTTTATTCCTGGGAGACAAGCTTGCGATAACATAGTTATTGCCCAAGAACTACTGCATACCATGAGAAGAAGGAAAGGTCGTATTGGGCAAATGGCTATAAAAATTGATTTGGAGAAAGCGTATGATAGGATACGATGGGCTTTTCTCAAACAAACACTGGAATTGGCTAGACTGCCGGACGACTTGATAGAGTTGATCATGAGTTGCGTTCAAGTATCAGGTATGGAAGTAATTCTAAATGGTAGGAAAATTGCGAGATTTAGGCCATCTCGAGGGTTGAGACAGGGAGACCCATTATCCCCCTACCTCTTTGTCTTGTGCATGGAAAGATTGGGGCAGATGATCCATGAAGCAGTTGGTAACAAAACATGGAAACCAGTGAAGGCATCGAGGTATGGGTCAGAAATAGCCTACTTATTCTTTGCTGATGATTTAATCTTATTTTCAGAGGCTAGTGCTCGACAAGCAAGGGGAATTAGTCGAATCATGAGGGAATTCTGTAGGCAATCAGGCATGAAAGTCAATGTTAACAAATCAGTATTTTGGTGCTTACCCAATGTTTCGAGGAGAAGAATTAAGAGAATTAGTAATGTGACAGAAGTGGCCAATGCAAGAGACCTAGGGAAGTATCTTGGAGTGCCACTCATTTTGTCAAGAGTGTCAAAGAGAACTTATAGTGAAATTGTGGATAAAGTCCATAAAAGGCTTGCGGGCTGGAAGATAAATTGCCTTTCCTTTGCTGGTAGACTTACATTGATCAATTCGGTAATTGCCGCTATCCCCTCCTATGCTATGCAATCTACGCTGTTACCAAATGCTGTGTTGGAAGAGATTGAAAGAAGAGCACGGGGCTTTCTTTGGGTAGACACTGCTAATAAGAGGAGATTGCACCATCTGAGCTGGGATGTTGCTACAGCCCCTAAAACCCATGGGGGTCTGGGCATTAGGAAATTAAAAGTTGCTAATAGAGTGCATATGGCTAAGCTGAGTTGGAGGTTGATTAGGCAGGAGAATGCGTTGTGGGCTGAAGTAGTTAGGAGTAAGTACGGGATATGAAGGATGTTGACAACGGAAGAAAGATCCACGGGTGGCTCTACTACATGGAGGGGGTTAAAGAAGGCTGTAGGGTGTTAGACAAAGGAATTAAATGGCGGCTTAGGAATGGAAGGGTTATTAAATTCTGGAGAGAGCCTTGGCTGTTAAGTACTATGCTGGAGGAGCATGTAGTGGGTGAGGTTGCAGATTCAGATGGAAATAAAGTGGTGAATGATTACTGGGATCCGGTCTATGGATGGAAAATTGATGAATTGGACTCTGCCCTACCAAGTAATTGCATTGATCAGCTCTATGCGGTGACTCTGGTAGATGATCCCAGCAACCAGGACATGGTTAGCTGGGGGTTGGAACCAAATGGGGAGTTGTCGTCCAAGTCGGCATATAGTAGGGTACTAGAAGATGAGCATGGAGTTGGTAACGAAGCGCGGGTGTGGGATTACATTTGGGGAACAAAAGGGCTACCACGATGGAAGTTCTTCAATTGGCTGCTTCGGCATGGACGACTGCTTACTAATTTCGAGAAACAGAGGAGGCACATACAGGCTGATGGTGGTTGCCAAATATGCGGTGCAAGGAGGGAAACCAGCCTACATGCCATTCGAGATTGTAAATGGATTTCCGATATATGGAAAAAGCTAGTGCATCCAAGCATGTGGAGGGATTTTAATAGGTTCGAATTAAATGCATGGATTGAGTGGAATCCAGCATAGGAGGCTTCACTTCTGTGAACTGGTCCATCATGTTTCAGTAAGTAATTTATCTTGCATGGAGATTAAGGACCCAGTGGTATATGCAGGGTGAGGCTAGTAGCTTGAGACTGAATATAGAGTGGTTAGTCAAGCGGGCTGAGGAGGTACAAAGTTCGTGCGCAATACAACGAGGAAGATCCAGGGGAGTTGCGTTTATTTGCTGGGAGTTCCCAAATCACGGGTGGGTCAAAGTTAATGTGGATGGGACGTCGGCAAATAATCCAGGAAGAGCAGGAGGGGGAGGAGTAGTCAGAGACAGCTCCGGCTGTTGGATCCTTGGTTTCTGCATTAACCTGGGGCAGACTAGCAATATGGCAGTAGAACTGTGGGCTATGCTTCAGGGCTTAAAGTTGGCATGGGAGCAGGGGTTTAGGAGAGTGATTTTGGAGACGGACTCTTTGACTGGATTGGAGCTAGTTAAGAAGGATCCAAGAGGTAGCACGCACCAATGTCATCCAAGAAATCAGGAAGTAGTTAGCTAAGCAGTGGGAGTGTAAGCTTGCTCGTGTTTGGCGGGAAGGTAATCAGGTTGCAGACTGTTTGGCAAAAATCAGCCTAAATCTCCAGCCGGGGCTCCATGTGATTGAGACGCCCCTGCATGAAGTCAGGAGTAAACTCATGTCTGATGTTAAAGGGATAACTACCCCCAGGCTAACACCTATGTAATAGACTAGTTAGTCCTCCATAGTACCAAAAAAAAAAGTAGGATTAACTAATTTTCTTTGTAATTGAAACTTGGAAAATGAAATTAACACTTTTCCAAGCTTTCGCGTGAGGACCAGTGTTTTCAGAACCGGACCGGACCAACCGGTTCGACCGGGAAAATGAAATTAACACTTTTCCAAGCTTTCGCGTGAGGACCAGTGTTTTCAGAATCGGACCGGACCAACCGGTTGAACCGCGAATCGGCCATGCCACCGGTCCGGTTCTCTATCATAGTCGGAAGTGGTCAAAAAACCGTCAAGAACCGGTCGAGCCATGCGAACCGGGATGAACAGCGAACCGGCTGTTTTTTGACTTTTTTTTATTTTTTGAAAATATAAAATGTGGTGGTAGTGAAATTTGATCTTGGGACCTCATATATAAGACACAAGTGTCTTAACCACCACACCAACAAGTATTTTTGAAGTTAGGTAAGTACAAAAATTTATAAAACTAATGAAAAGTAAAATAAAAAATGAAACTTCCATTTACCCATCTATGCCTCTCTCTATTTCCACATTTAGAGGCTTCAATCTTGCATCTGTAGACACCAAATTTTTGACTTTTTCAACTATTACCTCATGTTTTTTATCTATTAGTATTTATTTATTTATTATAACATATTTTCTTATTTTTGTATGGTTTAAAAAAAAAGAAAAAAAGGGGCTTAGAACTGAAACGCGGACCTGTTATGCGAAGTGGTCCGCGTAACAGTCCACGTAACCTGATCAAAGGCTAAAATATATATATATATATATACGCGCGCGATTTTTCCAGCCATTTTTCTCCTCATTTCAATTGTATTTTAGCAGCATCAAGGAACCTATTTAGTTAATCCCTAACTCATCCTTAATCCATAACACCCCATCTAATGATCAAAAATCAACCAACAAACCCTAAATGCATCCAAGCCTTTGGTTCTAGGGTAAATGGGTTATAAATAGCTCTTTAGGTTTTCTGAGAAGGGAGGAAAAAAAAAAGGTTGAGGAAGGCGAATTGGAGTGAGGAAAGTGAAGAAAAAGAGAAAGAAACAGCGGAATCAAAAGAAGAGTAAAAGGGAAAGGAAAGAAAAGAAAACTAGGGCTTTTCTTTTTTTGGAAGTGAGTGAAGATCATTTTGTTTGGAGTTTTGGTCCTTTTTTTTGTAAAGCTTCTGACTCAGGTAGTTTCCCTCCACCTTATCTGCTTTATTTTGATCGAGAAATCGCTGAAAAGTTGGGCCTTTTGGTGGAACAAAGGCCATGGTTATGTACTTTGAGTTTTTTATGATAATGATGATGATTATGTGTTATAGTATGAGTATGGTTGTGTTTATATAGTCTTGGTAAAACTCATAGACTTGTTTTTATGTTTAAAAATCAGGTGTCAAATGTTTCGGTGTTGATTTTGTTGTGTTTTCTGCAAAATTTCTGGAAAAATGTTCTTCACGATTTGAAGATGTAAAGAAACGTGGGGTTCTTACGCGAACTGATCCGCGTAACTCTCCGCGTATCTGTTTGAATGTTTGAAGTTGTGAAGTAACGCGGAGTAGTTGCACGAGATAGCCCGCGTAACCTCCCGCGTTTCTATTCTGATAGTTTCTTTTCTCCCCTTTTCTTCCTACTTGACGATGTTAATGCTTAAGATTCGACCTTTTTGGGTTTAGCTCGTCTTTATGTGATCTGAATGATAATATTTATGCCTTGAAATTGATCTTGCTGTCTCTGGTGTTTTATTGGTGTTTTGGTTGGAAAAACTTGAAGCAATCTTCCTGGAATTTTGAAGATGGGGAGAAACGCGAGAGGTTACGTGGCTTGGTCCGCGTTTCCCTTCTGAATCTCCCTTTTTGCATGAAACGCGAACTTGGTTGTGCGTCTTGGTCCAGTAACCCTCTTTTTTCTTTTGTGGCTATTTTCCAGCCTTTTGATTGAAACTTACTTTAGTATTCATGTTTTCCAGTCTTATCCATGTTGCTTGCATAGTTTGTTTTAATATCTCATCTTTGAATTCTTGATTGATTTTTCCTTTAAATTGGTGCCTTGATCCCCTTTTGTTGACATTGAATCCTAGATAGCCATTCCCCTCATTTGGGCATTCAGTTGAGACATCACATCAAGGGATAGTAACTTCTCTCCCCTTATTATGTGCCCTTATATGCTCCTATGGGTTTTTACATGATTTTGCATGTTTAAATTAAGTTTTCCTTTGTTTTTATTCATTTTTAGTCTTTATTTATTTTATTTAAATTTTGGGTAAATTATTTGGAGGCCTTGAATGCCAAGTTGTAATAGATAGGTTATTATTTTGATTTCCCCCTCTAGAATTGTATATAGGTTTCCCCAATGTAATAATTAGGTTTTATATGCTTTTATTTGTGTGTTTGCATGCTTATGTGTTTATCGCTTTCCTAGGTTTTGCATTTAGATATAATGCCTATGTGTTATGTGTTTATGTGTTTTATGTGTTTACTTACTTTATTATCATATCTACATGTTTATTGTGTAAATGTATTAACGTCACCACACTAGTCCAACGCTAGTTGTGGCTTTTCCTTTCGATTTCTCACTAATCCAATGTTAGTGAGAACTTTTAGACGAGGGCCAGTCCAATGCTAGACCCTTAAGGCCGTTCATGCATTAGATACAAATTTCACAAACTTTTCACTTTTAGGATTTCTTTTCCATTTTGCGTGTTATTTTTCTCCCATCCCGTATGTGAAATATCTCATTCAGTTTTCTTTTTTCGTCAAAAAATAGATTAGCGCATTTTAGAGCATTACCTTTTGAATTAGGGAAAAGAACGAGTGTGGCTTCCTAGCCTTAGCACGCTTTTATTTCCTTCTATGAAAAGGAAAATTGAAGTCACGAATTTAGTTTTTCCATACCCATTATATTGCATTTCCCCTTTTAGGACATATACATGCACAAAATTTAATCAAATTCATTCTTCAAAGTCAAAAATCTATTTTTTTCTTAGAAAATTCATCTTTTGAAAATTCAAGTTCCTTTTTGCACTTAAAAATTCATCTTTTCAAATATCCAATTTCTTTTTCCTTGAAATTTTATAAAAATTACATTTCTTTTGAAAACCCTAGTTTTTTTCATTTTTCCGAGTCTCATCATTTGCATTTTTCGTGACCTCCCTAAGGGATCAAATTTGGATGACACAACTAATGTGATCAATTCCAATCAAATCTCAAGGAGACATTTTGCCCCTCTCGATCCCATCTTAGGTTTAAGTTTTGCATCCATATAGAAAACATCGAAATGTGATAAATTTTAAAGTTAGAATTAGGAAATTTTTAACTGAATCATGCAACTAGCTTTTGGCTAGGTTAGAAGGGTGCCTTAGAGACAAGTAACATCGAATCTTTGCCTTCCCTTCTTTCAACCGTGATTCCCGAACCTTTTTCTCTAGTTTTTCAAAGACCTGGAGTCATCTAAAAAAGGGTTTTCTTAGTTTATTTTCATTAATTAAAATTTTTGGGTGACTTGGTACACCTAAACTCCATACCAAGTGGCGACTCCAAACTTTCCTAAAAACCCTTTTCTAGACTTTTGTTTTAGGGTCCAAATCGTCGCATTTTTGTAGTCCCATGACCCATTTCTTTTTCTTTTTCAAAAAATCAAATTTTAACTAAAAAACCTTTTCCAACTAAAAACCCGAAACGACGAGGTTTTCTTTCCTTTTTTTCTAAAAAAGGGACGCGACAGCTTAGCGACTCCACTGGGGACTTTCGTAAGAGGGTCCGAGCACTTGATTTAGTTGACTATTTCATTTTTCTAACTTTCTTATATATCACATTTGGATGTTTTAGGTTGCATTCCTTTTTCATTTTGTTTTCTTTTTTAGGTTTTTTTTCCGCGCAATCGCTCCTTACACATCACGTACATGATGAATGAATTATTTGTTTATTTATTTGTATTGATATTTATTTGTACCGCGTCTTGCATTTGGGGTGGGTGTGCATCTACCCTAGAGTCTCGAGAATATTTGGTATTTGAATCCCTCCTCTCAAAGGGAATCACTTTCATACGTGCATATGTATTTTACTTTGACCCTACTTTTTTTTATTTTAGTGGCTTGTCACGCCACTCTTCCCTATTAGGATTAGGATTGATCCACTTGGACATGTGGCCGTGGCACGACGTGCACGTAGCAATGTCCAGGGGATCACTCGAACCACCGACTTGAGGCATTCGGATTGATGACCTTTTGCCTTTTGGTCTGAAGGTTTGGGAGCCTGTAACCTTTGTCGAGTCTAGATGCATGAGTGAGCCCAACCTCATGCATCCATGTTAGAATTACCTAGGGGAGAGTCTACCTTACCCTATTAAGGATCACTAGACACGAGAGGAGGGATTCCACCCCTCTTTATTTTTGTGCAATTTGTTGTTCCAACGTGTTATGTGATATCTGTCGATTAAACTAACCTTTTGTTGTCTTCCCTTTTCTTGCATTTCACAACTCTAGAAAATAAGAGTCTTGGCACTCTTTTAAGACAAGCCATCCTTCTAGATAGGCTATTGCACGTTTGAATTTATATCTATTGCATTTAAGTTGTAATTGCATATCATTTTTAGTCTTACCCCGGCATTCAAATGGGGCTCCTATAGGCCATGTTTCATTTCGTACCCTTACTTGCTTTAATAAAATGGCATCATGCATAAGCCATAGAGAGAATGCCACTTAGGGAATCCCATTATAGGACTACGCCCGCCTCACTTCTCCTGGGTACATAACCCTTTATAGGAGATTCATGTTTAAATTTCAGTAAAACTGGATAGGTGGGGCCTGTAGGTAAGGTATTTGACTCAATTGACATGATTCAGATGGATAAACCTAAACGTATCAAGCAACTGTTAGCAGTTATAGTGGAGATTCAGTTATGGCCCGGGTTTCTCTCACCAAGCAAGATCAACCGAGTAGCAGCATATCTCGGACCAATTGGGGATTTCAAGGACATAGAATCTGATGGGTACTTGGTAGAGGCTCTAATCCAACTATCAGACCCTAACTGTTTAGCATTTAGGATAGGAAATAAGGAATTTACTATAACAATTGAGGAGGTATCTGGTCTTCTTAACTTATCAGTAGAAGGTACTGCAGTGATATTTCCCTTTGCTTCTGGAAAGGCTGAGTTCTGTCGCTTCACTGGATTAAAGGAGTCTATGGTACTATGGTCAGATCAAAGCATAGATGTAAGGTTTTTGTTTGATAGATTTGCTGAAAGAGATGGATTCGACAAATATACCAAAGATTTTTCGTTCAATTCCAAAGCTGTCTGGGAGTACAAAAGGTCATGGGTATATGGATTTGTCATGGCAGGAGTCTATTTATTTCCGAGAAGAGACGGAAAAATTGGTTTTAAGATCACCAAGCTTATGAATGACCTGTTCTATGATATTGGAAATCGACGAGACTCTATAGTATCGACCATATTAGCAGACCTCTTCGTAGCTTGTACAAATTGCCAAAAGGGGGTGAAGTTCTTCCATGGATCGAACCGAATTCTGCACATGTGGGCTATGGAATATTTCAAAAGACAATTACCTGCTCCTGATAGTGTGCCTCTAGTTGGATACAATTGGTTGATTACTCATTACAAGAGAGTAGATAGGAATAACCTACCAAGGAATGCTTCAGAATGGGTGGACTTTTTGAATACACTACCAGATCACAAGATTAGATGGGTACTAGATTGGACGGACTGCCTCGATCCGGCGCTTCGCACCAAATCCTCCGATTTTATACCGTTGCTAGGAACTCAAGGCATTATGAGCTACACTCCAAAGAGATTTTTGAGACAGTTGGGACGCGTTCAAGGACTACCGCCTCTACCCGATTTGACCAACTTCACCATCATTTTTGACAAGGGAATCTGTTCGGCCGAAATTCCAATGAAGGTACCGATCACGCAAGCATGAGGAACGTTGTCCAAGGACAAGGATATTACTTACATTCCACAACATAAACAGTTGGCTATGGTCACACCTCAGTATGAAGAGTGGTTTAGGAATCGTGATGGAAGACAATTGCAAGGGGCGTAGACCGATGAAGTCAAGAGACTAATGGCGATCATTGAGGCAAAGAATAGAGAGAATGTACAATTGAAGCAATCCGTGCAAGCAAACAAGAATTTGGCGGACAAGAACAAGAAGATATATGAAGAGATGCAAAACAAAAACCAAGACTTGAAACGGAAATGTGCCGAACTATATGACCAAGTTGAGCGCATGAGGAACCCCTACTCTAAAGAACCAAAAGATGCTGTAATAGATAGGCTGAAAAAATTCAATGGTTTTGTACAAACGCCTTCAAGAGATGATGTAAACTATGAAGTTTTAGGATTTGCTAATGAAGAACTTTTTCATCATTTTCACAAGTATCAAATTTCAGGTTTGATGAACGGGCCCCGCCTTGAAAGTATTGCATCATGCTAGGCCTACCCTTGGCACAAAAGGGCTCCCCTCTAGGACATGCATCCGAATTATATAAACAATCACTAATTTCACTCTTTTTCTTTTTTTCTTTCAAATGAATCTCCACAACTCCCTTTGGAAATAAGCTTCTAAAGTGTGCTTCTTTTCGTACTCAGGTACTTTTAAAAATAGCTCCACGTAGAAGTCCCATTGTTACCCGATCCAAAAGTAAGAGTTTGAAGCAGCCCGTAAACATGAGTTCTGCACCAGAAGGCTCAGATAGGAATACTTTGGTCACTTCGCCTGACTTTGCTGCCTTGGGAGCTCAGTTAAGTGAAGTACTGGGAAGGTTTAATGAGATGAACGCCAAAATGGCTGCGCAAAGGCGTGTAATTGATCAGAGTTGGTGGCAAATAACAATAGAGAAGGTGTCTCGAATGAGCATGGACCCGTTGTCAGCAACCCCCCTGTGACAGATAGTCAACTCCCCTTCCTGACCAATATTCAAACTATTTTTGTCCCACCTACTTCTAACCCATACGATGTTACCTTTTCTCATCACAACACCAATCTTCCACATTCCCATCCTAATTGCATCCTACTAAGCCCGACCAAAAAGACAAACCCTCATACTCAACCCCAGATCACTTTAAACGTGCCTACTCACCCTCCAGAGCCTCAATACCATACCACTGAATCATTTGTGTGGGATCTGACTTCCCAAGGAAAACTGGCGGTGGATGACTTTGTTGCACCAGTCGACAAAGATTTGCTGAAAAGGCTGGATAAATTCGATGAATTCATAAGGAAGAACCAAGGACTAAACCAACACGGTGGCCTGGACTATGACGACCTTTGCCTGTTCCCTGATGTGCAACTGCCAGTGGGTTTCAAGACCCCCAAGTTCAGCAAATATGGTGGAACCGGTAGCCCCAAGACGCACCTTAAGATGTTTGCCAACAAACTTGGTAAACCAATAGATGATGAGAACTTGCCCATGCGTTTGTTCCCCGAGAGTTTAGAGGGGGATGCTTTGGATTGGTATTCAAATTTGAAATCGAATGAAATTAATTCTTGGCTGGATTTGTTGACTACTTTTGTGAAGTAGTACGAATACAATTGTGAGCTAGCACCGACCAGAACCACGCTTGAGGGAACCAAGAGAAGGCCCTCAGAGGATCATAAGTCATATGCTAAGCAGTGGAGGAAGTTGGTCGCTAAAGTTGAGCCTCCCATGACGAAAGAGGAGATTGTACGTACTTTCATTAAGGCTCATGATCCGCTTTATTTCGAGGAGATTTTTCGAATGACTGGGAGTTCTTTTGCTGCAATTGTCAATAAGCTGGAAGAGTATGATGAGTTTGTTAAAGTTAGGAAAATTGTCAATATGACCTCCCTAAAACAGCAATTGGAAGCATTGCAAGGGCAGAATGGCAGTGGGAGGAAACTCCCGTTTAAAAAGAAAGAAGGGGAAGCTGTTTTTGTGTGGAATCAGAACCTACCTTTCAGGCCCAAAACTCGGAGTCACCCCACCAGTTCAAGCTCATACTCACCTTATCCCTACCATCAACCTGTTTATCACATTGCCACCCAAATGCCTCACCCCCGACCTGTTCATTTGAATCCCCCATCTTTGTTTTCAACTTCCCAACCTATCTCCCACCCCCGTCAGAACTATGCTCCTAGACCTGCCCCACAAAATCCTATCCAAAATTCTTTTCAGCATAATGAAATGCAAAATCAGAAAACCTTTCGAACTTTCACCGATCTGGGCCGTCCCATTGACCAACTGTATGAGCAGTTGAAGGCCGCTGGAAAAATCGGCACTGTCCCTCCCAAATTATATCCCCGAGGACTCCCTCTTGGGTATGATTCCCATGCTGTCTGCACTTACCATTCTAGAAGCTCGGGACATTCAACGATTAATTGTTGGGCCTTGAAGCATAAAATTCAAGACATGGTGGATGCCGGGGACATAGTGATGAGAAGGAGGAATGAACAAGGGCCGAACGTTAATAGAAATCCCCTCCCGGAGCATAAAAACACTGTTGGAGTGATTAGTGTGGATGAAGAGTTTGTTGACCCTACTCAGTTCATTAAAGAGGAAGGTGAGGTAATAGGGGTGGATCATTTGAGAGAAAGGAAACTTTTGTCTACTAAGGAGTTCTTGGCCACGAATATGGAATATATCTTTGAAGGAAAGTTTAATCAACCGTCTGTAAGAAGAGAAAAACCTTTCGTGATAGAGGTGGACCCCTCTGAGGCATGCAGTATTGAGAAACCTTTCATTCTAGAATTGCCAGAGCCAGCCATACTCGAGTACCCTAAACAGTTGCCTGTCAACAACTTGCAAGAAGTACCATGGAACTATGATCAACCTACACTACAATTTGAAGATAAGGACATAGAGGAAAGAGTGACTACCATCACAAGGTCTGGAAGAGTCCTTATTAATCCAGAAGCTAGTCGAGAGAGTCCCATACCACCTGAGCCACCCGTGATCGATGTTGAGACCTTGAATTTTCTAAAAATGTTGAAACGAAGTGAGTACAAGATTGTGGAGCAATTGGATAAGATGCCCGCACAGATTTCCATCTTGAATCTACTTTTGACATCTGAACTTCATAGGGAAGCGCTCCTTAAGATTTTGAATGAGGCTCAAGTGCCTAAGGATCTCCCTGTGGAGAAGTTCTCACATGTCATTGAAAACGTGCTGGCCGCTAATCACATCTACTTTTCTTTGACGAGGATCTGACTGCCGAAGGGATAGGGCATAACAAGGCTTTATATATATCTGTGCGCTGCAATAGGAGGCTGCTGCCAAGGGACTAGTAGACAATGGATCGGCACTGAACATTTACCTGTGGAACACGCTTGTAAAACTAGGGTTGTCCGACACCAAGTTGCGTCCGTCAGCTACTCTAGTAAGAGGCTTCGATGGTGCAAGAAGAGAGTTTATAGGAGAGGTGGACCTGGTTTTGGAGATAGGACCTGTCCAATTTCAAGTGGCTTGTCAAGTAATGGATTTCACCAGCGTCTACAATATCTTGTTGGGACAACCTTGGATACATACTTCTGGTTCGGTGCCTTCCTCTCTTCATCAGATACTGAGGTTCATCGTGAATGACCACCTGATCACTGTGTTTGCCGAAGATGATTGCACTATGGTTGTCAACCCTGGATCCAAGGATGAAAGCGTCAAGAGAAACTTAGTCTCCTCTCACCATACGGCCGATATAGTTTCTGTAGGATGGGCCCCCAACGGTAAATCGCTCATCAATCATGTTTTGACTGGAGCTAGTGTGATGATGGCTAAAAAGATGATCAGAGGAGGATTTGAGATGGGAAAAGGCCTTCGAAAGAATCTGCAAGGAATTTCGGAGCCAGTTGAGGTGCCAACACAAAAGAACACTTTCGGACTCAGTTTTCATCCAACCGCCAAGGATAAGAAGGAGACGAAGGCACACAAGCAAGCGGAGAAGGAAGAAAAGCAGATCAACATGTACATCCCGCCTCTGTACTACACATTCCCTCGTCCGTCTGGAGTAATCATATCAGAGGTTGAAGAAGAAAGATCTGATGATGATATAGAGATGGTGTTATCTCAACTGTTTGTCGGGGCCACCCTTGACACCGATCCTGTGGAGAATGCAGAATTTCCTTTGATTCCTCAAGAAGCCATGCAAAATTGGGATGCCGATTGTCTGCCTGCTCGGATGAGGTTTCGGTAAATCTGAGGGGATTGTCCTTAGAAACGAATCATGCTTTGATATCAATCATGTCTTCAAAAACAATGCACTTGTTATTTTACTTTTTACTTGTTTAAAATTATGCCTTTAATTATGCTTCCATGGTATTATCTGTCATCTTGCTCTTTGCCAAATGAAATGAAATTTCTCTTTTGTCCTTCTGTTATGTTCCACTCATTTTACTTTCACACATTTATTTTATTTCTTTTCAGATGGCCTCAAATAAAATCATTTGACCCTTTGGATATCACCACTTTGGAATTTGATGACTGCAATCTCGATATCTCTCATGAATATGAACTTTTAGCATCTGAAATTCAAAACGAAAGCGATACCGAGGGAGATTATGAGTATGAATCTTTTTCAAAAACCCTTGAACAATATGAGGAAAAACCCAGGCCGAACTTAGAGGAAACAGAAATCATTAACATTGGAACTAAGGCAGAGGTTAAAAAAGTCAAAGTTAGTATTCACTTGAACATGGAGCAAAGAAGAGAGATGATTGAGTTCTTAACTTTGTTTCAAGATGTGTTCGCATGGTCTTATGATGATATGCCAGGGATTTCTACAGACATTGTGGTCCACAGACTGCCTACCGATCTAAATATGTCACCAGTAAAACAGAAACGCCGCAAGTTTAAACCAGACATGAGTCTCAAAATAAAAGAACAGATCGTCAAGCAACTGAATCCTAGGATTATCATGGTATCACACTACCCTATATGGTATTCAAATCCTGTCCCAGTTCTTAAGAAGAGTGGAGAGGTGTGGGTGTGTGTTGATTACAGAGATTTGAACAGAGCTAGACCTAAAGATGATTTCCCTTTACCGAACATTCACATCCTTTTGGACAACACTGCTGGACATGAGATCGAATCCTTTGGAGACTGTTTTGCTGGGTATCATCAGGTTTTGATGGCAGAGGAGGACCGAGAGAAGACTGCTTTCATCACACCTTGGGGGACTTTCTGCTACCGAGTCATGCCCTTTGGTTTGAAAAATGCAGGAGCTACCTATCAGCGAACCATGGCCACCCTGTTCCATGATATGATTCACAAGAAGATGGAGGTTTATGTTGACGACATCATCATCAAGTCCAAAAGAGTTAAAGATCATTTGATTGATTTAAGAAAACTGTTTGAGAGACTAAGGAGGTACAATTTAAAGTTGAATCCTGCGAAGTGTGCCTTTAGGGCTCCCGCTGGTAAATTTCTAGGATTTATTGTCAGCAAGAAAGGTATAGAGATAGATCCAGTGAAGATCAAGGCGATCCGAGATATGCCGATCCCGAAGACCCAGAAGGACATGAAAAGCTTCCTAGGAAAGATCAATTTCATTGGCAGGTTCATAGCACAACTAACGTCTACATGCGAACCCCTGTTTAAGTTGTTAAAGAAAAATGCACCAATGGACTGGAATGAAGACTGTCAACAAGCTTTCGACAAAATCAAGAATTATTTGCTTCATCCCCCAGTCTTAGTACCACCAACGCCAGGGAAACCTCTGATCATGTATTTATCCGTGTTCGATAAAGCCGTGGGTTGTGTTTTGGGACAACACAATGAATCTGGAAAGAAGGAGAGAGCCATCTACTATTTGAGTAAGAAGTTCACCACCTACGAAGCTAACTACTCTTTTCTCGAGAGGAGTTGTTGTGCTTTGGCATGGGCCGCTCAAAAGTTAAGGCATTACCTGCTCAGTCACACCACTTATCTCATCTCCCGTTCTTACCCTCTGAAGTATTTGTTGGAGAAGCCGATGCCAACGGGACGTATGGCTAAATGGCAGATGATGTTATCTGAATTCGATATTGTCTTTACCACGCAGAAGGCGATTAAAGGGCAAGCAATAGCTGATCACTTGGCAGAAAACCCAATAGAAGATGACTACCAGCCCTTGCACACCTATTTTCCCGATGAAGAGATTTTGTTTGTCGGTACTGTGGAAAATATGGATGAGTAATATCAAGGATGGAGGTTATTCTTCGACGGTGTTTCAAATTCTTTTGGGGCTGGAATCGGGGCCGTACTTATGTCGCCAGAGGGAAAGCATTATCCTGCCGCAGCTAAACTACAATTTCCTTATACTAACAACATAGCTGAGTATAAAGCTTGCATGTTCGGATTAAAGATAGCATTAGATATGGACATCAAAGATTTGATAGTATTCAGTGATTCAGACTTACTTGTGCATCAAATTCTCCAATAGTGGGTGACCCGGGATTCGAAGATCATGCCGTATCACTGCAGATTACTCGATTTGATCAAGAGGTTTAGAGAGTTGGAGTTTAGACACGTTCCTCGCACTCGCAATGTCTTTGCCGACGCCTTGGCTACTTTGTCTTCGATGATTCAACATCCAGATGAACTAGTGATCGAGCCTATACAGATCCAACTCCAAGAGAAGCCTGCACATTGCCTGGTCACAGAGGGAACTTCTGACGGTCACCCTTGGTACCATGACATCAAGGAATTCATCAAAACCAGAGTTTATCCTACCGGAGCAGATTCAGCCACGAAGGGTTTTCTACGTCGGATATCTTCAAAGTTTTTCTTAAATGGGGATGTGCTTTACAAGAAGACGTCTGACCTAGGACTTTTGAGGTGTGTTGATGAAGAATAAGCTGATTACCTGATGAAAGAAGTACATAGCGATGTTTATGGGCCACACATGAACGGGCACTTGCTGGCTAAGAAGATCATGAGAACGGGTTATTTTGGCTTACTATGGAGCATGACTGTAAATTTTGTTGAAAGTGTGTCAAATGCCAATTGCATGGTGATGTTATACATGCCCTCCTGAATCTGCATAGTATCACCGCTCCTTGGCCATGTTCGATGTGGGGAATGGACGAATTGGAGCTATTGATCCTCCGCTTCAATGGCACCGCTTTTATTCTAGTGGCTATTGAATATTTCACTAAATGGGTGGAAGCTACATCTTACAAGCACGCGGACTAAGAAGGTAGTAGCAGATTTCATGAAAAACAATATCATCTCGCCGCTTTGGAGTGCCGAAACTTTGATCACCTGATAATGCCAAGAACCTCAACAACAACATGGTCAACGGTGAATGAGCAGTTCAAAATCAAACACCGAAATTCAGCTATTTATAGACCTCCATGAATGGAGTCGTGGAAGCTACAAATAAGAATTTGAAGAAGATCATCCGCAAAATGAAAACACACCGCTGATTGGCATGAAAAGTTACCTTTTGCCTTGATGGCATATAGGATCGCAATCCCAACTTCTACTGGGGCAACACCTTACTCTCTCATGTATGGGATGGAAGCGGTATTACCTGCTGAAGTTGAAATCCCATCTTTGCGCATTCTAATAGAAGCTCAATTGGAAGAAGCTGAATGGATCAAGCAACGTCACGAGCAACTGTCTTTGATCGATGAAAGGAGGTTGAATGCCATTTGTCATGGACAATGTTACCAGAGGATGGCTGGCTTATAACAAGAAAGTCGACTTATGTTCAAGTGGGGACAAGGTTTTGAAGCGAATCCGTCCGATACAAGAAGAGGCTAAGAGGAAATTCGCTCCGAATTGGCAAGGGCCGTTCATTATTCAAAAGGTGCTACCTAGAGGAGCATTAGTTCTTATGGAGATAGACGGAAAGATTTTTCCTCAACCAATCAATTCAGACATGTGTAAAGATTTTTCATATGATTGAGTAAGGTTTCTTTAGAAATTGTCGCAAAAAGGTGGTCTGAAAAGCCGACCTTCTACCTTTTCGTTTAAACACTTCAACCCCCCAGTTCTCATGTTTGAGCCTATAAAAGAACAGTTAATTATTTAGCAAACCCCTTGAGAATCACAAACCCCACAGGGGCAATTTTTGTATTTTGAAAAAAAAGAAAAGGAAAAGAAGAAAATGACCAAAGCAGATTTTTCAAAAAAAATTGCTCTGAAGTTTAAAACTTGCCCCTACACCACACCTAAACCCCCTTGCAAAACCCTAGTGTTACAGACTTTCACCCTTTTTGTAAAATTTCTGAAGGAACTTTCTCAACCAAAAGGCAAATGATGTAAATACATTCCCTCTAAATTTTTGTCAGAAGGGATTGTCTCACTGATGTCACCATTTTAACAAACATGTTTAAATTGACAAAATTGGGGTTTAAGTCTGTGTATTTCATTATACTACCTTATCAGTCAACTTCAGTGCAAATCTGAAAGGGTACTAAGGCAAGTTTTAAAAGCAACAAGCAGAAAGGAAAAGTTCATGGGACAAGGGAAACCAAGATTATGTTAATCGGTTTACCTTATATCAAGCACTCCCTGTCGCCAAGAAATTCCAAGGAGACGATATCCAAAAGGTTAAGTGCGACGCTTTGTTTTAAATAGTTTTCCTGGCGCTTATTATTATTGATTTAAAATACCATGTTTACCATTCATTCTATGGTTATGATGTCATTTTAAAATAAAATTTTTTCTTTGCACAAATTTTTACACATATTTTCATCAAAAGGACACTTTCATCAAAGGACAATCCTCTTAAATTACTATGAAGGTATGGGTGATATAGGTTTGAGGAAGCAAGCGACGTAATGACCGCACCGGATAAAACAAAAGGAATTCAACCGACACCGCCATCGACGCTCAAGAACCTCATGTTTACTGGATGCTCGAGATAAAAGGGTCAAACGGTGGCATATTACTTTTCACCATTTCTTTCTTTGCAGAAGTAGGACAAGTGACCGATCGGTCCAATCGAGGAGACCCAAATTTTATTTTGAGTAAATGTTTAGACTGTATGATTAAATCATTCTGAAAATTGATTAATTGCAAAATTGAGGAAGGACAAGTGCCTTTTAGAAAAAATTTGGAAACGGGGTTTCATACGCACACTACTAGGTGTTATAGCCCGCAGTTCTTTACAAATTCTTTTTCCGAGACATGCGTGCTCGACATTCCGCCTCGAGACGCCTATCCTGCATGCCACCGAGGCGATGGTGGATTTGAGGGGACGCACTCCATCCCCGATTTGCAGTTTATCCCATCCTTGCTTTATTTCACTTCTTATGTTTGATCCTGCATTCTGATTTTTAGACATAGGTTTAACTGTTAGAAATATTTTTGGTTAAATTGCTGCATCAGGATGTATATATATTTGTCTAAATTTGGCCCTTATGTGCTTATATGTGTTGAATGTGTTTGAAAAATTTGGGTTGTTGGCAAGGAGTTTCATCCAGTTATAGGGGAAACTCTGCCAAAATTTTTTCAAAAAAAAAAAAAAAAACTTTGTCTAAATTGCACATTTGCCCCACAAATTGATTTGTTTTTCAAAATTTGATTCAAAAAGGGTGCAAATGTCCAATTTTGATTGCAATTACTTTCATCCTTCTGAAATAAAACCTTTGCGATTTGAAAGATCCATTTTTCATTTTACTAGGAAATAATTATTATGTGATTAAGACATTGGCATTTTAGAAAATATGTTTTGTAAAATAGGGAAAATTATGCCTCAGTTTTTTTTCCTATTAGATGAGATTTCTTCTTTTATTGGATTTTGCAAGAAAATGATTAATATAGTTGACAAATGATCCTTTTTCAATTGATATGCTAAAAAAAAAAAAACAACAAAACAAAACAAAACAAAAAAGAAAGAAGCAAAGTGAGAACTAAAGTTCTACTCCAATGATATTAGTACTAAGTAACCGGGGGTTCAGCATCTATAAATGTTAACTTTAGCGTAAAATGGTACTTGAATTACGAGTATGCAAAGCAGTTCGAACAAGTAAAATGTCGAGTAACCGGGAGTCTTCACCTAAAAGTGTTGATTTTCGCGTCAAAAGGCATTATTACAATTCGAGTAAGAAGATGTGTTTCAGTAAATTTTTTTTAGCAGTAAAATCTGAGAAAAATTATGAAAAAGACAAGCTTGAATTGACTATATGAGTCGTTTGATTGCAAAATTTGGTGAAAGTGAGAATTCAAATTTGAATTGTTAAAATTGAGGTATAATTGTCTCTCTTTTACTTGATATTATGAGTATTTAAAGCACATTGAATAAATTGCATAATAATGATTTGTTTGGTTTATGAGAATTTGGATTTCCAAGACCGCATGGTTTATTTCAATCTCATAGTTTGTTTTGATGAATATTTTCCTACCATTTGAGAACAAGCAATGTTTCATGAGCACGAATATCTGATGAATGTGTTTTATCGCATGATTTTCATACGTTTTAGTCATTTAATGGCCAACAGCTGTGATCACAAGAGATTTTTTTGCACTTTATGATTAAAAAGAAAAAGAAAAAAAAAATTAAACTTCCATAGACTGATTGGTTAAAATTTCATGATTTCTGCGGGGTTAATGATTTATTTGACACTGGGGCAAATTTTAAAAAGGGATGATGATCCTCTCCTTTTCAGCAATTCCCCAAGAGTTATCTCTAAAGAGAATTTGAAAAGAGTCTTTATTATGAGTGTTTTATTTTCACCTATCATCTAAATTTGAGGTGTATTTACGTTTCACCTACCAGTCGTTCAAGTTTGTGTCATTGAACAGACTAGGTTCAAAATGATATTTTAAATTTCACTGCCTCACCCTTCTATCTCTGTTTCAATTTAAATTTCTGTTTGTTGCTCTGCCTTCCACTGCACCCTTCTATCCCCTCTTTAATTTCTGAGCACCCTTCTATCCCCTTGCTTCACTTTAAATTTCTATTGTTGTCTCAACCTCCTGCACCCTTCTATCCTCCCTCGCTTCAATTTAAATTTCTAGGAGTCTCCTCCACTGCACTCTTCTATCTCCCCTTCTTGATATTTTAAATTTTTAGGTGTCTCACTGGACACCCTTCTATCTCCTTCTTGATGTTTTAAATTTCAGTCTCTCCACCTGCACCTCCTATCTCCCCTTCTTGATGTTTTTTGGTGAGTCTCAGCCTCCTGCACCTTCTATCTCCCTTCTTGATGTTTTAAATTCTTGTTGGTGAGTCTCCTCACGGCACCCTTCTATCTCCCTCTTCTTGATATTTTAAATTCTCAGGAGTCTCCACCGTCAGCACCCTCTACCCCAATTCTTGGCATTTAATTTTATTCTTGGTTTGAATATTTAAATTCCTGTTAGTGAGTCTCAGCGTCCACCGCGCACCCTTCTATCTCCTGTTCTTGAATTTTGCATAATTTAGTACTCATTTCATCGCAATTCATTTGCATTTGAACTACGTTTGACCTGATTCTCATGATGAGATACGTAGGGAACTCTATACGAGTTCGGTCACATTATGTATTTTTAGTTTGAAAATTGGCAATCTAACATTCCTGTTGTTTACAATGGTTCAGATATAACCAGTGAAACCAGGTAAGCATTTGGTGTCTATGTCTTTGTCTAGAGTTTCTTCAAAACTCAGACAAAGAGGGGCAAGCTGTAGACACCAAATTTTTGACTTTTTCAATTATTACCTCATGTTTTTTTATCTATTAGTATTTATTTATTTATTATAAAATATTTTCTTATTTTTGTAGGGTTTAAAAAAAAGAAAAAAAAAGAAAAAAAAGGGGTTTAGAACTGAAACGCGGACCCGTTACGCGGAGTGGCTCGCGTAATAGTTCGGGTAACCTGATCAGAGGCTAAAAATATATATATATACACACGTGATTTTTCCAGCCATTTTTCTCCTCATTTCCAGCTGTATTTTCTGCGCCTTGAGCATCAAGGAACCTATTTAGTTAATGCCTAACTCACCCTTAATCCATAACACCCCATCTAATGATCAAAAATCAACCAACAAACCCTAAATGCATCCAAGCCTTTGGTTCAAGGGTAAATGGGTTATAAATAGCTCTTTAGGTTTTCTGAGAAGGGAGGAAAAAAAAAAGGCTGAGGAAGGCGAATTGGAGTGAGGAAAGTGAAGAAAAAGAGAAAGAAACAGCGGAATCAAAAGAAGAGTAAAAGGGAAAGGAAAGAAAAGAAAACTGGGGCTTTTCTTTTTTTGGAAGTGAGTGAAGATCACTTTGTTTGGAGTTTTGGTCCGTTTTTTGTAAAGCTCCTGACTCAGGTAATTTCCCTCTACCTTATCTGCTTTATTTTGATCGAGAAATCGCTAAAAAGTTGGGCCTTTTGGTGGAACCAAGGCCATGGTTGTGTACTTTGAGTTTTTTATGATAATGATGATGATTATGTGTTATAGTATGAGTATGGTTGTGTTTATATAGTCTTGGTAAAACTCATAGACTTGTTTTTACGTTTAAAAATCAGGTGTCAGATGTTTCGATGTTGATTTTGTTGTGTTTTCTGTAAAATTCTTGGAATAATGTTTTTCACGCTTTGAAGATGTAAAGAAACGTGGGGTTCTTACGCGAACTGATCCGCGTAACTCTCCGCGTATCTGTTTGAATGTTTGAAGTTGTGAAGTAACGCGGAGTAGTTGCACGAGATAGCCCGCGTAACCTCCCGCGTTTCTATTCTGATAGTTTCTTTTCTCCTTTTCTTCCTACTTGACGATGTTAATGCTTAAGATTCGAACCTTTTGGTTTAGCTCGCCTTTATGTGATCTGAATGATAATATTTATGCCTTGAAATTGATCTTGTCTCTCGGTGTTTTATTGGTGTTTTGTTGGAAAAATTGAAGCAATCTTCCTGAATTTTGAAGATGGGAGAACGCTGAGAGGTTACGCTGCTTGGTCCGCTTTCCACCCAGCTTCCCTTCAATCTCCTTTTGCATGAACGCTGAACTTGGTTGCTTACTGGTCTGTAACCCTTCGCAGAACCTCTGTTTTTCTGTTTTGTGGCTATTTTCTGCCCTTTTGATTCAGAAACTTACTTTAGTATTCATGTTTTCCAGTCTTATCCATGTTGCTTGCATAGTTTGTTTTAATATCTCATCTTTGAATTCTTGATTGATTTTTCCTTTAAATTGGTGCCTTGATCCCCTTTTGTTGACATTGAGTCCTAGATAGCCATTCTCCTCATTTGGGCATTCAGTTGACACATCAAATCAAGGGATGGTAACTTCTCTCCCCTTATTATGTGCCCTTATGTGCTCCTATGGGTTTTTGCATGATTTTGCATGTTTAAATTAAGTTTTCCTTTGTTTTTATTCATTTTTAGTCTTTATTTATTTTATTTAAATTTTGGGTAAATTATTTGGAGGCCTTGAATGCCAAGTTGTAATAGATAGGTTATTATTTTGATTTCCCCCTCTAGAATTGTATATAGGTTTCCCCAATGTAATAATTAGGTTTTATATGCTTTTATTTGTGTGTTTGCATGCTTATGTGTTTATCGCTTTCCTAGGTTTTGCATTTAGATATAATGCCTATGTGTTATGTGTTTATGTGTTTTATGTGTTTACTTGCTTTGTTATCATGTCTACATGTTTATTGTGTAAATGTATTGACGTCACCACACTAGTCCAACGCTAGTTGTGGCTTTTCCTTTCGATTTCTCACTAATCCAATGTTAGTGAGAACTTTTAGACGAGAGTTAATCCAATGCTAGACCCTTAAGGCTGTTCATGCATTAGATACAAATTTCACACACTTTTCACTTTTAGGATTTCTTTTCCATTTTGCATGTTATTTTTCTCCCATCCCGTATGCGAAACATCTCAGTTTTCTTTTTCGTCAAAAAATAGATTAGCGCATTTTAGAGCATTACCCTTTGAATTAGGGAAAAGAGCGAGTGTGACTTTCTAGCCTTAGCGTGCTTTTATTTCCTTCTATGAAAAGGAAAATTGAAATCACGAATTTAGTTTCCCCATACCCATTATATTGCATTTCCCCTTTTAAGACATATACATGCACAAAATTTAATCAAATTCATTCTTCAAAGTCAAAAATCTATTTTTTCTTAGAAAATTCATCTTTTGAAAATTCAAGTTCCTTTTTGCACTTAAAAATTCATCTTTTCAAAAATCCAATTTCTTTTTCCTTGAAATTTTATAAAAATTACATTTCTTTTGAAAACCCTAGTTTTTTCTGTTTTTCCGAGTCTTATCATTTGCATTTTTCGTGACCTCCTTAAGGGATCAAATTTGGATGACACAACTAATGTGATCAATTCCAATCAAATCTCAAGGAGACATTTTGCCCCTCTCGATCCCATATTAGGTTTAAGTTTTGCATCCATATAGAAAACATCCAAATGTGATAAATTTTAAAGTTAGAATTAGGAAATTTTTAACTAAATCATGCAACTAACTTTTGGCTAGGTTAGAAGGGTACCTTAGAGACGAGTAACATCGAATCTTTGTCTTCCTTTCTTTCAACCGTGACTCCCGAACCTTTTTCTCTAGTTTTTCAAAGACCTGGAGTCGTCTAAAAAAGGGGTTTTCTTAGTTTATTTTCATTAATTAAAATTTTTGGGTGACTTGGTACACCTAAACTCCATACCAAGTGGCGACTCCAAACTTTTCTAAAAGCCCTTTTCTAGACTTTTGTTTTACGGTCCAAATCGTCGCATTTTTGTAGTCCCATGACCCATTTCTTTTTCTTTTTCAAAAATCAATTTTTAACTAAAAAATCTTTTCCAACTAAAAACTCGAAACGACGAGGTTTTCTTTCCTTCTTTTCGAAAAAAGGGGCGCGACAGCATCATTTCCAATTTCACCTCCATCATTCCTTTTTTAATCACTAATTTTTAATGTTACTAAATTCCACATTCAGAGGATTCAATCTTGCATTCTTTCCAATTTTACGTCCATCATTCCTCTTTTAATCACTAATTTTTAGAGTTACTAAATTCCACCATCAGAGGATTCAATCTTGCATCCTTCCTATTTCACCTCAATCATTCCTCTTTTAATCACTAATTTTTAGGGTTACTACAATAAATTTCCTGCACAAACTCTACTCTTCCCTCTTCCCCTCTCCACCTCCTCCACCCTCCTCTCTCTCTTACCCTTTATTAAATCTCCATGTATTTAGTTTAATCTATTGAAGTTTCTTCCACAAATTTAACATAATCTATACTAGTTTTCTTCCCTTTATTTATTTTCTATATGTGGAGTTTTTGTATTTAATTTGAAACTTCGAATTCTTTTCATTTATTGATGTTGGTTTTCTTTTTTTTGTTTTCCCAATTTTCGGTTGAAGATGTATCTAATATTTCAAATTTTTTCAGACTTTTTTTTTTGTATGGTTGAAAGAAATTACATTTATTAATTTTCAGAAAATTTATGTTCAATTTTTATGTTATTAAGAAAATTTTATAAGACACTTCAAGATAAAGTACTCTTGGATTGATGTATTCAAAGTTATTGGGTTTAAACTTTTTTCCCCTCAAAATATTTGGAAAATATCATTAATGGTGAACAAAAGATGGGATTTGGGATCATTTTATATCCAAGTGTGTTAATGAAATGTAGTAAAGTGTTACAAATAGCTGATTGCTGAAGTGCCACGGCTCCAGACTTGAGAAGGAGGAGGAGCCCAAAAAAAAAAAAAAAAAAGAAAACCAGTGAACCAGCCGGTCGGACCGGTTGAACCGCGAACCGCCCCCTCTACCGGTTCACTGGTTGATCTGAGTTTTAAAACATTGGTGAGGACAAGTAAGAGCCAAGTTGAGACTGATTGAAAACAAAAGCATTAAAACGTGTAACATGAGTCCCTGTCACTGTAAAGAAGAAAGAAGGGAAAAGGTACCTATGTCATTGAAGCTAACTACTAACCACTGGACCTTGGTTAGTGGCTATCAGGAGGAAAATTCGTCACTGGGCGCATATTAGGTGGTCAAATCCCACTGACTGTATTTTCTCATTAGAATTTTTTGGAGTTAGTTAAATCATTTTTTCTAAATCTTTTCACAAAACAAGAAAATGAAGAAATATTTCAATTACATAGTTTGGTTTTGAAATAAGAAAAGATAACTAGAAAATGGGGCCAAATTAAAAGAATGAATGAGATCTAAATGCTACTGAGAGAAAAGAATGAATTATATGTATGTTGAGGTAGAGTAATCTTTTGGATAATTATCCCATCCATGCATAATTTTTTATGTTGGTTTATCACGTACTCCATTGAGTGTCTACAAAT
The DNA here is from genome assembly GCA_013103745.1 of Gardenia jasminoides. Classification (NCBI taxonomy): domain Eukaryota; kingdom Viridiplantae; phylum Streptophyta; class Magnoliopsida; order Gentianales; family Rubiaceae; genus Gardenia; species Gardenia jasminoides. The sequence continues at coordinate 4,557,437 of CM023099.1, read as the reverse complement.
GCTGATGGGAAAATCGCCATTTTCATCCCTAAACCTTTACACTAAAGTCAATTTCATCCTCAATAGTTTTTTTTGACCAATTTAGTCCTTGAAGTTTTATTTTTTGTCCAATCAAATCCTTTTAGGGCGGCACCACCACTTAAAACCTTTTCGGCAAGAATAGCACCAGCTTATTAAGGGTAATATAGGAAATACAAGTTCAGGCCAAGTTAGAATAGAAAAAGAAATTCTCCATCAAATAATTGGGCAAAACAAAATTTTCCATTCAAATGGGGAGGAAAACACGAGGTAACAATTTTTAACAAAAGAAAAAACACAAAACCTTGCTAAAATTTCTTCTCCTTCGACTAATCTCCTCTGGCCAGAATTGAACGGTGACACTAAGATTCATCCGTCTCAAAGGCATTAGTCGGACTTTTAAGATGATGTCTACAAACAAAAGAAAGCTCGTAGTCGCAGCCCTTTCAACATTTAAAACTTCCACGTATCCTCCCACTCACATCCACCATGGCCGCCAAATCAAGAGGCACACAAAGTTTTGTGGGATTGTATCACCAGAACAACTGTAGTCTCAAGCGATAAACACGCCTCCATATATCTATAACATCTTTATCGAGAAATGATCCTAAAGCATAATCAGTTAACAGAATCCTTAAAAATCTTCAATTTCCATCATCACCTTCTCGGTGTTCTTCATTTGCTTGGAACTGGAATAAGTTTAGCAGCCGTGAATGTTGTGGAAACAACAGCTCATTTTCGTTATAGGCTCTCGAATCAAAGTCTTCGAGGTTTGGTTAGAAATACTTGAGGTTGGAAATTATTTCATTTGGTCCCATTATGTACCAACAGTATATTATCAGTATTTTGGAGCAGTTAACACCATTGACTATACCTGGAGAAAAAATGCTCCTAAATTTCTGTGACTTCAAGGCTATGAATATTTTTTGAATTAGAAAAAATTTGGTTGGATTATAATCTGTACTCTAACAAGAAGTTTGGGAACATGTATGCCTTCAACCTGTTTGTAGAAATGTCGAGATGAAGCACCCATAGAGAAAACATGTTAAGGCAGCCATAGTATGGCTAGCTATGATGTTGACACTGCTAGAGAAGCAAAGTATCTTCCGACGGCGAACAGCCGAGAAGAAGAAAAAGAGGCGCTGGGTTTTTGTTTTTAATTAAAAGAAGTTACTTTTTATTTTCCTACCCTATCTAAGGGAAAATTTGTTTTTTCCCCAGTTTGATGGAGAAAAAATTTCTTTGCATCCTAATACTGGTCATAACTTAATTTCCCTATATTACCCTTGATTGGTTGGCCACTTTCTCGCTGGTAAGGTTCTAATTGGCAGCACCGCCGCAAAAGGATTTAATTGCACAACAAATAAAACTTTGAGAACTAAATTGGTTGAAAAAAATTATTAAGGATGAAATTGATTTTAGTAAAAAATTTAGGGATGAAAATGGCAAATTTCCCAATGAAGACAATATCATTTCTCTTTCAATTGATGTTTCTTGTCTACACTGCATATTTTTTTTCTCAATTCCAATATATAAAGACCTTTAAGTAATCTGGATTGCATTTATCACCCAAAAATTAAAAAGAAAAAAGTACTCTAAAAGGTACTACTTAAGTCACGATTATAAGGCGGAGGGACGGGTTGACTGATTTGAAAGAAGGAGTGCACGTAAGTGAGAGGTTTTAGTTTTAAACCTTTCTACTTACACTATTAAAAAAATAGAAAAAATGTTCAACTTGGTCGGCCTATTAAAAATAAAAATGTCAGATTATAACATCTTGGTTATTATATTATTGCCCATGATCGGACAGCGTTCATATTTTACCAAAACCTAGAAAAAGTAAGTGTTTCACATGCCTTTTTGAAAACCCAATTGCACAAAAGCTCTAAAGAAAATTACCAATTAAGTGCTTAGCTGAACTGGCCAATTACCTATTTCTTTCTTTTCATTTCTCACAGAGGGCTCTTTGGCCATCATTTGAGCTATGAATGTGAAATGTTCTTGGCCTCTCTATTCCCAATCCCCAAATGATTATTGTACATTTTAATTCAGCAACTATTATTCTACTTTATTTTTCTCCTTTGCATTTTTGCCTCTCTATATTGCTGTATCTGACAAAATAGATAAGATTGTTGAACTGTTTATTATAGATAAGATTGTACATTTAGTTTACAAATTACAATAATCTCCACAGTAGTTTAATTAAAAAAAAGTTTCCATTCTGGTTATTGCAAAAATCAGGAATAACAGGACCTCTCTTATTGTTTGTTAGATGAAAATGAAAACTTGCCGGCGGACAAAAATTAACTACCTTTTGTTACATGTACATCAAACTATTATACATGTTGGCTAGAAAGAAAATACTGATAAGGAATGTCTGTGTCATTTTGAAATTAAAAGGAGAAGCATTTGACTTTTGTGAAGTCAGGAGGGGCTGCTAGTGCAATTTATCCTATTATTTTAATTTCTAACCTCCCTAAGATAAAATGGCAAAAAGGAATTTTGTACTTTTGCTATTAAGTTTGGACAACTGCTGAAACAGGTCTTAATTAAATATCTCATAATATGATTCTTGTCTCCATTACAGCTGGCCTTACCATTTGCTTTAATTCTATCTGGGCTTAGCTCATACATCACATGTCTTATTGTATTGTTTATATATCTCTTGTTATCATCTCTTCTGGAAGGGTAATATATATATATAAATTTGATATCTTAAAGATTGGTATAAGATAGATGTAATTAACAAACCATGGCTAGAGGCGGGTCTATTTAGTGTTTGTCATCATCCCACCACACCATTATTTTTCTTAGCTAGTCCAACTGTTAATAAAGTCTCCTTTTTAGCAGAGTTTGAAAATTACTTCACTTCCCTTCTTGCGTGGACCTGAGGCCTAGAAATTTTTTCCAATCATGTTTTAAATTTTAGATTAACAATGGGAATTCAGTTGCTCAAACAGTTTTTTTTTTAAAAAAAATTAACTTTTATGTACTAACAATGTAGTCATTTTTTTTATACTAGCAACTTTAGATATATGCCACATGTACATTATTTGAATTTCAAATTTTAATTCATGTTATTTCACATGATGTAAGCTTGCTAATGTTTAAAAAAATTATACACTGCTAGTGTATAAAAAGTTATTTTTTTTACTCACTTTAAGGTGGTCCATAATGTGAGGGACTCAAAATTCAGATTTTATTTTTAAATTACATAATAATGTTTATATTGTATTTATTCATTGAAAAATGAGTGAATTTATGTTTGAAGTGAATATTTTCTAATTTAGTGAATTTTTAGAGAATTAATTGCCGGTGTGTGTGTTCGGCCAATTTAAGCGTTAAATTTTGTTCCGAAGTGTGAATAGTGACTTGGAATTGAATTCGAGCATGTGTAGTGATATTACGGAGATATTATTAAGATTAGACAGTGTTGGAATGAAGTAAAACAGTGTAAGTTAGACTGTCGTGCTCGACGCGACATAAAGTGACCAAAAGTCACTTTTCCTTAAAACAAGGATTTGCTACCTTTTTGTCCCCCTTTAAGTCTTGACTTTTGGATCCTTGAGGCTTCATTTGCAGCTACAATTTGGAGAGAATAGAGAGAGAGGGAGCCGAGAGAGCTAATGAGAAAAGAGAGAGAGAAAAGTTTGCTAGTTTCTTCCAATTCTTCTTCCTTCCTTTCTTCAACCTTCAAACCACCATTGAAGACCTTCATCCTCTTCATTCTTGTAGCCGTGAGAGAGGGAAGAGAGAGAAGGGGCTGGTCCGAAACTTGAGGGAGAAAAAGAGAGGAAAAAAGAGAAAGAAAAGCTTGTGGGTGAGTGTTGTTCTTGTTCTTGAAGTTTTTGTGGGAAATCACTAACAAAGCTAGTGGATCAAGGGCAAAGGTAGAAACTTTGAGTTTGCTAAGCTTGGAAGCATTCTTTGAAGAGGAACTCACAAGATCTTCTTTGATCTTGTTGGATCTTGATAGATCTGAAGGTATAAGCTTCAAAACTACTAGATATAGCTTTATTAGTGTTAAATATCATAGATCCATGGTTTACATCGGTAGAAATGATTATATCTGAAATGATGAAGTTGGGCTCTTGAAATCCCAACCTAGGTAGCGGACTTGAGGTGGATTTTAGGTAGTGGACTTGAGGACCAGATTGTGGATTTGATTGATATTCGTGAAACTAGTCATGATATGGTTAGGAAGTAGGTTTTTGTTGTTGAAAATTTTGAAGGAAAATGTATGAGATGGCCGAACCCATGCTTGGTGATTCTAATGTTTGATTTCGAGATTTTGTGATTTTTCTTGAAGAGATTTTGCCTAAGAATATACGTGTTATGTTCATCTGCGAATGTATGTTTGAGTAGAGTGAGCTCTTGGATTTTAAATGACAAAAAGTGAAGTTTTCTTGAATATTTGGATAAAAGTGTTGTTCAGACAAATTCAAGGTTTTTACAAAATTGTGGATAATTTCCATCAATTTTCAAATGTAAAGACTTGAAGAGAGTTGTTTAAACTTGTATCAAAGCTTTGAATAAGAGCCAGTGTTGAGTATTTGTGAAACGAGTGATTTTGAGGTAAGAAACCTCACTTAAAGTCTACATGAAAGAGAATTTGAAAATAGTGTTTAGGGAGTACATCGATGGAGTGATATTTTGGAAATGATATAATGATTTTCAAAAGACCCATTGAGACATTTTGCCAAGTGAAATGAATGTTTTTCCTTGAGGGAAGTGGGGAAAAATAGTGATTGAAACCAAGAAATGAAAGTGAATAATTTTAGTTAATGAAGGGGGAAATGAATCTCAACCACTGTTTTCATTTGTTTAGGGGGTGTGCAAGGAAGTGAATTTGATCCTTACGTGGAAGCCGAACCTTACTATTTCGGTGAGTTTCCATGCTTGTTACGTGTTTGCGTGAAAATGATTATAATTGTGTTTAGTGAAGTGAATGTGAAGTGAAACATGATTTTTGAACCCTTCAATGGGATGGTGTGTACTTTATCACTCTTATCGTTATTTGGGTGGAAAATATTTTGAATGGAAAATGATTGTGAAAACATTATGTAGTGACTTATTTGTGTATGTGAAATGTCGGGAATTCCTGAGACCTATCGGTAAGACCTTCGATTCGAGCCGGAGGCTAGGCCAAGGCCAAAGAGAAAGGTACGAGCCATAGGGTTCCATAAGTGAAGTGAAGTGTACTCGAGACTTGACGATTGGACTTGTCTCCGAAAAAGAGAAATATACAATGTACAAACAAAGTGAAGTGAAGTGAAGTGTTATAAAGTGTTAAGTGTTTAGAGTCGGGCCCGGTGGGGGCTTTGGAGGAGTAAGGGATAAGTGATGGTCTACATGGATTGTACTTGTGAAAGTTGACGGAGTGTCAACTACTTGGTTCGTGGACAAGTTTCGTGGAATTTGGCTCCTGAGAGCCCCTGTATCCTCCTTTGAATGTTAAGAGCTTTCTTATGTGTTTATTGTTAAATTTAAATTTGAAGTGAAATGTCCCATGTGCTAAGTGTTTTGCATGTTTTTGGGAACTCACGGGTTTTTTAGCTCACTCTTTTCCTATTTGTTTTCCTTAACAGGAAATGAGTACCCAAGAGGAGAAGCCAACCCTTAGAATTAGGGTTTACTTATGTTGAATGTTTTGAGAACTTTGGATTATGGTTATTGAAAGCCTTTGTAATATAAAACTTGATTGTATGGATGGAGGATTTATGTACTCTGAGTTTGTAATTTGATGTTATGGATTTGTAAGGTATTATTCCTTTTATATTGTGTTCGGAGTTTTAGTTGATAAGTTATATGATGGTTGAGTGAATGAGTCCTGGCGAGAGCTAGGCAGGCGGCCACTGATACTCTAGGGTACGCGTTAGGGAGAGATGGGTTGTCATAGGTGGTATTAGAGTTTAGGTTTCGGATCTCTGTAGTGTATCCTATGCTTAGAGTTTAGGATGCCGGATTGTGGGATTAACTTGAATGTTATGTGAATTGGAGAACTCATAGTATCTTAGTGGTTAAAAGAGGATTTGTTACTTGAAAGTTTCTTATATAGGATTGGTGGAAAACAAAATTGAGGAACTAAGTAATGTTACATGGAAGTGAACGTTATGTGGGAGATTAGTAGTGAAAGATTGACAGAGACTTGAATGATCATTGTACTTGTAAGAATGGAAGGAAGTTGGGGCGATTATTGGTATTGGCTATAGAAGTTAAGAGATTGAAAATTATTGGTTGATTCCTCCAAAGATGGCTTGGAGTTAAAATATAAGTGGTTTCAAAAGAACAAAACGTGTTTTTCCCATTTAGCTATCTGTTGGAAATTTGCTGCTTTAAAGCCTAAAAGAAAATCGAGATGTGTTAGTTTTATTTTCAAAACAATGACAGAAAAAGATGCATATGTGTTTTAAATATTTTATAACATGTCACTCTTGACATGTATGTGAATCCCACTATCTTTTGAATTAAAGGTTGGAAGGAAATTGCTGAGTTTGCTAGATCCCCATATATTAGGTCTGAAAGGAAAGTTTAAGTTTTCTAATTGTGCATTCCAATTCTTGATTGTAAATTTACATGTTCTCACAAATGACTTTGGTCACATTTGAACAAGAGAATCTAGAAATTTTGTAATTTCCATTGTTTTTGACATATTTTCACAAGCTTATTTGAGAATTAAACAGACAGTTCAGGCATAAGGATTAATAAGGTTGAGTAATTGCATCCGAGAGCTTGAAGTTAGTGTGATTGATAATCGAGAATGTACTAGTGATTTTGGGAATAATTTTGAAAATTCAATAATTGTGATTATTAAAAGGAAAGGCAACTATGGGGATAGTTTAGGCGTTGGATGTATTCCTGAAACAGATTGTGTAATCTACTCGGTATGTTAGGCAAGAATGAGGACGGAGTTACTTGACCTCTTGGGTGGCCAACCATAAGGTGAATTGGCTCCTTTTTATTTTGGTGTTTGAAAATGTGTGTTATCAGGATTTTAGTGTTAGATTTCTATGGTTATCTTGCCCCGTTATGAAGTGATCTAGAACAATGTAAGACTAAGCCCTAGCAAGGGTAGAGAGATTTGAAGTTGGAATATCGGGTACCCCTTTTGTGAGAAAATCATTAGAGTGGTTCTCAATCCCTGTAATTGCATGCTTACTAGCTTTTCAAGTATTGTACTTTTGCTTAAATATATTTGTGAACTTGATGTGACTGATGTGTGTCATTTTGTTAAAAGCATGCTCATCCGATGTACTCCTGGCATTTCTGCTATTATGAGTTGTGTATATAAAGTGCTTTAATTGTCTTTTTGATTTGACTTTCCAATAAGTGTATTGTACTTTCATGTTTATATTAAAATATCTGCCCTCTAAAGAATTGTGGAGGGTAGAAGAGGCCGAGATCGAGGATGAGAAACTAGACCCCTCTAAGAATGGAGAATAATGTATAGGGATTAAGGACATGATATAAAGATTTGTGGTAAATACTCTTTACCTTTGAGTACTCTTATCATGGATGGTAGGACGGTGAATTTGAGAACAAAAGGAATAACTTTAAAGGAGGAATCTTGTATTTTCTTGATTAAGTTATTAATTTGGACTGCTCAAGACGACAAGTTAAATTAGGGTAACTCATGTGCAAACTTTCATGGTTATACTTGCTAAGGATCTTGACTAGATGTTTCTTGATGTATTAATGAAAGGATCTTGTGGAATTGCTCGGAAAAGTTGGAAGAAGTGTGGATTAAATGATGAGAGATTATTGGTGGAAATTCTGTTTAGTGATGGCCAAAATAGGGAAGATAAATCAGCTTTAATTTCCACACTCCCTTGATAACTTCAGGCAAGTTATTGTTCAGTGAACTTGTCAAAACATCAATTTTCACTTGTATGTTGAAAGTGAACCAAAACTATGCATTTTCTGCCTTGAATTCTTCAGGGATCAATTTCAGTCAACTTCGTAGATTCTCTGATATTAATTGGAAATGACTTCGAGCTTGATTTTTATACCATTGAAAGCTCTATGAATCTAAGTTCAAATGCCACTGATGGCATCTGATTCCAATTATCCTATTTGGAATTATGGTCAATTACTCAAGTGACCTAATTCAAATCTGACAGTTTTCTACACTTCTATTATTGTTGTTTTGACCACAGAAATGTATGAATTTGATTCCAAAGTCTTTATATGAAATGTGATATGGTGTCCTAGCTTCGAAACTGCATACAATGCCTCTCACTTCAATAAGTGAAGTTCCAGATAAACTGAAAAGGTAGCAAAGCTGTTAACTTTGCTTCTTCTGTTTTGCATTCTTGCCTTTACTTTCCTTGGTTCAATTCACTTTCCTTTGATTCTAAACAACGTTCTCACTCTAATCTTATAGTTAGACGGTTGCCTTGAAATAATTGTAAACTTTCCCACGATTTGTATCCAAGGCCTTGTGAGATTAGAATTAAGTTTGGAGAATTAAAGTTGGTAATATTGAATGATATATGGAAGTGAAAACTCTTGTTTCTTGTGGATCGAGAATTAGTAAAGGTCCTATTATATCATGTTTCATATCAAGGTTCGATCATCTTAAGAAGATGGATTTGTGATTGTTGTGTTAATGTGAAAATGAGTTTAATTAGTGAATGATCCTTCGTTACTCTGGACTGATTTGTTAATGAGATATGTAGATTTGTCAATGTATGTAAAAGGATTGGTTCTTTGACTTACGTGAGAATTTGTGAGACATACAATGATTATTGGATTTGAATTATACTCCTGATCAGAAAGTGAATGTCTTTGCTGTACAATTATGAATGGATTGATATAGTATAAGTAATGAAAGTTCTTTTAAAATGAAGTTATAAGAACATTGTCAATTGAAGACTAGTGAGGATATATACTAAGAGTGTTATCATTGACCAATATGGACATCATGGATTTGTACGGAGGCCGTAAGACTAACCACAGCATTAGTGGCATTCATGGGGCTAGTACATAGCATGTAAACCTTATTCGGACTACGTTGTGATAAATTATCAAGGATACTATGGTACATTTAAGATTTGAGAAAGGCATGAGTAACGCTTGAAGGTAGTATTGCAACTCTTGAGAAAGAATTATTATAGGTCAAAATCTATGGAGAGTAAGCTTCGGTGGGAACATAATTGGAATAAGGTGATCTTTGGGAAAAATACACATCTGGAGTGTGACGACCCCACCTCACCCTATGGCGTACCAAAGGGTTTAGCAGGCCATCTGTCCAACTCTCTCTAGAGCTCACTACAGTCCTCAATCAAATAAACATTATACATAGATTAAAAGTTATCCACAAGTATATTTAAGTACTTATACCAACCACAAGTCCTTAGAATTCAAATTACATCCAATTTGCACAAGACATAATCTCTAGAAATTTATCCTCAACCAATCAAGCTAATGAGACCTTTGCAAATTGTTTTCTTCAATAACTTCAATAAACTATACATAACTTTCATTCTTGCTTACAATCCCAAAAGAGAAAATAAGAAATACAGTTAAATTCTCAAATACAAGTTCAACCCAAAAATATACAAGATTAGTAATCCCATGTGCAGACTAGTGCTATCCCTGGCTTCTACTGCTCTCACATCCTGTAAGGAAGACAAACTATAGGGAGGGGGTGAGCTAAAAGCTCAATGAGGTTCCATAGATTCAAGAAAATAAATAAATATTGGAATAACATGGTTTATCAAAGTAGCACTTTTAGTAAGTAAACGTTCAAAAGACAATTATCAAAAGAAGAAACCTTTCAAGTATTTAATCATTTAACAGTCAACTAACCAAGTATAAGCAGTAAAAGAATACAGTAGCATATAGAGTCAGTAAGTCAGTAGTTAGCAGTCTCCTTATACCTCCAGTGGTAATACTCGAGTAAACCAGCCAGTGTCCCAGTGTTACAGGGTCCCGACCTAGTCCACTTCTGGCTCGGGGTGACCGATAACAAAGGGCGTGGTCTAGATCATGCAAGGGCCCAGTTCAGCCGATGCGTCCAAAGCATTCAAGGCTTACAACATGCACAGTTAACAGTAAACAGTAATACATGTAACAAATAAACTAACACTTAATCAACATGACAAGGCATTTAGTGTAAACACACAAGATACCTTTACAACCATTTTATTTGTAAATATTAGGGAATTCTTTGAAATACCTTTGTTAGGACACGTTTAAGAGTAAACACATTTGAGTAGAAAGGTACATTTAAGCATAACTAGCAACTTGGAACTCGCCCGCATAATAGAAAGCCATTTCACTTACCAAAAGAAGTAACAATCCATTTTACGCTAATCAAGTGAAACACGTTTGAAAAGTAGTTGAAACACTCATCAAAAGTTAAGTAAGTAGGCAAAGTAAGACTTAGTGCAAATTCAAATAAACTATTGGAGTAAGACACACAAAACATTTAGAAAATAAGGAACACTCACCAAAAGTCTAGTGAGTAAGCAAAATAAAGGTTTCACACATTTTCTTCGGGGTTCCCCTCAAATTCTTCTTGAGCACCTGAGACAAGCATATCCCATGATTACCTATAACATTTAACCAAGACCAAGAAATTCCCTTCTTAACCCTTCTCTCAAGCATCCTCAATTTCTCGTCAAATTAAGAGAGAAACTCTCTACGCTTAACCACCAAGTTAACACTCGAGGGAGAGTTCGTAAGTACTTCATTTGTAAGTCAAAATGTAGTAAGAGTTTTTGATTCCAAAGTTAGCCAAACTAAACCAAAGTAAACTTAGTTACTCGTTAAATCCAAAATTCATGATTTCAGTCCCAAATCAATCTATAATTATAGTTTAATACAATAGCAAGTCATTTGAGCAAAATCAAGTCAAGAAAATACCAATCGAAGCCAAAACAGTCCAACGCATCAAATCTGTCAAAACAGTCCCAAGGTTCAAGTTCTAAAATAACAATTTAAATCAAGTTTTAGCCAATGAAAATTCCATATTTCAGCCCCAATTTATCATATACATATAGTTTAACAACATATGAAATCATTAGGCCAAAATCTTGTCGAAAAACAACTAAAACAATTTTGAAGAAGCAAGCTAAAATTTCCAGCTAATGTTCGGCTAGCAGAGGCTAATTTCCTTGAAATTTCAATAAACAAAACAGCCATAAAAACATGTATATCTCACTCATAATCCTAAGGGCTTCATCAATCATTAGCCCTTCATAGAATCGAACACTTAGTAAACGTTAAGATCCTTGGCAAAGGTAATCAACAAACTATCAATTCTCTGCCACCTCTGAGTGTTTTAATCATAGCTGAAGCTACAAATATCGGATTGAGACAAATCTTGTGGCGTTTCGAAGCTAAGACACAGGGATACATTTTTCATGAAGACGTTGAAAATAAAACCTAGCATTTTCATGGTCAGAAAGTGAAATCACAAAAAAAAAAAACAAAAATCTGTCGGGTAAAACTGGACATTTGGGCAATCAGGGGTATTTTGGTCATTTCACATGATACAGTGCTCAGATTGAGCTGAAATTTTATGGGTGGAAATCCAACTCAATTTCCTACAACTTTCATGCTTTGAGCAAGAGCTAGATCGGACTTTATCATGGACGAAATTTGCAGATCAGTTTGGTGAAAAACTGTGAATTTCCAGCAGAATCTGCTCTAACCTTCAAGTAATCAACTAGCTCTTCCATAAAACTAACATAGATCATGAAGACATAACAGATTTCATGGCTAAAATTCAAAAACCAAGGCTGTAATTGAAGGTTACCTCAAGATATAGCAAGATCTAGCAAAGTTTCACCACAACTTTCTTCCAAACTTCCTTCCTTGCAAATCCTTCAAGAAAGACCAAAGATCTTCAAGTTTTCTTGGTGATTTCAGCCCAAGAACTCCAAGAATGGCAACTGACCTTGTCTCCTCTACCTTATCTCTCTCTCTTTCCCTTTCTCTCTCTCGGTTGGTAGCAAACAAGAAGGAGAAGAACAAGATGAAGCTCCTCCAATGAAGTCTTCAAGGTGAAGAAGAAGAAGAAGAAGAAAGCTATTTCTCTCTCTATTCCTCTCTCTTTCTCACGGCTCTTTCTCTCTCTTATGCTCTCTTGAGTGGCTGAAAAATGAAGAGAAGATGGAGAAAGGATAAAGTTATAAGGGACAAGAAGTGTGGCTCTCCACATTTCAAGGAAAAAATGGTCAACTCGCCTTTATGTCGTGTCCATGCGCGATACTTCTAGTTTTTACTGGATTTTCTTCTTCCTGCACTGCCCTACCATAAATATATCTCAATTAAGTTGCTACGTATGCTCAGGGTCATCTTAAAACTAACTCTCACGTCAGTGCTTGAAAATTTCATACTTAAAGCTAGCCGAACGAAAATTGGATAATTGGTTCATAAAAATTCAACTAACTGGAAAAACGATAACTTCAATAATAAAACACTAATAATTTAGTAAAAACACATAAGATAATAATAATTATTATTATTTATTTTTTTGAAAAGAATAATAATTTGAGGCCCTCACATGGAGAGCTTAAGTGATGACTTCCTCATAAGAGTTAAATGCATGCTATTGTCAATGCAATGAGTATTAGTATGGATTTGAGAATTAAGAAAATTCATTTGGTTAAAAATCCTATGGAGGAATCATTGAATCAAGAAAGTAACTTTGGGAAAAGAAGAGGCATTTTGGAGGAAATACCTAGAGTGGTTTGTACACCAAGATATGAATTTCGAGGACGAAATTCTTTTAAGGGGGGAAGGTTGTGAGGGCCTCAAAATTCAGATTTTATTTTAAAATTGCATAATAATGTTTATATTGTATTTATTCATTGAAAAATGAGTGAATTTATGTTTGAAGTGAATATTTTCTAATTTAGTGAATTTTCCAAGAATTAATTGCCAGTGTGTGTGTTCGGCCAATTTAAGCGTTAAATTTTGTTCCGAAGTGTGAATAGTGACTTGGAATTGAATTCGAGCATGTGTAGTGATATTACGGAGATATTATTAAGATTAGACAGTGTTGGAATGAAGTAAAACAGTGTAAGTTAGACTGTCGTGCTCGACGCGACATAAAGTGACCAAAAGTCACTTTTCCTTAAAACAAGGATTTGCTACCTTTTTGTCCCCCTTTAAGTCTTGACTTTTGGATCCTTGAGGCTTCATTTGCAGCTACAATTTGGAGAGAATAGAGAGAGAGGGAGCCGAGAGAGCTAATGAGAAAAGAGAGAGAGAAAAGTTTGCTAGTTTCTTCCAATTCTTCTTCCTTCCTTTCTTCAACCTTCAAACCACCATTGAAGACCTTCATCCTCTTCATTCTTGTAGCCGTGAGAGAGGGAAGAGAGAGAAGGGGCTGGTCCGAAACTTGAGGGAGAAAAAGAGAGGAAAAAAAGAGAAAGAAAAGCTTGTGGGTGAGTGTTGTTCTTGTTCTTGAAGTTTTTGTGGGAAATCACTAACAAAGCTAGTGGATCAAGGGCAAAGGTAGAAACTTTTGGAGTTTGCTAAGCTTGGAAGCATTCTTTGGAAGAGGAACTCACAAGATCTTCTTTGATCTTGTTGGATCTTGATAGATCTGAAGGTATAAGCTTCAAAACTACTAGATATAGCTTTATTAGTGTTAAATATCATAGATCCATGGTTTACATCGGTAGAAATGATTATATCTGAAATGATGAAGTTGGGCTCTTGAAATCCCAACCTAGGTAGCGGACTTGAGGTGGATTTTAGGTAGCGGACTTGAGGACCTGATTGTGGATTTGATTGATATTCGTGAAACTAGTCATGATATGGTTAGGAAGTAGGTTTTTGTTGTTGAAAATTTTGAAGGAAAATGTATGAGATGGCCGAACCCATGCTTGGTGATTCTAATGTTTGATTTCGAGATTTTGTGATTTTTCTTGAAGAGATTTTGCCTAAGAATATACGTGTTATGTTCATCTGCGAATGTATGTTTGAGTAGAGTGAGCTCTTGGATTTTAAATGACAAAAAGTGAAGTTTTCTTGAATATTTGGATAAAAGTGTTGTTCAGACAAATTCAAGGTTTTTACAAAATTGTGGATAATTTCCATCAATTTTCAAATGTAAAGACTTGAAGAGAGTTGTTTAAACTTGTATCAAAGCTTTGAATAAGAGCCAGTGTTGAGTATTTGTGAAACGAGTGATTTTGAGGTAAGAAACCTCACTTAAAGTCCACATGAAAGAGAATTTGAAAATAGTGTTTAGGGAGTACATCGATGGAGTGATATTTTGGAAATGATATAATGATTTTCAAAAGACCCATTGAGACATTTTGCCAAGTGAAATGAATGTTTTTCCTTGAGGGAAGTGGGGGAAAATAGTGATTGAAACCAAGAAATGAAAGTGAATAATTTTAGTTAATGAAGGGGGAAATGAATCTCAACCACTGTTTTCATTTGTTTAGGGGGTGTGCAAGGAAGTGAATTTGATCCTTACGTGGAAGCCGAACCCTACTATTTCGGTGAGTTTCCATGCTTGTTACGTGTTTACGTGAAAATGATTGTAATTGTGTTTAGTGAAGTGAATGTGAAGTGAAACATGATTTTTGAACCTTTCAATGGGATGGTGTGTACTTTATCACACTTATCGTTATTTGGGTGGAAAATATTTTGAATGGAAAATGATTGTGAAAACATTATGTAGTGACTTATTTGTGTATGTGAAATGTCGGGAATTCCTGAGACCTATCGGTGAGACCTTCGATTCGAGCCGGAGGCTAGGCCAAGGCCAAAGAGAAAGGTACGAACCATAGGGTTCCATAAGTGAAGTGAAATGTACTCGGGACTTGGCGATTGGACTTGTCTCCGAAAAAGAGAAATATACAATGTACAAACAAAGTGAAGTGAAGTGAAGTGTTATAAAGTGTTAAGTGTTTAGAGTCGAGCTCGGTGGGGGTTTTGGAGGAGTAAGGGATAAGTGATGGTCTACATGGATTGTACTTGTGAAAGTTGACGGAGTGTCAACTATTTGGTTCGTAGACAAGTTTCGTGGAATTTGGCTCCTGAGAGCCCCTGTATTCTCCTTTGAATGTTAAGAGCTTATGTGTTTATTGTTAAATTTAAATTTGAAGTGAAATGTCCCATGTGCTAAGTGATTTGCATGTTTTTGGGAACTCACGGGCTTTTTAATTCACCATTTTCCTATTTGTTTTCCTTAACAGGAAATGAGTACCCAAGAGGAGAAGCCAACCCTTAGAATTAGGGTTTACTTATGTTGAATGTTTTGAGAACTTTGGATTATGGTTATTGAAAGCCTTTGTAATATAAAACTTGATTGTATGGATGGAGGATTTATGTACTCTGAGTTTGTAATTTGAAGTTATGGATTTGTAAGGTATTATTCCTTTTATATTGTGTTCGGAGTTTTAGTTGATAAGTTATATGATGGTTGAGTGAATGAGTCCTCGCGAGAGCTAGGCAAGCGGCCACTGATACTTTATGGTACGCCCTAGGAAGAGGTGGGTCGTTACACATATTGTGTTAACAATTATCCCTATATAGTAGAATTAATGAATTTTATCAAATTGAAGTTTGAGAGTTAAATTAACACTTATCTAAAGTCTAAACTAAAGTGTAGCAAAAGCTAATGTACAAACTAAGGTAGAATTTAGATTGTGATTTTTTGGAGCCTTTGTACAAAAATATATTCCAGCAATGGAAGTTATGTGAAATTAGGAGGTGACTGTCAATTGTGTCAATAGAATGCTTTTCAAATTTTGTCACAAAAAACTTACAAACCAAACAGGCTCCAAGTTGAGACTATTCGAAAGTACGAGAAATTAAAATATATACAAGATTTCTGTCGAAGTACTGAAGAAGAAGAAGAGAAGAAATCTAGTATATAAGGGGTCAGTTGGAGTTGATGAACAGCAGAAAAAGATTACTAGTTGTTTTATTCTTTCTGGGATTATACATCACATGTTCATATTTCTAGTATAACTTATGCATCTTTAGTTGTCATCACATCTGATGAAGTACTTGGAAATGGAAACAAAGAGGAGACCTTCACATACAGTACTTGGGTTGGGTGTTGGCCAAGTATCTCCAATGTCGAAATTTGGTTCTCCAACATTCAACATCATTAGATCTGGAGCAAGTAGATCATTTGAAGAAGACGAAGAAGAAGAAGAAGAAGAACCATGACCAAATTTAGTCAAGATTCTGATCAGCCTTCTGCTGAGAAGTTGAGTGGGTTTCGAGAAAATCTAGTAAGAATATGGCATCAGTTATCGCAATCGAATCCAAATTCTCCAGATCAATAAACCTGCCGTAACATGAACGAGTTTTTACTTCAAAAGATGCCGGACAGTGCTTCACCACACTAATGAAATCCTCAATACAAGAAGAAACATCAATCTTCCAAAAAAAACCAAATAAACAGAATAGAAGAACCCTGAATATTTACGTAACACAAAATGATGATCATGATAAGTTTCAAATAGAATCATATTACGTGAGATGAAAATATTGTAATTACTAATGCGAAAAATCAATTAACAGGACCATTGAAGAGCGTACTTGAATTTCGGAAGGAGGAACAAAAGTTAAGCAAAATATAAACAATGATAAATAATAGAAAATATGTTCGGTAAACCTTGATAAACACTTATTATATTGACAAGAAATTCAAATTTATTCACTTGACACCAGCTAAAATAATACTCGCACTCCAACTAATCTTTTTGTTACATGAAGGGAGGTGGATGCCAAAGGATTATTTTAGAGTATAGATACTACTTGCCGGTATAAATAGGTAATACGAGTCAGCTCACTTAAATCTATTACTTAAATGGATTCAATTGATCACTCATTTAAATCCATTTACAATTTATTATATATCAAAACCCCCTTGTTATTTTTTTTTTTTTTGGGGGGGGGGGGGACGGACTGGTAACAACTTAATAGGGTTGTAATTAACGCCTATAGTGCTAACCTACCTCAGATGAAATGTCACGAAGAGATTTTATACTTTTGGCCCTTAAGTTGTTCAACTGTTAAAAGATGTGTTAATTATATATTTCATTATATTATTCTTAATCTCAATTACAGCTGGCCTAACCAATTGTTTTATTCTATCCCAGGCTTATATATCACGTGTCATGTTGTATTGTTTAGACATCTCTTGTTACCAATGCAAAAGAAAGCATAGAGAAGACTTTCATATGCCATGTTGATTGCAGTTTGATATCTTAAAGGTGGTATAACAATTAATAATAATTACACAGATAATCAACAATGGCTAAAGGCTGGTCCATTTTGTTTTTGCCATCATCCACCGCATCACTTTCTTCTGTACCTACTACTAATATTGCACCTCTATATAATGCATAATTTTTAATTCACCAAGCCGGCGCACCATTTTTTATTCTTCGGGAGGACTCAATCAATTACTTCACTCCTTGCGTGGAGTAGGCCTAGTTAATTGGCCTCATTCCCAGAAGCCATCCATATTAACTAGCCTACTTAGCAAGGCCAATTGCTAATAAGTCTTAGTGGGATAGTGGGAATTCGGTCACTCATTTTTTTCTGTATGTACACATTAAGGTGGCCTATAAAGGTATGCAGAGTCAGCATATCCACACTGTATTGCTTGTTTCAGTAGTAACAGTTTTACTATGAGCTAGATATATTGTTATATTCTTGGAAATTGACCGTACAGTACCTGTTTGATCTCCCTATCAGTTGTACTGAATTTTTAGGACCAAACATTTAGGATGAAAACAATGAGACGAGAAGAGTTTTCTGCTTTTAAGGGAATATTTCAAATTTTACAAGAGTGAAGGAGAAAAGAGGAGGGATTAAGAATCTCACAATCACCTAACTAATGTCACTACTAGTTGAATTGGATCTTACAGACTCGCTCTATATATGTGTGCACGCGAGCGTGCATGTGCATGGTGTGCACCCTATATTCCATTATGCAAACTACCACGCAACAACTAGAAATGTAAATAACGTGATTTATATTAATTAATCAAGCTTGGTTTAGTTTTTAATAGATTATTTGCTATAGTCTTTAACAATATCAGTATGATACTGCGTGATGATGGAAGAGAAGTAATGATGACTGTTGTATGATACGCTGTAACATATAACACTGGCGGAGGCAGAAAGATTTTTCAGTGGGAGCATAAATTAAAATAATTTTTTTAGTTCCATAAAGAAAACAAAATAAATTTATTTTGTAATCAATTATTAGCTAATTTTTTATATGTTGTTCTCTAAATACATTTCCAACCTTTTTTTTTATTTTTGGAACTAACTTTTTTATGTAGTTATTAATCCGCCTTCAAGGTTTGTCACTTTACAAATCAGACTTAAGAAAAAGATCAAGATCATTTTTTCTTTTTTCTTTTTTTTTAGATCAAGATCAATTTCAATTACTTATCCAGAAAAGCGATGCCCCAAGGCAAGAAATTGCTTTCCCCTAGTAGCTTCCCTATCCACATGAAGACTGTAGCATATAGATGAATGCTTAGTCATAAGCTAAAGTGTGCTCCATCCTTCTTTACTCAATGCTTGGTCTGTCCTTCCAAAAGTACTATCAGTGAAGAATACAAATAAAATGCATCAAGCAAGAAGTAAAAAGTGACTGCAAATGTACTTACTAAATAAATAATATAAGAAAACATGAGGAACCTGTACCTTCTATATTGCTATATTTCATTAAACACATTAACTATCGAAAAACTCATTCGAGGACTAACCTGTTTAGAGCATTCGACTTTTAATAATCATTGAAATGATGAATCAAGCCTATCATTTGTTTGTTAATTTGATTAAGAATTGTTATCTAGCTAGTTAAAAAGCGCATGCTTAGAATTTATATATATATATAATTATTAGGTGTAAAAAAATTTTTTCTAAATTTGAACACCTAGATTAAAAGTTTTTCTTTTGTTAGTGAGGACACGTTTATAAATTAATAGATTACATTTAATATTTTTATAAAAAGTCTATGTCTGAAACATTTAATACTTTTTATGTGCTGGGAGTTTCTTCAAAAGATTAACGAACTTGACATGTAAGATTATTGGAGTCACAAACCGAAACAGCTTATTATTGATAATCAGTAGCAAACGACAAGGTAAAGAGTACAGCAGACTTGCAGAAACAGAGATAAATTTGGAACAGTGCAATCCTCAGGCGGGCCTGGCGGCCGGCAAGAACTAATCTTCTCGCCGCTCTTTTCTTAACTCGAATAGCGAAGAATTTTTCAGGGCGACATGAGTTCTTGAGCTGGACTACCAGTACTGTTCAAGCTCAGAAATGATGAGGCATCCCTGAAAAATGGGGGATGAAGTAGATATTTTAAAACGTTAGGGATCATGTGACAACAGTCAAAATCACAGGGGGTTATAAGTAATTTACCCATATTTATATAATAAGTCTTGTACAATTTAGGTGTATTGATTAATATTCTATAAAAATTTATAATTAAGAATACATGTCTAAGGATTGGCTCTGATTGTCCACTTACAATATATATCTAAAATGACCTCGAATTTTGAAGTTAAGTTTCTTAGATGTAGTGACCGTAAGGGGGAGGTGAGTTCGTGAAAATTTATTTGTGCCGCAGCCAAGTATATTTCTGCTGCAACTCCATTTGCTTCTTCAGCATATCCATCAGAGATAGTGTCCACCGAGATGGAACCTGATAATTCTTGCAAGGTTTTAAACAATAATTTGTTTGTAACAAGTGTAATTTGGTGCTTTCATGTTGCAAATGCTTAACAAATTAGAGCATTGGGTTTATGTGACGCTGGATGTGAAGTGGCACTATCAAGCAATGAGCTCTGTAAGTTTCCATCAATTGTTCTGTATGGATAGTTTGTAGTTGCCACCACCTTTAAGGGCTCGTGGAGGGGGTACTTCTAGCTTGTCTGAATGGACATAAGAATGTGTAAAGAAATGTAGTTGGGTGGATATGGCATTTTCTGTGATACGAATCCAGTCATATTCTCTGTTTTGGACTTCTTTTTCGGCCGCCCAAGAACAATGTGACCTGCATTCTGCATTTCAAGATATCAGCAGACAATAGCCGATAGATCTAAGTCTTATATTATATAATTTGTTGCGTTCACTTGTTACCAAATAAACAGTACTTAGGTGATTGCATCTGTAATTTTGAAAGTTACACAAGAACAAAACACTCCCACCAATCGTTAAAAAAAAAAGAAAAGAAAAAAGAAAAAAAAAACTCCCAACAATGTTACATATATTGCTTAGGATTTTAAGTAATAGAAAAATATTAGTAATTGAGAGTGATAGGTTCCTTACCAAATAAGTATTGGTGGGTGTCAAACCGCCAAAAATAAAATATCTAGTCTAAAAATATGAATTCAATTATAATGGCGAGTGGGGTCGTATCCTCAGGGATTGGGTGATTTATTTTCTACAGAGAATTTGGGGGGGTTTTAGGAAGGAAAGAAAAGAACAAATTAAAGATGTGTAGTAATTAAAGAACACAATAAATAATGAATTGACACAACCTAGTCAAGGAACCAATCTCGGCACCGGTGTACACAACTGATCATAGATACATGGAAATATTCATACGTTCATGAATAAATTGGTTATAGTGGTCGAGTGACGCGCCCAACCACCAATCTCTCCTTAATTATACAGTAGTCCAGAGATGCTCATAAACTACCCTCTTGTAAACTAGACAACCCTAGAGACGCTTATAGGATTTAATGTAGTCACAACTTTAGGAATTAGAGAAACCCAATTCTAGGTGACAAACACACAAGCGGGTTTATTTAGACTAGATTAATTATCTCCACGATCCAGATTAGACCGCTTGCGAGGCGGTGAAATTGTCTCGTCTGCCACTAATTAAGTTGCTTAAAGGTGACGCGCCAACACCTTAATTGGCTATCAATTATTCAGACAATTAAACAACAGGCCTAATTATCCAATAAATCCAAATAACAATAACTCATGGAAAATAGAGAATAATTAAATATTCATGAATGTAGAATTAAAATAGACAATTAAAACGATCTCATAATTGTTGTGCACCCGAACCTTGATTATTTGTTAACTAGGACAAGAATTTAGCTACGCCTCATGTTAAAGAAGCAATCCAACGAATTCATGAAAAGCAACTGGTAGTAGCAATAACTTGAACTTGCAATTGAAATAACCTTTACTCATTGTGCATGGAAGTCCCAAATTGAAAAGTGAATCAAGAAGTACTAATCTACAACTATGAGTCACCACCAACTGAACAAAACAAGTAATTGTCTATGCTAGGCTACGCACCAACGGAAAAGACGAAAGACGAAAGACGGAAAGCTACGGGAAAAGTGCTGAACAGAAAAACAATA
Source organism: Gardenia jasminoides (assembly GCA_013103745.1). NCBI lineage: Eukaryota > Viridiplantae > Streptophyta > Magnoliopsida > Gentianales > Rubiaceae > Gardenia > Gardenia jasminoides. Next base: position 4,536,081 of record CM023099.1, on the reverse strand, counting down.
AAAGAGAGCTAATAGATCCTATATATCTCCCCCCTTGCAGCCGGCCCTAGAAGAATAAAAAGAGACTAATCCCCTATTGATTCGGGAGTTCCACAAAAAAATTAAGGAAGCACGTTCGGAAATCACGTGGGCTTCCACTCCGCAAGGATTCTAGTCTTCTAATTTGCGGCCCATCTCCCTTAAAAGATGCTTCCTTCCCAAAATTAACTTCCAATGTATCTCCAAAACCAATGGCAAGTGTCCAAAATTTTAGCATCGAAAATCGCCTCCTCAGCCTTGCTCCCAACTCTTTGGCACAGGCACGTCTTGGAATCAAGAGTCTTCTGGAATTTCACCCTTAATTACTACTTTTAACACCAATTGCTTGCAATTAACACAAAAATCAATTATGAGCAGAAACTCAATACTTTGCACAATAAGTGACCAAAATTAAGGTCAAATACTAACAAATAAAGTGCACAATTATCTCCCTATCAATTCCTCCTACACCAAGACAATACTTGTCCTCAAGCTTTCACTATCACAATCAAGATGACAAGTATTTCATAGCACAATAAACTAACACAAGTATCAGATCTTCTCGACAATTTCATCAAAATCAGGATGTAGGAGATTCAACTCTCACACAGATATTAGTGTATCACTTAGCACTCAAAAATGTTTAAAGGGACATATATGCTCAAATCAACAACATGGAAAGATATTACCGTAGGTTTGCTAATATATCATATTTCCACCACTCAAAATGCATTCAATACAAAAATCAAAGGGTCATTAACAAGGGATGTAATGAGACTTAGGTAAAGGGTTGGATAAAAAGGAAAATTTAGGCTAAACACATCAAAGGAAATACCAACAATCCATTGCATGAATTCAAACACCTTTTTTCATCCAGATGATCTTTCCAAGGCATACCCATAAATTTCCCCAAAAATTAGCAAGTGCAAGCACAACCAAGACTTGGCCCAACTATTACAACACAACACATATTTACAATGACACTTCACAACTCTCTCTTTTTTTCCTTTCTTTTTCTTCCTTCTTTTTTTTTCTCTTTTTTTTTTCCTTTTTCTTCCTTTTTTTTTTGATTTTTTTTCAACAAGACATAACTAATATTGAAATATAAACACACTTGCTAGCTTCAACCATACACTTGCACCACTAATTGAAATCATCATGCAATGAAATTAAGGCATTCCTTTGACACAGGATTCAAGCAAGAAGGTACAGCAAAAAGGCTTAAGGTAACTAGTATGGCGATTAAACAAAGAAAAGGTTTATGGTTCAAACTTGGTCAACTACAGGAAAATATAATTAGGACAGGTCTTTAGAAAGTAAAAAGGGTTAAATCTAATTGCCCTTATCATTTTCATGGATCAAATTCAACAATGTGGTCTCGACATGCATAACAAAGCAAGTTCTAGAATAATCTAACCATGTGCGATGTCATTGAATGAAAGAAATCAGAGCCATTTATGAATAGTGTGCTCCTTATGCTCAAAAGCTCACAAATTGGCTAAAACTATGTCAAATCTTGCACATCCATCAATTGAATCAATTGCAAGAAAAATATAATACTCATGCTAGCAAAAATCTCACTAATCATACTTGTATCTTTATTGCTTCTCACAACAAAACAAAATCCAAAGAAATTGTAAAAAGTTGTGAAAAACTAAAAGTTTTGAAAAAAATATATCTGAGAAAATATCCTCTCCCTCACACCTAAATCAGACATTGTCCTCAATGGATGAAAATAAAGAGTAAAAGGAAAATAAGAGGACTCCCCTGATTAGAGAATTAAGCACTGAAGGAGGTTGAAGGATGAAAATGCCTGAGTTGATGTCCAATCATCAATAAAATTTGAAGCACAAGAGACTCGACAACTATATTAGGCAATGAGTATGGACACTAGATGTTGAAAGGAATAAGATAAAAAGGAATTAGAATAAAAGAGAAAAGAAATGTTTTTGAATTTTTTTTAGACACCCTATCCGTTGTAAGGCGTGGCACGCTGTGGAAGCAAAAGTCTTTTGCCCAACTCTTTTCGACAGCGTCTTAAAAAAAACTGTAAAGTGTGGGCACGCCTTGCAACTTGAAGTCTTCTGTTCACCTGGTTTTAACGGCCTGCTCGGAACCTCCATGTAAAGCGTGGGCACGCCTTACAGGCTAGAGTCTTCTGCCCAAGATACTATAACTCATTCTAATAAAAATTTAATAGAACGCGCCTGCGGCCTACAACAAAAAGTCTTCTACCAAACAAAACAAAATAAACTTAACTTTCACGACAAAACATGAAATAAAAACATAAAATTACTAAAAACTAAAGCTCTTGGGTTGCCTCCCAAGTAGCGCCTTTTTTTAATGTCTTTGGCTAGACATTTCAATGCTTGTTCACGGAGGATAAAATCTTATAGTTCTTTTCATCACATCGTTCTCATACTTATGATATTCATTATGAATAGAGAAATCTTTAAACACGTGAGCTACTTTCTTCTTTTGACTAACAGATGGCTTCAAGCATGCAAGTAATGATTTTAATTCTTTACTCATTCCTTCATCAAGATCAATCAACAACCTAATAGTCTTTGCAATTCCTAACTTATCTCTATCATGAAACTCATAAATTTCTGGTATAACAAAGTCAATCTCACTAACAGAAAATATAGAATGAGAGATAAGAGTTACGAATGAAGGAGATGTCATCACAATTGAGATTTCTTCATTGGACTTGTTCACTGGAGAAGTTAGAGGTTAGGGTCCCCTTGTTTCTTTCTCAGCTTTCTCTTTAACCACAGAGTTAGATTCTTCCCTTTGAATCTCTTGCCATTCGTCACCACTTCTCAAGGTAATTGCACTCATATCTGGTTCGGAATTACCAAGCATCTCTGAGTGCAATGTTTCAGAATTCTGAGACATCAATTGGCTTCTAGTAGATGCCAGTAGACATACTTGATTTTCCAAATTACGAATGCTTGTCTTTATCTCTAGTTGAAATTGAGCAGTGCTTTGTTGGATTTGAGCAGTGCTTTGTTGGAGTTGAGCAGTGCTTGTGCCCAAACTCTTAACAAGATCTTCCAAGGAACTCCCCCCACTAAAGGATGAGGGTTGAGATTTTGACCTCACTGCATAGTTATAGTTGGAGTAATCCCACCATCCTCGACTATACACCTTTGAATAAGTATCAAATATCGGTGGAGATGGATTTTGGAATACTCCAACATCACAGATTTGGTCATTCATGTCTTCTTGAAGTAGCGGGCACCTATCAGTTAAATAATCCAACCGACATATTCTACAAGTATTGACTTGTTATTTCTGTCCATCACTCAATTTTTGCACGAGAGAAACCAAATCATTTAAACAAGGATCACTAATAGAATAGCTCTCATTAACCCAATTAGGAACAAAGTTCAATCTATCATCAAAATATTGAAAATCAGTAGCCATCAACTAGTAAGAAAAAAAGAGGCGAAATAAAGGAGGAAAAAAAATTGAGAAAATAATTCAAGCACCAGTCCCCGGTAACGGCGCCAAAATTTGGTAGGTGTCAAATCGCCAAAAATAAAATACCTATTCTAAAAATATGAATTCAATTATAATGGCGAGTGGGGTCGTATCCTCAGGGATTGGGTGATTTATTTCCTACAGAGAATTTGGGGGGTTTTAGGAAGGAAAGAAAAGAACAAATTAAAGATGTGTAGTAATTAAAGAACACAATAAACAATGAATTGACACAACCTAGTCAAGGAACCAATCTCGGCGGCACCAGTGTACACAATTGATCATAGATACATGGAAATATTCATACGTTCATGAATAAATTGGTTATAGTAGTCGAGCGACGCGTCCAACCACCAATCTCTCCTTAATTATACAGTAGTCCAGAGACGCTCATAAACTACCCTCTTGCAAACTAGACAACCCTAGAAACGTTCATAGGATTTAATGTAGTCGCGGCTTTAGGAATTAGAGAGACCCAATTCTAGGTGGCAAACACACAAGCGGGTTTATTTAGACTAGATTAATTATCTCCACGATCCAGATTAGACTGCTTGCGAGGTGGTGAAATTGTCTTGTCTGCCACTAATTAAGTTGCTTAAAGGCGACGCGCCAACACCTTAATTGGCTATCAATTATTCAGACAATTGAACAACACGTCTAATTATCCAATAAATCCAAATAACAATAACTCATGGAAAATAGAGTATAATTAAATACTCATGAACGTAGAATTAAAATAGACAATTAAAACGATCTCACAATTGTTGTGCACCCGAACCTTGATTATTCGTCAACTAGAACAAGAATTTAGCCACGCCTCATGTTAACGAAGCAATCCAACGAATTCATGAAAAGCAACTGGCAGTAGCAATAACTTGAACTTGCAATTGAAATAACCTTTACTCATTGTGCATGGAAGTCCCAAATTGAAAAGTGAATCGAGAAGTACTAATCTACAACTATGAGTCACCACCAACTGAGCAAAACAAGTAATTGTCTATGCTAGGGTACGCAGCAACGGAAAAGATGGAAGACGAAAGACGGAAAGCTATGGGAAAAGTGCTGAACAGAAAAACGATAAAAGAGAGCTAATAGATCCTATATATCTCCCCCCTTGCAGCCGGCCCTAGAAGAATAAAAAGAGACTAATCCCCTATTGATTCGGGAGTTCCACAAGAAAAATAAGGAAACACGTTCGGAAATCACGTGGGCTTCCACTCCGCAAGGATTCTAGTCTTCTAATTTGCCGCCCATCTCTCTTAAAAGATGCTTCCTTCCCAAAACTAACTTCCAATGTATCTCCAAAACCAATGGCAAGTGTCTAGAATTTTAGCATCGAAAATTGCCTCCTCAGCCTTGCTCCCAACTCTCTGGCACAAGCACGTCTTGAAATCAAGAGTCTTTTGGAATTTCACCATTAATTACTTCTTTTAACACCAATTGTCTGCAATTAACACAAAAATCAATTATGAGTAGAAACCAAATAGTTTGCACAATAAGTGACCAAAATTAAGACCAAATGCTAACAAGTAAAGTGCACAATTATCTCCCTATCACATGCCATCCTCGAAATGACGAGGATACTATGAATTTTTCAACATAAATTAGGTTAAATTATTAATAACATCTTTGTCGTTTCATCTGTTGTCTTATAACTCTTATAATGTTTCAAAATATCAATTTCACTTCCTTTTAGTTTCATATAAAGTGAAAACTTAGCAAAAAATAATGCATGTAATGTTATTAGTTGAAAGACGAATAATGCCCATATTTAAATGTTAAATCAAACAATGACTTAACTGCTTTGTACAAAATTATAAATAGACTATATGGATAAATGTAAAAATCACATGGGGGTAAAGTGAATATTTATGCAAATCACATGAAAATTAAATAAATCTTATGATTTCATCACACGCACTTGGTTTAATTAGCATAACTAATTATGCATTTAGTCTATTTTTCATTTTATATAATTATAAGGGCATTATGTGGTTATTTTGAAACCTTAAGAGGGGTCATATGGCATTATGCAAAATCACAAGAGGGTTATATGTAATTTATCCCATAAATTATTTTGCAGGGAGTTCATTCGAAAAGTGCAAACGACTTGGCATGCATTTAATAATGGTGTTATAATGGCAAAGGTAAACAATATACTCCTAATCGATAACCAATACTACTACAGGTTGTATTCACAAATCAATAATAACGGACAAGGCTGTTAATTTCATCTTTTCGATTCCAATGAATTCCTAAAGAAAAGTCAATTATAATCAATACCTCTTAAAGCCCTTCACTTGCTTTCAAACAACTCAATTCATTGCTCCAACCTTTATCCACCTTATTGGGTGATAGGGAGTGTTATAAGTGTTAGCTTTTTCAGTAATATTAACCATGCGTCCCAGAGAGACTCGAGGTTCAAAATCTTTTCTTGAATGCATTATAGATAGGATCTATTTTTGAAATCATATTCCTCATGAATGCCACTTTAAGGCTCCATACTGCTATAGGCATGCCGGTACGAATCTTTTGTGCAGTCTGCTAAGCGCTTTTGTGATACAGACTGAGAACCCGGGGGTCGTAAAACCATCCTCTGTATCAATAGTGATTCGTTTAGGGTTCTAGATTAGAATAGATTTCTATATTTTTATTTATTTTTAATTAGTGATATGAATATCAGTATTCGATGTGTTAATAAGGATTCTCATTGTGTCCAAATATATAGTTGAGTTTGTTTAGGATTTAATGTGTTATTTTCTTTCCTTTCGTATCTTATCTAATATAGTCTATAAATAAGTATATCCCTTGTTGTAGTCACACTATCATCATGTTTATCAAATTATCGATTGGATACTCGAGTTATTGAGTTTTTTTTTTCATTTCTATGAATCTTATTAATTGGATACTCCAATTGTTGAACGTTTTCTCTCATTTCTATAAATCTTTAATTCATGTTTGGGAATCGTTTGTATAACAATTCTCCTTTGGAAAGTGTTTGTGAAACCCCTTCATTTCTTACCCTTCCGCTAGTGCATCATTTTGGCTCTTATTTGGAGTTAAAATTCTACTAGTGGAAGTGGACAATAACTAGTGATATTTGTTGTGGTTCTTGTGACCTGCGAGGCTGCGGTTTGTAACAGACCTTTTCATTAGCAGGTTTGGACATATATTGGGTTCCTATCAAGGACATCGACTGATACTTTTCTGTCTTAGATTCTGCAATATTATTGTCGTCCCTAAGGTGGAATGTTCTGCAGAAATCTTGTAATTTTGCTATATTGGATGTACTGTTTACACATCTCTCGTTAGCATCTCACCCGTAAAGTTGGAAATTGAGGCAATCATCGGTTATCATCTCGTCTATGAAGTAGTACATGGGAACACCGAACACTTGAAAAAAAAAAAGAAAAAAAGGGAAGAAGAAGAAGAAGAAAAGGAAAAAAGGAGAAGGAAATGGGAGCAACAGGGAAGACTCTGTTACTACATATTGTGGGGAGTAGGTGCGGAGTAAACAATTATCTTGAAAATTTTAGATTACAACAATAAAGTAAAGGATCCTAGTAGGATGACTGACTTGGCGACCTTAAATTATATAGATGTATATAAAATTCTCTTAGCCGTTTCTTCTATGGCGAAAATGTCTAATAATCACAGGGATAGAATCATAGAAATATCCAAAATATAGGGACATGGAAATGGCTCGTGTCACAAAATAGCGTATGTCATGCTTGCCCCCATTTTTTTTTAACGAAAATATAAATAATACATAAAATTTAATATGGTTGGCCAAAATTATTACATACATGTTCACGTGACAAAAGAGTTTTTTATTGGGTGAATTATATATAACTCTCTTATGGTTTTGTCTGCTGCCACATGACCCCCTAACGTTTCAAAACGTCTATTTCACCCCTTATAATTTTATGTAAAGTGAAAATTTGATAGAAAATAACATATGTAACGTCGTTAGTTGAAATAACAATAGTGCCCCTACTTAAATGCTAAATCAATTGATGGGTCAACCACCTTATATAAAACAGTAGGGGAATTATGTAGAAAATTGTAAAAATTATAAGAGATAAAGTGAATATTTATATAAACCATAAGGGGGTTGTGTGAATATTAAAATTTTATCACATGCTCTCTCAGAGCGCGTTTGGTATAAATGCAGTAACTAATTGTACATTTTGCTCATTTTCTATTTTACATAAAATCATAGGGGATTAGGTGGTTATTTTGAAATTTTAGGGAGTCATTTCGCATTATGTAAAACGACAAGAGGTTATAAGTAATTTACCAATCTTTATTGCGAGGAAAAGGACCCATATAAAATACAGCTTGAATCTCATACTAAACCATTGCATAACCTTGTTCATAAACCCAAAGCACTCTCTCTCATCCAATGCATAAGTATACACAAAATAGGTATCGATTAAAAGCAAAAATAAGCTGATTTCTGGCCCATATTGTTTAAAATATGGTATCTTGTCTTGAGATAAGATTGATAGTCCAATAGCGATAGTAAAAGTCTTTGTGTTTGCCATCGTAAACCGGCACCAATAATGCATACTTTTTTAATTTTTGCTAATTCATCACTAATTAATTTAGCAGTTTCGGACAAATTAAAATTGCTAAGGCTAATCGATATCATTGTTTTTCAGGGTAAATGTTAAATGACTCGACTGCTGCTGATATTGTTCATATTAATTATTACAGGACCCTCCCCGGACATAGCATTATTATTCTCATCAGCCTAAGGTGAAATTTCAAGAAGAAATTTTTGTAATTTTGCGATTAAGATGGTCAACTATTCAAACACCCACTTTAATTGAATATATCCTTAATACTACTTATTTAGCGCTAATCACTCCTAATCTCAATTAGAGCTGGACTAACCAATTGTTTTTTTTTTTTTATCTGGGCAGGCTTGTATATCACTTGTCAGATGCATTGTTATCCATCTCTTGTGATCGTCACATCTTTAACGCTGGAAATATGAAAAGAGACAAGACTTTCATATAGATATTCCATATTATTTGCAATTTGACACCTTAAAGTTGGTGCTTTGCACTTGCAATAATGGTCCATTTTGTGTCTGCATAGTATTAAATTTAGTCGTACCAACTCTTGCTTTGGAAGATTTCACTACTTCATCACTTGCGTGGACCAGGTTAGTTCGCTTCATTCATGCTAAAGAGCATGCTTAGCATGACCAATGACTAGTAAGTCTACTTAGAAGCTGGAAGTGAAAACACAGAAAAAGACTTCCGTGTATGAAAACATAGAGAAAGAATAATGCAAGCTTATTCTTTTCTTTTGGGAGAATCAATTACTTCCCTTCTAGCACGGAAAAAGACTAGTTGGCTTCACACTCAGAGCCACATCCATGCCAAATTAGGATTGATGAGAAGACGAATTGCTTGTATGTCTACTTATTGAATCATAACAGTGGAGAGTTGGTGTATATTCCTATTTACAAAGTGACAAATATTTTGAAACAATAAAATAAAAAATATGACACTATTAATGGGGAATGGGGCAGGTTTAATTGGTTTTAGGTACAGTTATTGTAATATTGTACTTCTTTCATGATTTGATGTACACTCACACATCTTTTGTTATACATCATGAAATACAATAAATTTATGTGAAGGAACACCAAATTATGCAAAAAGTAAAATAACTATACCAATTGCACTTAAGGCTAACCGTTTGTGGCCCAAATCCCTATTAATGGAATGGAAAGAACACTATTTATAGTTAAAAAAATGTCCAAGTGGTATCAGAATTATATAACATTTTACGGTCGGTCATACATCTTGTTAAGAAAATCTTGAAAAAGCTAGGATGACTTTTCTAACAACCATCCCACTTGGCTATGCATGTGAAATCTACATGGTCTATAATTATTAAGCAGCCTTTTGGTGATAAAAACAATAAATTCCCCCTTCATTTTCAATTTTTTTTTAATACACAGGAAGGGTGGGTACAATTTAAAAAGCGGAGAGAGAAAAAAGATTCGAATTGCATTTTCAAGTGTGCTAGCTCTATATATATATATATATAGATATGTCAATATTTTTTTTTTATTTTGGTGCGTGTGAAGAGATCCTTTCCATGACTTATACTCTCAACCTTCAGAAATTTGCACTGTACCGTCACAAAATTTGCCAATAGCTCATGACAACGAAACAGAAAAAGCTGAGAAGACACATCAGGTTGAGCATTCCAGCCACAACTATTTGTGCTGGGAGTTCCTTCAAAACATTAAAGAACTTGACATGGTATTAAAGAAATTGACATGGAAAATTAACAGACTCGCAAATGCAAACAGCTTATTGTTGATTATCAGTAGTAGACAGACTAGTCAAAGATTACATCAAACATGCTGAAAGCTAGAAGTACTCAAACATTTTAAAAAGAAAAAGAAAATCTCAGTTTCTTAACTTGAATAGCGAAGAATTTTTCGGGCGGATATGAGTTCAGCTAGATCACTAGTTGTGTTGAAGCTTAGAAACGAAGAATCTGTGAAAGGATAATAAGCCTGCGATGAAGCAGAAGGACTCGAACGGCGGCAGTCATAGATTTCGCAAAAGGATTGGAACAGAAGCAGCAGCACCACGAACATCGGGACAAGTGGCGTTAGAGAATTGAAGAAAAAGACACAACAATTCGTTGTCCGGCTGCAGGCCTTCACAACTGGGTTATTAATGAATTGTTGTCTGAGTTGGCTGCCAAAATCATCAAGTGAAGAATTAGACTTTTTATTGCGTTCAAGAACTCCACTGGCAGTAATGGATGTCTTCAAACTGTTGAAGAGGACGACGACTTCGTTTTCGGACAATTTTCCTTTTATAATCTGGGCATCGCTTAGAATTTTAACGTCCTTTTCAGCTATAATCATTGTAGACAGGAAAGAAACAAAATTTGCAATTTCTTTCGGGACCTCATCAGGTAATGAAGCTTCATATGCCAACAGATTTCTCAGTATCACCTCTGAATTCTCCTGCAGTCTCATGCCTGGGAGGGAGAATTCATTTCTACTTTTGTCGAAATGAGTCCCTCGGATACCAGGGTTGTCAGAAAGATGAAATGTTGTTTGAACAACATCAGACAGTTCTGACACCGATGGAAGAAGGCTTCTTTGCTGATCAATTTTAGTATCAGAACTTAAAATCTTCTGAATATTTCCTGCTGCTGTGAACATCTTGTCAACTTTTTCCGACATTTGAACACCACCAGATTTCGCAATCCCAAATGCAGACGCTACTTGTCCTACTGCAAACCCAACGATCCCCTTGGCTCGTGACATAACGAACCGTGTAACTGCAACGAGGTGCTGTGCTAATCTACCTTTGTCATCATGACAGTCATTTTTTTCTGCTGAATGTTCCTCTTTCTTTCCTGAGTACCCCGCCATATATGTTCCTAAGCTCAACAGGTACATAACATGCAGCACATGCTTCGGTGGGTGGAAGGCTGAATCGGTAAGTCCATACGAGTTACCAGCTATCTCAAATGGACATATTCGGGAACAGAACCGAAGTACTTCCCCCGCAAGCTCAGCGTCCAAGGGAAAAATATCCATTTCTGGAAAGAAAAATCTCATTTCCCGTATCAATAACAGGGGGATTTGGTTCTCCAACATCATTATATCTGGAACAAGCAGATCAATTTTGAAAGGAGGAGGAGAAGAAAAGGGAGAACCATCATAGACTTTATGGTCGAAATCCTCACGCCTATTGAAAGTTTGGATGAAATACAGCAAGAATATGACATCAATAGTCGTAATCCAACCCAAGCTCTTTCGATCGAGATCAATAGACCTGCCGTAAAACCGACGGATTTTTGCTTCCAAATCTGCTGGCCACTGGTCTAGCATATAAATGACATCCTCAATCGTAACATCTTCAATGCATAAATAAGCTTTGACACCGTCATACTTTTTGCCTGTCATGTGCTGGAGATCGGGGCGAAGATGATGATAGGGTCCTAGGCCGACCTTCTGAGGAGCATAAGCATCAAGCTTTGTGTCTGACAACGTCTTGGGAACCTCAAAAACGCAAGGCTCAACACTGTAGCCATGCAAGAACTGAAATTTTGTGTAGTCTGCCCAGCTCATACGGCTCGCATTTGAAGTGGTACTGAAAGGGGACGTCATTTTGGTTGTGATGATTGTGCCTTGTTACTACTATTAGGCTACGGTTTGGCAACAAATTTATAGACTAGCACTTTTGTTTTGGCCATATGGTTCTAAACAAGGATGTGGGGGTATGGGTCCACCAACCATATTGATTATCTACCAGGGTAGAATTTCGCTATTCGGCCGCTACAAATACTCTTTTACATTATACACACGATTACAGGATAACAGGATTCTCTCTTAGATTGTGAACTTTTTTCCTATCTCCCTAAGATGAAATGTCGGGAAGAGATTTTTCTTATTTATTTGTATTTCCATTAAAGCATGATGAATTGCTAATAAGTAATTACTTATCACTAGTTAATGCTATTAATCAAGACCAATCACTTCCTTCGACTAACTGTGGATTTCAGTGACGAGTATTTCTATCTATACACGTTTGGATGGTCTGTGGTGCTTATAGTTGTCTGACAACATATCCACATTGTAACACATTGTAGTTTTCGGCAAGTCACATTTTCACTGTTGGTCACTAGCTATGCTATTAAAGTAGGATTAACTAATTTTATTTGTAATTGAAATCTGGAAAATGAAATTAAAACTTTTCCAAGCGCGTGAGGACAAGTAAAAGCCAAGTTGAGACTGATTGAAAACAAAAGCATTAAAACGTGTAACATGAGTCCCTGTCACTGTACAGAAGAAAGAAGGGAAAAGGTACCTATGTCATTGAAGCTAACTACTAACCACTGGACCTTGGTCAGTGGCTATCAGGAGGAAAATTCGTCACTGAGCGCATATTAGGTGGTCAAATCCCACTGACTGTATTTTCTCATTAGAATTTTTTGGAGTTAGTTAAATCATTTTTTCTAAATCTTTTTACAAAACAAGAAAATGAAGAAATATTTCAATTGCATAGTCTTGTTTTGAAATAAGAAAAGATAACTAGAAAATGGGGCCAAATTAAAATAATGAATGAGATCTAAATGCTACTGAGATAAAAGAATGAATTATATGTATGTTGAGGTAGAGTAATCTTTTGGATAATTATCCCATCCATGCATAATTTTTTATGTTGGTTTATCACGTACTCCATTGAGTGTCTATAAATTCTGATGGGAAAATCGCCGTTTTCATCCCAAAACCTTTACACTAAAGTCAATTTCATACTCAATAGTTTTTTTTGACCAATTTAGTCCTTGAAGTTTTTTTTTTGTCCAATCAAATCCTTTTAGGGCGGCACCACCACTTAAAACCTTTCCGGCAAGAATAGCACCAGCTTATTAAGGGTAGTATAGGAAATACAAGTTCAGGCCAAGTTAGAATAGAAAAAGAAATTCTCCATCAAATAACTGGGCAAAACAAAATTTTCCATTCAAATGGGGAGGAAAACATGAGGTAACAATTTTTAACAAAAGAAAAAACACAAAACCTTGCTAAAATTTCTTCTCCTTCGACTAATCTCCTCTGGCCAACATTGAACGGTGACACTGAGATTCATCTGTCTCAAAGGCATCAGTCGGACTTTTAAGATGATGTCTACAAACAAAAGAAAGCTCGTAGTCGCAGTCCTTTCAACCTTTGAAACTTCCACGTATCCTCCCACTCACATCCACCATGGCCGCCAAATCAAGAGGCACACAAAGTTTTGTGGGACTGTATCACCAGAACAACTGCAGTCTCAAGCGATAAACACGCCTCCATGTAGGTATAACATCTTTATCGAGAAATGATCCTAAAGCATAATGAGTTAACAGAATCCTTGAAAATCTTCAATTTCCATCATCACCTTCTTGGTGTTCTTCATTTGCTTGGAACTGGAATAAGTTTAGCAGCCGTGAATGTTGTGAAAACAACAACTCATTTTCGTTATAGGCTCTCGAATCAAAGTCTTCGAGGTTTGGTTAGAAATACTTGAGGTTGGAAATTATTCCATTTGGTCCCATTACGTACCAATAGTATATTATCAGTATTTTGGAGCAATTAACACCATTGACTATACCTAGAGAAAAAATGCTCCTAAATTTCTGTGACTTCAAGGCTATGAATATTTTTTGAATTAGAAAAAATTTGGTTGGATTATAATCCGTATTCTAACAAGAAGTTTGGGAACATGTATGCCTTCAACCTGTTTGTAGAAATGTCGAGATGAAGCACCCATAGAGAAAACATGTTAAGGCAGCCACAGTATGGCTGGCTATGATGTTGCCACTGCTAGAGAAGGTTGAGTATCTTCCAACGGCAAACAGCCGAGAAGAAGAAAAAGAGTCGCTGGGTTTTTGTTTTTAATTAAAAAAAGTTACTTTTTATTTTCCTACCCTATCTAAGGGAAAATTTGTTTTTTCCCCAGTTTGATGAAGAAAAAATTTCTTTGCATCCTAATACCGGTCATAACTTAATTTCCCTATATTACCCTTGATTGGCTGGCCACTTTCTCGCTGGTAAGGTTCTAATTGGCAGCACCACTGCAGAAGGATTTAATTGCACAACAAATAAACCTTTGAGAAATAAATTGGTTGAAAAAAATTATTAAGGATGAAATTGATTTTAGTAAAAAAATTTAGGGATGAAAATGGCAAATTTCCCAATGAAGACAATATCATTTCTCTTTCAATTGATGTTTCTTGTCTACACTGCATATTTTTTTTCTCAATTCCAATATATAAAGACCTTCAAGTAATCTGGATCGCATTTATCACCCCAAAAATTAAAAAGAAAAAAGTACTCTGAAAGGTACTGCTTAAGTCATGATTATAAGACGGAGGGATGGGTTGAGTGATTTGAAGGAAGGAGTGTACGTAAGTGAGAGGTTTTAGGTTTAAACCTTTCCACTTACACTATAAAAAAAATAGAAAAAATGTTCAACTTGGTCGGCCCATTAAAAATAAAAATGTCAGATTATAAGCATCTTGCTTATTATAATATTGCCCATGATCGGACAGCGTTCATATTTTACCAAAACGTAGAAAAAGTCAGTGTTTCACATCCTTTTTGAAAACCCAATTGCACAAAACCTCTAAAGAAAATTACCAATTAAGTGCTTAGCTGAACTGGCCAATAACCTATTTCTTTCTTTTCATTTCTCACAGAGGGCTCTTTGGCCATCATTTGAGCTATGAATGTGAAATGTTCTTGGCCTCTCTATTCCCAATCCCCAAATGATTATTGTACATTTTAATTCAGCAACTATTATTCTACTTTATTTTTCTCCTTTGCATTTTTGCCTCTCTATATTGCTGTATCTGACAAAATAGATAAGATTGTTGAACTGTTTATTATAGATAAGATTGTATATTTAGTTTGCAAATTACAATAATCTCCACAGTAGTTTAATTAAAAAAAAGTTTCCATTCTGGTTATTGCAAAAATCAGGAATAACAGGACCTCTCTTATTGTTTGTTAGATGAAAATGAAAACTTGCCGGCGGACAAAAATTAACTACCTTTTGTTACATGTACATCAAACTATTATACATGTTGGCTAGAAAGAAAATACTGATAAGGAATGTCTATGTCATTTTGAAATTAAAAGGAGAAGCATTTGACTTTTGTGAAGTCTGGAGGGGCTGCTAGTGCAATTTATCCTATTATTTTAATTTCTAGCCTCCCTAAGATAAAATGGCAAAAAGGAATTTTGTACTTTTGCTATTAAGTTTGGACAACTGCTGAAACAGGTCTTAATTAAATATCTCATAATATGATTCTTGTCTCCATTACAGCTGGCCTTACCATTTGCTTTAATTCTATCTGGGCTTAGCTTATACATCACATGTCATATTGTATTGTTTATATATCTCTTGTTATCATCTCATCTGGAAGGTTAATATATATATATATATATATATATAAATTTGATATCTTAAAGATTGGTATAAGATAGATGTAATCAACATAAGATAGATGTAACCAACAAACCATGGCTAAAGGCGGGTCTATTTAGTGTTTGTCATCGTCCCACCACACCATTATTTTTCTTAGCTAGACCAATTGTTAATAAAGTCTACTTATTAGCAGAGTCAGCAGGACCAATTATTTCACTTCCCTTCTTGCGTGGACCTGAGGCCTAGAATTTTTTCCAATCATGTTTTACATTTTAGATTAACAGTGGGAATTCAGTCGCTCAAACAGTTTTTTTAAAATTAACTTTTTATGTACTGATAATGTAGTAATTTTTTTTATACTGCAACTTTAGATATATGACACATGTACATGATTTGAATTTTAATTTAAATTCATGTTATTTAATATGATGTAAGCCTATTAGCATAAAAAAAAATTATACACTGATGGTGTATAAAAAGTTTTTTTTTTTTTTTACACACTTTAAGGTGGTTCATAATGTGTTAACAGTTATCTCTATGTAGTAGAATTAATGAATTTTATCAAATTTGAAGTTTGAGAGTTAAATTAACACTTATCTAAACTAAAGCGTAGCAAAAGCTAATGTACAAACTAAGGTAGAATTTAGATTGTAATTTTTTGGAGCCTTGTACAAAAATATATTCCGGCAATGGAAGTTATGTGAAATTAGAAGGTGACTGTCAATTGTGTTAATAGAATGTTTTTCAAATATTGTCACAAAAAACTCACTGACGAGGTTTTACCATACACCAAATTTTAATAGAAAACCTAAACAACCCCGTTTTCTGCAAGTATACAGATCATTTATTGAGCATAGGGTAGTATAGGTGTCGATCTCACAGGGAAGAGTGTCAAGTACCGATGATTTTCGAACTCCTCTGTTATTTAGACTGTTACAAGCATATAAATTAATCTAAACTACAAACATGAAATAAAATAAGTAAAAATAACAATTAAAAGATCCAAGAGTTATGGAATTCCTTACTACTCTTGCAAATGAAGCTACCAGTTAAATTAATGTTATTATTTTGGCTAAACATGACATAATTTCCTAATGCACGTGAAACATACTTTCATAATGAATCAACCATACTTATAGCTAAACCATACCTACACTTGTGGTTGTAGAATTAACTACAAGCTCATTTGCTCAATGAAATTACATGAAATAAATCACTAAACCCACAAAGGTGCCACCCTACATAAGTGAGTGACTTCCTAGGTTTAGCACTTCATGAACTAGTGTCAAATTCTCATTTTCATTCAAACTTAACACCTTGAGATGATCACAATTAATGGCCAATTAATCATGATTATAAAAGTCAAAGTACTAAATATCTTGCTCAAAATAATAGCATCAAACAACTAAGTAAACATAACAAACAAGATATAGAAAATTCATCCATAAATCAAGGCAATAAGTTAGCTAAACATACTTGAATTATACTATAACTACACTACTAACTATACTAAGCTAATGAACTAGTGAAGACTACATTTTTGTAGTGATTCTAGCCTTCTCTCATTCCCTTTTCTTGTCTACAAAAGGTCCTATTTATAGAAGAATTCATCCATAAGCATCCAAAACTTCCTCATGTGAACACAAGAAAAGTTTTAAACTTCCAAAGTCAAGAAAAATGGCTCAATGAATCTTCCTTCTTGAAATGTCTTCAAAGTGTCTTCATGCATTAAATTCATTGAATTCCAACCTCAAATGAGTTGTAAAGCTGATGCAAATTGTGTTTTGGATTTGCTATGAGTTGTTTCTTCAATTTCACAAGATTCTTCACGCAACTTTTAGCTGAAATTCATTCAAAAGTTGAGCTGGAATTAGCTGAAAATTTTCTGGAATTCGGCTGCAAGTTCAATCCATCACTGTCAGGGATCTGCGAGGTGGATCCACGAGTAAGAGGCTCGCGGATCTCATCGTGGATTCGGTCCCGTGCTTCTTCTCAGAGGGATTTGCGAGCTGTTTAAATTTTTCACTTGTTCCATCGCGTTTCTGGGTCGCGAATCTACTCCAAATTTGCAAAATCTGAATTTTTCGTCATGAAATTGAAGCGTTAAGTCCTCCAACTTTTGATCCTTCAGTTCCTTGATAATTGAATTGCATTTTGATCATTTCAATTTTCAACTTCAGATATTTCAATTTTCCAACTTTCATTCCAAGCCTCTCTTCTTTGCAATTATCCTCTCATTTCACTTTATTTGATGATTGAGCCATTAATCCTACAAAAACATGAAATTTTGACTACATTAATCCATAGAAATGCATTTTTCTAATTAAACCGTAAAATGAAAAATTTCACTAGAAACCCTAGTTAATTAGCTATTAAAATGACAAAAACACACAAAAACTAAATAATTAAACATACTAAAAGCATAAAAATAAACACTTATCACTCACAAACCAAACAGGCTCCAAGTTGAGACTAATCCAAAGTACGAGATATTAAAATATATACAAGATTTCTGTCACAGTACTGAAGAAGAAGAGAAAAGAAATCTAGTATATAAGCAGTCAGTAGGAATTGATGAACAACAGAAAAAGATTACTAATTGTTTTATTCTTTCTGGGATTATACATCAAATGTTCATATTTCTAGTATAACTTCTGCATCTTTAGTTATCATCACATCTGATGAAGTACTTGGAAATGGAACAAAGGGGAGACCTTCATATACTGTACTTGGGCTGGGTGTTGGCCAAGTATCACCACTGTGGAAATTTGGTTCTCCAACACCCTACATCATTAGATCTGGAGCAAGTAGATCATTTGAAGAAGAAGAAGAAGAAGAACCATGACCAAATTTAGTCAAGATTCTGATCAGCCTTCTGCTAAGAATTTGAGCAGGTGTCGAGCAAGTCTAGTAAGAATTATGCCATCAGTTATCGCAATCGAATCCAAATTCTTCAAATCAATAAACCTGTCGTATCATGAACGAGTTTTTACTTCAAAAATGCCGGACAGCTCTTCACCAGATTAATGAAATCCTTAATGCAAGAAGAACCATCGATCTTCAGAAAAAACCAAGTAAACAGAATTTAAAAAAAAAAAAACCAATGAATATTGTACGTAACACAATGATGATCAAATAGAATCATATTACATAGGTTGAAAATGTTGTAAGTACCAAGAAGAAAAATCAATTGACAGGACCAATGAAGAGCATACTTGAGTTTTGGAAGGAGGAACAAAAGTTAAGCAAAATATAAACAATGATAAACAATAGAACATATGTTCGGTAAACCTTGATAAATACTTATTAGATTGGCAAGAAATTCCAATTTATTCACTTGACACCTGCTAAAATAATATTTCCACTCCAAAAATAACTTTGAGTACTCCAACTAATCTTTTGTTGCCAAAGGATTATTTTAGAGTGTGGATATCATTTGCCGTGTAAATAGGTAATATGAGTCAATTCACTTAAATCTATTACTTAAATGGATTTAATTGAATCACCCATTTAAATCTATTTAAAATTTATTATATATCAAAACCCCCTTATTAATTGGCAGAATTGGACAGGTCAACAACTTAGTTGTCTGGATCTCGATCCGGATCATGAGATCTTACGATTCTACGATCCAGATTATGGTTTTTGATTTCGATCCGATTTTGATACGATCCTACCATTTAAAGATATTATGATAAAAATTTTAATAATTTGATCATAATTTTATATAGAAAATTCTACTATTTGTTGCATTAGAAACTAGATTCAAAAAACTTTAAAACCACATAATTATGTTATGCTAATTCCTTACCTATAAAAATTGGTGAATATTTAAAAATTGGTATTTAATTATCTCATTAATAAATACTTAAATGATACACACACACGTATATAAAGTCAATTTTTCCAACTACCTTATCCAATAATTGCATTTGGACTCAAAATTGAGAAAGAACAATATTTTTAGTTTAATCAGATTCATTTACATTATGTCACATGTAATTCCAAAATTTTTATTTAATTTTTAGATTATCTCAAATATTTTAGATAATACGATTTTAAACTCAATTGATAATACTATTATAGTGATTGTACATGAGTTCCATTATTTATTGTTGTATATTTGAATTGCAAACATCAAAATTACTAGTAAGATTTTTTTTTTTTTTGACGGTTTTGTAGGATCGATCGATCCCACGATCCGATCCTGCAAAGTAAAAAACGATCCAAGATAGAATCTCAATTTTAAAACCCTGGTCAACAACTTAATAGGGTTGTAATTAATAACTATATTTTTTAACCTCCCTCGAATGAAATGCCACAAAGAGATTTTATACTTTTGCCGTTAAGTTGGTCAACTGTTAAAAGAGGTGTTTATTAAATATTTCATTACATTATCCCTAATCTCAATTACAGCTGGCCTAACCAATTGTTTTATTCTATCCCAGGCTTATATATCACATGTCATGTTATATTGTTTAGACATCTCTCCCAGAGAAGACTTTCATACTCCATGTTGATTGCAATTTGATATCTTAAAGGTGGGTATAACAATTATTAATAATAACATACCTAATCAACAATAACTAAAGGGGGTGGAGGGTTTACATTTTGTTTTTTTCATCATCCACTGCACCACTTTCTTCTGTACCTACTACTAATATTGCACCTCAATATAATGCACAATTTTTAATTCACTAAGCCTAAGCACCATTTTTTAAATTTTTTTTGGAGGACTCAATCAATTACTTAAAGTCTTGCGTGGACTAGTCTAGGAGGGTGATGACGACGGCGATGATAGCGATGATGACAGTGGGAAGTGGCATTAGTGTTTGTTAGGGTGAAGGAAGAAGAGAAACGGAAAAAGGAAGAAAAATGTGAAAAAAGAAAAAAGAAGGGAAAAAAAGAAAAATGGAAGGAAGAAAAATGGAAAAATGAGAAGAAAGAGGGGCGCCTCCTGTTAGTGTTGCCGGTACTTGGACACGATTAACATATCTTCAAAATTTTCAAATGAATCCCATAACTATCCTTTCTTTTCCAATAAGTAACAACTAAAATTGAAACCTCCAATTGATACTTACTATTTTAACATAAAGATAGTGTTGGAATTTCATGATTTTCCTGCAATAAAGACGGTTTCCTACCAAACACGTCCAAAACACAGGAGGTTGTTTTGGTGACAATGAGGATGATTGACAATTTCCTATAAGTATATGGGTCAATCATAGTAATAATTTCATCTAAATTAATTCAAGAGTTGAACCCACAAGGATGAGTTACTTTTCTACTCTAGTTATTCTAACAAATAGTAGAAACGTGAGTTAAAAGATTTAAATTACCAACTACGAAGTATAATAAATAATCAAGTCAAATAAAGAATGGTTGAGAAAACAATAGATGAGAGAGTTTGGGGTTTCAGATTTTAATCCAAAATTTTGAATTAACTCTCCAATTATTTTCTTGATAAGTTGTGAATGCATCGTATAATTATATTATAGGTATCATCTCGATACACCTAAAGTATGCCTAATTAAATCTTATGTTCCTCTCAAAATCATTAGTGTTCAATTAAATTCATTAAAATTTTAAGTGATTTAAATGCAGTCGTACAAATCCTAACCTACTCTCATGATTAGACTAAATATGTTTATTTATCTAGTGCATGATTATATCTCCTTTTTTGATTTAATACCAACCCAAAAGTTATATTTATGTTGATCAGGCATAAACACATAATTAGAATCAAGGTAGATAAATCAGAGCAAAAGTCAAGAATTTAATTGAAAAAATTAATCAAAACTCCTTCATAAAAACTCTAAATCTAGAAGCAAAATTTAGTTCGTTATAATGGAAAAATTAAAGCCACAAATTTAAAGAATTAATAAAAGGGATAGAAAAAGAGTAAAGAAAATTCAAGAGTTGCTCGCTTCATTTTCCTCCTTTGTGCATTCCTTAATTTGCCCATAAACAATCTTGATTTCTCAAGAGAAAAATAAGAAAATATTTTTTCTAAGCTAGATTATGTTTCCCTCACCCTAAAAACATCTTAATAAACTCCTATTTATAGTTTTTAAAAGTTACAAGTGAATTTCAACTGCAATAAGTTTCTTCTGACTGAAGTAAACAGCACATGTAAGAATTCGACAATGACCAGCGTGAAGACCACTCTGATGACTGGCGCCAAGACTGGTCTAATAATCGTTGCTGATCATTGCTCTTCAAGTCTCATTTGTGCATCTTCTAGTGATGTCCGGCATGATGACCGGTCTGATGAACGGCATCGATGATCACCCTCCAACTTTCTAAAATTTCATTCCATCCCTCAAACTTACATTTGTTGCATGATTCCCATCCAACTCCATTTAATCTTCAATTTCATTCCTACAAAACAATATAATCACCAATTTAGGCAGTTTAAACATATAGGGCATAAATTAAACATATATAACATACCACAATTTATGCCCTAGTAGAGGGGATTCCATATACAAAAGGCAAACCACGGAATTCATTATATTTTATGCTAAATGTTATTGACCGATGGGGATAAAAATAAGGTAGTCATTAATGGAAAAAAGTTTAAAATTTAAAAGTAAATAGCTTTAATTTAGCTATTAGCATTGATTGAAAGAAATGAATGAGTCAAATTTGGTTTTTCTTTATGGTAAAATTTTCAAAATTTAGTAATAGTAACTTCTAATATATAATCAAGCCAAACAACAATAATTTACAAAACATGATTGGAGAGAAATAAAAAATATATATGTTGATTGATTAAAATATTTGGTAAAGCATAATAAATATAAATGCATATAACATGGAAACTAATAAATTGATTGAAAGTGGCTATAAATAATAAAGTCAAAAGGAAAGAGAATTGTTTTTAAAAAAAAGAAAAAGAATGAAAAATACCAAAAACTACATACATTAAATAGGTTCATATTCTAAAAAGATAAATATTCCATTTGGCAGAAAGTCAAAGTAGTTAAATTAGCAACCTCTAAAATCAGAATTGAACAATATATATATATATATATATAAATATATATGTGTGTGTGTGTGTGTGTGTGTGTGTGTGTGTGCGTGTATGTATGTGTGTGTGTGGGCACGCGCGCGTATTGGAATTGGATAAGTAGGTGAATATCATTCTATTATATGTATGTATGTATTGCAAAGGAGGTTTTTAGTGTAGACCTTCTTAATAGCTTCCAAACTTCTGATTCTTTTTCTTGATTTTTTAAAATATTGGGTTATAACTAATCCTTTCACCTATCAAATTTAAAATTTAAAACTTTCTCATATGTATTACAGAGGAGGTTTTTAGTGTAGGCCTTTTCAATAGCTTCTAAACTTTTCATTATTTTTCATTATTTTTCATTATTTTTAATATATAAAATCCAATTAAAAACGTTAAAATTCTAAGTTATAACTAAACCTATCACCAGTCAAATTTAAAATTTTTTACTATCTCCCAAATGAATCAATTGAGTGTTTCATAAATTATTTATAGTTTGTTATTTAGATTTTAAACCATTTTTACTCCTTAATTAAAGAAAGAGTCCAAGTGTAAATCACAATAATTACTAAGCAATAGATACGAACATGGATTTTTCAGAAATTAAAGAAGTGAGTTATCTTTTAATTTGTTTCTGTCACTTTTTTTCACTTGCTATAAGATTTTACTTTAAAAATATATTTCTCAAGTCAAATTCTGAGAGAGAATTTCTTAGTCCCATTTTAAAATTATTCACCTTATTTTCCCCTATATATTTACCAGTTTAGCCCTTTTTACTACTTCATTAAAGAAGATTGATTTGTCTAGCCAAATTGTTAGGGATAATGTGATTTGTCCCTTTTTTAAGTTATTCACCCGATTATATATTTTTCACCTTCCTTTACACACAATAATCATTTGTCAAAGTCTAATAATATATTCGATTACTCCTTTTTTTTAATTATTTATCTTGTAATCACCAAATCGATTCCATTGTGGGCATGTTAATGTTTTTTCAGTGAGTTTAGAGTACTTTAATAGATTTACTTTTCCTAAGTTTTTTATTTTTTTATGTTGGACTTTATTTAGTAGGCTCATTTTTTGAAAGCTTTAAAACTTTAGCATTGAAATTTAGACTCTAATATTAAATTTGCAGCATATAAATAATAGTTATGGCATTTTATTTGCACTCAAAAACAACGCAATATTAATATCCTGCAAGCATCTAGATGATTGTTCATGTAGCACATGTATACAACAAGGTGATAGAGAAGAAAATTTACATATGAATTCTAAATCAATAAAGGTATATTTTGGTGGTATTTTAGCAAAATTTTGATGAAAAGATAGTATTTCACCAAACTTACACCCAAAAACTTACTTTTTCTCAATGACTGCAATTCTAGCTCTTTATTTGAGGAAAACACTTAAAAAGAATGAGGCAATGAATCCCTAGATAGTGAAAGGAGTGCAAAGATAAGTCTAGTGTTTTGTTTTCCCAAAATGATTAAAAAGTAAGGTGATAGGTTATAAATAGTGAAAGGAGTGGAAAGATGGGACTTAAAGTTTTGGGGGAGAGCTATCAAATTGGATTGCTTCACGTGAATTTGACAAAGTTATAATTGGGTTAACTTGCATGTTCTTATCTAGTTAATGGTTCAAAATGGATGAATGTCAACCATTATGGTTTTAGATGAGTGTAGGTTATCCAATTACGTATTCATAACTCACTACTAAATTTTATTTAGTTTTTCTTCCACATTTTGTTTAGCAACAAAATAGTATATCATTGTAATAAAAAAAGTAATGACATATCAAGTTGGTAGATCAATTTTTACCTAAATAAACAGAACAAAAAATAAAATTATAGAGAAAAATCTAAAATGGTGATCACTGTGAGTTCAAATCTTGTTACTCTATAGCAAATTAAAAATAATTTAGATATTAATGCAAATAATCAATTAACACTCAAGAAATTTATTATGTTTTTATGAAAGAATAGAAATTAAAGAAGATTAAAAATGATAAATATGTCTTTACCAAAATAAGAATATAATTATTGTAGTGATTTACATTTACCCACTAATGTTTGGATTTGAATCTATATCTAATTTAATTAGGTCAAATAGATGATGTTAATATGTCAATTTAATTTTCACTAATTAATAGATTTAATTAGGTCGCCCATTTAAATCTAATTAAATTATATATGCAAGTCCATTTGTTGATGGGTGAGCCTAGTAAATGGGGTACTATTTATAGCTATAAACTAATCAAAATAATAGTAGGAAAGGAGATAAATTGGCTACAAGATTGAGTAAGAGATAAAGTAATTTGGTGGGAATGGGTAGAATAAAGAGAAAGTGGATTTGGAGGTAACACGAAAGGGTTGTAAGGATGTGAGAAGGTTGTGTGACAGCCCACCTCCCCCTTAGGGTGATCCCAAAAGGGTTCAGCGGTCCGCCAGCCTAACTCTCGCCAGGATTCACTCACGTACAATCACTAATACATCAAACAAAAATATAAATCTCCAAATTTCACAAAACACTTAATCATACATCCAAATCCTCATAATACAAAAACTCACAGACTCATACTCAAGTTTATCATACCAAATACAAATGTGGTCCCTAAGCCTAATGGTGGATCCCTTTACTTGGGTTTTCAATCCCTGTTAAGGAAAACAAATTGGAAAGGGTGAGCTAAAAACTCAGTGAGTTCCTAGAAAAGGGGCATATAAAGCAACTAGCACATAAGGCATTTTACTTGAAATACAAACTTGAAATAAACACATAAGGAAAGCATTTAACATCACAAGAGTAGGATACGGGGGCTCTCAGGAGTCAGGGTCCATGTCGCTTGATCACAAACCTCGTAGTTGACACTCCATCAACTTTCACATGGTCCATGTAGAACTCCACTTCTCCTTACTCCACCAAAACCCCCTTCGGGCCCGACTCCGCACATAATTTGTCACATAATTTGTTCACATAAGTGATCACATAGTTTATCATATAGTTTGTGTTTTGCTCTCCATAATGGACAAGCCCTTTCGTCAAGTCCAAAGCACACATCACATCACATGGTTCGTTGCTCTTTTGGAGACAAGTTCGTAAACCAAATCTCGAGTATAAATCACTGGTCTTTATCACTGGGCTTGTGATATTTATATAACCCTATAGCTCGCCCCTTCTTTCTCGACCTAGGCCTCGCCCCCGGTTCGAGTTGAAAAGCTCACCGATAGGTCTCAGGAAATTCCTGACCTTGTACAAACACATGCAAATCACATCACATCACACATTCTCAATTCTCATTGGAACATTCCTATAAATCTTCCAGTCAAAGATAGGTAAGCGCGATAAAATACACACTACCTCGTTTGAGGGTTTTCTAAACTTCATTTTCACATCACATCATATAACTCAACACAAATCTCATTTATTTCACATAGTCACATAACATGCATGGAAACTCACCGAAATGGTATAATTCAGCTTTCTCGTAGGGATCAAATTCAGTTCCTTGCACACTTCCTAAAACAATTTCAAAAACAGTAGTTGAGATTCACTCCTTCACTTACTACTAAAATATTTCACTTTCGCATCACAGATCCAATCAATATTTTTCCCAAATTTTCCCTCAATGAAAAACATTCATTTCACATGACACAATGTATCAAATAAATCTTTTGAAGATCATTATCTCATTTCAAATTTGACATGCTACCGATGTACTCACCAAGCACTATTTTCACATTTTCTTTAATAAAACACTTGAGTGAGGTTTATCACCTTAAAATCACTTTTATCACAAAACACAACACTCATTCTTTAACAATACTTTAATATAACTTTAAAACACTTTAAACTATATCTTTATTTTCAAAATTCATTAAATTTGACCAAGACATATTAAAACCCCAAATCTAGTCAAATGACACTTCTCATTCAAAATTATGAAAAACTTCACTTTTCATCTGTTTAAAAATACAAACATTCACTTCACTCGAATACACTCATAAATGAACATATCATATGTTTTCTTAGACAGAAAACTCTTCAATAACAAACACAACATTTCAAAATCAAATATTAGAATTTACCAAGTATGGGTTTGGCCATAACATACATTTTTCTTCAAACTTTTCAACAACAAAAACCCTAATTTCTAACCATATCATGAAAAATTCACAAATATCATTCAAAGCCACAATCAGGTCCTCAAGTCCGCAACCTAGGTTGGGATTTTAAGAGCCCAACTTCATCTTTTCAGATGAGATCATTTTACCAATATTAATCATAGATCTAAGCTATACAACACTAATAAAGCTATATCTAAAAGATTTAGAGCTTATACCTCCAGATCTAACATGATCCAACAAGATCAAGGGAGATCTCATGAGTTCCACTTCCCAAAGTTGCTTCCAAGCCTAGCAACCTTCACAAGTTTCGATCTTTACCTTCGATCTACAAGCTTTGTTGAAGATTTCCGACACCAAGCTCAAACCCAAGCTTAAGACAACCACCCAAGCTTTTCTTTCCTTTCTTTTTCCTCCAAATTTTCGGATTTCTCTTCTCCTTCTCCCCCTCACTCACGGCTGCCAAGAAATGGAAGATCAAGCCCAAGAATCCTTCAATCAAGCTTCACAAGTTTGAGGTGCTAGATGAAGAAAGAATTGGTAGATCAAGTGGTAAATCTTCCTCTCTCTCTTCTCTTGAACCTCACGGCTCTCTCACTCTCTCTCTTACTCACTCAAGGCAGCCAAGGAATGGAGAAGGAAGCAAGTTTAAGGCCTTCAATGGTGGTTTAAAGCTTCAAGATTGGAAGGAACAAGAATGGAAGAAATAAAGAAGACAACTCTCTCTCTCTTTCTTGCTCTCACTCTCGGCCACTCTCTCCCTCTTCACTCCAAATTGCAGCTGCAAAATAAAGCCTCAAGGAAGCAAGAAGTCAACTCTCCAAGAGACAAAAAGGTGCCAAATCCTTAATTTAAGGAAAAACACTTTTTGGGCGCTTTATGCCGCGTCACACGCGACAGTCTAACTTACACTGTTTTACTCCATTCCAATACTGTCCAATCTTATTAATATTTCCACACACCGGCAAACAATTCGTATAAAATTCTCTAAATTGGAAAATAATCACTCAAAACATAAATTCACTAATATTTTAGTGAATAAACATAATATAAATGTTATTATGCATTTTAAAAATAAAAAGGGAATTTTGAGGCCCTCACAGGTTGAACTAAGAAGGTGATGAAGTGGGTAGTGGAGAGTCCAGGGAATATTGAGGAAAGAGATTTGTAGGAGGAAAAAGTTGCGTGAAGGAGGAGAATATGGGAGAAAGGAATAATAGAGTTGTGTTTGGCATACTTTTTTTGTGATAATTTTTCATATGTTGTAGTATATTTTAAAATTTTAGATAAAGTGCACAAATATGATACAATTTGATACTCAAATAGTACTCTTTTGGGTTTTTAATCCTTTTTTCCATGTAAATATATATATAATTTATCATCATCGTCACCATCTTAGATATATGCACAAGTTAGAATAGTAGTAGATACAGATGATAAAGTGTATACTTCTTTAATTGTTCTTAATGATAAAAAAAAAAGAAGAAGAAATAACTGTATGTTCTAGTATTTTTTTTATTCCAGAAATGAATTTATGTTGCAAGAATCAAACTTAATTAGCATTGATCGACATCAGCACAGGCATATACTTCATTAAATTAATAAGTAAGAATTAAAAATGTATTATTGAAGGGAAAGATAGAATTGCATTTAAATAAGCCTTATAGCTACGAAATTGTGTAAGCACAACTGGCATGCAATGAGCATGTATGCTATGCGGAATATATGAATATGTACAGGCATCCTACCAAATATGGAACAAAATACCGTTATATATATATATATATATAAAATTTATCTATCGAAATAAAATCTAAATTCAATTAGAAACCATAACTTGTTACATCGGATCCTAATTGCTTTTCTTAATCTTTCTTCTTTTCTTTTTTTTTTTTAAATTACAAATAATGAGATAGAGAGGGAAAAAGTGCGAAAATAGTTAAGACTTACCATAATTTCAATGGTAGGCAAATAAAGAAGGCCAAAAACCTACAAAGATATAAATGGTAACAAATAATTCGAATTGGGATCCTGCAAATTGGTTACTTTGAAAGCTTATAAATTTACCCAGTCATGAGCTCCAGTACACATTAATGACCTGTGAACTTGTTATGGATCGACAATTCTGTATTGTGAATCTATTGAAGGTATTCTATTGCTTTATTCTATTATCGATGGCGAGTTTTTGTGATGCCTCAAGCAAGAAGATTCTGGTCAACAAAAAGTTGAGCCACCATAACACGAGCCCTGTCAAATCCATCAAGGTTGTCCCTCTTTTTGTAGATAGCACGTGAATACTTCTTGATTCATTTTGGATGGGGCTGGCATTCATCTTCTTGTGTACATACATACATGTGCTTGTGTTTGTGTTTCTCTGTGTGTCACTGTGTGTGTGTGTGTGTGTGTGTGCGTGTTTTGTTTATGCACTTTTCTATTTTGGTCCTCTATTCACCTGTATGATTTATTGAAAAATTGAGTGTGGTTTTTATATTGATGTAGAGTTGACATATTAGTTACTTCACATGGCAGAGGCCAGATGGTGCTATTATCGACTGCATTCATATTTATGATCAGCCAGCATTTGATCATCCTTTGCTCAAAAACCATACTATTCTGGTGGGCATTTTTGTTCTACTTAAATGCAATACAAAAAAGAATTCTCTACATTTACATGTAGACATTTAAATACGTTTCATAATTGTGTCTTTTGATGAAAGTAAAATGTGTATATATGGACGTTGCAGACGAAGCTTAGTTTTCACCCTGAGATAGGTATTATTGGCGAGAATGATACATGATTTTGAAGACCATAGGGAGGATGATAAAATCACCCAGATATGGCAGCTGAATGGAAGGCGTCTTGAGGGTACCATTCCTATAAGAAGTGACCGAAGTCCAAGTAATATCAAGAGATATACCAAGAAGAAGCACAAAAACATTCCAAATTTCTCCAATTGATATGAAGGTGAAGCGGGTCAATGGAACTATTCCTGAGGTACGTCATCGAGAAAATTCTTGGTTAGATAAAGGCATTAAATATTCATACCTTTCAATAGTTGTTAAAGTTCTGATACACATGGTATAATCACTTGAAAAAATGATCATTGCACTGTACAGTATTCTTGCCACGCAGATACCACTAGGGATGATATATATTGGCCAAGGGCGGACCTACAACAGGGGTGGATCCCTAGTTTTAAAAAATTTAATTTGTCTCCCTTATAAAATTGAAAATTTTTTAAAAGAAAGTATTCATTAAAAATATAAACTTTTAAACCCACAAAAATTTAAAAAACCAATTTATAATATACTTAAGTTTAGATGTACTAAAATTGATCCTTTCAATTTAAATTTTCTCTATCCATCCCAATTGTGGATGTCTGATAATCTTATTACACAAAACACTAATTGTGGACAAGCTTGAGTTCGTTAATTTTTTGTATTTTTATTTGATTTTCTTGTTCTGTGATTTGTTTTAATTTCAAATTTTTAGCATGCATTTGCATATGTGCAAGGTGGGAAGTACTTTGTGACAAAGGTATATCTAAATATATGGAAACCCCAAGTTCAAAACCATGAGTGTAGCTTGTCTCAAATTTGAATTCTTGGAATTCCTACTGCAAAGGCCAACTCCATTGAAGCTGGTTGGATGTTACTTCATCTCTATAATCTTTTCTTTCTTAAACTACTCATTTTCTAGTTAAATTATAAACATTTAGGCATTTGGCTCGTGCTCTATGATTTACTTAATTTGCTTATCAAAATAACAGGTATTCCCAGATCTTTATGGAAATAATACAACAAGACTCTTCATCTACTGGACTCTAAGTCATTACATACAATCTTTTTTTTCTTCCTTTATGCATTTGTGCTGAAATTTTGTAATGATAACAGAACGATGGTTATCATTCCAATGGGTGTTACAACTTGGGCTCCTTGGCTTTTTTCAGACGAACCTGGCGGTGGTATTGGGAGGCCGCATTCATTCGATTTCTGCCTATCATTGGAACCAATACGAAATGGCCTTGCATATTTGGAAGGTAACGAGAATCAAAATGGTTGAAAAATCAACAGAGGTTAGCTGTTAAAAGGTTTACCATCTTGTAACATGTTTTTCTCTAGTCATACTGATTCTTCCTTTTTCTTGCTACTTCCTTTGCCTTTGTTTTTTCCTCGGACTTGAAAATTTGATCTAGTGGGTAAACTAAATTTCTTTAGGACCCAAAAAAAGATGTTTGGTGGCTAGCATGGAGAAGGGCCGATAAAATAATTGGTTCCTGGCCTGCCTCCATATTCTCTGACCGGGCTGAAAGTGCTTCAGTGATCGGATAGGGCGGAGAGGTGCTAAAACTCTGCAACAGATGGGCGACACACTACAATTCAAATGGGTAGTGGCCATTTTGCTCAAGAAAAATTTCGAGGATCAAGTTTTATCAGAGCCCTTCAAGTAATAGATCAATCAAACAATTTGAAGCCTGCTGGAAACATTCAAGTTCGAGTGGACAATCCAAATTGCTACAGTGCAGTACTGATAGGGAAATAATTATGCACCTTATTTGTTGATATTTGATCTTAATTTTGGCCTTTTATTGCATTAAGAATTGGGGTTCTGCTGATAAATTGTTTCTATGGCATTTGTAGGCTTTTGGTGTAAAAATTGGTGTTTATTGGCAAATTTCCAGAAGACTTGCACTTCCAGGACGTGCCTGTGCCTGAGGAAGGGGAACTGCATGCAGGTTGAAGGCCCACATGGGACCCACTTCGTATTTCCTGGTTTTATGGGCTTACTGGAGTAATTGGGGAAGGTTGTAGTGTCGATGGGAAAGTCTAGTGGGAAGTCAAGGCTGTTTCCATTTGATGAAAGAATTCGCATGTGACTTGGATTCGGAGTCTAACATTCCTTGAAGGCTCGGGAAATTGAAGACCGAGGACTTATAAATAGGCAGAGCAAAGGGCGGTGGAGGATCATCTCTTTTCTTAGCCTCGTTTTTGTTAATTTCTTTTCCTTGGTTTTTGCTTCAACCGCCAATAGCTTATCATCAACTCTTTAGCCTAGCACTTTGACTAGTAGTTAGTTTTGTTCTTTTCTTCCGCCGCCACTTAGAATAGGATTCTTCTGTAGTCTTCCGTCTTTCGGGAATTTCCTGTTGTTTCATAGTTTATCATAGACTAGTACCTGGGTGTGTTTCCGGGGATAGTCCGTAGTTAGTAATTGGTTATTTTCTTCCCTTGTTTTATTCAATTACTCTTCGTCACACCGATTGCATGGAAACCACGACTTGCATGGAAAAGATGTCAAGGCGTGGCTAATCTTCTTTTCTAGTTGAAGAATAATCAAGGCTCGGGGCACCATAACTGTGAGATCGTTTTGTTTATTAATTTTAATTTATATGTTCATGGGTATTTAATTGTTCTCTATCTTCAATTAATTATTATTTGGGTTTATTGGATAATTAGGCCTGTTATTCAATTGTCTAAATAATATATAGTTAATTAGGGTGTTGGCGCGTCGCCTTTAAGCAACCTAATTAGTGGCAAACGAGACAGTTTCACCGCCTCGCAAGCGGTCTAATTTGGATCGTGGGGATAATTAACCTAGCCTCAGTAAACCCGCATGTGTGTTTACCATCTAGAATTGGGTCTTTCTAATTCCTAATGCTGTGACTACATTAAATCCTATGAGCGTCTCTAGGGTTGTCTAATTCACAAGAGGGTAGTCTATGAGTGTCTCTGGGCTACTATAAAATTGAGGAAAGATTAGTGGTTGGGCGCGTCGCTTGACCACTATAACCAATTTATTCATGAACGTGTAAATATTTCCATGCATCTATGATCAGTTGTGTGCACCGGTGCCAAGATTAATTCCTTGACTAGATTGTGTCAATTTATTGCATTCTTGTCTAATTAGAATTTCAGTATTTTTGCATCTTTAATTATTTGTTTCCTTCTCCAAAACCCCCAAATTTTCTGTAGGAAATAAATCACCCAATCCCTGTGGATACGACCCTACTCTCCATTATACTTGAATTTATATTCTTAGAGTAGGTATTTTATTTTTGGCGGTTTGAC
This sequence comes from Gardenia jasminoides, assembly GCA_013103745.1. Taxonomy (NCBI): domain Eukaryota; kingdom Viridiplantae; phylum Streptophyta; class Magnoliopsida; order Gentianales; family Rubiaceae; genus Gardenia; species Gardenia jasminoides. The sequence goes on along the minus strand of CM023099.1, from coordinate 4,503,416 downwards.
ATCCACCAAATTTTGGCACCGTTGCCGAGGACTGGTGCTTGAATTATTTTCTCAAATTTTTTTTTCTCTCCTTTATTTCTTCTCTATTTTTCTTACTAGTTGATGGCTACTAATTTTCAATGTTTTGGTGATAGATTGGACTTCGTTCCTTGATGAGGTGTATTTTGTTGATATATTTGTTCCTATTTTCCTTTCTATTTATACCAAATATTGTTTTAATTGCTTGATTCTACTTATATTTGGTATTTTGTGTCAATTGTAGGAATTGGAGCAAAAATGGGCTTAATTGGTGGTTTTGAAGGATATTCAGGGTGGATACAAGGAAGTTTCCTAATTCGAGTTGAAGTCCAAGAACTATTTAAATTAGGAAAATTTCACTTTGTAAAAAGCTTTTGGCCTTTATTTGAGAAGGCTAGTAGTAGTTGGATTAGGATTGTTATTTTTGGAAATTTGAGTTAGTAGTATAAAAGGAAAAAGAAGGGAGAAACGGAAAAGAGGGAAGTTGATTAGTACTTGAAGTTGTTTTTCCCTTTTGGGAGCTAGCAGACGTCTTCTCCTTAGCTATTACTTTTCCCTTTTTTGTTGGTGCACCCCGGGAATACAAGACACAAGAAGACGTTTTCTTTATTGTGACTACTAGTTTTTCTCTTTTGATGCGCCAGGAACGGGAGACACAAAAGAACAAGCAATTGTTCTTTTTCTTCTTTGTCTTGTCATCAATTGGAAAACGGTGCTTAGTAGGCTTCCAACGGATTTTCTTCATGATTTGTTCTCCATTAATGGAGGGCTAATTTATTATTTCTAGTCAAGGAAACAACTGAGGATTTGGTTCAACTTTTACTGTGAGATCTAATCGATTTTATTTATTTCTTCTATTCATTGGTATTTGTATGTTTTACGCTTATGTGGCTATGATTACGTGTGTGATTAAATAGGTGTACAATATTTAATTATCCATTGATCTATTGCTAATTAGAGTAATTGAATCCGTAATTGTTTGATTACTTTAATCCGGTAGCAAGCGGCATAGTGGGTTTGTGTCAGGAAAAGATATAATCTAATTTAAATGAACCCTCGTAGCGTGTTTGTTAATTAGAACAGGGTTTCTCTAATTTTTAATGCAATTAGGAATTAAATCCTATGGTTACCTAGGGTTATTCACGGATTAGGGAAATAGTCAATGGTACCTTGGCTATCGAAACAATAAGGAGAGGCTGTCGGATCGATCGGCGGTGAAAAACCGTTTATCAATAAATGTTGGAATTATATTTGCATCAATGATCAGTTATTTGAACCATTTCTAAAGTGTATCCTTGGCTAGAGTTTTTCTCATTAATTCTCTCTCTTAATTCCTAGTTGGTTAATTAGTTAATATTTTGTTAGCATACAATTCTGAAAATTCCCCCCAATTCTTGTCACTTGAAAAAGGAGTTAATTTTCCCGAGTCCCTGTGGAGACGACCCTATTTGCCAATCTTGTATACAAAATTAACTAATTCTGGTATATCGGATCAAGTATACTCCTTGGAATCAGGGTGAAGCCAGTAACCCATTGCACATCCGGAGTCCCTGCTCCAGTACATGGGATTAGCTTTTGGTTGTTTTTATTGGCATTAGGTCTATTAATTATTATTATGCTCGACACTGTCAATTTTGGGTGAATTATTTACTCCTTTTTGAGTTTATTTTACTTTATTTTATTTTAATTTTCTATTTATTATTCTTGTTTTTTTTTTTGTTTGTTTCTGGTATTTTTGCTAGTTTATGCCTCGTTCTTCCCGCACAGGTGAATTGATATCTGATCCGAGGTTGAGAAGTAGCGTAGGCTAAGAAAGAGACTAGACAACACAAGGAAGAGCGATCGTCTGCATCCCCAGGCTTAACTTGGCGATTGGATTAGCGAGAATCTTCAAGCTGATTCTTCTAGTGATTCGGAACAAGAAGAGTACATTATGGCCAATACTAGGACACTCAGGGAGTTGGCTGCTCCAGATTTGACTCTACAACCCTTATGCATTACTTTTCCAAATTTAGCTGAAAATACTTCTTTTGAGCTAAAATCTGGTTTGATTCACCTCTTACCATCTTTCCATGGACTTTCAGGTGAAGAACCCCACAAACATCTTCAGGAATTTGATGTGGTCTGTTCAAGCATGAAGCCACCTGGGGTCACAGAAGAACAGATAAAGCTCAGAGCATTCCCATTTTCACTGAAGGATGCAGCTAAAGACTGGCTATACTACCTACCGGCAGGTAGTATCACAACATGGGTGCAACTGAAGAAGAAATTCCTGGAAAAATATTTTCCTGCCTCCAGAGCTGCTAGTCTGAAAGGAGATATGTGGCATAAAAGCACACCAGGGAGTCATTATATGAGTACTGGGAGAGGTTCAATAAATTGTGCACTCGATGTCCGCAACATCAAATTAGTGAACAATTATTGATCCAATACTTCTATGAGGGCCTTCTACTCTCTGACCGGAACATTATTGATGCTGCAAGTGGAGGGGCCCTAGTAAATAAGACTCCTAGCCAGGCATGGGTGCTAATCGAAGAAATGGCACAAAATTCACAACAATTTGGCATCCGTGAGGCTACATCGGTCCGTAGAGTGAATGAGATTGAAGTGTCATCTATGCAGCAAATCGACAACCTTTGTGCGACAGCTAGCTGTAGGGAATGCCCAACAAGCCAAGGTGTGTGGAATTTGCACAAATGTGGGACACTCCACTGACTCTTGCCCAATGTTACAAGAAGAGGGAGCCGAACAAGTGAATGTGGCTGGTGGCGTCCCCGTGTCCCGAAGACCATATGACCCATATTCAAATACATACAACTCGGGGTGGAGAGACCATCCCAATTTTAGCTATGGGAACCGGCAGCAGAGCTCAATCCCAAATCGTCCTCTGGGGTTCCAGCAGCAATACCAACCTAGGCCTCAGCCTCCCCCCTCATCTTCTAGTACATCGCTTGAAGACATCGTCAAGAGCCTGGCCTCTAGTACCTTGCAGTTCCAACAAAAAACGGACTCCAGCATACAAAATTTATAGACACAAATGAGTCAGTTAGCAACTGCTGTTAACCGTCTAGAAGCCAAGGTAGATGGGAGGCTACCTTCCCAACCTGAGGTGAATCCCAAAAATGTGAGCGCCATGACCCTCAGAAGTGGAAAAAATGTTGAAGGTGCAATACCAGTGATACCCAAGGACAAGAATCAAGAGCAAATTGAAAAAGAATTAGAAGAAGAAGGAATGGGCAAGACGGCTTCTGGAGTACTATCTGACCCGGTCATAAAAGTTAAGGCTACTCCACCACCATTCCCTACTAGGTTGGAAAAGCCAAAAAGGCAAGAGAAGGAGAAGGAGATCCTGGAAGTGTTCCGCAAAGTTCAAGTAAATATACCTTTGTTGGAGGCAATCAAGCAAGTGCCCAAATACGCCAAATTCTTGAAGGACTTATGTGTCAACAAAAGGAAGTTGAGAGGAGATGAACGAGTTGTGGTAGGTGAGAAGCGGTCTGCAAGGAAATTACCTTGAAACATGGAGATCAGGTATGTTCTCTATCTCACGTGGAATAGGGCACACTTTCAATTGAAATGCAATGCTAGATTTAGGAGCGTCGATTAATGTGATGCCAAAAAGTATTTATGCCTCCTTAAATCTAGGACCATTGAATGAAACTAGGATAGTAATTCAGTTAGCAGATCGTACTAATGCTTATCCTGATGGGTTAATTGAAGATGTCTTGGTCCAAGTAAATGATTTGGTGTTTCCTGCTGATTTCTATATACTGGACATGCATGATGAACACTCTCCTAATCCCTCCCCTTTGATATTAGGGAGACCCTTTTTGAGCACTGCAGAAACAAAAATTGATGTAAAAAGGGGTACTCTCACAATGGAATTTGATGGGGAGGTGGTTCATTTTAACATCTTTGACACTATGAAATATCCACCCGAATCTCACTCTGTTTTTGCTGTAAGTGCAATTAATCCTATAGTCCAGGATATCTTTGAGTTGAATGGCAGGGATGAGTTGGAAGTTGCTTTGACCAAGCATCTCGAGTTGGAGGAAACCTATGAGATGGAGCTAAGTGCAGGCGAGGCACATGATTGGAGCATTGCATTCAGCAGCTACTACAAGTAAGTATGAACTAGCACCCCTCTTTATACCCGACTCTCATCAGAAATTATTACCCTCTGTGGTGCAGGCGCCAGTGGTAGAATTAAAGCCTCTGCCAGGTCATCTCAAGTATGCATACCTTGGAGAGGGAAAAACTCTTCCGGTCATAATTTCAGCTAAGTTATCGACCCTACAAGAAGAAAAGCTGATAAGAGTGCTCCAAGAACACAAGGAGGCGATAGGATGGTCCATCGCTGATATCAAAGGTATCAGTCCCTCCTTGTGTATGCATCGGATTATGCTTGAAGAAGATGCGAAACCAGTGAGACAAGCACAAAGGAGGCTAAATCCTATGATGATGGAGGTGGTGAAAAATGAGATACTTAAGCTCCTCGATGTAGGAATCATTTTTGCCATCTCTGATAGCCAATGGGTCAGTCCGGTGCAAGTTGTTCCAAAAAAAGCTGGAATAACAGTAGAAGAAAATCATGAGGGCGAACTTGTTCCAGTTCGGAAACCTACTGGATGGCGTCAATGCATAGACTACCGCAAGCTCAACGCCGTGACAAAAAAGGACTACTATCCTCTTCCTTTCATTGATCAAATGATTGAAAGATTAGCTTGTCGAGCTTACTATTGTTTCTTGGATGGTTTTTCAGGTTATTTCCAGATTGCCATAGCACCAGAAGACCAAGAAAAGACAACATTCACATGCCCGTTTGGTACTTTTGCTTATAGAAGAATGCCCTTCGGACTGTGCAATGCGCCTGCAACTTTTCAACGGTGTATGGTAAGCATCTTTTCTGAATATGTAGAGAAAATAATAGAAGTGTTCATGGATGACTTCAGTGTCTACGGGGATAGTTTTGATGAATGTCTGGATAATTTGACCCTAATTTTGAAAAGATGTATTGAGACTAACCTAGTGCTTAATTGGGAAAAATGCCATTTCATGGTTGAACATGGGATAGTTTTGGGGCACGTGGTATCGTCTAAAGGCATTGAGGTAGACAAAGCTAAGATAGATCTTATCTCTTCTCTACCTTACCCCGCAAGTGTGCGGGAAGTACGTTCTTTCTTGGGTCACGCAGGTTTCTATCGAAGATTCATCAAAGATTTCTCCAAGATTGGAGCTCCGTTATTCAAACTTCTGCAAAAGGACATGCCATTTGAATTCAATGAGGATTGCAAGCAGGCATTTAACAAGTTAAAAGAACTATTGACCTCACCTCCAATCATTCAACCTCCAGATTGGAGTCTCCCATTTGAGATTATGTGTGATGCAAGTGATACGGCAGTGGGAGCAGTCTTGGGGCAAAAAGTTGGAAAAGCCGCTCATGCAATTTATTATGCTTCAAAGGCATTGAATGAAGCCCAACTGAATTATTCCACCACAGAAAAGGAGCTTCTGGCTGTGATATTTGCTTTGGAAAAATTTAGATCTTACTTATTAGGGGCTAAAGTGATTGTTTATTCTGACCATGCAGCGTTGCGGTATTTGATGACCAAGAAAGAAGCAAAGCCAAGGTTGATTCGGTGGATATTACTCCTGCAAGAGTTTGACCTCGAAATTCAAGATAAAAAAGGGGCTGAAAATTTAGTTGCTGATCATCACTGCACGGGATGACTTCTCTTTAAGGGAGACTTTCCCTGATGAGCATTTATTTTCTTTGAAATCACCCCTTCCGTGGTATGCAGATATGGTGAACTATTTGGTCACTAATCAATTTCCTACAGATTGGTCCAAGGCCAAGAAAGACAAGCTAAAAAGTGATGCTAAATATTTCATCTGGGACGACCCCTACCTTTGGAAGCACTGTGCAGATCAGGTGATGCGCCGTTGTGTAAGTGACTCTGAATTTATCTCCATTCTAAGTTTTTGTCACTCTTATGCATGTGGGGGTCATTTTGGGCCTAAAAGAACAGCCCATAAGGTGTTGGAAAGTGGTTTTTATTGGCCTACCCTGTTTAGAGATGCATACTTGTTTTGCAAATCATGTGATAAATGTCAAAGGGTAGGAAATATTTCCCGTAGAGACCAAATGCCTCAAAATCCCATATTCTTTTGTGAAATTTTTGAAGTGTGGGGTATTGACTTTATGGGGCCATTTCCTTCTTCTTATGGTTATCTGTACATTCTACTAGCTGTTGACTATGTTTCAAAGTGGGTGGAAGCAAAAGCCACCCGGACTAACGATTCTAAAGTAGTCACAGAGTTCGTGAAATCTCTCATTTTGTCCTTGGGTGCCTCGAGCTATGATCAGTGATAGAGGAAAGCACTTTTGCAATAGGGTGATTGCAACTCTACTCCGCAAATACGGGGTCGTTCACAAAGTGTCTACATCCTATCACCCTCAAACGAATGAGCAGGCTGAAATTTCTAATAAAGAAATTAAGTCCATTCTAGAAAAGATGGTTCGTCCTGATAGGAAAGACTGGAGTTCTAGATTGGAGGATGCGCTTTGGGCCTACAGGACCGCATATAAGACACCTATTGGGATGTCTCCCTATAGGTTGGTTTTTGGGAAGCCGTGCCACCTTCCTGTGGAGTTGGAACACAAGGCGTTTTGGGCAGTTAAGGAGTGTAATATGAACTTGGATGAAGCAGGAGTGCAAAGGAAGCTTCAACTACAGGAACTAGAAGAATTACGGAATGATGCATATGAGAGTGCCATGGTCTACAAAGAGAGGAATAGAGCTTTCCATGATCAACACATCTCCCGGAAGACTTTTGAGATTGGACAAAAAGTTCTTCTATACCATTCCAAGTTAAAGCTCTTCCCAGGTAAATTGCGCTCTCGTTGGATAGGCCCTTTTGTTATTACTAATGTTTTCCACTATGGTGCAGTAGAAATTCAGAGCTTGAAGACAAACGCAAAATTTGTGGTTAATGGCCATCGTCTCAAGCCTTACTATGAAGGTTTTCAAGTGGAAGTAGTAGAAACAATGAATCTGGAGGATCCTACCTACTTGGATTGAAGTGAAATCTCATTTTGTCTAGCCAAAGACACTAAAGAAAGGCGCTTTTGGGAGGCAACCCAACGTTTCTGTTATATTGTTACTCCTTTGAGTTCTTTTTAGTTTAAATTTTTAAGTTTCATTATGTAATTTCTCTTGGTAGGGGGCACTTGGTTGCACGTACAAAGTGTGGTCATTCTTGGTTTTGACATTGTTTTAATGGGGTGGACAGAAGACTCTTAGTCGTCAGGACGTGCCCACGTCCCAATGACTAGTGCAATTTCAAAGATGCAGTAGGCACAACAGAAGATTTCTCATGGTCAGGACGTGCCCGCGTCACGAGTCATATTGCCACTCAATTTTTTGAGACTTTTTGATCGGGGCGTGCCGTCCAGAAGGATCTTTTACAAAAAAAACCAAAATCCCTAATTTTTCTTTCTTCTTCCTCTTCTTTCTTTTCCTTCTTTCTTTCTTTTCTTTCCTCTTTCTTCTCTTTGGAGCTCATCATAGCGCCTCCTTCAAAGCTTCGATCCGAGCCGCTATTCGGGAACCGCGGAGGCCGCGCCTCACGTGTTGCTGAAGTCCTTCCGCACCATTCGAAGCTCCGACGATTGCTGATGCAACTCTGCCGTTGAAGCTCTGTCAACCGCCGGTGAAGCTCCGCCGTTGAAGTTGCTGTTTTCCTCGCCGACCAACACCCCTCGCCGCTCAGTTGCCGTCGTCCTCTTTCTCCGCCTTTGTCACCGCTGCCACCGCCGGCCATTGAAGCTGCTCGCCACTGCTGTACGACGCGTCAACACCACGATCGCTGCTGCGGGTCATCCGGCGTCGCGAGCTACCTCCGGTTGTTGATGAAGCTCGCGGTCGCCGGTGACGCGCCGCCACTTCACTCTTTGCCGACGACGGATCGACCGCCACCCGTCATCACCGCTGCTCCAGTTGCTGCTATCTTTCAATTTTCTTTGCTTTGCTGCCGTTGCTCTTGATAGTCCGTCCATGCCGCCAATCCATAACCGCGCCTCTTCCCAGTCTGCGTGGTGACTTCCAGGTTCTAAGTTCCTCCTTCCCCAGTAGCTGATGCCAGAATTTTAAAATACATAGCTGAGGCCAGATTTTACTTCACGTAGCTAATGGTAGATGTTCGGTGATTTTTGGGTTTCTATGCTTGGCATTCCTTTGTGCTATTTGGTGTGTTGCTCTTGGAATTGACTGCTAGTTTGGGGGATTACTAGTTTGAAATTCTCTGTATATTTTGATTTGGTTCCATAATTTGGAATTATCTGGTCGACTTTGCGTGGTCTAGTTTGAGTTCTAATTTGGGCGTGTGACCTTGATTTTGCTTGTTTTCCTATCTTTATCACCTCATGGCGAAAAAACAGGACAAAAAGAAAGCCCAACCCAGCCTTTCTTCCCCTCAACCCACCATTCGAAAAACTGGTCCCCCCTCCACTTTCGGCCAACGGTCTAGGCTTGGTAAGGATAGAGGTGTCCATATTTCTTCCCCATCACATTTCGGTGGTCATTTAACATTTACACGGGCTGCTGATCAAAAGCGATATGAGAACTGTTGCAAGCGCTCCATCATCCCGTGTAAATTCATACACTTCCCGACCCTTGATGCTTTGAAAATTACTGATTCTGTTCGGGATATGTTTGCTGCAATTGGTTGGTCAAAGTACATTACTATTCAATGTCCAGCTTTTGTTGAGTTGACTAGTGAATTCTATGCTACTTTTGAGTTTGATCTGCCTCATGAGTACACTGTCACGACTCCCAACGTGATTCGATTCCGTTTGTTAGGTAGGGAGTTTAAACAGTCACTTACTGACTTTAATCTTGCCTTTGGTTTCATTGATCGACCTTATTCTGAGTCTAGGGAGTATGTGGATAGCATTTGTGATTATGTTGAACCCTTTTACTCAACTAATGTTGGTCTATGGCAAGAATTGTCTGTTGATAAGCAGCATTATGACCCAAGTGTGTCTAAGAGCTCCTTCCTTAAGGACCCCATTTGGCGCTATATTCAGCGTTTTCTCGCTTATAGCTATTCGGGGCGGAAGGATAGCTCTGGTACCTTTGCCAAGCCTGAATTCTTCTTTTTGTGGTGCATGCTCAATAATATAAAAGTTAATTTGGGATGCTGGCTTGCTCAACAATTCAAGTTTGTGCTTTCTAGGAAAAGTAAACCTTTGATTCTTGGTTCTTATATCACTCATCTAGCTGTGAATTTGGGTGTACTTGATCTTTCTAATCATGACTTGCACCTAGCTTGTCCTATGGAGCCATTAGATTTGCATTGTTTGGAGAAAATGGGGGTTGTGGAGCAGATCAATGGTGAGTTTTGCTTTACTCCACCGGGCCGCCCACACACTTCGGCCGCACGGTCTAGGGCTCCTGGTGGTCCTCCTAGGCCTACTGGATCCCTTGGTGACATCCCTGAGACCTCTACTTCTACACCGTCATCTACTTCTTGGGAGGCCCAAATGCAACACCTTCATCACCAGATGGGCACCATGGATGATCGTCTCTCCCGCCTGGAGCTTCAAGTGTCCCATATGGCGCAGAATTTGGCACAATACCTTCACCACATGGGCTTTCCTCCGCCTTTTCCCCCTGGCCCTTAGCCTGCCATTTCCACCCTCCGTGATCAGGGGAGTATTCCTATCCTCCTTTTTCTCTTGTTCTTTGCTTGTTCCATTGAGGACAATGTACTGTTTAGGTGTGGGGGAGGGTTTTGATTGGCTAGCATGTGTGCATATTGCTTATTTTTCGTTGTTAATTTCATTTACTATGATGAAATGTACAATCAAGATGCGAGTTTGAGTAGTAAGTCCAGGCTAGTTAAATTTCTCATTCTTCTTGATGACTTATTTGGGTGATAAATGTGCTGAGTTGACAGATTTAAACCACCTTGTGAGCTTTTGGGCTTTGTGATGAGCATTTTTGTCATAACTTTATTCGTATTCTGCTCTACCTTCGTTTGTTGTGTGGTTAATGCTCATGGTTTGTCATTCTAGAACTTGCTCTATTATGCATGTCGAGGCCACATTTTTGTTGAATTTGATACATTGAAATGATCAGGGCACCTAGGATTTAGCCATTTTTGACTTTCTTTGAAAAACTCGCCTTATTCAGTTTACCCTAGAAGACCCCTTTCGAGCCTTAACCTTTTTCTTCTAAAAAAGAACAACTGCATTTATTACCTCATTACCTCTCTTTAGACTTTCCTTTGAAACCTTATGTCAAGGCAGTGTCTTAGTTTAACTATGAGAAACTCCCAAGTTTCAAGTTGAAGGAAAGAAAGTACCATAGCAAGTGTTGGAATATGTGTTGTTTTGCAATGTTTGTATGTGCACAAAAAGTGAAAAAAAATGATGACATGAAGTGAAAAAAAAAAGAAGAAAAGTGCAAAAAAAAAAAAAAAAAAAAAAAAGAAAAAAAAAAAAAAAAAAAAAAGGGGAACATGTCTTGCCATTGCTAAGTACTTGCTGAGTAAATGGAACGGAGTTATGCCTTGTTATTGTGAATTTGGAGTTTCTTTCACGTAGTGAATTTTGGCGTTTTCTTGACATATTTTCACATTCTCACTTACTTTTGACCTACCCTTAACCTAAGCCCCATTACAACCCTTTAAAGTCCCTTTGATTTTTGTGTCACATTCACTTTTAGTGGTGGAGATATGATATAGGAGCAAGCATATGGTAATGTCGCTCCATGGTGTCGTTCTGAGAGTAAAATTTTCCTTTATACACTTGTGAGTGATGAGCGTTTTATAACTTGTGAGGACTGTTGAATTTGGCATATTTTGACTCCACTTAAGCTGTTGGGAGTATAAGTCATTTATGCTAATTTGGGTTACTGCAAAAGACTTGAATTCTTGATTGTATTTCTGAGCTTAGCTATGCTTGAGGACAAGCATGAATTAGGTGTAGGGGAGTTGATGAGGTGTATTTTGTTGATATATTTGTTCCTATTTTCCTTTCTATTTATACCAAATATTGTTTTAATTGCTTGATTCTACTTATATTTGGTATTTTGTGTCAATTGTAGGAATTGGAGCAAAAATGGGCTTAATTGGTGGTTTTGAAGGATATTCAGGGTGGATACAAGGAAGTTTCCTAATTCGAGTTGAAGTCCAAGAACTATTTAAATTAGGAAAATTTCACTTTGTAAAAAGCTTTTGGCCTTTATTTGAGAAGGCTAGTAGTAGTTGGATTAGGATTGTTATTTTTGGAAATTTGAGTTAGTAGTATAAAAGGAAAAAGAAGGGAGAAACGGAAAAGAGGGAAGTTGATTAGTACTTGAAGTTGTTTTTCCCTTTTGGGAGCTAGCAGACGTCTTCTCCTTAGCTATTACTTTTCCCTTTTTTGTTGGTGCACCCCGGGAATACAAGACACAAGAAGACGTTTTCTTTATTGTGACTACTAGTTTTTCTCTTTTGATGCGCCAGGAACGGGAGACACAAAAGAACAAGCAATTGTTCTTTTTCTTCTTTGTCTTGTCATCAATTGGAAAAGGGTGCTTAGCAGGCTTCCAACGGATTTTCTTCATGATTTGTTCTCCATTAATGGAGGGCTAATTTATTATTTCTAGTCAAGGAAACAACTGAGGATTTGGTTCAACTTTTACTGTGAGATCTAATCGATTTTATTTATTTCTTCTATTCATTGGTATTTGTATGTTTTCTGCTTTATTGGCTATGATTAACGTGTGTGATTAAATAGGTGTACAATATTTAATTATCCACGTGATCTATTTGCTAATTAGAGTAATTGAATCCGTAATTGTTTGATTACTTTAATCCCGGTAGCAACTGGCATAATTGGGTTTGTGTCAGGAAAAGATATAATCTAATTTAAATGAACCCTCGTAGCGTGTTTGTTAATTAGAACAGGGTTTCTCTAATTTTTAATGCAATTAGGAATTAAATCCTATGGTCGTACCTAGGGTTATTCCTGGATTAGGGAAATAGTCAATGGTCGTACCTTGGCTATCGAAACAATAAGGAGAGACTGTTGTCAGATCGTATCGGCAGTGAAAAACCTGTTTATCAATAAATGTTGGAATTATATTTGCATCAATGATCAGTTATTTGAACCATTTCTAAAGTGTATCCTTGGCTAGAGTTTTTCTCATTAATTCTCTCTCTTAATTCCTAGTTGGTTAATTAGTTAATATTTTGTTAGCATACAATTCTGAAAATTCCCCCCAATTCTTGTCACTTGAAAAAGGAGTTAATTTTCCCCAGTCCCTGTGGAGACGACCCTATTTGCCACTGTATACAAAATTAACTAATTCTGGTATATCGGATCAAGTATACTCCTTGGAATCAGGGTGAAGCCAGTAACCCATTGCACATCCGGAGTCCCTGCTCCAGTACCTGGGATTAGCTTTTGGTTGTTTTTATTGGCATTAGGTCTATTAATTATTATTGTACAGGCTCGACACCTGTCATTCCTAATTGGGTTAATGAGAGCTATTGTCTTAGTGATCCTTATTCAGATAATCTGGCTTTTCCTATGCAACAATTGAGTGATGAACAGAAACCACAAGTCAACACTTGTAGAATTTGTCAGTTGGATCATTTGACTGACAGGTGCCCACTACTTCAAGTTGACGTGGATGACCCAATTGGTGATGTTGGAGTATTCCAAAATCCATCTCCACCAAATTTTGGAGCCGTTGCCGGGAAACATTGGTGTTTTAAGTGATTTATTGCACAGGTTTTTATTTTCTGTTGTTTTATGCCTCGATCTTCTCGTACAGGAACACTTGAATTTGATCCAGAGATCGAGAAAACGGCAAGAAGGTTGACCAAAGAGGCAAAGTTGCGTAAGCAACAAGATTCAACTGCGTCACCTTCAGGAATTGAGCAAGAAATTGTTTACAGTGATTCATCAAGTGAATTTGAAGAAGAAGAAGTGAACATTAACCAAGTAGCAATGGCAGCCCCAAGGACTTTGAGGGAGTTAGCAACTCCAAATGTGAACCAACAACTATTATGCATAACATACCCTAACACGATAGAGGCTTTTGAACTTAAATCTGGCCTTATTCACTTACTTCCTACTTTTCGTGGCATTGCAGGTGAGGACCCACATAAACACTTGAAGGAATTCCACGTGGTGTGCTCTAGAATGAAACCTCAAGGAGTCACTGAAGATCAAATTAAGTTGAGGGCCTTCCCTTTTTCTTTGGCAGACAAGGCCAAAGATTGGTTATTCTACCTACCATCGGGATCCATCACTACATGGGAAGAACTGAAGAGCCGATTCCTTGAGAAATTTTTTCCTACTTCCAGAGCTGCCAACATAAGGAAAGAAATAAATGGGGTCAGACAAGCAACTGGGGAGATTCTATATGAATATTGGGAGCGCTTTAAGCAACTGTGTGCCAGCTGCCCACACCATCAAATCCCTGACCAGCTCTTGATACAATATTTCTATGAGGGATTATCACCAATGGATAGGAGCATGATAGATGCGGCCAATGGTGGGGCTTTGGTTAACAAGACCCCTGATGAAGCTAAGTTGTTAATTTCCACCATGGCTGAAAACTCCCAACAATTTGGAGTGAGAGCTGATGGGGCAACGAGAAGGGTCAATGAAGTGAACCATTCAGACTTGGAGGGTAAGCTATCTGAGCTTACCTCTTTGGTTCGTCAAATGGCGGTAGGGCAATTACAATCTGTGAAAACTTGTCGTATCTGTGCTGCTCCCGGGCATATGACTGATATGTGCCCACTTCTCCAAGAAGATACACCTGAACAAGCTAATGCCATGGGGGGCTTTTCTGGACCACCCCAAAGAAGGAATGACCCATTTGTACCTACCTATAACCCAGGGTGGCGTAATCATCCAAATTTCAGCTATTCTCCAAAACCCCCAAATTTTCTGTAGGAAATAAATCACTCAGTCCCTGTGGATACGACCCTACTCTCCATTTTACTTGAATTTATATTCTTAGAGTAGGTATTTTATTTTTGGCGGTTTGACATCCACCAAGTACTTGGAAAGCAATTTGATTGGGGAGATACCATTTTCTTTGGAGGACCTGGAAAAAATAATAATTGTCCATGACGCATGTTTTGGCATTGATAAGTGATGTAAAATATGAAAAATGAGTGAATGATTATGCAAAAGAGACTAGTTTTTCTTTTTTCTAACGCAAGTTAAATTTCAGGATTTATAATAAGTTAACTCAAAGAGAAGTGCTCTAACAAAATAGAATACATGGTTTTGTTTATGGATAACTTTTTTATACACTGTCAGTGTATAAGTTTTCATACACTAGCAGGTTTGGATTATGCCACATAATACAAATTTAAAATTGAAATTTAAATCATGCACATGTGGCATGCATCCAAAGCTGCTAGTGTAAAAAAAACACTACACTGACAGTGTATACAAAGTTAATCCTTTGTTTATATGTATGTGTGCGTGTGTGTACATATGTATTGCAGGAACTCAATTTGCTCAATGAGCATTTAATTCCCCATTCTCTTCTTTTAGAAATTTGATTTATTTTAATCATTATAATCACATTTAAACATATGGAATAGATACTAACATAAATACGTTACTTAAGATTGGAAAGTTCTAGCCTATCATATGATAATCTATTTAAAAGTCCTAATCTTACCTAATACAATTAAAAAAGGGTTTTGAATTGGACTTTTTCAAACATGGCATGCCACAAACAGGAAAGAAATATTTAGTTACGATCTAAACTTCATTCTTTAACCCTACCAAAATAAAATGTGACTATAAATAGTTTTACCAAACTCATATCTGACAATCAAATGTTATAAACCTCATATTAGGATTGTAGATGAACCAAACACTTAACTAACTGTTCAGGCTCGATTTCGCTTTGATTTTCAACGAACTCAAACTTGAATTTGAATAGGAATATTAATTAGAATTTCGCTTTGATTTTCAACGAACTCAAACTTGAATTTGAATAGGAATATTAATTAGAATTGAACAAAATCAAGTTCAAACTTATCAATATTCAGCTTGTCAAGACTCGATTCAATTTGAATAATTTTTAATATTTTAATCTAAAATATTTGTTGATATTTTATATAAAATTATATATTTATTATTTTGTAATACAGATATTACATATGTATGAAAAATTAAATAAATTTTCAAGCTCTTGATTCGAGCTCAAACCCACTAAACGTTTGTGTCAGGATGTTGAGTGTGGGCATTGTCGTTTTATAGCATACCAAGTTGCATTTGGCAAGTTAAGCTTTAGTTAGCTGGCTAGTAGTTAACACTAATTACATTATCGTTTTTTGTTACCGATTAGGCTAGATTGTACCAACTAGGGCTGTAAACGAATCGAACCGCTCATGAGCGGCTCGAATTTGAGCTCGATTTGAGATCGAAAATATCGAACTCGAGTCGAGCTTGAGTGGTTCGTTTCCATGTTCGAGCCGAGTTCGAGCTCGATTCTCTCAGGCTCGATAGTTCGCGAGTCGGCTCGAATAGACTCGAATATATATATATATATATATATATTATTTTTTATTTTTATTCTAATAATAAAATTACATATATATCCCTAATATTTTTATTATTTATTAAGAAAAATAATTATTTAATTTATTTTTTTAACAAATAAAGTAATTATTTCTGATTTTTTTCGAGCTCGAGCTCGTTTAGCCTCGAATTTAAACTCGAACTCGAGTTTCATTTTTTGAACTCGTCGAGTTGAAGCTCGAATTTGATGAAAAATAAGTCGAACCGAGCTCGATAAGGCCAAAACTCGGCTCGGCTCGGCTCGTTTGCTGCCCTAGTACCAACTCAATTAGCAAGCATAAAAGATTCCATTGTAACCGATTATGGCCTCGAATTCGTGAAATAAAGAATCTCTCCTCTCTCTCTCTCTCTTTCTTTAATTCTTTCTGTTATTGCTACTTCCTTACTCTTTTCAATTCCTTAAAGCAATTCCTACTCAGCTCATTTCATCTTTACCTCAGGTTGTGACAGTTAGTTTGATAGAACGTATGAAAAATACCTACAGATTTTTTTTCCCCATAATCACACCTAAACAAGCCCTTATGATTTTGAATGTTAGTTAAATAAATTTAGTCATGCATGTGAGAATAAAATTAATTTAAAAGTATGCCTAGGAAGACATCCAAATGGGTCTCCCATGATTCTCCAAATAATTCTTCTGCCATTTCCAGGATGCCTTAAATCCTATTTCCAATTTTTGAAGAACTTTAGCACTCTCCGGGAAGTACTCTGTCAACTTGTTTTGATATGTTTTGGCCATAAGGATTTCAAGAATGGGAACCTCTTAACTTGATCAGTAAAATCAAGAAAGGGTTCCCTTTACCTTTTCTTTCTCAACACAAAGCCTTTTGCCTATAGCCAGTGAATACTCTATGATACGATTAAATAAGCACTCTGGGTAGTCTATAGTTTTTGAATGGGTCTCTGCAAACTACTCTTCCATGTGCAGTCTTCCTCGGGAGCTGCAAGATGCTGAGTGGCCATTCAAGAAGAAAAGAAAAAGAAATTGTTGGGTGGCCATTAATTATTGGCCAAGTTGATAAAATCAGGTACTGGTAACTATGAGTCAAATATTCATGTCTTTTGGATCACGCACAAGATGAATAAATAATTACTGGGTCCTCAAATTCAAGGATACAGAGACCAGGTCCCTGATTTTTTTAAAATGAAAACATCTACACGATATTTCTGGGAATATTCAAGAAATTTTCTCCCGTTGACTGATTAAAAGAGTTAATACTATTCCTCCTCCTACTAATCAAGACTGCCATACTATTAGAGGATCAAGACCGGCGAAGGACGGTGATTATTGAGTTTTACCAAGTTGGTGTTCTGCAACTTAATCAGGTAAGTTGTCTTCGGAATTCAACAGAGTTGCATGGATTTACTTTTCTTCCCAATCTCTTCCAGTCGCTTTTTGTGTCTTTTAAATTTAAGTTGATTTGGTTTTCAATTACCACTAATTTAAGTTTAAATTCTTGGGCACGTAACACTGTTCACTTTGCAAGTTTCTGAGTAGATGTAAATAATACTTGATTCTTATTCTATTGTATGTTGCTACTAAAACTGGTTGGAGACGATATATGACAAGCAGAGAAGGCCATGGACAATTCATAATTGTAGAATATCCAGATCTTGTGAGCTAGTATCCGTTAAAATTGATAGCTTGATCTTGATATGTGATGCAGAGCTATGATTGAAAGTTAATTAGTTGTGTTTTTACACTTGGAGAATATATATTTATTGTGCGACAAATGGCAATGCTTATCAGCTGTATGCAGATTGTATGAGATGATTTTCTACAATTGTGGTTTTTGTTGACTTGTTCTTTTGTTTATTTACAATATCACTAGGTTGTTTCTAGTGTACAACCGTAAAATACTATCAATGAAGTTATGGACTTGAATTCTCCGGAGACATCATCAAAGAAGAAAAAGATGTGTGAAGGAGAAGAAAGCACTAGCGAAGCCCAAGACGGAATAAGCCAATTACCTGATGCATCTACCGACTAAATTAGCAGCACAAACTGGGATTTTATCTAAACGATGGAAGGACATTTGGCTTTCAATTCCTGCTCTTGAATTTCACATACATCTAGAGGCGAATTATGAGGGTGATATGAGTGCCTTTGATAGCTTCACAAAGCCTAAAATTGAGAGTTTTATGAATTTTCTGGATCGACTTTTTGCTATTCATGACACTTCTGGCATTAGAAAGTTCAGATTGGTATGTGATCAAGAGGTTGACTCAGGATGGCTGAGTAATAGGTTGGCTGCTTTGCATAATGTTCAAGAACTTGATCTTTATTTATGGGCGCTAGTGGATTTCCCCTGGAGTCCCTTGGCGGATAACTCGCTGGAAATCTTGAAACTGAGGTGGAGTATTTTGCTCAACATCCCATCTTCTGTTTCTTTTCAACGTCTTAAGATTCTTCATCTTCACTCAGTCACATATGTGGGCGATGCATCAGTTGAAAGGCTACTTTCTTCTTGCCCAGTCCTTGAGGATTTAGAGATATCTAGACCGGAGCCTGACAACGTTAGGAATTTTGTGATCTCAGTCCCTTCATTGAAAAGGTTGACTTTGGACTTTATTACAGAGGCGACGGAATTGTTCTGTGAAGATGATTACAAATTGATAATTACTGCACCAAATTTGGAGCATTTGAGCCTGGATGATAATTTTTCAGATTTAATTCAGGTCAGTTCCATGGACGGAGTAACTGAATCACGCATCTCTGCTAGCAAAATATTAGAAGCTGATTATTGCACTGCAGATCAAATAAGCAACTACAAAAACAATGTGGCTGAAATATTTCGAAGTATCCCGAATGTGAAGCACTTAACAATAGGCGATTTTACCATGATGGTAAGCACCGACTTAAATTCCAATCCTGCTCATTCCTTTGTAATTGTTATTGCTTTCTTTGATGGATGCATTGTGGATGGGAGAAAAGTTTGAGTTTTCACTTTTAGAGTGATTTTGACAAGTGCTTGCACCAGACACTGATGAATAGCAGTAAAACTTCCCATGTATGTTCGAGTGGAGACATTACTTATATTAGGTGATGTTCAAAATCTGTATGGATCACAAAAGTCTTAGGTATCTGTTTTTTTTCAGAAGAGTTAAGCTTGAAACAGTGTCGGTGGATGAAATTTTATAGAATTATGATTGCACAATTAACTACCATACCGGGAAAGCTAATGTAGTGGCTGATACGTCAACGACTCCAAACAGCGCAAAGTCAACAAAGAGTTATGTGGATAATCGAATAAAGGACTTGGAGTTTGAAGTTAGCAATAAAGTATTTCTTAAGGTCACTCCACCGTGAAGTGTTACATCAGAAAAAGGAAAGAAGTCTCAGCCAAAATACGTGGGACTTTTTGAAATTCTTCGAAGAATGGGTAGTGTAGCCTACCGACTCAAATTACCACCCAACCTATCCAGAGTTCATGATGTACTTCATGTTTCTTTACTAAAGAAATATCATTTGGATCCAACCCATGTTTTGAAACCAGAAGATATTGAATTTGACGAGTCTCTTGCCGCTACAAGGAAAAACCTGTGTAAATCTTGAATCGGAAAAATCAAGGAATTGAGGAACAAGAAAATTTCCTTGGTGAAAATTTTGTGGTGAAATCATGGAGTGGAAGAAGCCACTTTGGAAATGAAGGAAGGAATATACAAGAAGTATCCTGAGTTAGTTACCAATCAATGTGAGAATTTCGAGGACGAAATTCTTTTAAGGGGGGGAGAGTGTGAGAGCCCTAGAAATTCCATGCATATATTAACATTTAACTCATTCAAGTGCATATAAATTCCTTTAGTGCATTAGTGGTATGTTTCACTAAGTACATTATTTATCGTTTGGTTAGATAAACTTCTCTTAGATTCAATTTTAGAATTAGTGAGAACTTCTTGCATGACTTAATTGCTAGGAAAAGAGGATTTATTGGTGTCGATTGAAGACTAAACTAAATTAGAGGATTTAGAAGCAAATAAGTCTAGAAAGTGGCCAAGAAACCACCACTTGTCACCATAGGAATTAAACTTTGACTTGATGGCCTTTCCCTCCAACTTTTCTTTTTTAAAAACAACACACAAATTCTTCTTCTTCTTGAGATGGTTGGACGAAATTAAGGAGGAAAAAATAGAGGAGAAACTCACAAAAACCAACCTAAATCTTACTTAGTTTGATAGAAAATCAAAGAGAGAGTTGCTAGCACCTTAACCATCAATCCTCAAGCTTGGTAGGAGAAGATCTTAGCTACTTGGAGAACCACTTCTTTGGCTTGTTAAGGTAATTTTCTTCCAAAACCCTAGCTCTATGATCTTTAAAGTGAGTTTGATGAAGGTTTTTGGTGATGATTAAGGATGGTTGGTGCTTGGAAACATAAGTTTTTGGCTTGGATTCTTGTAGTTGCATCTTGAGAGTTGGTTTAACTCTATGCCTATTATGTGTTTGATTTTTGGTTTAGCACTAATCACTTGTCTTTGATGATTGTTCCTTTGAGAAAGATGCTTGTTTAGCTCCCATATCCATGCTAGAAAAGTTATAGAAATTGGTTTGAACTTTTAAAGTGGAAGGTTGTGACCAAATCTGCCGGGGGATTTTCTCTCTTGTTTTGCAATTCTTTCTTGTTCAAGCTTCACTAATTCTTGTTGAGAAACATTGTTAGGACCTTTGCATATCAAATTGGAGTGAAATCAATTTATTTTGAAGGGTGAAAACCTCTTGAATTGTGCAAATTTTTGAACTAATTTTCTGTTCTGCACTCTGTCAGAATTGGAAAAATAGTCAACTTCCATAATTTTCTAGTGTTGATAGGAAATGAACCAGGAGCTGAGCCATATACCGTTGGAAAGCCCTATGAGTCTAGTTTCTAACGCCACTAACAACACTCGATTTTGATTGTTTTACACCAAGTTATACCCATTTTTCCAAAACTGCACAGAGCCCACTATTATACCTGAACTTCAACTTTTGTTATGAATTTATTCTTGGTCGAACCTTGATGTTTCTTGAATCTTTGTGCACTTATTTCACTCTAAATATCGTACTTGACTTGTGAATCTATTAAACCTTTAATGTTTCATCATTTTGCAACCTTGAATCACCCTAGAATTTCCTAGTTTAGATGCATTAACTAGTAGCATTCATTTGCACTTGCTAAGTCACTTTTACTTGCTTTGGCTTGAGTTGATGACTATATACATTGGTTGTACATAGGGCTTGAAGGTGGTATCGAGGGTGATCAAGGTACGAATGTTTGAGTTACTTGGCTTTATTTGGTGAGTGTTCCCTTGCTTGTTTTGTGAACTTGTGTGATTTCTCGAACTACATGACTTGTGTGTTTACTTGAACTACGTGACCTTGTGAGTTGCTTGAAATGTGACTATTGCACTTGCTTATATTTCATACATGTTTGGACTATTGAGGTTGAGTCGAGGGTGTACTTTATTGCACTCGAACTCTCCCGTTTGACTTGCACTTAGAATTTGACCTACTCGATCTGTGATTTGACTTTGTGTACTTTCATTTGAAAAGTTGTTCGGGTGATATCCCATTGGCTAATTTGATTCATTTGGACTTTGTGTACTTTGATGTGAAAAGTTATTCGGGTGATATCCCGTTGACTAATTTGATTCGTTTGGGGTTTCAAAATCCCCAAAACCCTATTGGTGAGCCGTTTGTATCGAGCCAGCATGGGTTTGGTCGAGAAGATCGGTGAACCATAGGTTATTCGATTTGGTTCTTTGGAACATAGTATACTCGAGTATTACCCAAATTTGATTAGTTGAGGTGTTTGATCCTGATAAGGGGGTGATTGGTGGACGGTTGTAGCGTAAGTGGTGTCTACAGACTTGGTTCTTGACTTCACACGTTGATGGAGAGTCAACGGCTCATGTTTCGATCAATCTTTTGTCGATTTGGCTTTTGGAAACCACTTGTATCCTTTATTTGAGTATGTTGTTTTATTCTACATTAAATGCGATATTTGACTATTTGTTTTGCCTATTTGTTAATGTGACTGCATGTTTTATTTGGGGACCTCATTAAGCTTTCGCTTACCCTATTCCCTTTTGTTTTCTTTAACAGGGTTGTGTAAGAGGTCGGGGAGTTTGCTTTTGGTTCAAAAGTCAAGTGTGTTATCTTTTGTTTAAGTACCGATGTATTAGTGGACTTGTTCCATTTTGTAAGCTTAAAGTTGGTGATAAACTTTAAGATTGAGATGTTTGTAAGCTTTATGTCCATGCAACTTGGAGTTTTCCTTTATTTTGAGAAAGTGTATAATTGGAATTTCAAATGACTTATGGAAATGTAAATTCTGGTTGTGTTGTTATTTTGGAGTATTTGGATGTAATTATTGAGGATCAAAATTGTAATTATTTGAGATCTGTAGTGAGTCTCGGTGAGAGATGGGTAGCCAGTCCGTTGAACCCTTTGGTTCCCCTTAGGGGAACGTTCGATCGTCACATAATGACTCTAAAATGGGAAGTGAAGTGGGAGATTTGACATTAAGATACAATTAGTGGGAGAATTGACTTTGTGTTTTCTATTTTTTTGAATTAATTTTAAAAGTAAACTAGAGTGAACTTGTCCAATAAATAGAAAATAAATACCTTTTTAGTTTATATTATAGCAATTACCTTTATCTAAAGAACAACGATAGTGTGTGAGGGTCTCAAAATTTAGATTTTATTTTAAAATTCAAAATATTGTGTATATTCATTGAAATATGAGTGAATTTATGTTTAAAGTGAATATTTTCTAATTTAGAGAACTTTTCAAGAATTATTTGCCGGTGTGTGGTTTCAGCCAAATTAAGTGTTAAATTTTGCTCCGAAGTATGAATAGTGACCTTAAGTTGAAAACGAGCATATGTAGTGATATTATTGATATATATTTAAGGTTGGATAGTGTTGGATTGAGATAAAATAGTGTAATTTAGAATATCGCGCTTGACACGACATAAAGTGGTCATTAGACCACTTTTCCTTAAAATAGGGAAATGTCACTTTTTGTCCCTTAAAAGCTTGACTTTTGGCTTCTTGAAGCTTCATTTTTTCAGCTGCAATTTGGAACAAAGACAGAGAGGGAGGCCGAGAGCTTGAGAAGAGAGAGAGAGAGAAAATCTTGCAACTTTGCCTTCCATTTCTTCTTCCTTCCTTTCTTGAAACTTCAAGCCACCATTGAAGACACTTGTTTCCTTCATTGGAGCAGCCATGAGAGAGGGAAAGAGAGAGAGGGGCTGGTCCGAAAATTTGAGGGAGAAAAAGGAGGAAAAATTGTAGCTTGATCTTCCATTTTCTTCTTCATCTAACATCTTGAAGTTGTGAGACTTTAGTGGAGGATTTTGGCTTGTTCCTCTTCATCCTTGTCAGCAGTGTGAGCGTGAGAGGAAGAGGGGGATGGTTTGAGTTTGAGAAGAGAGAAAAAGACCAGAAAGAAAGCTTGTGGAGTCAACTTGTGCTTGTTCTTGAGTTTTTGGGGGAAATCACTGTCAAAACAAGAAGATCTCGAGCTAAGGTTGGAACTTTATGGAGAAATCAAGATTGGAGTGTCCTTCTTGTAAAGTGCTCACAAGATGTTGGGTGATCTTATTAGATCTACTCAGATCTGAAGGTATAAGACTTGAACTTTTTAGATCTGGTTTGATTAATGTACAATAAGATAGATCTACGATGTATTTTTGCTAGAAATGATAATGTTTGAAATGATTGAGTTGGGCTCTTGAATTCCCAATGTAGGTAACGGACTTGAGGTAGATTTTAGGTAGCGGACTTGAGGACCTGATTGTGGATGTGTTTGAATTTCGTGAAATAAGTTTATATTGTGGTTAGAAATTAGTTTGTGTTGTTGAAAATTTCAAAAGAAAAGAGGTGTGATGGCCGAACCCTTACCTGGCAATTATGAAGTGCGATTTCTAAAATTTATGATGTTTCTTGAAATGATTGTGTCTAAGTATATATGTGTTACGTTTATTTATGAGTGTATGTTTGAATAGAGTGAAGTCATGAATTTTAAATGACAAAAAGTGAAGTTTTCTTGAACATGTGGATAAAAGTATTGTTTAGACAAATTCGAGAGTTTTACAATATTGTGGTTAATTTCTATAAATTTTGCATGTAAAGGCTTGATGAGAATTGTTTAAACTTGTGCTAAAGCTTTGATTAAGAGCAAGTGTTGAGTAATTGAGAAAAAAGTGATTTTGAGGTAAGAGACCTCACATAAAGTTTGTAATAAAAAAAAAGAATTTGAAAAGTGATGGTTTGGGAGTACATCAATGGAGTGTTATTTTTGGAATGAAATAGTGATTTTAAAAGATCTAATTGAATCATCGTATCATGTGTCATGAATGCTTTTCCATGAGGGAATTTTGGGACAAATATTGATTGAATGTAAGAAATGAAAGTGATTTGTTTTAATCAACGAGTGGGGAAGTGAATCTCAACTATTGTTTTCATTTGTTATAGGGGGTGTAGAAGGAAGTGAAATCAATCCTATCTTGGAAGCCAAACCTTACTATTTCGGTGAGTTTCCATGCTTGTTATGTGATTATGTGAATCTGAGTGAAAGTATGTTTAGATAAGTGATTTGAAGTGAAACATGATTTGTTTTCAAACCGTCAAATGGGATAGTGTGTACTTTATCACACTTATCCTTATTTGAGTGGAAAATATTTTGAATGGAAAATGATTGTGAAAACATTATGTAGTGACTTATGTGTGTATGTGAAATGTCGAGAATTCCTAAGACCTATTGGGGAGATCTTTGATTCGAGCTGGAGGCTAGGCCAAGGCCGAAGAGAAAGGTACGAGCCATAAGGTTCCTTAAGTGAAGTGAAGTGTACTCGGGACCTGGCGATTGGACTTGTCCCAGAGAAAGGGAAATATACAATGTACATACATAAAGTGAAGTGAAGTGAAGTGAAGTGAATAGTGCTTGGAGTTGAACCCGGTGGGGGTTCGGTGGAGTAAGGAGTAAGTGGAGTTCTGCATGGATTGTACCTATGGATGGAGTGTCAACTACTGGGATCGTGATCAAGCTACGGGGAACTTAGCCCCTGAGGGCTACCATATCCTACCTTTGTAATGTTAATCGCTTTCTTTAATTGTTTATGTCTACATTCAAGTGAAGTGAAGTTTCATATATGTTATGTGTTTTGCATGTTTTTGGGAACTCACTGGACTTTTAGCTCATTCTTTCCAATTTGCTTTCCTTAGTAGGGACTAAGAACCCAAGTGGTAGAGCCAACCCTTAGAAGTAGGGTTTACTTCTATATATATGTATTGAAAAGTGAATTATGTGATTGAGGGCTTTTGTACTATGTACCCTGTATGTACGTGAGAAGTACCATGTGTATTTTTGGCTTGTAATTTGGAAGTCATGAGATTGCAAGATTCGGGATTATGTATGTATGAGTTATCCTTGTGGTTTAGTTTGAGAATAGTGTCTTAGTTAGTTGTATTAATGATCGTTAAGTGAGTGAGTCCTGGCGAGAGTTAGGTAGGCGGCCCACGGATACCTTGGGGTACGCCCTGGGGAGAAGTTGGGCTGTCACAGGTGGTATCAGAGGTTAGGTTTGAATAATCTGGGTATAGTGAGAGTTTGTAAGTTATTTGAGAGTTCTATAGGTTAAGGGAGGAATGCTAAGTGATGGTTATCGTTTATGATTAAGTGTTAGTGAGATTTAAGTTCGAATAAGTTCTAATGGGGTCCATTTTGTAGGTTATGGCTTCTGGTGATGGTGATGACGCCATTCCGAGAGATCGATAGCCTATAGTGACTTATCGACCCTGTCCGTGGTAGGGCCTATAACCCTAGGACTCGACCTAGGCGTGATTGTGATTGTTGGAGGACTCATGCCTACCCTGATAGGGTAGTTTTGGCAATCTATCATGAGAGGAAGGTCCTGACTAAGGTTACTAGAGAGTTTCGAGAGGAGGTGGACCAGTTGTTGATGGAGACACAGGATCAGGTTGAGCGGATCCGTGAGCTTGAGAAAGAGGTTCGCTTCGCTAATGAGCAAGTAGTTAGAGTGGTAAGAGTGGCACGAGAGCGAGCCGAGGGCATAGCAGCTGAGTGCGAGACCCTAATGGAGGGAATGGTCAAGGCCAATCGAGTTGAGGAGGCTTCTCTTGATCAGCCACCTATCGATGCAGACATAGGAGGTGACCATCGGAGTGAGTCTGAGGGGGAGGCCGTTATGGCTGAGGGAGATCCCCAGTATTTGGAGACCAACTCGTCGGAGAGTGTTTCTACGAAGTCTTCCTCTTTTGAACCTTGATAGTCTAGCTTAGCATAAAATTAGGTTTTGTGTAACCTTTTGGTGAGAAACACCGTTAGAGTGGGTTCTCAATTCCTGTAATGGCATGCATACTAAACTTTTCAAGTATTGTACTTTTGTTTAGATGTGTTTGTGAACTTGATGTGTATATTTTGTTATAAAAAGCCTACTCTTGTGATGTACTCCTAGCACTCTTTTATTGTGAAATATGATTATAAAGTGTTTTGCCTACTTTTCAAAGTGATCGCTCTAATAGTGTATTTACTTTCTTGTGTTTATATTGAATTGTCTACCCTCTAAAGAACTATGGAGGGTAGAGGAGGTGGAGGTCGAGGGCGAGGGACTAGATTACTCCAAAATATTGGAGGTGATCGTGAGTCGACCGCCGATCAGAACCAAGGGGTTGGGGTTAACTTTGTAGAGAAAATAGCCACAGCCATGAACCGAATGACTGAAATATTAGATCGTATGGGTGGCCAACATGGCTCTGGTCCTGAACAACAGCCTAATAACCCTGGGATTGGCGAGGATAGAGCCCTTGAGCGATTTCAAAGGCTCAACCCACCTAAATTCTGCGGTGAACCCAACCCTGAAACTGCTGAGGGTTGGCTAGAAAGGATTTCAGATATTTTTGCTGCATTGGATTACACAGAACAGAGGCAAATAACCTTTGTTACTTTTCAGTTTGAGGGAGCTGCCCGATCATAGTGGATCATGATAAGGGCTAAGTGGGATAGAGAGAATACCCCTAGGACTTGGGTGAACTTTACTCGACAGTTTAATGCTAAGTTTCTTTCTCCAATAGTGTAAGAGAAAAGGGAGGATGACTTTATTAGGTGCAAGGAAGGGTTGTCGAGTATTGCGGAATATGAGGCACAATTCACTAAATTGTCAAGGTTTGCCCCTGAACTAGTAGCAACTGAGCAAAGGAGAATAAGGAGGTTTGTTCAAGGATTGAATGTAGAGTTGCAAGAAATCTTGGGCTACCAAGTTCAGCTTTAGTGAGGCGTGGAGAAAGCCCAGAGAGTTGAGGGGGCCAAGACCCAAGTGAGAACTTTTAATGCCAGAAAAAGGAATACATCCAGTGGTAGTCATGGGCCAGTGGATATGGGTGTTCAACCCCTAAGTTTGGAAGAGGAATGGGTAGAGCAACCATCTGGATCATCAAGAGGATCAAATTCAAGGGAATATACACTAAAGGAGGGGTGTCAAGAGGAACTACAAGTGGAAGAGGGCAGTTAAGGGGAGTTTCTCAAAGAGGTCAAGCCTCTGCCCCTAATGTACCCTGTGGTTTCTGTGGAAGGACAAACCATACTGAGGACAATTGTTGGAAGAAGGCAGGAGGATGTTTCAAATGTGGGAGTATCGAGCACCAATTATCTGCATGTCCGAAGATTCAAGGAGAAAGTGTAACTAGGCAAGCAAGTAGACCAAATTCCAGTCAAGCTAGTGTAGCAGGGAATCGGCCAAGGGTGCCAGCTAGGGTCTATGCCATTGACCAATAGCAAGTTCACGACCCCACTGAGGTGGTTGAAGGTGCCATCCCCGTTTTTCATCATTTAGCTAAGCTTCCAATTGATCCTGGTGCACTGCATTCATTTGTGAATCCTTCCTTTTTGAATGGAATAGATATAAAACCTGCTAGATTACCTTATGATTTGAAAGTTAAGACACCCATGGGAGAACAAAGTTTAATCATGAGTTGGGTATACAAGAATTGTGACATTTGGGTAGGAGAGAGAAAACTAGTAGTGGATTTAATAAGTTTGGATATAAAGGGGTATGTGTTATTATAGGAATGGATTGCCTAACTCATTACCATACTAAATTGGATTGTAGGGCAAAGCTGTGGAATTTTCTATTCTGGGAGGCTACCTTGAGAATTGATGTAAAAGGGAGGTTAGCGTCATCTGTTCTTATTTCGGGGATTAAGGCTAGGAAATTGCTAAGTAAGGGAGCTCAAGGTTACCTAACTTTTCTTATTAACCTTCCAAATGATAAGATGAAGTTAGAAGAGGTACCAATTGTGAGAGATTTTCCAAATGTTTTCCCTGAAAAATTAGAGAACCTATCTCCTGAGCGAATGGTGGAATTTAAAATTGATCTGTTACTAGGGACCGCTCCAATTTCTAAAACCCCGTATCGAATGGCTCCGGCTGAGTTTAAGGAGTTGAAAATTCAATTGCAAGATTTGTTGGTGCGGGGTTTCATTAGGGAAAGTGACTCACCTTGGGGAGCACCTGTGCTATTTGTTAAGAAAAAGGATGGGAGTTTGAGATTGTGTATTGATTACTGAGGGCTTAAGGATGTGATGATAAAGAACAAGTATCCTTTGCCGCTTGTTGATGAATTGTTTGATCAATTACAAGGATCAGTGGTCTTTTCTAAGTTGGACCTTAGGCAAGGATATTACCAGTTGAGGATTAGAAAGGAAGACGCATCGAGAACCTGCTTTTAACTCAAAGTGGACATTTTGAGTTTGTAGTAATGCCCTTTGGGTTAACTAATACCCCCGCGGTGTTTATGGATTTAATGCAACGAGTTTTCAAGCCCTACTTGGATCAATTTGTGGGTGTATTTATAGATGACATCTTGGTATATTCAAAGACTTAAGAAGATCATGCTCAACACTTGAAAATAATGTTTCAAACTTTAAGAGAACATCAATTATATGCTAAGTTCAACAAGTGTGAGTTTTGGTTAGAAGAGGTGTCCTTTTTAGGACATAAGATTTCAAAGGATGGCATTGCTGTGGATCCTGCAAAAATAGAGGCTGTGACTTAATGGAAACAGCCAAGAAACCCTATCGAGGTTAGAAGTTTCTTGGGATTTGCAGGGTATTACCGGCAGTTTATTCAGGATTTTTCAAGGATTGCTGGACTATTATCTGATTTGACCAAGAAGCATGAAAAGTTTGCTTGGAGTCCTAAATGTGAGGCTAGTTTTCAAGAGTTAAAAAGGCATCTGACGACGGCCCCTGTGTTGACATTGCCAAATGGGAAATACGGATTTGTAGTTTACTCAGATGTCTCTAAAGAAGGATTAGGGTGTGTTTTGATGCAAAATGGGAGAGTTATTGCCTATACCTCTAGGAAATTAAAACCTCATGAGCAAAACTATCCAACACATGACTTGGAATTGGCTGCAGTTATCTTTGCCTTGAAAAAGTGGAGACATTATCTGTATGGGGTAACATTTGAGGTTTTCACAGATCATAAGAGTCTCAAGTATTTATTTACTCAAAAGGAGCTAAATTTGAGACAGAGGCGTTGGGTGGAATTTCTTGAGGATTATGATTGTACTATAAACTATCACCCTAGGAAGGCCAATAAGGTAGCAAATGCGCTAAGTTGAAAAGCCCAAGTGGCAGGATTGATGGTTAGAGAGTGGGATATGTTGGAAAGGGCAAGTGAATGGAATCTTTGTTTGGAGAAACAGAAAGTCATATTTGGGAATCTAAAGTTGAGGTCTCCAATAGTGGCGCGTATCAAAGAAGTACAAAAGGAAGATCCTATGGTGCAAAAATGGTTGGAAAGGGTGAGTAAGTGAGAAACCCTAGATTTTAAATTAGGGCTTGAGGGAGTTTTTGAAGTTCCGTGATCGGCTAATTGTGCCGAACAATGAAAATCTGAGAAAAGAAATTTTGGAAGAAGCACACCGATCTAGATATACAATTTACCCTGGGAGCAATAAGATGTATCAAGATTTGAAAAAGTTGTATTGGTAGAATGGTTTGAAAAGAGATGTGGCAAAATTTGTTCAAACTTGTCTTGTGTGCTAGCAAGTTAAGACTGAGCATCAGAAACCTTCTGGACTTTTGCAACCCCTAGAGGTACTCGAATGGAAATGGGATCATATCACTATGGATTTTGTGACCGGGTTGCCGAGAAGTCAAAAAGGGCATGACGCAATTTGGATAATAGTGGATCGACTTACTAAGACTGTACATTTTCTACCGATGAGTATGAAATGTTCTTTCGATAAATTAGCTCAGTTGTACTTAAATGAAATTGTGAGATTACATGGTGCTCCTGTGAGCGTTGTTTCTGATAGAGATCCAAGATTTATCTCCTAGTTTTGGCAGAAATTATAACAGATTTTGGGAACTAAAGTGAATTTGAGCACAGCATATCATCCTCAAACAGATGGACAGTCTAAGAGGACAATTCAGACTTTGGAGGATATGTTGAGGTCATGTATATTGGATTTTAGAGGAAGTTGGAATCAGCATATGCCTTTAGTGGAGTTTGCCTACAATAATAGTTATCATGCTTTAATTCAGATGGCTCCGTATGAGGCGCTATATGGAAGGAGATGTAGATCACCAATTCATTGGGATGAAATGGGTGAAGGGAGACGTTTGGATCTGACCACGATTCCTTGGATTGAAAAAGCTTATGAGAAAGTGAAATTGGTGAGAGAAAGACTTCAGACTGCTCAGAATCGGCAAAAGAGCTATGCTGATAATCGAAGAAAGGATTTGGAATTTGAAGTAGGAGATAAAGTATTTCTGAGAGTTAAACCCATGAAAGGAGGAGTGGTATCCAAGAAAGGGAAGAAAATGAAGCCAAGATATGTAGGACTATTTGAAATTCTCAAGCGGATTGGCAAAGTGGCTTATCAGTTGGATTTACCCCCTAGCATGTCTAAGATTCACAACGTTTTTCATGTTTCTATGCTCAAGAAGTATCATCCAGACCTAAACCATGTGCTACAAGTAGGGGAGATTGAAGTGGATGAATCATTAACATATGAAGAGCGTCCCGTGAAAATTCTCGATAAGGAGGTGAAGGATTGGAGAAATAAGAAAATCCCGCTAGTTAAAGTCCTTTGGAGAAATCATGATATTGAGGAAGCAACTTGGGAATTAGAAGAAGAAATGCTAAAGAAATACCCAGAGCCGTTTACCTAGAAAGGTAAGAAATTTTGAGGACAAAATTCTTTGAAGGGGGGAAGGATGTGAGGGCCTCAAAATTCAGATTTTATTTTAAGATATAAAATATTGTGTATATTGTGTTTATTCATTGAAATATGAGTGAATTTATGTTTAAAGTGAATATTTTCTAATTTAGAGAACTTTTCAAGAATTATTTGCCGGTGTGTGGTTTCAGCCAAATTAAGTGTTAAATTTTGCTCCGAAGTATGAATAGTGACCTTAAGTTGAAAACGAGCATATGTAGTGATATTATTGATATATATTTAAGGTTGGATAGTGTTGGATTGAGATAAAATAGTGTAATTTAGAATATCGCGCTTGACATGACATAAAGTGGTCATTAGACCACTTTTCCTTAAAATAGGGAAATGTCACTTTTTGTCCCTTAAAAGCTTGACTTTTGGCTTCTTGAAGCTTCATTTTTTCAGCTGCAATTTGGAACAAAGACAGAGAGGGAGGCCGAGAGCTTGAGAGAGAGAGAGAGAGAGAAAATCTTGCAACTTTGCCTTCCATTTCTTCTTCCTTCCTTTCTTGAAACTTCAAGCCACCATTGAAGACACTTGTTTCCTTCATTGGAGCAGCCATGAGAGAGGGAAAGAGAGAGAGGGGCTGGTCCGAAAATTTGAGGGAGAAAAAGGAGGAAAAATTGTAGCTTGATCTTCCATTTTCTTCTTCATCTAACATCTTGAAGTTGTGAGACTTTAGTGGAGGATTTTGGCTTGTTCCTCTTCATCCTTGTCAGCAGTGTGGGCGTGAGAGGAAGAGGGGGATGGTTTGAGTTTGAGAAGAGAGAAAAAGACCAGAAAGAAAGCTTGTGGAGTCGACTTGTGCTTGTTCTTGAGTTTTTGGGGGAAATCACTGTCAAAACAAGAAGATCTCGAGCTAAGGTTGGAACTTTATGGAGAAATCAAGATTGGAGTGTCCTTCTTGTAAAGTGCTCACAAGATGTTGGGTGATCTTGTTAGATCTACTCAGATCTGAAGGTATAAGACTTGAACTTTTTAGATCTGGTTTGATTTATGTACAATAAGATAGATCTACGATGTATTTTTGCTAGAAATGATAATGTTTGAAATGATTGAGTTGGGCTCTTGAATTCCCAATGTAGGTAACGGACTTGAGGTAGATTTTAGGTAGCGGACTTGAGGACCTGATTGTGGATGTGTTTGAATTTCGTGAAATAAGTTTATATTGTGGTTAGAAATTAGTTTGTGTTGTTGAAAATTTCAAAAGAAAAGAGGTGTGATGGCCGAACCCTTACCTGGCAATTATGAAGTGCGATTTCTAAAATTTATGATGTTTCTTGAAATGATTGTGTCTAAGTATATATGTGTTACGTTTATTTATGAGTGTATGTTTGAATAGAGTGAAGTCATGAATTTTAAATGACAAAAAGTGAAGTTTTCTTGAACATGTGGATAAAAGTATTGTTTAGACAAATTCGAGAGTTTTACAATATTGTGGTTAATTTCTATAAATTTTGCATGTAAAGGCTTGATGAGAATTGTTTAAACTTGTGCTAAAGCTTTGATTAAGAGCAAGTGTTGAGTAATTGAGAAAAAAAGTGATTTTGAGGTAAGAGACCTCACATAAAGTTTGTAATAAAAAAAAAGAATTTGAAAAGTGATGGTTTGGGAGTACATCAATGGAGTGTTATTTTTGGAATGAAATAGTGATTTTAAAAGATCTAATTGAATCATCGTATCACGTGTCATGAATGCTTTTCCATGAGGGAATTTTGGGACAAATATTGATTGAATGTAAGAAATGAAAGTGATTTGTTTTAATCAACGAGTGGGGAAGTGAATCTCAACTATTGTTTTCATTTGTTATAGGGGGTGTAGAAGGAAGTGAAATCAATCCTATCTTGGAAGCCAAACCTTACTATTTCGGTGAGTTTCCATGCTTGTTATGTGATTATGTGAATCTGAGTGAAAGTATGTTTAGATAAGTGATTTGAAGTGAAACATGATTTGTTTTCAAACCGTCAAATGGGATAGTGTGTACTTTATCACATTTATCCTTATTTGAGTGGAAAATATTTTGAATGGAAAATGATTGTGAAAACATTATGTAGTGACTTATGTGTGTATGTGAAATGTCGAGAATTCCTAAGACCTATCGGGGAGATCTTTGATTCGAGCTGGAGGCTAGGTCAAGGCCGAAGAGAAAGGTACGAGCTATAGGGTTCCTTAAGTGAAGTGAAGTGTACTCGGGACCTGGCGATTGGACTTGTCCCAGAGAAAGGGAAATATACAATGTACATACATAAAGTGAAGTGAAGTGAAGTGAAGTGAATAGTGCTTGGAGTTGAACCCGGTGGGGGTTCGGTGGAGTAAGGAGTAAGTGGAGTTCTGCATGGATTGTACCTATGGATGGAGTGTCAACTACTGGGATCGTGATCAAGCTGCGGGGAACTTAGCCCCTGAGGGCTACCATATCCTACCTTTGTAATGTTAATCGCTTTCTTTAATTGTTTATGTCTACATTCAAGTGAAGTGAAGTTTCATATATGTTATGTGTTTTGCATGTTTTTGGGAACTCACTGGGCTTTTAGCTCATTCTTTCCAATTTGCTTTCCTTAGTAGGGACTAAGAACCCAAGTGGTAGAGCCAACCCTTAGAAGTAGGGTTTACTTCTATATATATGTATTGAAAAGTGAATTATGTGATTGAGGGCTTTTCTACTATGTACCTTGTATGTACGTGAGAAGTACCATGTGTATTTTTGGCTTGTAATTTAGAAGTCATGAGATTGCAAGATTTGGGATTATGTATGCATGAGTTATCCTTGTGGTTTAGTTTGAGAATAGTGTCTTAGTTGGTTGTATTAATGATCGTTAAGTGAGTGAGTCCTGGCGAGAGTTAGGCAGGCGGCCCACGGAGACCTTGGGGTACGCCCTGGGGAGAAGTTGGGCTGTCACAGGTGGTATCAGAGGTTAGGTTTGAATAATCTGGGTATAGTGAGAGTTTGTAAGTTATTTGAGAGTTCTATAGGTTAAGGGAGGAATGCTAAGTGATGGTTATCGTTTATGATTAAGTGTTAGTGAGATTTAAGTTCGAATAAGTTCTAATGGTGTCCATTTTGTAGGTTATGGCTTCTGGTGATGGTGATGACGCCATTCCGAGAGATCGATAGCCTATAGTGACTTATCGACCCTGTCCGACGGGTGGCCGCGGGGCCTATAACCCTAGGACTCGACCTAGGCGTGATTGTGATTGTTGGAGGACTCATGCCTACCCTGCTAGGGTAGTTTTGGCAATCTATCATGAGAGGAAGGTCCTGACTAAGGTTACTAGAGAGTTTCGAGAGGAGGTGGACCAGTTGTTGATGGAGACACAGGATCAGGTTGAGCGGATCCGTGAGCTTGAGGAAGAGGTTCGCTTGGCTAATGAGCGAGTAGTTAGAGTGGTAAGAGTGGCACGAGCGCGAGCCGAGGGCATAGCAGCTGAGTGCGAGGCCCTAATGGAGGGAATGGTCAAGGGCAATCGAGTTGAGGAGGCTTCTCTTGATCAGCCACCTATCGATGCAGACATAGGAGGTGACCATCGGAGTGAGTCTAAGGGGGAGGCCGTTATGGCTGAGGGAGATCCCCAGTATTTGGAGACCAACTCGTCGGAGAGTGTTTCTACGAAGTCTTCCTCTTTTGAACCTTGATAGTCTAGCTTAGCATAAAATTAGGTTTTGTGTAACCTTTTGGTGAGAAACACCGTTAGAGTGGGTTCTCAATTCCTGTAATGGCATGCATACTAAACTTTTCAAGTATTGTACTTTTGTTTAGATGTGTTTGTGAACTTGATGTGTATATTTTGTTATAAAAAGCCTACTCTTGTGATGTACTCCTAGCACTCTTTTATTGTGAAATATGATTATAAAGTGTTTTGCCTACTTTTCAAAGTGATCGCTCTAATAGTGCATTTACTTTCTTGTGTTTGTTAAGTCTTAAATTACATGCTTTATTTGTGGACATTTTCCCTCAATTATGGCCTAGATATGATTTTAATTGCCTTATTCTACTCATATTTGATTTTGGTATTGATTTTAGGTTCTTGGAATTAATTGAAGATTAAAAGCTCTATTTTTGGTGAAAATTCCAGAAGACCTTCAAGGATAGGCCGTAGGCGCACTACATTGGGCTGTGAAGAAGAATTTCTGTGGAAGAGATCCTACGCCTGACAATTCCTACCATTGGTGGAAGACTTTATTTATTTTCAATAATTGGTTGAAGACTCTTTTAATTAGGGATTTTTAGTGATTAGTTTCCTTATTTACTTTATTAATGCTTTTTAGGAAAATAGACTCCAATTAGGACTAGGTTTCCTAAGTGATTAGGAAAGCTTAGGTTTCTATAAAATTGGGAGGATCCAAGCCGCAAGGACAGAGGAGGGAGCAGCTCTATCGTTCCTTATTTTCTTTTGGTGGTCATCTCGATTGACCATGCAATTTGAATAGGACAAAAAGACATCTGATAGTTTGTTTTTCTTTCTTTTTCGTTTTGTCTTTCTTCCTTTTTGATTAGTCACTCAATTGTATTTTAGTGGCTGCCTTCGGTTCTTGGTGGAATTGGAAGCTTGGAATTCGATTCGTCGTTTTATTCCTTTTCTCATTATTTCTATGGTTGATAATTTCTCAAACATTTGTTGGATGGAATTCCCCATGAGGAGCGGCTAGAACTCTAATCTACTCAAAGGGCGACTCCAAGGCGCGGTCTAATACATTTGTGAGATCTAATCGAATCTCTAACCTTTCTTTTAATTTGTTACTATTCGTACGTTTTCTGGATTAATTGTTTGAGGGTTATTTTGTTAATTGAGTATCAACGCCCGGGTATTTAAATTAACCTAATAGCCTACTGTCAAATTAACTAATTGAATACGTAATCGTTCATTTAGTTAATTACAAGTGACGACCACCATAATTGGTTTATGTTGGGAAAACGTATGATCTAGCTTAAGTGGACCCTCTTAGCGTGTTCATTGGTTAGGGTTGGGTTTTCTAACTTTTAATGTAATTGGATAATTAAATTCCCTCGTACCTAGGGTTGTTATCTGGTTAGGGAAGCAGTCAACGGTCGTACCTTGGCTGTCGAAAAAGTAAGGAAAAATTGGTTGTCAGAGCTTGTTGATAACTATAACTAACCTAGTGACAAATGATTGAGTTATTCTTGCATCAATGATCGAATGATTGGACTGTGCCTGAGAAGTTGTTCCTTTGGGTAGAATTTTATTACTTGCATTTTTATTAAATTATTCTCGATTCGTTCTCTGGTGATTTATTTAGTTGCTATTTTCATTTCTCATTTACTTATCTTATTTATTTTATTTCCAGTTCTATCACATCCAAACCCCCCATTTTACTGTGACTTGGAAAGAAACAATTTCCTACCGTTCCCTGAGGAGACGACCCTGCTTACCGCTACTACAAGTTAATATTTTCTTAGAAAGAATTCGGTATATCGGGTTTAGCATACCCTTGGAATCGGGTGAAACAAGTAACCCATTGCACATCCGAGTCCTGCTCCGACTCGAATTGCTCTAAAATTAATTGAGGTGGTAATTAGGATTTTAAACATTTATTATTGCACAGGTTCGGCACCTGTCAATTTTTGGCGCCGTTGCCGGGGAACGGTGTTTTGGTTAATTTGTTTCTTTTTAGGTTATTTGCTTTTGATACTTGGTACTGTTGCTAGTTTATGCCACGTTCTTCTCGTACAGGTGAGTTGACTTACGATTACGGGTAGAAGACCGCCCGACAAAGAAAGGAGACCGGGGAGCACAAGCAAGAATTGTTACTACATTTTCGGGACCTCAACAGCCAGAATCTCTAATCGATCAATCAAGTGATTCCGAAGAAGAAATGAACATGGCCAACGCTCCTAGAACACTAAGAGAATTGGCTGCTCCGGATCTCACTCAGCAGCCCCTGTGCATTACATTTCCAATTCTGGCTGAGAATACTTCATTCGAGTTGAAATCTGGGCTAATCCATCTTTTGCCCACATACCATGGTTTGTCTGGTGAAGAACCCCACAAGCACATTCAAGAGTTTGAAGTGATATGTTCCATGAGGTCTCACGGGTTGAAGAGCAGATTAAACTTCGAGCATTCCCTTTCTCCCTCAAAGATGGAGCAAAGATTGGTGTACTACCTACCCGCAGTAGTATCACAGGCACAATTGAAAAAGAAGTTCTTGGAGAAATATTTTCCTGCATCTTGGGCTGCAAGTTTGAGAAAGGAGATATGCAGTATTAAGCAATATCCCGGGGAAGTTTTATATGACTATTGGGAAAGGTTCAACAAGTTGTGCACTAGATGCCCGCAGCATCAAATTAGTGAACAATGTTGATCAATACTTTATGAAGGACGCAATCATCGGCGGAGAGTCATTGATCTTTGCCGATTGGGGAGCATTGGTAAATAAGACACCAAGGGAAGCTTGGAATCTCATTGAGAAAATGGCAGAAAATTCTCAGCAATTTAGCTGTCGTGAGAGTAATCCCACCCGTAGAGTCAATGAAGTAGAATCGCCATCTGTTCAAGCGGTTATGCGAGTTAACATCCGCCATTCGACAAGCTACGGACATGCACTCCAAGCAAAGGTCTGTGGGATCTGTACAAACACCGGCCACTCCACAGATGCATGCCCTACTTTGCAAGAAGATAGAGTAGAACATGTTAACATGATTGGAGGCGGATTCGTGCCCCGTAGGCAATACGATCCATACTCCAACACATATAATCCAGGGTGGCGAGACCACCCCAATTTCAGCTACGGGAACAACCCTCAAAACTCATTTGTGAACCGTCCCCCAGGATTTCAGCAACCCTATCAAGTAAAATCTCAGCCTTTATCTACAAATCCTGGAAGCTCTCTAGAGGATATTGTAAAGAACTTGGCCACAAGTACTGCTCAACTTCAGCAGAGCACTGCTCAACTTCAGCAGAGCACTGCTCGGTTTCAACAGCAGACTAGGGCAGGTATGAAAAATTTGGAGTCTCAAATGAGTCACATGGCTACTGCAATCAACCGGCTGGAGTCTCACATTTTTGAAAAATTGCCATCACAGCCTGAGGCTAACCCCAAAAATGTCAGTGCTATGACATTGAGAAGTGGTAGAGAGGTGGAAGGGCCAAAGTTAAAGGAGTTGAAAAGCAAAAATGAAGAAGAGATTGAAAAGGAGATAGAAAAGGAGGGACACATTCACACAAAGCCCAAGGTAACCTCTAATTCTTCAATTCCGGTTAAATCTAATTCACCTCCTTTTCCTTGTAGGTTGGAGAAGACAAAGAAGGCAGAAAAGGAGAAAGAAATCTTGGATGTGTTCCGGAAGATAGAGATTAATATCCCCTTACTGGATGCAATCAAGCAAGTACCGAAGTATGCAAAATTTTTGAAAGACTTGTGCACCCATAAAAGGAAGTTGAGAGGTGATGAAAGAGTGGTGGTGGGAGAAAACGTGTCCGCTGTACTTCAAAGGAAGCTCCCACCTAAGTGTGGGGATCCAGGTATGTTCATCATCCCCTGTAAAATTGGAAATTCTAGAGCTAGAGGTGCCATGCTAGATTTAAGGGCATCTGTTAATGTGATGCCTAAATCTATATTTAATTCCCTAAATCTAGGCCCATTAAAAGAAACAGGTGTGATAATTCAATTGGCTGATCGTACTAATGTTTATCCTGAAGGGTTAATTGAGGATGTTTTGGTTCAAGTTGAGAGATTAGTTTTTCCTGCTGATTTTTATGTGCTTGATATGGATGATAAGAATTCTCCAAATCCATCACCTATTTTATTAGGGCGACCATTTATGAGTACTGCCCAAACTAAGATTGATGTTAATAAGGGTACACTCATGATGGAATTTGATGGAGAAATTGTTTATTTCAATATTTTTGATGCAAATATACATCCTACTAAATCTCATTCTATATTTGCTATCAATGTAATTAACCCTATTGTGCAAGAAGCATACTCCTTGGAATCAGGGTGAAGCAAGTAACCCATTGCACATCCGAAATCCCTGCTCCAGTACTCAGAATTGCTCTAAAATTAATTGAGGTGGTAATTAGGATTTTAAACATTTATTATTGCACAGGTTCGGCACCTGTCAATTTTTGGCGCCGTTGCCGGAATCCCATGAAACCGACTCCATGCGTCTTCGTCAACGATTGTGTGCCCTCCTCGACTACATAACCGAACAGCACCCGCAGTCTGCCGCTACTTCCTAGCTTGACGAAAAATCGAACACGCTGACACCAATCTTCACCCCGTAGGTACCTCGACTGAACGGCTCCTCTTGCCGTAGCCATCCCTCCACGGATTAGCTTCTCAGCTTGTTGCGGAAGCAACACAAAGGGGTCGCCCTAATGTGTGCCTTTTATTCTTCCCTGGCGTCGCCATCACCACCTCTGGGCGATGCCCGACCCAATAGCAACACGAAGGGGCCGCCCTAACGTGTGCCCTTTCTTCATCTCTGGCGTCGCCGTCACCAACTCTAGGTGACGCACGACCCGATCCCTAGAATGGCCTACGAAACCATCTAGTAGGCCTTCAAATACATGTCCATTGGGACAAGGGAATAGACCACCACGTCTATCCCAGCATACTTGTCACTGACCTCGACCCTCCTGCAAATTCCCTTTTGGATGGCGTACATCTCCATCTTCGACGATGTCAACTTTCTACTCTTGCCCGTGATGCCCACACATAACTCAACAACCGTGCAGCGTTTTGGCCCAACCCAATACAACCGCACTTGTGTTAACCAAGGCCTTCCACAGCTTTGCTTGACCCCTCTGCTTGGTACAAATCACATTTTCGGGAAGTAAGCAATTCACCACAATTCTCATTGAATGAATGGCTCACCCACGCAAGAGGGACGGTTCCTCCGTTGCGGGACCAAACATTCTCAGCAAAACACATTTCCAACACGATCAAGCTTACTCCCGACTCGCAGATTTTTCCCACGTTTCACGCTTTACTCTTGAGGAGTCAATTCGGCACTTTCAACAGTGAAGGAGTCTTGGGCCAGCTCCCCCACTCGAGCCTTGGGAACAACCACCAACGCAAAAGACAGGCACCACTTTCCTTGCCTAAGCACATATATTAACTCGGGATTGCTTCTCGGGTCGCTGTGGAGTTCCCGACTCCGAGACGACGACAAAAAGAATTTCAGTTAAATGATAGGGAAGATCTAGGAGTTGCGGTGGCAAAGCATCGTGAACAAATAAGTGCAGAATCCAAACCATTGTGCGCCCACTTGAGGTCATTTCCGAGTCAAAAGAGCACCACAGTTCATGGATTCAAAAACTACTCCATCTATGAAGGCTATCAAGAACATATGGAGCAGACCATGAGAAAAATGGAAAATTTTCATCCCCCTTAAGCACATGACAAATTATGTCTAGCCAAAGACGTTAAAGAAAGGCGCTACTTGGGAGGCAACCCAAGAATTTTACTTTTTTTTTGTTATTTCTTGTTGCTTAATTTTGATTCTTCCATGTTTCGAGTTTTTAATTCTTATGTTATGTCATTTTCTTGTTTTGATGCAAATTTTGTGTTTGTAGGCCTTGGGTGTGTGTGCCAAAACTTTGCTCAATGGAGTTTTTCGTTTGACTTGGATAGAAGACTTTCACAGTTAGAGCGTGCCTTGGCTGTAAGGAGGAAAGTCTTCTGGTCACATTTTTGTCTACACAAAATTTTTGGACAGAAGGGTTTCCAGGTTATGGCGTGCCTTGGTTGTAACGACGGAAGTCTTCTGCCCAAGAGTTAAAAAAAAAAAAAAAACGCAAGGGATGGACAGAAGACTCTTCAAGTTATGGCGTGCCTTGGCTGTAAGGGGGAAAGTCTTCTGCCCACAACTACAAAAAAAAAAAAAAAATTCCTCACGGGTGATCCGAAGACTAAGGGTTCTAAGGTGTGCCCACGCCTTACCAACTATCACCTAGGAGATCTTGCCGCGCCACCCCCAAGTCATAGTTGATCGATACCCTCCTCCGTGATTCAGGGAAGTTTCGTTGTCCCCTAATGCTTCTTTTTCTTATTCTTTATCTCTTACATTGGGGACAACGTAAGATTTAGGTGTGGGGGGAGGAATACTTTGGCTTGGTTGATATTTTTCCTAATTTTTTTTCAATTTTAGTTTCAGTTTTTGTTTTAATGCCTTTTCAACTCTAGTTGCTTGTTGGTGTTCTTTTTTTTCGTGTTTTCTTTTTTTATGATTAGTGGGTATTTTGTGGTTGAATTGCAAATAGGAGTAGTATAATGGAAATGGCATGAATATTCCATTATGTACTTGCAATTGACTTGAAAAAGGGACGTTCTTGACATAACATATATAGCCATTTGTGAGCTTTTGAGCTTAAATTGTTCATTATTCAAATTCTGCCTTGAATTCTTTTTGAGTGTAATTATCACACCTAGTTAGATTATTCTAGAACTTGCTATGATATACGTGTCGAGGCCACATTATTGAATTTGGTGCAAGGATATGATAAGGGCAATTAGGATTTACCCTTTTTGGCTTTCTAAAAACCCACCTTGACTATATTTTCCACTAGTTAACCAAGTTGGACCTTAAACCTTTTCTTTGTTCAAAACACATTTTTATCACCCTTTAACCTTTTTGTTCTAAACCTTTTTTGTTTGAACCATATGTCGAAGGAATAACTTAATGTTCTTTTGCATGATGATATCACAAGTGAAGGAAGGTGATTATATCTATAGCTAGCAAGTGCTTTTATGTTCATATGTTATTAATGTCTCACCTCCAAAAACAAAAAACAAAAAAAAAAAGAGAGAGAGAAAAAGAACGAAAAAAGAAAAAAATGGGTGAAGCACGTTTGAAAAAAAAAAGAAAAAGAAAAAAAGTGCTTTGATAGTGGAACTAATCATTTTGTTTTGTATGTACTTGCTATGCTCGAGAAGTTGTTGTCATGCTTAAGAGCCAATTATGTAAATGATTGTGATATTTAAATTCATGCACAAGACATTTTGGAATTTTCTTTGACATTTATGAACCTAAAATACCTTTTTGTCCAACCTTTACCCTAAACACCATTACAACCCTTGCAAAGACCCTTTGATTCTTGTGTTTGAATTCATATATAGTGGTGGAGATTTGATAGAGTAGCAAGCTTATGGTAATTTCTTTCTATGGTGTTGATTTGAGCGTATATGTCCCATTCTAAACATCTTGAGTGCTGAGTGTATACACTATTTTCTATGAGAGGATTGTCAAGTCTTGAATATCCTGATTTTGATGAGATTGTCGAGGAAATGTGGATTATTTGTGCTATGATATTATGCTATTCTATGATTGATTTTGACTTTTGAGTTTTTGAATGCTTGAGGGCAAGCATTGACTAGGTGTGGGGGGAATTGTTAAGTCTTAAATTACATGCTTTATTTGTGGACATTTTCCCTCAATTATGGCCTAGATATGATTTTAATTGCCTTATTCTACTCATATTTGATTTTGGTATTGATTTTAGGTTCTTGGAATTAATTGAAGATTAAAAGCTCTATTTTTGGTGAAAATTCCAGAAGACCTTCAAGGATAGGCCGTAGGCGCGCTACATTGGGCTGTGAAGAAGAATTTCTGTGGAAGAGATCCTACGCCTGACAATTCCTACCATTGGTGGAAGACTTTATTTATTTTCAATAATTGGTTGAAGACCCTTTTAATTAGGGATTTTTAGTGATTAGTTTCCTTATTTACTTTATTAATGCTTTTTAGGAAAATAGACTCCAATTAGGACTAGGTTTCCTAAGTGATTAGGAAAGCTTAGGTTTCTATAAAATTGGGAGGATCCAAGCCGCAAGGACAGAGGAGGGAGCAGCTCTATCGTTCCTTATTTTCTTTTGGTGGTCATCTCGATTGACCATGCAATTTGAATAGGACAAAAAGACATCTGATAGTTTGTTTTTCTTTCTTTTTCGTTTTGTCTTTCTTCCTTTTTGATTAGTCACTCAATTGTATTTTAGTGGCTGCCTTCGGTTCTTGGTGGAATTGGAAGCTTGGAATTCGATTCGTCGTTTTATTCCTTTTCTCATTATTTCTATGGTTGATAATTTCTCAAACATTTGTTGGATGGAATTCCCCATGAGGAGCGGCTAGAACCCTAATCTACTCAAAGGGCGACTCCAAGGCGCGGTCTAATACATTTGTGAGATCTAATCGAATCTCTAACCTTTCTTTTAATTTGTTACTATTCGTACGTTTTCTGGATTAATTGTTTGAGGGTTATTTTGTTAATTGAGTATCAACGCCCGGGTATTTAAATTAACCTAATAGCCTACTGTCAAATTAACTAATTGAATACGTAATCGTTCATTTAGTTAATTACAAGTGACGACCACCATAATTGGTTTATGTTGGGAAAACGTATGATCTAGCTTAAGTGGACCCTCTTAGCGTGTTCATTGGTTAGGGTTGGGTTTTTCTAACTTTTAATGTAATTGGATAATTAAATTCCTACGGTCGTACCTAGGGTTGTTATCTGGTTAGGGAAGCAGTCAACGGTCGTACCTTGGCTGTCGAAAAAGTAAGGAAAAATTGGTTGTCAGAACTTGTTGATAACTATAACTAACCTAGTGACAAATGATTGAGTTATTCTTGCATCAATGATCGAATGATTGGACTGTGCCTGAGAAGTTGTTCCTTTGGGTAGAATTTTATTACTTGCATTTTTATTAAATTATTCTCGATTCGTTCTCTGGTGATTTATTTAGTTGCTATTTTCATTTCTCATTTACTTATCTTATTTATTTTATTTCCAGTTCTATCACATCCAAACCCCCCATTTTACTGTGACTTGGAAAGAAACAATTTCCTACCGTTCCCTGAGGA
This sequence comes from Gardenia jasminoides, assembly GCA_013103745.1. Taxonomy (NCBI): domain Eukaryota; kingdom Viridiplantae; phylum Streptophyta; class Magnoliopsida; order Gentianales; family Rubiaceae; genus Gardenia; species Gardenia jasminoides. Next base: position 4,459,734 of record CM023099.1, on the reverse strand, counting down.
GACGACCCTGCTTACCGCTACTACAAGTTAATATTTTCTTAGAAAGAATTCTGGTATATCGGGTTTAGCATACTCCTTGGAATCAGGGTGAAGCAAGTAACCCATTGCACATCCGGAGTCCCTGCTCCAGTACTCAGAATTGCTCTAAAATTAATTGAGGTGGTAATTAGGATTTTAAACATTTATTATTGCACAAGTTCGGCACCTGTCAGTGTTTACATTGAATTGTCTACCCTCTAAAGAACTATGGAGGGTAGAGGAGGTGGAGGTCGAGGGCGAGGGACTAGGTTACTCCAAAATATTGGAGGTGATTGTGAGTCGACCGCCGATCAGAACCAAGGGGCTGGGGTTAACTTTGTAGAGAAAATAGCCACAGCCATGAACCGAATGACTGAAATATTAGATCGTATGGGGCCAACATGGCTCTGGTCCTGAACAACAGCCTAATAACCCTGGGATTGGCGAGGATAGAGCCCTTGAGCGATTTCAAAGGCTCAACCCACCTAAATTCTGCGGTGAACCCAACCCTGAAACTGCTGAGGGTTGGCTAGAAAGGATTTCAGATATTTTTGCTGCATTGGATTACACAGAACAGAGGCAAATAACCTTTGTTACTTTTCAGTTTGAGGGAGTTGCCCGATCATAGTGGATCATGATAAGGGCTAAGTGGGATAGAGAGAATACCCCTAGGACTTGGGTGAACTTTACTCGACAGTTTAATGCTAAGTTTCTTTCTCCAATAGTGTAAGAGAAAAGGGAGGATGACTTTATTAGGTGCAAGGAAGGGTTGTCGAGTATTGCGGAATATGAGGCACAATTCACTAAATTGTCAAGGTTTGCCCCTGAACTAGTAGCAACTGAGCAAAGGAGAATAAGGAGGTTTGTTCAAGGATTGAATGTAGAGTTGCAAGAAATCTTGGCGGCTACCCAAGTTAATAGTTTTAGTGAGGCTGTGGAGAAAGCCCAGAGAGTTGAGGGGGCCAAGATCCAAGTGAGAACTTTTAATGCCAGAAAAAGGAATACATCCAGTGGTAGTCATGGGCCAGTGGATATGGGTGTTCAACCCCTAAGTTTGGCAGAGGAATGGGTAGAGCAACCATCTCTGGATCATCAAGAGGATCAAATTCAAGGGGAATATACACTAAATGAGGGGTGTCAAGGGGAACTACAAGTGGAAGAGGGCAGTTAAGGGGAGTTTCTCAAAGAGGTCAAGCCTCTACCCCTAATGTACCCTGTGGTTTCTGTGGAAGGACAAACCATACTGAGGACAATTGTTGCAAGAAGGCAGGAGGATGTTTCAAATGTGGGAGTATCGAGCACCAATTATCTGCATGTCCGAAGATTCAAGGAGAAAGTGTAACTAGGCAAGCAAGTAGACCAAATTCCAGTCAAGCTAGTGTAGCAGGGAATCGGCCAAGGGTGCCAGCTAGGGTCTATGCCATTGACCAATAGCAAGTTCCCGACCCTACTGAGGTGGTTGAAGGTGCCATCCCCGTTTTTCATCATTTAGCTAAGCTTCCAATTGATCCTGGTGCACTGCATTCATTTGTGAATCCTTCCTTTTTGAATGGAATAGATATAAAACCTGCTAGATTACCTTATGATTTGAAAGTTAAGACACCCATGGGAGAACAAAGTTTAATCATGAGTTGGGTATACAAGAATTGTGACATTTGGGTAGGAGAGAGAAAACTAGTAGTGGATTTAATAAGTTTGGATATAAAGGGGTATGTGTTATTATAGGAATGGATTGCCTAACTCATTACCATACTAAATTGGATTGTAGGGCAAAGACTGTGGAATTTTCTATTCCTGGGGAGGCTACCTTGAGAATTGATGTAAAAGGGAGGTTAGCGTCATCTGTTCTTATTTCGGGGATTAAGGTTAGGAAATTGCTAAGTAAGGGAGCTCAAGGTTACCTAACTTTTCTTATTAACCTTCCAAATGATAAGATGAAGTTAGAAGAGGTACCAATTGTGAGAGATTTTCCAAATGTTTTCCCTGAAAAATTAGAGAACCTATCTCCTGAGCGAATGGTGGAATTTAAAATTGATCTGTTACTAGGGACCGCTCCAATTTCTAAAACCCCGTATCGAATGGCTCCGGCTGAGTTTAAGGAGTTGAAAATTCAATTGCAAGATTTGTTGGAGCGGGGTTTCATTAGGGAAAGTGACTCACCTTGGGGAGCACCTGTGCTATTTGTTAAGAAAAAGGATGGGAGTTTGAGATTGTGTATTGATTACTGAGGGCTTAAGGATATGATGATAAAGAACAAGTATCCTTTGCTGCTTGTTGATGAATTGTTTGATCAATTACAAGGATCAGTGGTCTTTTCTAAGTTGGACCTTAGGCAAGGATATTACCAGTTGAGGATTAGAAAGGAAGACGTACCGAGAACTGCTTTTAACTCAAAGTACGGACATTTTGAGTTTGTAGTAATGCCCTTTGGGTTAACTAATACCCCCGCGGTGTTTATGGATTTAATGCAACGAGTTTTCAAGCCCTACTTGGATCAATTTGTGGGTGTATTTATAGATGACATCTTGGTATATTCAAAGACTTAAGAAGATCATGCTCAACACTTGAAAATAATGTTTCAAACTTTAAGAGAACATCAATTATATGCTAAGTTCAACAAGTGTGAGTTTTGGTTAGAAGAGGTGTCCTTTTTAGGACATAAGATTTCAAAGGATGGCATTGCTGTGGATCCTGCAAAAATAGAGGCTGTGACTTAATGGAAACAGCCAAGAAACCCTATCGAGGTTAGAAGTTTCTTGGGATTTGCAGGGTATTACCGGCGGTTTATTCAGGATTTTTCAAGGATTGCTGGACCATTATCTGATTTGACCAAGAAGCATGAAAAGTTTGCTTGGAGTCCTAAATGTGAGGCTAGTTTTCAAGAGTTAAAAAGGCATCTGACGACGGCCCCTGTGTTGACATTGCCAAATGGGAAATACGGATTTGTAGTTTACTCAGATGTCTCTAAAGAAGGATTAGGGTGCATTTTGATGCAAAATGGGAGAGTTATTGCCTATACCTCTAGGAAATTAAAACCTCATGAGCAAAACTATCCAACACATGACTTGGAATTGGCTGCAGTTATCTTTGCCTTGAAAAAGTGGAGACATTATCTGTATGGGGTAACATTTGAGGTTTTCACAGATCATAAGAGTCTCAAGTATTTATTTACTCAAAAGGAGCTAAATTTGAGACAGAGGCGTTGGGTGGAATTTCTTGAGGATTATGATTGTACTATAAACTATCACCCTAGGAAGGCCAATAAGGTAGCAAATGCGCTAAGTTGAAAAGCCCAAGTGGCAGGATTGATGGTTAGAGAGTGGGATATGTTGGAAAGGGCAAGTGAATGGAATCTTTGTTTGGAGAAACAGAAAGTCATATTTGGGAATCTAAAGTTGAGGTCTCCAATAGTGGCGCGTATCAAAGAAGCACAAAAGGAAGATCCTATGGTGCAAAAATGGTTGGAAAGGGTGAGTAAGTGAGAAACCCTAGATTTTAAATTAGGGCTTGAGGGAGTTTTTGAAGTTCCGTGATCTGCTAATTGTGCCGAACAATGAAAATCTGAGAAAAGAAATTTTGGAAGAAGCACACCGATCTAGATATACAATTTACCCTGGGAGCAATAAGATGTATCAAGATTTGAAAAAGTTGTATTGGTAGAATGGTTTGAAAAGAGATGTGGCAAAATTTGTTCAAACTTGTCTTGTGTGCTAGCAAGTTAAGACTGAGCATCAGAAACCTTCTGGACTTTTGCAACCCCTAGAGGTACTCGAATGGAAATGGGATCATATCACTATGGATTTTGTGACCGGGTTGCCGAGAAGTCAAAAAGGGCATGACGCAATTTGGATAATAGTGGATCGACTTACTAAGACTGTACATTTTCTACCGATGAGTATGAAATGTTCTTTCGATAAATTAGCTCAGTTGTACTTAAATGAAATTGTGAGATTACATGGTGCTCCTGTGAGCGTTGTTTCTGATAGAGATCCAAGATTTATCTCCTAGTTTTGGCAGAAATTATAACAGATTTTGGGAACTAAAGTGAATTTGAGCACAGCATATCATCCTCAAACAGATGGACAGTCTAAGAGGACAATTCAGACTTTGGAGGATATGTTGAGGTCATGTATATTGGATTTTAGAGGAAGTTGGAATCAGCATATGCCTTTAGTGGAGTTTGCCTACAATAATAGTTATCATGCTTTAATTCAGATGGCTCCGTATGAGGCGCTATATGGAAGGAGATGTAGATCACCAATTCATTGGGATGAAGTGGGTGAAGGGAGACGTTTGGATCTGACCACAATTCCTTGGATTGAAAAAGCTTATGAGAAAGTGAAATTGGTGAGAGAAAGACTTCAGACTGCTCAGAATCGGCAAAAGAGCTATGCTGATAATCGAAGAAAGGATTTCAAATTTGAAGTAGGAGATAAAGTATTTCTGAGAGTTAAACCCATGAAAGGAGGAGTAGTATCCAAGAAAGGGAAGAAACTGAAGCCAAGATATGTAGGACTATTTGAAATTCTCAAGCGGATTGGCAAAATGGCTTATCAGTTGGATTTACCCCCTAGCATGTCTAAGATTCACAATGTTTTTCATGTTTCTATGCTCAAGAAGTATCATCCAGACCTAAACCATGTGCTACAAGTAGGGGAGATTGAAGTGGATGAATCATTAACATATGAAGAGCGTCCAGTGAAAATTCTCGATAAGGAGGTGAAGGATTTGAGAAATAAGAAAATCCTGCTAGTTAAAGTCCTTTGGAGAAATCATGATATTGAGGAAGCAACTTGGGAATTAGAAGAAGAAATGCTAAAGAAATACCCAGAGCCATTTACCTAGAAAGGTAAGAAATTTTGAGGACAAAATTCTTTGAAGGGGGGAAGGATGTGAGGGCCTCAAAATTCAAATTTTATTTTAAGATATAAAATATTGTGTATATTGTGTTTATTCATTGAAATATGAGTGAATTTATGTTTAAAGTGAATATTTTCTAATTTAGAGAACTTTTCAAGAATTATTTGCCGGTGTGTGGTTTCAGCCAAATTAAGTGTTAAATTTTGCTCCGAAGTATGAATAGTGACCTTAAGTTGAAAACGAGCATATGTAGTGATATTATTGATATATATTTAAGGTTGGATAGTGTTGGATTGAGATAAAATAGTGTAATTTAGAATATCGCGCTTGACACGACATAAAGTGGTCATTAGACCACTTTTCCTTAAAATAGGGAAATGTCACTTTTTGTCCCTTAAAAGCTTGACTTTTGGCTTCTTGAAGCTTCATTTTTTCAGCTGCAATTTGGAACAAAGACAGAGAGGGAGGCCGAGAGCTTGAGAAGAGAGAGAGAGAGAGAAAATCTTGCAACTTTGCCTTCCATTTCTTCTTCCTTCCTTTCTTGAAACTTCAAGCCACCATTGAAGACACTTGTTTCCTTCATTGGAGCAGCCATGAGAGAGGGAAAGAGAGAGAGGGGCTGGTCCGAAAATTTGAGGGAGAAAAAGGAGGAAAAATTGTAGCTTGATCTTCCATTTTCTTCTTCATCTAACATCTTGAAGTTGTGAGACTTTAGTGGAGGATTTTGGCTTGTTCCTCTTCATCCTTGTCAGCAGTGTGGGCGTGAGAGGAAGAGGGGGATGGTTTGAGTTTGAGAAGAGAGAAAAAGACCAGAAAGAAAGCTTGTGGAGTCGACTTGTGCTTGTTCTTGAGTTTTTGGGGGAAATCACTGTCAAAACAAGAAGATCTCGAGCTAAGGTTGGAACTTTATGGAGAAATCAAGATTGGAGTGTCCTTCTTGTAAAGTGCTCACAAGATGTTGGGTGATCTTGTTAGATCTACTCAGATCTGAAGGTATAAGACTTGAACTTTTTAGATCTGGTTTGATTTATGTACAATAAGATAGATCTACGATGTATTTTTGCTAGAAATGATAATGTTTGAAATGATTGAGTTGGGCTCTTGAATTCCCAATGTAGGTAACGGACTTGAGGTAGATTTTAGGTAGCGGACTTGAGGACCTGATTGTGGATGTGTTTGAATTTCGTGAAATAAGTTTATATTGTGGTTAGAAATTAGTTTGTGTTGTTGAAAATTTCAAAAGAAAAGAGGTGTGATGGCCGAACCCTTACATGGCAATTATGAAGTGCGATTTCTAAAATTTATGATGTTTCTTGAAATGATTGTGTCTAAGTATATATGTGTTACGTTTATTTATGAGTGTATGTTTGAATAGAGTGAAGTCATGAATTTTAAATGACAAAAAGTGAAGTTTTCTTGAACATGTGGATAAAAGTATTGTTTAGACAAATTCGAGAGTTTTACAATATTGTGGTTAATTTCTATAAATTTTGCATGTAAAGGCTTGATGAGAATTGTTTAAACTTGTGCTAAAGCTTTGATTAAGAGCAAGTGTTGAGTAATTGAGAAAAAAAGTGATTTTGAGGTAAGAGACCTCACATAAAGTTTGTAAAAAAAAAAGAATTTGAAAAGTGATGGTTTGGGAGTACATCAATGGAGTGTTATTTTTGGAATGAAATAGTGATTTTAAAAGATCTAATTGAATCATCGTATCACGTGTCATGAATGCTTTTCCATGAGGGAATTTTGGGACAAATATTGATTGAATGTAAGAAATGAAAGTGATTTGTTTTAATCAACGAGTGGGGAAGTGAATCTCAACTATTGTTTTCATTTGTTATAGGGGGTGTAGAAGGAAGTGAAATCAATCCTATCTTGGAAGCCAAACCTTACTATTTCGGTGAGTTTCCATGCTTGTTATGTGATTATGTGAATCTGAGTGAAAGTATGTTTAGATAAGTGATTTGAAGTGAAACATGATTTGTTTTCAAACCGTCAAATGGGATAGTGTGTACTTTATCACACTTATCCTTATTTGAGTGGAAAATATTTTGAATGGAAAATGATTGTGAAAACATTATGTAGTGACTTATGTGTGTATGTGAAATGTCGAGAATTCCTGAGACCTATCGGGGAGATCTTTGATTCGAGCTGGAGGCTAGGCCAAGGCCGAAGAGAAAGGTACGAGCCATAGGGTTCCTTAAGTGAAGTGAAGTGTACTCGGGACTTGGCGATTGGACTTGTCCCAGAGAAAGGGAAATATACAATGTACATACATAAAGTGAAGTGAAGTGAAGTGAAGTGAATAGTGCTTGGAGTTGAACCCGGTGGGGGTTCGGTGGAGTAAGGAGTAAGTGGAGTTCTGCATGGATTGTACCTATGGATGGAGTGTCAACTACTGGGATCGTGATCAAGCTGCGGGGAACTTAGCCCCTGAGGGCTACCATATCCTACCTTTGTAATGTTAATCGCTTTCTTTAATTGTTTATGTCTACATTCAAGTGAAGTGAAGTTTCATATATGTTATGTGTTTTGCATGTTTTTGGGAACTCACTGGGCTTTTAGCTCATTATTTCCAATTTGCTTTCCTTAGTAGGGACTAAGAACCCAAGTGTTAGAGCCAACCCTTAGAAGTAGGGTTTACTTCTATATATATGTATTGAAAAGTGAATTATGTGATTGAGGGCTTTTGTACTATGTACCCTGTATGTACGTGAGAAGTACCATGTGTATTTTTGGCTTGTAATTTAGAAGTCATGAGATTGCAAGATTTGGGATTATGTATGCATGAGTTATCCTTGTGGTTTAGTTTGAGAATAGTGTCTTAGTTGGTTGTATTAATGATCGTTAAGTGAATGAGTCCTGGCGAGAGCTAGGCAGGCGGCCGACAGATACCTTAGGGTACGCCCTAAGGAGAAGTGGGGCTGCCACATAGTGAATAAAAAATATATGTGACATTTATTGCTAATAAAGATGAACTAAATAGAATGTGTAGCTTTGACCATCGTTTCAAAACAGTAGCTATCAAAACTGCATTTTTTATTTCAAAGTCTTAAAAAATTACAAATAAATACAAATTAAGGTGAAAAACATAGATATGGATAAGGAACTCACACAAAGGTTTTCAGAACTTGCAACTTGAGATGAAAATGTTAGCAACCCAACCTTGATTTCGTAATTACAATACTTCACTAAAAATAAAGATAAAAAGAAAAAAATTATTATCTGTATAAAGAGTTTGGTTGGAACACAAGTAATGCGGTGCTAGTGTAATCTGTCACAATGCAGAAATTAACATGTGGGAAAAAAATGAAGCAAGTTTAATTAACATGTGGCTGAATTATTACTGAAACAAATGCATTCCATCTTGATCAGTCTGTTTAATATAAATGTTTTAAATAGTAGCCACTGTAATTAAGTGTTTTTTTGGCACTTTGGTACTATATGAAGTTGTAAACAACATTGAGTTTGCTTTTATCTTTTTCTGCCTTGGTTATAATTGTGTTTCACTCTAGGTGTAGCTCAAATTGGGGGTAAACATTGATAAATTGCTTGTTTATTACATTGACTTTAGTATTCGATATAAGATATGTGTTATTTGGGAAGAATGTATTGTCAAATTGCTTGATTCTATCTCTGGATAGTATTTCTTGAATTTTTGTTCCCTGCACATGTAAGGTGTTATTATGGAGATTACAAGTAATAGCTAATGACTCTAAAATGGGAAGTGAAGTGGGAGAGTTGACATGAAGCTACAATTAGTGGGAGAATTGACTCTGTATATCTATTTTTTCTAATTAAAGTAAAAGTAAACTGGAGTCAACTTGTCCAATAAATAGAAAATAAATACCTTTTTAGTCTATATAATGCAATTACCTTTATCTAAAGAACAACGATAGTGAATAGAAAATATATATAACATTTATTGCTAATAAAGATGAACTAAGTAGAATGTGCATCTTGGACCATCGTTTCAAAATAGTAGCTATCAAAACTGTGCTTTTAATTTCATAGTCTTAAAAAATTATACAAATTAAGGTGAAAAATGTAGATATGGATAAAGAACTAACACAGAGGTTTTCGGAACTTGGAAGTTGAGATGAAAATATCAGCAACCCGACCTTGATTTCATAATTACAATACTTCACTAAAAATAAAGATAAAAAAGAAAACATATTATTATCTATATAAAGAGTTTGGCAGGAACACAAGTAATGCATGCTAGTATAACCCGTCACAATGCAAAAACCAACATGTGGGGAAAAATATGAAGTAGGTTTAATTAACATGTGGCTAAATTATTACTAAAATAAATCCATTCCATCTTGATTAGTTTGTTGAATATAAATGATTTAATTAGCATCCACTGTAATTAAGATTTTTTTGGCACATTTTTAGTCTATATTATACGATTACCTTTATCTAAAGAGCAACGATAGTGAATAAAAAATATATATGACATTTATTGCTAATACAGATGAACAAAATAGAATGTACAACTTTGACCATCATTTCAAAACATTAGCTATCAAAACTGTGCTTTTAATTTCATGGTCTTAAAAAATTACAAATAAATACAAATTAAGATGAAAAACGTAGATATCGATACGGAACTCATACAAAGGTGTTCGGAACTTAGAAATCATTGAAATGAAAACGTTAGCAACCCAACCTTGATTTCACAATACTTCACTTTTAAAAAAAAGATAAAAAGAAAACATATTATTATCTGTATAAAGAGTTCGGCAGGAACACAAGTAAAGCGATGCTAGTATAACCCGTCACAATGCAGAAACCAACATGTGGGGAAAAATATAAATGGGTTTAATTAACATGTGGCTGAATTATTACTGAAATGAATGCATTCCATCTCAATCAGTTTATTTAATATAAATGATTTAATTATCGACTATTGTGATAATCACCCAATGTGCGTTCTGTTTACATGTTAGACAATTTTCCTTTATGTTCAAATGTAAATTACCAGTTTGTATTACACTTCAAGATCTTTTAAAATTAGAATTCACTATTCAAAATTAGTTGTATATCCATTTTACAAAGAGATATGGACAGTATAGCACTAATTATCTATGGGAGAATACTGGCCACAAGACATCAATGCCATAATGATCTTCTTGAGCTTATGTCCTCCATGCAACAAACAAGTTGAGATATTTGATAAGGTTATACTGGTTGAAATTTGGATAAACTAACCTGTTAAGTTGGTCAACCGAAGCCGAAGGAATCTAATATAACAATCTAGTACTCTTTGTGTTTTCTTTTTGTGTGTGTGTAGGCAATCAATATGGGGGATTAATTAGGTCTTTGCATTAGTGTGAGTATTTGTATTTGAATAGAAGAAGATATACAGCTAACAAAGTTTAAGTTGTAGCCAAATTCTAAACATCAATATGTAGACAAATTCTCTTAATTGTCCATGATACCCAATTCTTTTAAGTGTATAATGTTGGCCATATTAGGTTCTCTTAAGTGTATAATGATGGGCATATTAGGTAAATAAAAAGGTAAAAAACACCCATGGGTAAATCATTCAAGGCACTTTTATATATAGTATAGATATAGATATAGATTCAAATAAAATATTATTTTATTAATAGGGGTAAAGATGTCTTAATTGTCATCATCCCATCTCTTATTTCTTCCTAGAGTAACTCATCCCAATTGCCACCTTTCTCATGGGATTATTTTATCCTTCGGTTAGGTGGAATATATCATTCCATATGTAAAACACAACCAAACATGGGATGAAACAGGATTAGTAACCTGTGTCATCCATGGTGTGAGGGCCTCAAAATTTAGAATTATTTTAAAAATACAGAATATTATTTTTATTATGTTTATTTATTGAATTATGAGTGAAATTATGTTTAAAGTGAATATTTTTCAATTTAGAGAATTTTATATGAAATATTTGCCGATGTGTGGTTTTGGCCAAAATTTAGCGTTAAAAATTGTTCCGACGTGTGAATAGTGACTTGGACTTGAAATCGAGCATATGTAGTGATATTTTGAAAATATTATTAAGGTGAGATAGTGTCGGGATGAAAGAAACCAGTGTAAGTTAGACTGTCGCGTGTGACGCGACATAAAGTGCTAAAAACACCTTTTTCCCTTAAAACATGGAAATGCACTTTTTGCACCATAAAAGCCTTGACTTTCTTGCAACCTTTAAGCTCCATTTTCAGCTGCAAATTTGGGAGATAGAGAGAGAAAGAGCCGAGGGCTCTAGGAGAGAGAGAGAGAGAGAGAAATAGTTCTCGTTTTCTCCCATTTCTTCCTTCTTCCTTTCTTCAACTTTCAAGCACCATTGAAGCCATCATCATCTTCAAATTTCCAGCTGAGAAAGAGGGCAGGGAGAGAGAGGGCTGGTCCGATTTTGGAGGAAGGAAGAAAGGTAAGTTTTGTGGTTGAAATCTTCCATTTCTTCTTCAACTAGAATCTTGAGTTTGTGAAGGTTTTTGGCTTGATTTCTTTCCCCTATGGCAGCCAAACCAAGGAGAGAGATTGGGGAGTGAGGCCCGAAATTTTGGAAGACAAAGAAGGGAAAGAAAAGCTTGGGGTGATTGTCTTGAGTTTGGGTTTGAGCTTGGTGACGGAAATCCTCGACAAATCTTGTAGATCGGGGGCTAAGATCGAAGCTTGAGGAGCTTGCTAGGCTTGGAAGTACTCTTGGAAAGAAGAAACTCATGAGATCATCGTTGATCTTGTCGGATCGTGTTAGATCCGGAGGTATAAGCCTTGAAACTTGTAGATACAGCTTTATTAGTGTTAAATGGTTCAGATCTGTAGTTGATATTGATATAATGATCTCATCTAAAAAGATGACGTTGGGCTCTTGAAATCCCAACCTAGGTATCGGACTTGAGGTGGCCTCTAGGTAGCGGACTTGAGGACCTGATTGGGATTTGATTGTTATTTGTGAACTTGTCTTGATATGGTTAGAAATTAGGGTTTTAGTTGTTGAAAAGTTTGAAGGAAAATGTATGTTATGGCCAAACCCATGCTTGGTGATTTTAATGTTTGATTTTGAAATGTTGTGAATGTTCTTGAAGAGTTTTCTTTTAAGAAAAACATGTATATTGTTCAAATTGTGAGTGTATGTGTGTGTGAGGGAATGTTTGAAATTTAAAGGGTTAAAAGTGAAGTTTTTCATGAAATTTGAGTGAAAAGTGCCATTTGATTGAATTTGAGGGTTTGACTATATTTTGGCCAAATTCTGGGGATTTTGAATATAATGGCTTGGTATGAAGTGTTTTATGTTAATATGAAAGTTTTAACTAAAAGTGAATGTCGAACGTGTGGTGAAAAAGTGATTTTGAGGTGTAAGACCTCACTTAAATGTTTTGTGAAAGAGAACGTGCTTGTAGTGCCAATGAGTATATCGGTGGGATGCTCTTTTGAAATGAAAAAGTGATTTTTTCAAAGAGGATCTATTTGGAACATTGTACCATGTGAAATGAGAGCTTTTCCTCGAGGGAATTTTGGAAAAATGTCGTTTGGAACTAAAAAGTGAAAGTGAATTGTGTTAGTGACTGAAAAATGAAGTGAATCTCATTTATTGATTTAAATTATTTTAGGGAGTGTGCTACAGCATCTTTTCAAAAAAAAAGGATAACTTTTTTATACACTGTCGGTGTATAAGTTTTCATACACTAGCAGGTCTGGATTGTGCCACATAATACAAATTTAAATTTGAAATTTAAATCATGCATATGTGGCATGCATCCAAAGCTGCTAGTGTAAAAAAAACACTACACTGACAGTGTATAAAAAGTTAATCCTAAAAATAAACTGAGGAAAAAGTTCTAGTCTCATTTAGGCTATACTTTATTGAATTATTGTTCATTGGATTAATATTTGTAGAGCTGTAATAAAATATTTGAGATTTTGCAATATGAATATCGTTGTTGCAATATTAATTATTTATAAATATTAACTCTATATACTTTAATTATGAGTTTGGCCTGAGCCTGATATGAGTTTGAAATTCATGAACAAATGAGTTGAGTTTCATCCTTCTAACCTAAACTCAAGTCTGAAATGTTGTTCTGACAGCCCTCTATGGGACCCTCTTAAATTAAACAGTAAAATGAACAAAGAGGCCCCTTTTTGTTCTTCTTCCTCAACACAAAACCTTTTGCCCATAGTCAGTCGATACTATATGATATAATATACAAACACCTAGGAGAGTAGTCTATACTTTTTGATACGGTCCTTGCATACTACTCTTGCATTTGCAGTCTTGTTCGGGAGCTACAAGATGTTGACTACATTCAGAAAAGAGTAGAAAAACAATTTGTTGGGTGGCCATTAATTATTGGCCAAGTTGAGAAATCAGGTACTGGTGAATATGAGTCAAATATTCATAATGTCTTTTAGAACACGCTCAAGATGAATAGTTACTGGGTCCTCAATTTCAAGGAGACAGAGACCACTAATTTTTGAAAAAGGAAACATCTACACGAGATTTCTGCTAATATTCAAGAAATTTTCTCCCGTTGATTGATTAACAGAGTTAAACAATTATACTATTCCTCCGGCTACTAGTCAAGACTGCCATATTACTAGAGGATACATAGTATAAATCAAGACTGGCGAAGAATGGTGGTTACTGAGTTTAACCAAGTTTGTCTTCTGCAACTTAATCAGGTAAGTTGTCTTGATGATTCAACAGAGTTGCATGGATTTAATTTCTTCCCAACTCTTCCGGTTGTTTTTCATGTTCTTTAATTTTGAGTTGATATTGATTTCAATTACTGCTAACTTTTTTTTCTTTTTTTTTTTTTTGGTTGGCGTATAACACTTCATTTACTTTAATTTGCAAGTTTCTGAGTAGATGTGAATAATTCTTGATTCTTATTCTATTCTATGTTGCCACTAAAAATGGTTAGTTAGGGATGATGTATGACAAGCAGAAAAGGACATGCACAATCCATAATTGCAAAATATCCAGCCCTTATGAGGTAACAACCGTTAAAATTCATAGCTTGATGTTGGGACAGGAGGCAGAGCTAGGATTAAAAGGCTAATTAGTTGGATATTTACAAAAAAAATTTGAGAATGTACATTTGTTCTGCGCAAATGGCAATGCTTATCAGACGTATGCAGATTGTATGAGATGATTGTGGTTTTTGTTGACTGATTTTTTTTTTTTTTATTTTGCCTTATTTACAACATCACTAGGTTGTTTCTGGTGTACAACCTCTAAAATACTATCATCGAAGTTATGGACTTGAATTTGCCGGGGAGGTCTTCAAAAAATAAAAAGCTGTTCGAAGGAGAAGAAAGCACTAGCGAAGCACAAGATGGAATAAGCCAATTACCTGATGCAATTCTGTGTCACATACTCTCCCTTCTTCCGACTAAATTAGCAGCACAAACTGGGATTTTATCTAAACGATGGAAGGACGTTTGGCTTTCAGTACCTGCTCTTGAATTTCAGATGCATCTATGGGCAAATTATGAGGGTGATAGGAATGCCTTTGAGAGCTTTGCAAAGCCTAAAATTAAGAGTTTCATGAATTTTCTGGATCGAGTTTTTGCTATGCGTGACACATCCGGCATTAAAATATTCAGATTGGTATGTGATCATGAGGTTGACTCTAGATGGCTTAATTATAGGTTGTCTGCTTTGCATAATGTTCAAGAACTTTATCTTGACTTATGGGCGCTAGAGGAGTTCCCTTGGAGTCCCTTGGTGGATAACTCGCTCGAAATCTTGAAATTGAAGGGGACGATTTTGCTCAAAATCCCATCTTCTCTTTCTTTGCAACATCTTAAGATTCTTCATTTTCATTCAGTCACGTATGTGGACGATGCATCAGTTGAAAAGTTACTTTCGTCTTGCCCAGTCCTTGACGATCTGCTGATATCAAGGTGGGAGTGGGACAACGTTAGGAATTTTGTGATTGCAGTCCCTTCATTGAAAAGGTTGACAGTGGACTTTACGACAAATGAGATGTATTTATATGATGACGATGATTATGAAGATGGTGTTGAGTTCAAACTGATAATTACTGCACCAGATCTGGAGTATCTAAGCCTGACAGATTATATGTCAGATTCAATTCATGTCAGTTCCATGGCCAGAGTAACCGAATCACACCTTTCTGTTGACAAAATCTTGGAATGTGATGATCGGACAGAAGGACAGATAAACAATTATAAAAGCAATGTGTGTGAAATATTTCGAAGTATCCCGAATGTGAAGCACTTAACGATAGGCGATTTTACAATAAATGTAAGCCTTGACTTAAATTCCAATCCTGCTTATTGTTTTTGTAATTGTTGTAGCATCAATTGCTTTCTTGGTCACAACTTATGACTGTCTTCATACATTTTCAGTCTTTGGATGAATCTCTTGATAGCAGATTGCCAGTGTTTCAGAACTTGGTCCACCTGGAGATTAGTTTTCAACATGCGGATGGCGCTATACTGCTGCCAAAATTGCTAAAACTCTCTCCTAACTTGGAAAGCCTAATCTTATCTCAGGTACTTTACATGATAGTCTCACACAATTTCGAGAGAAATACAGTGAGTGATGAGTGCTGCTGAATCATGATTTCCTCTAACCAAAAGTTGTTTTTCACCCCCATTCAATATCAGGGAATTAACAGTCTTATTTTATGGAGTCATATTTCTAACGAGAATCAAGTCAAGACGCCACATGATGTACCTCAGTGCTTGCTATTTAGCCTAAAAAATGTGGAAATTCGGCGTATTACTGGCAGAGTAGAGGAAGAAGTGATGCTGTTGATATATCTTCTGGAAAATGCAATGGTTCTAGAGAAGATGACGATTTGGTACGAGGAATATTACTGTTCTGGTGGACCGATGGATACAACTAATTATCCAACTGCTCGTCGGCTTGAGGATCGTTTAGCCTTCACAGACAAATTGATGAAATGCACTAGGGGATCTGCTGCTTGTCAGCTTGACATACAAATGCCTGAACTACTACTCTGAAATCTGAGCTTGGAAGAGATTGTTGGTATGAAAATACTTAAGTAACGATAGTTATAGTAACGAAACAAAGTTTACCTGATATTATAGGTAAAAACACTTTTAGTGACCATTTGGTTACCTGTTAGACCGGTCATTTAGATAAGATAATGCCTAAAAATTAGCCTAAAAATTTGGAAGACTGGTCATTTAGATAAGATAATGCCTAAAAATTAGTCTAAAAATTTGGAAGTAAGTTTTGCATTAAAAAGAGTAAGTTAATTTAATAAAATAGTAACTTTTATGTCTCAAAAGGTAAATTGGAAATAATATGAAACTTACCTTTTCTTGAAAATAAATTACTATTTTAAATCTCAAACTTACTTTTAATGAGAAGTAAGTTTTGCATCTAAAAGAGTAAGTTAGTTGAATAAATCAATAACTTTTATGTCTCAAAAGGTAAATTGAATGAAACTTACTTTTTCTTGAAAATAAATTACTATTTTATATCTCAAACTTACTTTTGCATCTAAAACAGTAAGTTAAATCAATAAATTAGTTACTTTTATGTCTCAAAAGGTAAATCGTAAAAATTATATGACACTTACATTTTTTTGAAAATAAATTACTATTTTACATCTTAACTTACTTTTTAAGAGTAGTAAGTTTTGCACGTAAAAGAGTAAGTTAACTTAATAAATTAGTAACTTTTATATCTCAGAAGGTAAATCAGAAATAATATGAAAATGATCTTTTTTGAAAATAAATTACTATTTTACATCTCAAACTTACTTTTAAAGAGTAAGTTTAGTTGAAGTAATAGCAAATTTTTATACAATATTATTAAATTTTATGATAACATAGTAAATTTGATTAATGATCAAAATTTACTTGTTTGTGGTATTAATTTACTATTTTACTTTAAAAAACTTATAAGAGTAAGTTTAGTTTAAATAATAGTAAACTATATAATAACATAGTAAATTTGATTACTGATCAAAACTTACTAGTTTGTGGTAAAAATTTATGATTTTACTTTAAAAACTTATATGAAACTACTATTAGGAAGTTTACTTGAAATAGTGCTAAAATTTTTTATTATTGATTGAAATTTAACTTAATAAATTAGTAACTTTTATGTCTAAAATATTAAATCAGAATATATATGAAAGTTAATTTTTTCTTGGAATAAATGAATTAGAACTTTATATCCCAAAGTTAGTTTTTAGAGAGTAAGTTTAATTCAACTACTAATAAATTTCTATAGAATCATAGTAAATTTTATGATAACATGGTAAATTTGACTAGTGATCTAAATTTACTACTTTGTGGCATAAATTTACTAATTTGCTTTAAAAACTTATATGAAACTAGCATTCGGAAATTTAATTGAAATAATGCCAAGGATACTATTAAAAAAATTACTATTCACATGACCTTATAAAATGTGTAATAAAATTTGTCTAATTATAAATTTTGAATTATTTTTTAATTTTTGAAAAGATTGAAAGTTTGGTTTACAATAATAATAAATCATCCCGAGCCGAGTTATATATATAATGGTAGTTGTCTATTCATCACAATTTCTATAAGTTAATCCATATGAATACAATAAAATGATAAATTTTTAATAAATTGATTATCAAGATCATACGTATAAAAGTTGAAATTATATTAGTGTAGCATGATCTTTGAAAATTATAGTAAATTCATCTGTATATTAAGTTGCGTAATATTCAGAAATATCTAATGAAAATTATGCTTACGGCACAAGTTTCATGCAATGTTTACAGAACGCATGCACTATGTCGATTTACAAACCATAATCATCAAATTAATGCAAATAGTCAACAATTTCAGATTGTACGCATACCCCAATCTCCATCTCCAAGTACCGAAAGAAATTGACAATAGTACAATTTTTTTTAATATCTTTTAGGGAATTCTCTCAATCGCAACCCATTAGGAGATCATGAATCAATTCCACTTTAGAGTGGTCAATCAATCATACAAATAGGTTGAGGATGTGAGGGCTTCAAAAATCTGAATTTTATTTTAACATGCATAATAATATTTATATTATGATTAGTCACTAAAATATTAGTGAAAATATGTTTTGAGTGATTATTTTCTAATTTAGAGAATTTTATACGAATTATTTGCCGGTGTGTGGTTTCGGCCAAGTTAAGCGTTAAATTTTGCTTCGAAGCATGAATAGTGACTTTAAATTGAATTTGAGCCTATGTAGTGATATTACGGAGATATTATTAAGATTGGACAGTGTTGGAATGAAGTAAAATAGTGTAAGTTAGAATGTTACGCTCGACGCGACATAAAGTGACCAAAAGTCACTTTTCCTTAAAAAAGGGATTTGATACCTTTTTGTCCCCGTTAAGTCTTGACTTTTTGGTTCCTTTAGGCTTCATTTTCAGCTGCAAATTGGAGAGGAGAGAGAGAGAAGGGCCGAGAGAGTGAGGGAGAAAAGAGAGAGAGAAAGCTTGCTAGTTTCTTCCTTCCTTTCTTCAACCTTTAAGCCACCATTGAAGACCTCCATTTTCTTGCTTGTTGCAGCCGTGAAAGAGGGAAGGAGGGAGAGGGGCTGGTCCGAAATTCTTGAGGGAGAAAAGAGAGGAAAAGTGTAGTTTAATCTTCCATTTCCATCTTCATCCTACCTCTTGAAGTTGTGAGACTTTAGTGGGAGATTTTGGCATGTATTTCTTCATCCATGGCAGCCGTGTGAAGGTGAGAGGAAGAGGGGGAAAATTCGAGAATTTGAAGGAAGAAAAAGAAGAGAAAGAAGGCTTGTGAGGGTGCTTTGTTCTTGTTCTTGGGCTCTTTATTGAAAAATCGCTATCTAAGCCGAAGGATCTCGGCCTAAGATCAAAGCTTTTGGGTGTTTCTAGACTTGAAAGTAACTTGTATGAAGAGGAGCTCCCGAGATCGTGTTAGATCTTGCTAGATCTTGATAGATCTGAAGGTATAAAGTCCAAAACCATTAGCTATAGCATGATTAGAGTTAATTATGAAAAATTTACGATTTATTTTACCAGTATTGAGTATATTTGAAATGATGAAGTTGGGCTCTTGAAATCCCAATCTAGGTAGTTGACTTGAGGTGACTTTTAGGTAGCGGACTTGAGGACCTAAATGTGGTTGTGATTATTATTTATGAAATGAGATTATTTTATGGTTAGAATGTGGATTAGATGCTTGAAAATTTTAAAGGAAAAAAGTGAGAGCTGGCCGAACCACTTTCTGGAAATCTTGACTTGTGATTTCAAAATTTTATGATGTTACTTGGCCAAATTTGCCTGAATAAATATGTATTGTGTTCATTTGTGAGTATATGTTTAAATGGAGTGAAAATCTTGGATTTTAATGGAGAAGAGTTGAGTTTTGATAACTTTTGAGTAAATGTACTTTTTCGGCAAATTTGAAGGTTTGAAATGTTTTATCTGATTTTTCATGACTTTTGTGCATTGAGATTTGGTAAAAATAGTTCTAAATATGTGTTATAATCTTTGTTAAAATTGAGTGTTGAGTTAAACTTGGATGGGTGATTTTTTAGGTGAAATACCTCACCTTATGTTTTTGTACTAAGAAATTTAGAAGTTGCCTGAATAGAGTACGTCGATAGCATGGATTGGTTATTTGATGTCTCAATTTGAAAAAGGAACCTCTTAAGGAGATTTTTGACTCGAGTGACTACTTTTCATTCGAGCAAAAGTTAGAGGATTTTCTGTGAAGAATTCCGATGAAACAAGTGAATAAACTTTGAGTTCAGTTTTGCTATTTGTGAGGCGAAATTTATTTCTTCTGTTTACTTGATTTTAGGAAGTGTAGAAGGCTTTGAAACCAAGCAAACTTTGGAATCCAAATCTCGCTATTTTGGTGAGTTTCTATGCATGTTATTTGATTATGTGAATTTAATTCGGAATATGAATGATTAAGTGATTTGATGTGAAAATCTGATTTTTGATCCCTCGAATGGAGTAGTGTGTAATTTATCGCACTCGAATGGAGTAGTGTGTAATTTATCGTACTTACTTCTATTTGAAGGGCAAACTCTGTAAAAGTGGCATTTCAATTATGTTTTGAACCTTTTGACTTTTGATATGTGGTGAACTCTGTTTTGAATATATGACGTGATGTGATGTGTTATGTGATCATTCTTAAGAATACTCAATCCCCTTGGTATGTTATCGACTCGAGCCGTTGAGAAGACCAGGTCGAGAAGATTTAACTACCTTGGGCTACGAGATAAATTGTGTGCTTTGGACTTGGCAATTGGCCTTGTCCCTGATGCAGAGCAATACACAAATACATAAATTTATGTGAGGTGGGTGGGCCTGAACCGGGGGTTTGGTGGAGGAAGGAGTAAGTGGTTGTCTAGTTGGTATGAAAGTTGACGGAGTGTCAACTATGAGAATCGTGCACTGGTCCAGGAAAGTGCTCCAGCTTCGAGGACCTTAGCCCCTGAGGGCTACCCGTATCCTACCTATGTGATGTTACTCACTTTCCTTATTTGTTTACTTTCAGTTACGCAGTTTTGAAGTCAAATCATATATGTGCTATATGCTTTGCATGCCTTTTGGAACTCACTAGGTTTTTAGCTCATTCTTTTCAATTTATTTTCCTTAACAGGGACTGAGAACCCAAGCGAAGGTGCTCACTGTTAGTCTCAAGGTTTACTTTTGTATTTGTCTTGAGAGATTTGAATTATAAATTTGGAATGTTGTAAGGTGGAACTTTAGATGTGTATTTAAGTACTATATGTATTATGAGATTCTATAGTTTGGGTAATGAATTCATGAGTTATCATTTGGTTTGAGCTATTGTTGAAATTTTGGGATTGTGAGGTTGAAATTGATCGGCTATAAGTTAACTATAAGTGTGGAAATTGGCATTTAAATTGTTTCTTTGAAGAATTAGTGATCGTTCGTGTGAGTGAGTCCTGGCGAGAGTTAGGCAGGCAGTCCGCCGAACCTTTGGTTCGCCTTAGGGGGAGGTGGGGCTGTCATAGGTGGTATCAGAGCTTAGGCTTCAGATCTATGTAGTGTATCCTAGGTTTAAAGTTTAGGATACCGGCCTGTGGTGCTATAGAACAATTTGAGTATGCATGAGGCATAATACTCGATTTACTCGAAGAAAACTTAATGAGTTTGAACGAAATTGAAGATTTTAACCTTGAAAGTTTTCACCACTTGTAACTACACTAATTTCCATAAAACCTTTGTATACGTTGTTATTTTACATATGTTTTGGTTCAACAAGGGTCTTGGTTTGAGAATGAGAGTGCGAACCCGTAAGTTGGAACTCTTACCTAAGCATGAATATTTTTGAGAAATCAAGGTTGACTTTTAGAGTTGAAACCTCTTGGAACATTGAAGTCAATCTATGACTGAGGGATTATGGAAGGAAAGATTGATAGATAGTCTTGTGTAATCCTTAGTGGGGAACATTGGTTTCATTTCTTAGGATGCTAGACTGTGGAATTAGATTGTGTAAGAAGTATAAAGTGATTTTTATCACTTGTTGATTAACTGAGAATTAGAGTTATCAAGTATTTGAGAGTTTATAGGGAAGAAAGAAATGTAAGAAATAACTACTATTTATGCTTAAGTGTTAACGGTATTTAAAGTCTGATAAAGTTCTAAGAGGATTGAGGAGAGTATAGTGGCAAATTATGAGGATATGGGAGGGAATGCCGCTATAGTTGAGGCAGATCCCCAATATTTGGAGACTGATCCTTTGAAAACTACCATTTCTGAGACTTCCGCTTCTGAGGCTGGATAGGCTAGTCGAGCGTGAGATAGAATTTGGTGATAACCCTTTTGTGAGAAAATCAATCGAGTGGCTCTCAATCCCTGTAATTGCATGTTTACTAACTTTTCAAGTATTGTACTTTTATTTAGATGTACTTGTGAACTGGATGCGATATTTATGTATCTTTTGTTAAAAGCATGCTCATCTGATGTACTCCCGGTACTTCTCTTATTATGAATTGTGTATACTTTGGTTCTCTTTAAAGTTTGGTTTATTAATGGGTTGTCTTACCTTATATTCTTGTACTTATTTATTTTAATTGGAGACCTCCATAAACTTTTTGGACGAAGTTAGTAATCCCTCCCTAGTTAGGATTTTGATTATTGGTGATTTGATTTAAGATTAGATCCTTGCCTAAAATGTGTAGGACGCTAGCAATACTGACTGGAGTATTCGTTGAGATCAAGTGAGGTGATAATATGGCAGATCGGGAAGCGGAGCATAAAGAGCTGGGGATTCTTAAACAAGAGCTGGAATTTCAGAGAAAGTTAGCCGAATATTGGGACGGACGATGGAAACAAGAATATGCAGAGAAAAATGAGCTGCTAAACAAGTATGTGGAGGTGAAAATGAAATATGAAGGGATATTAGAAAATTTGCATAATGAGCTTGAGAAGACTCAAAGAATTGAAAGTGCGAAGGCCCAAGTGAAGGCTATCAATGCCAGAAAAAGGAATGCTCCCAGTAGTAGCTATGAACCAGTGGACATATATGCTCCACCTCCCAAGCTCAGTAGAGAAATAAGTGGAGCAAACACCCCTGGAGTGTTGAGAGAAACTATGACGAGAGGGGTACTCTCTAGCAGGTCACCAAGTGAAGAGGGACCATCAAGGAGCATTCCGCAAGAAAGCCAAGCATTAACTCCTGGTGTGCGTTGCAATTTTTGTAGGAAGCTAAATCATATGGAAGATAGGTGTTGGAGGAAGGTAAGAAAATGTCTCAGATGTCGATGTAGTAAGCATCGGGTGGCTACATGTCCAAGGCTCAAGAGAGAAGTGGAGTTTGATAGAAAGATGGGCTAAACTAAATGCCTAGGTTATACTAATTTTGCTGTAATAATTAAAGTTTGTGACTTGTGGTGTTGTACTGGGGGTTAATTATATCTTTTGGTTTATGATTGTAACTTTTGGAAACTATATGTATAAGGAACAATTAATGTAGTAATATGTATTTGTTGTAAGACCATTGAACTTGGTGTTTGATATTTCAGTTGGTGGTATCAAATGTTGATTTTGTTTGAAGTCAATGATTACATTGATTACTGGACAGACATCTAAGGGTAAAACCCATGGAAGATAAATTTTGATGGAAACATAATTGGATTGAGGTAGCCTTTAGGATATGTATAAATATATGCATCTGGGGAGTTTTAGAGATGACCACCTTATAAGACTTGAATGCATATCATTGTTGATGCAATAAGCACTATCATGGAAATTGGAAGATATCGAAGTAGAGAAAATGCTATCTTATGAAAGACATCATGTGCAGATTCATAGTAGGAATGTAAAGAACTTGAGAAATAAGCAAATTTCTCTAACTGAGGTTTTATGAAGAAATCAAAGGATTAAGGAAGTAACATGGAAAGTTGAAGGAGAGATCTGAAACAATTATCTAGAATGATTTGTAAACGAGATGCGAATTTCGAGGACGAAATTCTTTTAAGGAGGGAAGGATGTGAAGGCTTCAAAAACCTAAATTTTATTTTAAAATGCATAATAATATTTATATTATGATTATTCACTAAAATATTAGTGAAAATATGTTTTGAGTGATTATTTTCTAATTTAGAGAATTTTATATGAATTATTTGCCGGTGTGTGGTTTCGGCCAAGTTAAGCGTTAAATTTTGCTTCGAAGCATGAATAGTGACTTTAGATTGAATTTGAGCCTATGTAGTGATATTACGGAGATATTATTAAGATTGAACAGTGTTGGAATGAAGTAAAACAGTGTAAGTTAGACTGTCACGCTCGACGCGACATAAAGTGACCAAAAGGCACTTTTCCTTAAAAAGGGGATTTGCTACCTTTTTATCCCCCTTAAGTCTTGACTTTTTGGTTCCTTTAGGCTTCATTTTCAGCTGCAAATTGGAGAGGAGAGAGAAAGAAGGGCTGAGAGAGTGAGGGAGAAAAAGAGAGAGAAAGCTTGCTAGTTTCTTCCAATTCTTCTTCCTTCCTTTCTTCAACCTTTAAGCCACCATTGAAGACCTCCATTTTCTTGCTTGTTGCAGCCGTGAAAGAGGGAAGGAGGGAGAGGGGCTGGTCCAAAATTCTTGAGGGAGAAAAGAGAGGAAAAGTGTAGTTTAATCTTCCATTTCCATCTTCATCCTACCTCTTGAAGTTGTGAGACTTTAGTGGGAGATTTTGGCATGTATTTCTTCATCCATGGCAGCCGTGTGAAGGTGAGAGGAAGAGGGGGAAAATTCGAGAATTTGAAGGAAGAAAAAGAAGAGAAAGAAGGCTTGTGATGGTGCTTTGTTCTTGTTCTTGGGCTCTTTGTTGAAAAATCGCTATCTAAGCCGAAGGATCTCGGCCTAAGATCAAAGCTTTTAGGTGTTTCTAGACTTGAAAGTAACTTGTTTGAAGAGGAGCTCACGATATCATGTTGGATCTTGCTAGATCTTGGTAGATCTGAAGGTATAAAGTCCAAAACCCTTAGCTATAGCTTGATTAGAGTTAATTATGAAAGATTTACGGTTTATTTTACTAGTATTGAGTATATTTGAAATGATGAAGTTGGGCTCTTGAAATCTCAACCTAGGTAGTTGACTTGAGATGACTTTTAGGTAGCGGACTTGAGAACCTGAATGTGGTTGTGATTATTATTTATGAAATGAGATTATTTTATGGTTAGAATATGGATTATATGCTTGAAAATTTTAAAGGAAAAGAGTGAGAGCTGGCCGAACCACTTTCTGGAAATCTTGACTTCTGATTTCGAAATTTTACCATGTTACTTGGCCAGATTTGCCTGAATAAGTATGTATTGTGTTCATTTGTGAGTATATGTTTAAATGGAGTGAAAATCTTGGATTTTAATAGAGAAGAGTTGAGTTTTGATAACTTTTGAGTAAATGTACTTTTTCGGCAAATTTGAAGGTTTGAAATGTTTTATCTAATTTTTCATGACTTTTGTGCATTGAGATTTGGTTAAAACAGTTCTAAATATTTGTTATAATCTTTGTTAAAATTGAGTGTTGAGTTAAACTTGGATGGGTGATTTTTGAGGTGAAATACCTCACCTTATGTCTTTGTACTAAGAATTTAGAAGTTGCCTAAATAAAGTACGTCGATAGCATGGATTGGTTATTTGATGTCTCAATTTGAAAATGGAACCTTTTAAGGAGATTTTCGACTCGAGTGACTACTTTTCATTCGAGCAAAAGTTAGAGGATTTTCTGTGAAGAATTCTGATGAAACAAATGAATAAACTTTGAGTTCAGTTTCGCTATTTGTGAGGCGAAACTTATTTCTTCTGTTTACTTGATTTTAGGAAGTGTGGAAGGTTTTGAAACCAAGCAAACTTTGGAATCTGAATCTCACTATTTTGGTGAGTTTCTATGCATGTTATTTGATTATGTGAATTTAATTCGGAATATGAATGATTAAGTGATTTGATGTGAAAATCTGATTTTTGATCCCTCGAATGGAGTAGTGTGTACTTTATCGCACTTACTCCTATTTGAAGGGCAAACTCTGTAAAAGTGGCATTTCAAGTTTGTTTTGAACCTTCTAACTTTTGATATGTGGTGAACTCTGTTTTGAATATATGATGTAATGTGATGTGTTATGTGATCATTATTCTTAAGAATACTCAATCGCCTTGGTATGTTATCGACTTGAGCCGTTGGGAAAACCAGGTCGATGAGATTTAACTACCTTGGGCTACGAGATAAATTGTGTGTTCTGGACTAGGCAATTGGCCTTGTCTCTGATGCAGAGTAATACACAAATACATAAATTTATGTGAGGTGGGCGAGCCCGAACTGGGGGTTTGGTGGAGGAAGGAGTAAGTGGTTGTCTAGTTGGTATGAAAGTTGATGGAGTGTCAACTACGAGAATCGTGCACCGGTCCAGGAAAGTGCTCCAGCTATGTGATGTTACTCGCTTTCCTTATTTGTTTACTTTTAGTTACGCAGTTTTGAAGTCAAATCATATATGTGCTATGTGCTTTGCATGTCTTTTGGAACTCACTGGGGTTTTAGCTCATTCTTTTCAATTTATTTTCCTTAACAGGGACTGAGAACCCAAGCGAAGGTGCTCACTGTTAGTCTCAAGGTTTACTTTTGTATTTGTCTTGAGAGATTTGAATTATAAATTTGGAATGTTGTAAGGTGGAACTTTAGATGTGTATTTAAGTACTATATGTATTTTAGGATTCTAAAGTTTGGGTAATGAATTCATGAGTTATCATTTGGTTTGAGCTATTGTTGAAATTTTGGGATTGTAAGGTTGAAATTGATCGGCTATAAGTTAACTATAAGTGTGGAAATTGGCATTTAAATTGTTTCTTTGAAGAATTAGTGATGGTTCGTGTGAGTGAGTCCTGGCGAGAGTCAGGCAGGCGGTCTGCCGAACCCTTTGGTTCGCCTTAGGGGGAGATGGGGCTGTCACAGAGGAGGCAATTATATTTTAGTCTGAACTTAATAATCAGTAATTTGCCATTCGAGATGGATTTATTGACGTTGGGATTGGTACTTACAGTAAGAGTCCCAAATGATCAAGAATTTAACAAATAGACAAAATTTACCTTTTTACATAGTTTATTAACTAGTAAGTTGAATTTAAAAAATGGCAAATTTTATTAAAAAATAAGTAAATTTGTTTGTTGAAAACATAAATTTTCATTAATGGTTGTAGCTTATTGCTTTATGAGATATATTTACTAGATTTCTTAGTAAGTTTATTAGTAAATTGAATTCAAAAAAAGGTAAATTTTATTAAAGAATAAGTAAATTTGTTTATTGAAAAAGTAAATTTTCATTAATAGTTACAATTTACTGCTTTATGAGATATACTTACTAAATTTCTTAATAAACTTACTGGTAAGTTGAATTCAAAAAAAGGTAAATTTTACTAAAAAGTAAGTAAATTTATTTGTTGAAAAAGTAAATTTTCATTGATGAATAACTTACTACTTTAAAAGATATACTTATTAAATTTCTTAGTAAACTTATTAGTAAGTTGAATTCAAAAAAAAGTAAATTTTATTAAAAAGGAAGTAAATTTATTTGTTGAAAAAGTAAATTTTCATTGATGACCATAACTTACTGTTTTAAGAGATATACTTATTAAATTTCTTATTAAACTTACTAGTAAGTTTAATTCAAAAAAAGATAAATTTTATTAAAACGTAAGTAAGTTTGTTTATTGAAAACATAAATTTTCATTGATGACTATAACTTACTGTTTTAAGAGATATACTTACTAAATTTCTTTGTAAACATACCATTGCAATATTAGAAAAGTCACTAAAAATCGAATTTGTCTCTAAAGATGGTAAAAACTTGCTATTGCAGGTTATCTCTCTAGCGTTACCATAACTCGTATTACTATAGCATAGTCCTTGTTGGTATTGTATTGTACGAGTCTGCACTTGTTTCTTGTGTGTTAGTAAGAAAGTGAAGAATCTGCACGTAAACAAGTACTTGCTTACAGTACTCGAATTTTATCACTACCATTGGCACGATTTACTTGAATAAATACGACATACACAAATTGAATAATGGTTCACCTCCTTGATTTTAAGAATTTCATATTTGCATCCGTCTCTTAAATATGTTGTGTTTTTTAGTATATTTTTGTAGGTGAACTCTTATTTTTAGGTCGTTTTACCCTCTTGTGATTTAGTGTCTTGCTATGTAACACTCTTAGATTTTTTTTTTTTTAGTATTGTCTTCTGTTAAAACAAATTGATACATAAATCTCCTCCTCGGCAATTTCAGGCTAAAGCCTAAGAACTGCCACTTGCTGTTTGAAGAAAAACTATAGAAACCAGAAACATTTTGAGCCATCAATTACATCTCTTGTGGATGATTATGTTATCAAGTCAATCAAGTAACAAACATCATGGATATTCCCTGAGAACAAAGGTAGGTTGAGTTATCTCTGCGGCTGGAATGTTTGAAGGCAACCGAATACCTTTTTGTTTTCTATTTTACCTTTTTATTTTCTCTTTTACTAACTTTTCCGGGAACCCAATGAATATCTATCTACCCTATTGTTTGAATTGTTTTAAACTCTATAATAACTCTTTTTTTTTCACTTAAAAAAATGAGATTTTGAGAAATACATCTTGGTATAGAGTTTAATAAATATGCGCGTGAATTAAAAACTAGTTCTAAAAGGTTCCAAAGACATCCAACTGGATCAGCCATAATATATCATGGGGTGTTTGATACCTTATTATTTAGAATTTCTTTTTATGTATTAAGACACGCTTTTCAATTACCATTTTATCTTTTCAGCCATTTTATTTATCTTAAATACATTGCACCACAAAAGATGCTACAGTTTTATCCTAAAAGATTTTTCAAATAATGAGGCATCCAAACACATTATATTAGTACAAAGAAAATGACTTGATAAAGTTCAGTTGACATACATTTTCCACTTACCTGGCCGGAAAGACAATTCTAATAATTTCTAACAACTATGGAAGAAATTGTGAAATTTATTCTCGTTGTTTCAGTTTCTTAATTTTTGTTTTGTATTCATATAGTTCACAAATAATTAATACATTTACATTGCTGAGATCAAATCTAATGTTAAACACATATATGGTTCACTGGTTTGATAAACTTTGAGTGTCACGAAAAATAAAATTAGGATCTTCAATCATGACTCATAAAGCATGAATAAAGAAAATTAAGACATATCTAGTGCTATTAAATGTCTCTAGTTGGAATTGTATAATTTCAAACCTATTTCAGACCTCGATCTTCCTTCTCCTACTGTCTTATATTTGCTACAATTCTCATAAACTAGTTGAGTGGAAAGAGGGACCAAAAGTCTATTTATAGATATATAAGTGACTCATCCTATCATTATTTAATAAGGTTCATTAATTCTTTCTCCTTGCCTTGATGTCATGAGACACTTGTTTGAGGATGTAAATACATAGAACTTCTATGAATGCAAAGTTCATAAGTTCATTTATCACTCTAAGTTAGATTCGTAACTTTGATTATTGAATTTTTATGATTTATTAATTAGATACATGACTTCGATCATAATATTTTGAACCTATCCATATAAATACAAATCTTGTTCTGGATATTAGTTTTTTACATGAATGAGGTTATGTAGGTGCGTAATATATTACTTTTACATCTATGAGGTGATGTAGGTTAATAAGCAATTAATCTAACCTTTAGAACCATCAGGGAAGAAAAGAAAAACCAAGTAAAATGGCCCAATAAATACGTCAATAGCTACTGAAGTACTAGCACTACACTAATAGGTGTAAGGGCCTCAAAATTTTGAATTTATTTCTAAAATGCCCCATATTAATTATATTGAGTTATTTATTGAAATATGAGTGAAAATATATTTAAAGTGATTATTTCTCAATTTAGAGAATTTTATACGAATTGTTTCCCGGTGTGCGGTTTTGGCCAAATTTTAGCGTTAAAAATTGTTCCGACGTGTGAATAGTGACTTGGACTTGAAATCGAGTATATGTAGTGATATTTTGGCAATATTATTATGGTGAGACAGTGTCGGGATGAAAAAAACTAGTGTAAGTTAGACTGTCACGTGTGACGCGACATAAAGTGACATAAAGCACTTTTTCCCTTAAAATAGGGAAAAGCACTTTTAGGCATTTAAAAGCCTTGACTTCTTGGCCTCCTTAAGCTTCATTTTCTGCTGCAAAAATCTGGAGTAGAGAGAGAGAGAAGAGCCGAGAGAGAGCTTGAGAGAAAGAGAGAAAATTGTCTTCAAAATTTCCTTCCAATCTTGATCCAATCTTCTTGAAACTTCAAACACCAACAACCACCATCATCTTCATCATCCTAGCAGCCGAGGAAGAGGAGAGAGAGGAGGATCTTGTCCGAAATTTTGGAGGAAAAAAAAGGGTAAGTTGAGTTGATCTTTCATTTTTCCTTTCTTCCTACAAGAAATTTGAGCTTGTGAAACTTGAATGATGATTTTGAGGCTTGATTTCCATCTCCTCACTTCAGCCGAACCAAGGAAAGGAGAGAGAGTGTGAGGTCCGAATTTTTGGAAAGGAAAAGGGAAGGAAGAAAAATTTGGGTGATCATCTTGGGCTCGATCTTGGACTTGGTGACGGATATCTTCGACAGATCTTGAAGATCTTGAGTTGGGTTCGAGGATCTTGGAAGTCATCAAGCTTGGGAGTAACTTTCTTGGAGAAAAGCTTGAGGGATCTTGTTGAATCTTGTCGGATCTCGTAGGATCTTGACAGATCCGGAGGTATAAATCTCGAATCATGTAGATCTAGCTTTATTAGTGTTGATTAGTGTAGATCTGTGGTTAATATTGATAAAAATGAAATCATCTGAAAAGATGAAGTTGGGCTCTTGAAATCCCAACCTAGGTAGCGGACTTGAGGTGGCCTCTAGGTAGCGGACTTGAGGACCTGATTGGGAATTGATTGTTATTTGTGAATTTGTCTTGATATGGTTAGAAATTAGGGTTTTCAGTTGATTGAGAAATTGAAGGAAAATGTATGTTATGGCCAAAACCCATACCTGGTGATTTCAATGTTTGATTTTGGAATATCGTGAATGTTCTTGAAGGGTTTTACTTTTTGAGAAAAGCATGTATAATGCTCAAAAGTGGGTGTATGTGTGCGTGAGTGAGTGTTTGGATTTTAAAAGGGTAAAAAGTGCAGTTTTCATGAAATTTGAGTAAAAAGCACTATTTGACTGAATTTGAAGGTTTTACTATATTTTGACTAAAATCTGGGGATTTTGAATACAATGACTTGGTATAAAATGTTTTGTGCTAAAATGGAAGTTTTGATTAAAAGTGAACGTCGATCGGGTTGTGTAAAAATGAATGTTGAGGTGTGAGACCTCACTTAAATGTTTTGTGATAGTGAACGTGCTTGTAGTGCCAATGAGTATATCGGTGAGATGTTTTCTTTTAAAATGATAAAGTGATTTTCCAAGGGAATTTATTTGGAAATTGAGCTATGTGAAATGAATACTTTTCCTCGAGATAGTTTTGGAAAAATTATCATTTGAAACTAAAAAGTGAAAGTGAACTGTATTAGTAAATGGAAAAGATTGAAGTGAATCTTATTGTTTGTTTTAAATTATTTTAGGGAGTGTGCAAGGTGGTGATTTTGAACCTTACGTGGAAGCCGAACCCTACTTTGGTGAGTTTCCATACTTGTTTCGTGTTTACGTGCAAATGTTTGTAAATGAATGTAATGAAGTGATTGTTATGTGAAAATTGACTTTTGAACCCTCTAATGGGGATGGTGTGTACTTTATCGCACCTACTCCATTTGAGTGAAAGTGATTGTGAAAGTGACTTGAAGTGATTGATTGTAAAGTGTTTTAAAGTGTATTATAGTGATTGCATGTGTTTGGAAAGGTCAGGAAATCCCTGAGACCTATAGGTGAACCCGTCAACTCGAACCGGAGGCTAGGCCTAGGTCGAGGAGAAAGGGAAGAGCCATAGGGTTACTTAAATATCACAAAGCACAGTGACTCAGACCAGTGATATATGCTCGGAACTTGGTTTTTGAACCAGTCTTCAAAAGAGCAACAACCCAGTGAAGTGAATTGAAAATGTACTCTGGACTTGGCGTATGGACTCGTCCCTAATGGAGAGTACTTAAATAAAGTGAAGTGTTTTAAAGTGAAGTGTACTCGAGACTTGTCTCGAAAAGTGAAAGTGCAGTGTACACTATCAAGTGAAGTGAAAAGTGTTTGGCGTGCTGGCCCGGTGGGGGTTTGGAGGAGTAAGGAGAAAGAGAAGTTCTACATGGTAATAGTGATAGTTGACGGAGTGTCAACTACCGGTTCGTGGATCGTGGGCAAGTTTCGTGGAATTTGGCCCCTGAGGGCCCCGTATCCTACATTGTATTGTTAATTGCTTTTCTATCTGTTTATATTTCAAGTATTCTTGCAAAGTGAAATTGTTTATGTGTTAAGTGACTTGCATGTTTTTTTGGGAACTCACGGGCTTTTTAGCTCACCCTTTCCATTTGTTTTCCTTAGCAGGAAATGAGCAACCAAGTGGTGGTGCCAACCCTTGAGATTAGGGTTTTCATATATTTTGATATGTATTTTGGAGAATTATGAATATTGCCCCCCTTTTGTGGACTCTTGTATAATGGAACTATGTATTATTGAATTGTAACTTGGATGATGTGTAATCGTAAGATGTTGTATCCTTCATTATGGTATCCAGGGTTTTAGTTCGTTAAGTTATATTGAACAAGTGAGTGAGTGAGTTAGTCATGGCGAGAGCTGGGCAGGCGGTTCGCCGACCCCTTTGGTCCGCCTTAGGGGAAGGTGGGGTCGTCACAATAGGAGTGAAAGCACTAGAAATAGGAGGAGAAGGAGGACAATTGAGAAATCAGGGGGTCTTAAATTGCGCAAAAAGGAGAAGATGATGATCAGGGACTTGTAAAATCTTGATGAATGATCCAGCGGATGATTAATTTCTTTAATACGTTGGCTTTTCTAAGAAGGGATTGTAGCAGAGCAGGTTCTTGTTATTTTGTTTTGGCTCTTTGCCTTTCTTCTTTGTTATTGCTTTTTGGCTCAACTGTACTATTGCAAGTCCCTCTGTTAAATCAATAATTATGCTCTTAATTCATGAATATTTCTCTTTCTATTATGTCAAAATATGGTATTAATTGTTAGATTCTACTCATATTTAATTTTTTTTTATTAATTCTAGGAATTTGGAGTTAAATGGAATAAAAAGTACATTGAAGGTAAAATTTCCAGAAGACATTTGTTGGTATGGCGCGGACATGCCTTATTCTGCTGTGAAGGCTGGATTTGCAGGATTATATGCAGGCCCCATCACACGAGATTTCTACTGATCACTAGGGAATGATCCTGATTGAGCTAGATGTTTGTTAGTTATTTTAGAAATAATATTTCTTAGTTTATTTAGTAGTAGTACTTAACTTGTTTTATATTGGCAAAAGGAGTCTTATCCTTTTAGGTAGAGTAGAGCCGCAAGTACCAAAAAATTAGGAGCGTGACTCTTGTAAAGATTAGAAAGAATGAAGAAGGGATGTCTTCTCTTTGGCCCTTTTTCCGTCTTTCTATTTTTTTATCTTTTTCTTTTCTTTTTCCCTTTTCTCAGAAAACCCTAGTATTTCTTTTGGCTGCTATTCCATCTCGAGGAGCGTCTAATTTCATGTTCTAATCAGAGGCAATCGAAGCTTTGGTCTAGCAATGCTGTGAGATCAAATTGATTTATTTTTTTATTTATTTATAAGTATTTGTATATTCTCTGTTCATTCATAATTTATGTGATTAAGTAACTGGTCATTATTTAATTGTGTGAATAATCTATTGCCATCTAAAATGCTAAATTCGTAATTGTTTGGTGGTTTTAGTATTTGTGGTGAGTGGCATAATTTGATTATAATAGAAACTTTCGAATTAAATCATGAGAATATATAATTTAATCTAAATGAACCAAGCTTGTGTGTTTGTTGGTTGGAATTGGTAGCTTTTCTAATTGTTAATGCTGTCAGTAGCCTAAATCCTAAGAGCTTGTTTAGGGTTGTCTAATTGGTAAAAGAAATAGTCACAGAACTTGTTGTGATTATCAACACAGTAAGGATTAGTAAGGATTGGCAAGTTATCAGAGCTTGTTGACTACCATAACCAATTTATTTATATATAAATGATTTTTATCTTTGCATCGATGATCACTTAATTGGACCAAAGTGGAGATTAGGCCTTTGACTAGAGACTTGTCTTTTATTGATTTAATTTTATTTAATTTTTGTGTTCTTGCTTTATTTTTGTTTGAGTGAATTTATTAGGTAATTTTCCAATCCCCCAATTTGGTTCATTGAAAATAAATCACCCAATACTCAGGATACGACCCTGCTCGCTATTATACTTGAATTCATATTTTTAAAATAGGTATTTATTTTTGGTGGTTTCAACACCCATCACCCTCCCCTCACTATTTTGACAAGATTGACGGAGATTGGTTTGGTCTAGGAGAAATAATCATTGCCGACGATGGCTCAAAATGTTTCAGAACCCAAAAAGGTTCTTAAAAGGAAAACCCCAGATGATGATTATTATCATGATGATGATGATGATGATGATGTGCTTGATAGGTTGGGTGCCGTTCTCAATGGTGTTCTTTGCCACATTTTATCATTTCTCCGCACAGAAGAAGCTGCAGCCACCTCCATTTTGTCGACTAGGTGGAGGAACCTTTTTGTTTCACTTCCTGATATTGATCTCAGGCCCTATGTAGCACGAGATCATACCAATTCTGAGATTAATGCTGATTTTCTATGCTCTAGTTTTGTAAAGTTTATAAATTTCGAGATAAGAGTGCTTAAGCTTCGAAATGGCACCCCTGTAAGAAGCTTTAAACTCTTTCTTTGGGCATTTGGGGAGAGATTTCGTTTGGGAATTGACTCGTTGATTTCTGCTGCACTTTCATTTAACCTCCAAGAACTTGAGGTTGTGTGGAATAGTGATGATATTGGGAAGTTATCTCCTCTTGGACTGTCCACTTGCAAGACACTAGTTGCAGCGAATAACTTACTATCAGTGCTGAGTAGGGATGTTGTGGATTTGGTTGTTCCGTATTCGGTTTCTTTACCGAGTATTAAGGTGCTGCACTTGAAAGGTCTGAGATTGGTAGATCGCAACTCCATCAGAAGGCTTGTCAAAAGTTATCCTTTGCTTGAAGAACTGAATTTTTTCCTTTGCTCGTATGTTGTGGGTGATGTAAATGTGGCTGGACTTCCATATTTATCCAGCCCTTCATTGAAAAAACTGATACTCTGGGGATTTTGGGGTGAATACGTTATTGTTGTGGATTCGGAGAATCTTGACTATCTAGAAATCTGTGTTCGTCGGACCCATAGCATTACTTTAGATGCTCTAAACCTTAAATGTTTCATCTATGATAGTTATGCCGTTGAGGCATGTCTAATTCATGACCTGACGTTTCTTGTTAGAGCCGAACTTAGAATTCAGTTTCTCAATGACAAAACAAAAAGAAGCTTATGTGTTCACCATGCTTTTGGGCTTATTAATTAATGACTTGCAAAATGTGAAAACACTTTACCTACATCAAGACAGTCCGCAGGTATGCGCATAATTAAGAATAAATTACGTATAACCTTTTGTGATTTTACATAATGCCAGATGTTCCTTGAAAGTTTAAAAATAGCCACCAAACTCTCCTATGGTTTTATGTAAAGTGCATAGTAGATGAAATGTACAATGAATTACGGTGTTTATACTGAATGTGCTCTAAAATCGCATGTGATAAAATATTAATATCCACGAAACGCTTTTATGATTTGTATAAATATTTACTTTACCCTCTTATAATTTTTGCAATTATCCATGTAATTCTCTTATACTTTTATAAAAGTAGTTAAACCACCGATTGATTCAGTAGTTAAATAAGGGCACTATTGTTATTTCAACTAATGACGTTACATAAATTATTTTCGGTCAAGTTTCACTTTTTATAAAATTATAGAGGGATAAAGTGGATAATTTAAAACATTTGGGGAATCATGTGGTAACAAATGAAATCACATGGGGTTATAGATTTCCGATTCAAAGCCTCCCTTTTGACTATAGGAATATTTGAACTTTGTACTTTTTTCTGGAAAAAAAAAAGAACTTTGTTTTTGGGGATAATTTCAGAAACCTCTCCTGAGGTTTCTCATAATATCACTTAGTGCCCCTGAACTTTTTAAAATCTCACTTATCTCCCTTGTCAATTTGATAAAATTAAATATTCCTATCAAAATTCACAAATTGATAGCATTACCCTTGATCTTGATAACTATTTAACTAAAAACTAAACCAAAAATAAAATTTTCAAACCAAAAAATGTATATTAAAAAAATTGCTATGTAATAACGGTCCATATTTCTCTATATCGAGATCATGTTAGGATAACAAAAGACATGGATAAATTTAATCTAGTCAAAATCAACCACTTAAGAGGATTTTAGTAACTAGCTAACATCTTAAAAAAATTTTATAGACTGTTATAATTAATAAATTCAAAAAAATTTGAAAAATATGTTTTAATACATGATGTAGTTTAAATTACATTGATAACTAAAATAATGTCTTTATACATATAAATTTTTCATGGTGTAATTTTTTCAAGGTGTAAATTTTGCTTTTGTTTCAATACAACTAAATAAATAGTTTAAATCAAGAAATTTATGCCTTATAAAAATTTAGCCTTGATTTATTTTTTATTGTTATTGTAAACTTCATAAGTAGAATAATACAAGGGTAGTATTGGAACAAAAGTTTTGTCTTTATTGCATTTCTTTCAAAGGGGTTATAATGTTACAAGAAATATTAATCTAAGGGAGGTAAGTGAGATTTTAAAAATCTCAAGGGTGCTAAGTGATATTATGAGAAACCTTAAGGGAGGTTTCTGAAATTATCCCTTGTTTTTGTTTAATTCTCTTCCTCATTTTTAGTAAGGCCCTCTATTATTCTGAATGGGTGTTGCCAGCTTTCAGAAATCTGACCACTCTGCTTCTTGACGCTTTTGATAATGAGGATTTTAATCATACCGATTTATGGAAATAATTACCAAGCTTGCTTGGCAAAGCCCCCAAACTTGAAGTGCTTATCTTTCATGAGGTGAGTTGTTGAGATTTTGTCTCATAATTAATAATTGTATTTCAATTTGCAGTTGCTAATCTTACTCAAATGTACACAGGTCTTTAAGAACAGCTTCGGAGGAATTTGAGCATATTTTGCAAGAGGTTATTGTTGGAATGTATGCCCTGAAAACAATCATTTTGTTTAAATACATTCCTAATTAAGTTTTGTATTTTATGAATTTCCATTTTGTTTGTTAAATATTTGATATAACTGATAAAGTCTTTAGAATATTTATTGATGTGATGATAGTCACAAGAGTTGATGACTATGAGATATCAATCACATTTATAATAAATATTTTTAAAGTTCCCTAGTCATAGTATTAATGAGACAGGACATCATTAATACGGAAAGATTAGTACACAGTTAGTCTCTACTTAATGTAAGTAGTGGTTGTTCTCATCAACCAAGGTATAGTGATACCTAGGCTAATGTGTAGATGAATTGTAAGGTACAAATTCATTGGAGTGATCCACACAGAGATCCCATTAGGATATCTATCAAGTGCCAATGGTTGAATCCCATTATGGAAAATATTGAGTGTGAATCACTGCCTTTTGATTCTATTACTTGTTGCTCACCAAGAGTGACTTGAAGAATAGAAATTGGGGGTAGTGTGAAGCATGGAAAGATAGTGAGTGATCAAGAGAGGATTCACCACTCCGATAGTGGGAGCTGATATCCAGGATGGCCACTAGTGGGAGATTAACCTTAATAGTCGACTACCTTAGGTTAATTGAAGAGTGTCTTCAAATTAACCTAATCTAAGTTTAATTCCGAAAACTAGCAAATTAATTAGTCATTAGGGAATTGGCACTTATTCCTCATTCTCTGACTAATTGGATATCTATGGTGAAAGGCTAATAATTACATGGTAATTTTTCAAGAAAAGGTTTGGTCAAAATTCCCTTGACTAATTCCGAATACCTCACAATCTATAGTTATGAATGGATTAATTGTAACAGCCCCACCTCTCCCAAGGGCGAACCCAAGGGTATCAGCGGGCTGCTGCCCAGCTCTCGCCGGGACTCACTACGAATTCTCAAACAATAAACCAAACATTCATTCGTAAAGACATCAACATAAAATATTAAAATCTCTAATAAACTCTTACAAAATACAAACCCCAAAATTACATCAAAATTACATTAACAATAACTCTAAAATTCCATAATCCATCAAATTCATCCATTCATTTCAATCTTATACAAAAGGGAAAATCCTATACAAGTACTAACTTCCTCGATTCACGTGCCTTTCCTCGGAACCTGTTAAGGAAAACAAATTGGGATGAGCTAACGCTCAGTGAGACCAAGAAAACATGCACAAGCAATTCAAAGCAATTAAATCAATTAATAAAGCAATAAAAGAGTGAAACAGTGAATTTAGCAATAAAACTTTTAAACAACACAATTTAAAGGATACAGTTGCCGGCTCCACGTTTCCGAAATCTCGGTAGTTACTTTCTCCGCTTCACAAGTATCAATTTCTGGCCATACGTTGACACTCCGTCAATCACTCACTCTCACAGTCCATATTCGTCACTTTTCTCCCTCTCCCGTCTACTTACACCCCCTTGACTGGGCCCGAACTCCTAAATTTGAAAAGTGTTTGGCAACCCACTATGAGTATGCCAAGTCGGTGGACTCATTCCAACCGACGTACTTTAAACATTAAAAACCCATGGTTTTCCCAACCCTTGACCTAGCTCCTGTTGCCGGACAAGGCGAAGGGATCCCCGATGGGGTTTGGGCGTCCCCATAGTTATAAACAATTTAAACAATTCAATCAAGTCAAGCAGTTGAACAAGAAACCATTTAAACAGTTAAACTCATTTTGAGACAATTCAAGAATGTGAGCGCGATAAAGTACACCAGTTCACACAAGCATGCTTTTCAAATTATTTACATCACGTAAAGCAATTAAACATGCACTTGAACACTCACCGACAAAGTAGGGGTCGGAGTCCAAGTTTTGGTCAGTCGCTAATTCAGCACTTGGCCCTAAAATAATTAAAAGGGAATGAAAAAAAATGAGTTTTCCTAATCGATGGTGAAGTTTAAAGCAAAAAGTCGAAAGTTCGACAATTTTCCTAGTTGAGCTGAAAACTTTGAAAAATCACAACTCAAGTTTTACAAGTCAGAATTCTGCTCATTTGGTACCGTTGGAAACCTCTTTAAAAGCTCTAAAACTTTGCTGAAGACATCAAATTAAAATTATGGACGAAATTAACCCAGATTTCCGTTGAACATTCTGCTACAGTAAAATGACAGTGCTCGTCAGGCTGGACATCCAGCACACTTTGAAAATTCGTCAAAAATTACAGTAATTAGCCTCTGAAATTCACAAAAAATATAGTACTACATAAGGAGTTTTAACAGCCACTGACGGAACTCAATTCCGACATCCGAGCATGAAATGAAAACAGTGCAAACAGAGGCTACTCGGAATTCTGCAGTTCTGGGATTTCGAAAATACAGGACAGCTTTCAAGTTGCTATTTGTGTGACGAATTCAAGTCCAAAAATTACCAAATTTGGTACACCAAAACTAACATATATAGGCTAGGTTCACACCAAATTTCAGCCATTAATTCAAGCAAATGACTGTCAAACCGAAATGAACTCAAACAGTGCTCAAAGCTGGGGAAGATTTTCCAGATTAGAGAGGCAGTTTTGAAACATCATTTGAGTAACGAAATGGTACTGGAAAAACACCAAATTTTGCAGACAACAACCTCAGTATATGAGATACATATGCACCAAAATTTAGCTAAAATCTCGCACAGGAAGACAGTGAACAAAGCAACTAATATCAGGGCAGCAAGGTTCGATAAATCTGGAAACTGTTTTCCAGATTTTAACTTCATTTTTTTCATGCGATTTTGACACACCAAATGGAATGATTTTTACAAATAAATTTACATACATATAAACCAACATTTCAGCTCCCAAAACAACCAAGAAACTCATGAAAATTCACAGCCAAAACAGGGTATAAAAATTGGAAATAAAACCGGCAGCACTTCCCCTCTTCTACCAATTTTGCTTCTTCCTTTCTTTTCCTATCTTGCTACCCTTCAAGAACTCACACAACTCATCCATCACACACCCACACACATCATGGCAGTCCAATAATCAAGAAATGTGGGATTTCATAGAGCCCACTTCAACAACCCCATTTCAACAAGAACAACATAAAGAATCTACAAAACTTAAACCTACAAGATGAAATCAAAAGAAAAGATTTTGAAGAACAACTTACCTCTTGCCACCAAGTAGAAACCCTAAGCTACCAAAACCCCTCTTGAATCCAAATTTGAACTTCACTACCAAGTGCTTCCAAGTCCCAAAGCAAGATTGATGGTTGAAATTGGCAAAATCCCCAAGCTTTTCTCTCTTTTCCCTCTCTTTTCCTCTCTTCTTTTCCTCCTCTTTTTTCACGTTTTTCCTTCTCCTTTTTTTTCCTTGTTTGGCCGGTTCATGTAAGCTATTAAATAGCTAAAAGATAATCTCAATTAGATATTTTTACCTAGTCAAAGTTTGGTCAAAATTATCACACCAATTCAACCTAACAACTTAGGTTGTTTTCCACTCTTATCCACATGATTTCTTTTCCTATCAAATTAGTCCATAGGTACTCAATTTAACCTAGCCTATCAAAGCTTAATCACTCTTACTTAGGCTACTAATCACCCAATTACCCTAATAA
Source organism: Gardenia jasminoides (assembly GCA_013103745.1). Lineage (NCBI taxonomy): Eukaryota > Viridiplantae > Streptophyta > Magnoliopsida > Gentianales > Rubiaceae > Gardenia > Gardenia jasminoides. The sequence goes on along the minus strand of CM023099.1, from coordinate 4,419,507 downwards.
CTCTCGTGCGCGTACAAATTCACACTGAAAATTCTTGAAATAACGAACGTTTGATTTTTACATATAATTAGGGTTTTGAGAAAACATATTAGGGTTTAATATACAACTAGGGTTTTACTGTAAATTAGGGTTTCGAGAAAGGGGGGAAAAATACATACAGAATTCAATTTACAATTAGGGTTTTAAAGAAAATTTAGGGTTTTGTCGAAAACTAGGGTTTTCAAAACAATTTAGGTTTTTTTTTTTTTTATATCCACTTAGGGTTTCCAAAATAACTTTTGGCCATTTAAATTATACAAATCAATACTTATTATAAATAAATATGGTGAGAAAATAGGGAATAAACTGGGTCCTCACATTAATTATTGTAATTAATGATAAAATAAAGTTTTAATCTAATTCTTCTTGAGAATTATAATTCATAATTATTGCCAGTGTATTTGGAACCTATTGGATCACACGCTTAGAGATTGAATTCTGGATTAAAATTCTGTGTCCAAATAGAGATTTGGAAATAAAACCTCTTAAGGTCTAATTACAAGGAATAAAGGATTCCGGGGCTATTTGAGCAAATAGGATAAAATAGTTATCCTATATTTGTTTTGATTTGGATCAAACAAGACCTTATTTTTTCTCTACATCTCTCCTATAAATAGACAGGCTATATGATACGTCTGTAACATAACAACACAACTACGGTTGACAGAATAGAGAGAGGTTAGGGTTTTTAAGAAAAACCTACGTAGAGAGAAATCCCAAAGAAAGAGAGAATAAGCTAGCACCTTTTCTATACTTTCATACACACACATCTAGGATCATAGAGACGATTCAAGAGAAGATCCAGACTTCTCTCTCGCGTGGATTGCAATAGAGACAGGACGCTTGAACTGCTCAAAGGGCTGACCACTCTCTACAACGCCTCAAAAAGTCGCTTCTAGCATTAAGGTAATCCTACAACTCCTCTTCTCTACAAGTCATACGTAGCTTAGGGTGATTCCTGGTGGGTTATTGGGGCTAAAATTTTTATTTTTCGCTGCGTCTGCTGCCCCAAAACCTAACAGTTATACAGTTATACTCCGTTGAACATCTTAGGGAGATAGAAACCAGAGAATTCAACCGAAATGAACATGAATTCAAGCTTTTAGAGTACTTTTTGCAGTATGGGATCTGTTTAAGGAAGATGGATCTTTTTGGAGTAAGGAAACCTTCGAAGTCAGCATCAGATGTTTGCAACAGGATATTATCGTTAAAAAGATGTTCTCAGGATTGCCGGTTTGTGTTTAAAGAATCAGAATGAACTTGGAAAAACTAATTAATCAAATGACTTTGAAAGGCATTGAACTTGTGATTAAGAATAATAGGATTTTGATCACTGCACTGATGCTTCATATCTATTAGCATATTAAATCATATCTCAAAAGTTTTTATATTGTTATTTAGCAATGTTTTTAGTTAAGTTTTTAGTAGTTCTATTGGAGTCAAATTATAGTAGTTTTAGTATTTAGGAATTAGTATTTGGTTAGGAAATTTCTTGTAGTTTTAAAACTTGTTTTTCAAGTCATCTACTCTGTAAATAGGGTGTATTATTATTATTATTATTATTAGTTGAGAAATGTGAAATTTATGAGTTTTTTTATTATTGTGTAATTATTAATAGATATTATTGCTATCATTTCTCTTTCTCCCAAACATATTTATATGTGTGTAAATTGCCTTCCCATATACATCGATCTTGTGAAGTTTATGGCCATATTTTTTGTAACATTTTTGGTTCTACAATATAGGGTGAACTAAAATAGGATTGCTACGTCCTCAAAATGCTGAGATGAAACTGATGGTTTTATGTTGTGCTTTCCTGGAAACGACATTATTGATGCCAGTTGTCAAATCTTCCCTCATTTTTAATAGATGCAGCTACATTTGTTTGGACTTGAAAGGTGATTGGTTATAAGGTGAATGGTACTAGTAAAATTCCATGCTTTTTCTTACCTCTGCGAGCTGCTTTTCAAGGGACTATAGAATTGATAATCCTGGCTAGTGCAGAGTTTTCTTAATTTTGGTGGCTAACTAATAACTTCATTGTATATGCTTGTTCCAAAATCTTGAAAAGCAGTTGCACCACCAGCCAGTTAGCCTGCCCAGTGTCTCCCCTTCCGTGTCCTTGGAGATAGGACCATCAACTTTCTCTTAGAGTTAAAACATCCACAAAATGTTAATAGGTGCTGTTAGTTTCACAACTCAAATTTTAGTTTCACAGCCATTTATATATAAAATACCAAGATTATCCTTCTCAAGTCCAAATGCATTTGAAGACCTCCCGCTTACACAAAAAAAATTACAGTACCCCAAAATTAGGTAGAGAAAATTTGGATCCTATCAATTGTAGTATCTTGAGATTAGGTTAAGAAAGTTGGAGTACAACCACTTCTACGTCGCATCCTAAATTGTGCAAAGAAATTTTGAGTAAAACCACTTCCACATCCTATCAATTGCCCTTGGATCCTATTAACTGTAATATCTGCTTCAATTCCTCTGTCTCCAAAATCTATCCATCTCCTCTGTCCCAAACTTATAAAACTGTCATGTGTATTCTATCTTAGTTTAGGATAGAATACATGTGGCAGTTTTATAAGTTTGGGAAAGAGGGAACAGATGCACTTTGAGGACAGAGGATTTGATGCCTATAATATCTTAAGATTGGATAAAGAAAGTTAGATTATAACCACTTTCACATTACATTCTATCAAATTGCAGTACTTTCACATCACATTCTATCAACTGCAATAATATCTTGAATACTTGAATATCTTGACACTGGGGAAAGAAACTTCGGGTATAACTACTTCCACATCACATTCGAAAACTTTGGTACAACCACTTCCACTTCATATTACACATCACATCCTATCAATTGTAGTATCTTGAAATTGGATAAAGAAATTTCGGATCTTATCCATTGCAGTATATTGAGATTAGCTAAAGAAATTTCAGGTACAACAACTTCTGCATCCTCGCAGTTTAATTTCAAACTAACTAGAGTTTTGCATGTTAAAATCTAATGAATATTAATTTCAACGTCAAGCACTAAAATTTCAAGTTCCTGAACTTCTTGAGATTTCTTGAAAAACATTCTTCATACTGGGGATAGAATAGCGGTGACTACAGCTTCTTTTGTCAGAAGAAATGACAAAATATGGCAAACAATATCAGCCAAAAAGTCAGTTAACCTACCAAATATTTGTTCTTTCTTCTACTTATGATTCTTTCTTCTAAACCAATCAACCTACCAAACATTTTTCTTACTTATGATTCTTTCTTCTAAACCAATCAAGATCCAATTAACCATACTGGATTTTTATGCTATGAGTTGAATTACTTCAGAGAAAAAGAAGATAAATGGAGGAAGAATTTGATAAGAATACTGAAACAGAAGAATGAAGAAAAATTAGAGAGAACAAGAAAATAAATGCAGGGAAGAAACGGGAAAGAAAGAAGCTTCACGTTTTATTCAATCCATATCCCCATCTTGAGACTGATACGAAAACTTGTTACTAGTATGCTTTTGATAATATCTATAAAAACTATAATCTTACTTACTTTTGATAATTTAGGTTTGCTTATGTAGTTATGAAAAAAAAAAGTTATGTAATTGTCTTCTCAATTCTGCAGTTTTGTTATTGTAGTAAAGAGAATTTGACTAAGGTACTTCAAGTGATGGCTGATTTTCCTAACTGGCAGTGAAATAAGTGTAGGAAATATTTTGTGTATAAACAAAGGGATGATAAAGAAGAAAAAGGTTAGACTGAGAGGTTGGATGCATAAAAGTCAAACTGCTACTTTTGTCTAATACTTGAAGCTGTTCTTTCCTATTTTTTTCGTCTAAATAAATAACATAAGTGCTTTTGTCATGTCTAACCATAGCGATCCCCCCATTTACTTGGTCCTCTTTCTTCTTGCAATTTGTGTCCCATTTTCTTTCTTTCTTCTTTTTGGTAGTCTTGCCATTTTTTTAATCCCTCTTTTTATTTCTTCAAGTTTTGCCATTTTATTTTTTCTCCATTGGAAGTTAGTACCATGTATAATGCAACAGTACAGGTAACGAATAGATAGATGTTAATGTATCTCTATTTATATAAATTAAACAGGGCAAATCACAAAACATAACATAAAATAAGATATTGTAAAATAAGGTATTTCAATATACTCGCAAAATGCATTTGCGATGCATGTATACAACTAAGAAATTTATTTTAAAAACTACATTAACAATTTTCTAGTAATAAAGAGAGTGTTCTTGTCGAACATAAATAATTATCTCAAAGATAAGTTATTTGTGTTGGATACAACTAATTCAATTAAATCTAAACCAACATTGTTAGTTTTTATACCATCCTTTTTTTTTCTCTTTTCTTGTAGAGAAAATAATAAAGAATATCCTCTCCTTTCCCTGATATTTCCTCAAAACAACTTTAACATCTTTGATACTTAAATTGCTAATTTTATGTCTCTTGCTAAAAAAAAATCCACTTTAGACCTAATTTCCAATTCTAAACACATCTTAAAGGAGTAAAAAAATATATCAGATTTTAGGACTAACTTAAAAGATTTTTAACCACATGGCATCCGTTGATCAGGTAATATCATGGAATGTGGAAATTTAGATTTTATACTGAATGGATGATAGAGGATGTTTGGACTGGACAGATCGTACAATTTTGGTCAGCATCCTTCACTGCTGAAATATGAAACTCTTTCCATTGTTTAGTATGCTTCCAAAACAAAAAACATCCAAAATTTCATTATGGCCTTTCTTCTTTTCTGCGGATTTTCCATTTTCTAACACAGAGCAGGTGAATCTTACATGAGAACTCAAGCCTGTAAAGCAGATTACAGGTGTGTGGGGTAGAGCTAATACGTGGAGTCCTACATTTCTGCATGTAATGCTTGGTTTATGTTTGAGTAAGTTGGAACTATTAAGTTGCCCGCCATATAGTTCACTTCAGGGAATGGGTTTTTGGATGTGACGGCTTCCACTGTAGTTGCTTAAGTTATTGTTCTTGCAATAAAACGTAATGATATGATTAGTTTCTTTACAATAATGAACATATTGTATTAAATGATTTTTCTTGACAAAACCAGGACTCACAAAGTTCCATTCTAGTTAGGTGGCTAAATATAACTGCTACTAAAACCAAGGAAATGATTTATAGTCTAGGTTGTAGATGCTTTCCCAGATTTTGGTAAGGTCCGAACTAAAGACTCTCAGTAACAGAGCACTTTGAATGCATGCCCAGCGGAGTTGGCAAATTGGGATCTGGGTCTCAACGAGTGAGGTCTCAGTTGTTTGGGACAATTTATGTTTCAAATTAAGCTTTAATGTACATATTTCCAGTCTGGGGATAAGAATATAGCATGTAAATAGATGTAATCATTGACCAATAATAGACATATATTTAGTTGTCCAACCTACTTATGTTAGAACTTGAACAGGAACCCAGAAATATGACAAACCTTGCCAGCTTGTCCTTGGGTTAAGCAAAATGACTGTTGGTAGATGTCAGATTATCCTTATGCCAGAAGCACTGCTGTGCTATCGATGGCTTGTTTTATCATCTTTCCAAGCTACAGTAATTTTGGCCATTGCTGTGATGTTCAGTTGTTCTGTATGGGTTTTCCAAGTCTTGTTCTGGAGATGAAAGTCCAACTTGAAAATCTAAAGTTTTGCTATAGTAATACAAAATGAGAGATCTAAGGATGGATAAGAATATAGATAGAAAGGAGGTGATTGCATTACATACATATGTTTAACGTGAATTTCTGTTCAGGGTAATTGTTTGATATTTTCTTTTTTTTTTTTAGTCTGGCTGTATTTCTTACATTCTGCTTTTCCATGTTGGCATTGCTTAAGGAAATTATACTTCAAGTAGCCTGGCTGTTTTCCCAGTGAGCTTTATTCCTGAGTTTTGTTCTACCCTTCTATCATATCGAGTGTTGCACTTAAGAACATAGTTAATAAAAAGATGGAAAGGAGGTGATTGCATTACATACATATGGAAAGGAGGCGATTGCATTACATGCATATGTTGGGAAAACATATGCACTGGTGCTGGCGAGGTGAAGGAAGGAAGGAAGGAAGAAAAATGGAAAAATGAGAAGAAAGGGGGGCGCCTCCCGTTAGTGTTGCCGTACTTGGACACGATTAACATATCTTCAAAATTTTCAAATGAATCCCATAACTATCCTTTCTTTTCCAATAAGTAACAACTAAAATTGAAACCTCCAATTGATACTTACTATTTTAATATAAAGATAGTGTTGGAATTTCATGATTTTCCCTTCAATAAAGACGGTTTCCTACCAAACACGTCCAAAGCACAGGACGTTGTTTTGGTGACAACGAGGATGATTGACAATTTCCTATTAGTATATAGGGTCAATCATAGTAATAATTTCACCTAAAGTAATTCAAGAGTTGAACCCACAAGGATGAGTTACTTTTCTACTCTAGTTATTCTAACAAATAGTAAAAATGTGAGTTAAAAGATTTAAGTTACCAACTAAGAAGTATAATAAATAATCAAGTCAAATAAAGAATGGTTGAGATTTTAATCCGAAATTTTGAATCAACTCTCCAATTATTTTCTTGATAAGTTATGAAGTATAATTATATTATAGATATCTTCTCGATACATTTAAAGTATACCTAATTAAATTTTATGTCCCTCTCGAAATCATAAGTGTTCAATTAAATTCATTAAAATTCTAAGTGATTTAAATGCATCGTACAAATCCTAACCTACTCTCATGGTTAGACTAAACATGTCTATTTATCTAGTGCATGATTGTATCTCCTTTTCGATTTAATACCAACCCAAAAGTTATATTTATGTTGATCAGGCATAAACACATAATTAGAATTAAGGTAGATAAATCAGAGCAAAAGTCAGAAATTTAATTGAAAAAATTAATCAAAACTCCTTCATAAAAACTCTAAATCTAGAAGCAAAATTTAGTTTGGTATAATGGAAAAATTAAAGCCACAAAATTAAAGAATTAATAAAAAGGATAGAAAAAGAGTAAAGAAAATTCAAGAGTTGCTTGCTCCAGTATCCTCCTTTGTGTATTCCTTAATTTGCCATTTCTCAAGAGAAAAATAAGAAAATATTTTTTCTAAGCTAGATTATGTTTTCCTCACCCTAAAAACATCTTAATAAACTCCTATTTATAGTTTCTAAAAGTTACAAGTGAATTTAACTGGAATAAGTTTCTTCTGACTAAAGTAAAGAGCACATGTAAGAATTCGACAATGACCAGCGTGAAGAACACTCTGATGACTGGCGCCAAGACTGGTGTAATAATCGTTGCTGATCATTGCTCTTCAAGTCTCACTTGTGCATCTTCTAGTGACGTCCGGCATGATGACCGGTCTGATGAACGGCATCGATGATCACCCTTCAACTTTCTAAAATTTCATTCCATCCCTCAAACTTTACATTTGTTGCAAGATTCGCATCCAACTCCATTTAATCTTCAATTTCATTCCTACAAAACAATATAATCACCAATTTAGGCAGTTTAAACATATAGGGCATAAATTAAACATATATAAAATACCACAATTTATGCCCTAGTAGAGGGGATTCCATATACAAAAGACAAACCACGGAATTCATTATATTTTACGCTAAATGTTATTGACCGATGGGGATAAAAATAAGGTAGTCATAAATGGAAAAAAAGTTTAAAATTTAAAAGTAAATAGATTTAGTTTAGCTATTAGCATTGATTGAAAGAAATGAATAAGTCAAATTTTGTTTTTCTTTATGGTAAAATTTTCAAAATTTAGTAATAGTAACTTCTAATATATAATCAAGCCAAACAACAATAATTTACAAAACATGATTGGAGAGAAATAAAAAAAAATAGATGTTGATTGATTAAAATATTTGGTAAAGCATAATAAATACAAATGCATATAACATGGAAACTAATAAATTGATTGAAAGTGGCTATAAATAATAAAGTCAAAAATGAAAGAGAATTGTTTTTTAAAAAAAGAAAAAGAATGAAAAATACCAAAAACCACATACATTAAATAGGTTCATATTCTAAAAAGATAAATATTCTGTTGGTCTCAAAATGCAACCCAAGAATTCAACTAAAATTGTTCAAGCAAACAAGTACTCAAACAACCACAATAATGATAAATATAAACAATCTTAAACCACAAAGAATAAAGTAACAAAAAGGTAAAAGGAATTCAAACCAATCAAACTCCCAAGCTTCTTCCAAACTTGGAGTTGAATTCACCAAATAACTTCTTCAATTGATGGTGACACTAACCAACTTGTACAAGTGAAGGATCACTCCTTCCTCACCCCAAACACCCTTTGGTTGAGCAAAGAAGTTTTACTACTCTCCAAGTAAACCCTCAACTAGCTACAATTGAAAGCTCACCAACCAACTAAGAACTATTTTACAAGTGAGGCAATCTTCACCAAGGTTTTACCACTCCAAGTGATAGGCTCACCTTCACCAAAGTTTTATACCTCCTATAGAGTAACCTTCACTTGAGCAACCTCACAAACCCAACTTTCCCCACACCTATACACAAACAAAGAAGATTTCTACCCAAATATTCACTTGTAAGCATGTATTTTATGTAGGCAAAAGTCTATGATCTTCATGAACTTATAGGTATTTATAGAGTGTGAGAAATGGCCTCAAGAAGCTCTCCAACGGTAAAAAATATGGCAGTTGAAAAATAGCCGTTGGACCTATCGGACGTCCGATACAATATTATGCGTCCGATAGGAGTGTCCGACAGGTTCTTCTCAACGTCTGTCGGACATCCGATGGGTTTTGTGCGTCCGACACAAGCGTCGGATAGGTTGCTTCGTTCTTTATCGAACGGCCGATGCATAATTCTGCGTCCGATAGCTTTGCGTCCAACAGCGGCCAGAGAGCTTTGATTTCATCTTTAATTCTATCGGACGTCCGATGATAATGATATGCGTCCGATAGAAGTGTCCGATAAGTTAAAATCTTCTCAATTCATCTTGAATTGATTTCTTTTCTTTTCCAATGAATCAAGGACCTGTTCTAACAAAATTCTCACATAAAAGTATTAGTCCAAATCATCATTTTATTTTGTTATCATCAAAACCTAAGAACAAGGCCAACATATTCCATTTGGCAGAAAGTTAAAGTAGTTAAATTAGCAACCTCTAAAATCAAAATTGAACAATATACATGTGTGTGTGTGTGTGTGCGGACGCGCGCGCGCCTGTATGTACATGTGTGTGTGGGCATGTGCGCGTATTGGAATTGGATAAGTAGGTAAATATCGTTCTATTATATGTATGTATGTATTGCAAAGGAGGTTTTTAGTGTAGACCTCCTTAATAGCTTCCAAACTTAGCTTCCAAACTTTTGATTCTTTTTCTTGATTTTTTGAAATATTGGGTTATAACTAATCCTTTCACCTATCAAATTTAAAATTTAAAACTTTCGCATATGTATTACAAGGCAGGTTTTTAGTGTAGACCTTTTCAATAGCTTCTAAACTTTTCATTAATTTTAATATATCAAATCCAATTAAAAACGTTACAATTCTAAGTTATAACTAAACCTATCACCAGTCAAATTTAAAATTTAAAATTTAAATTTTTTACTATCTCCCAAATGAATCAATTGAGTGTTTCATAAATTATTTATAGTCTGTTATTTAGACTTTAAACATTTTTACTCCATAATTAAAGAAAGAGTCCAACTGTAAATCACAATAATTACTAAGCAATAGATACAAACATGAATTTTTCAGAAATTAAGGAAGTGAGTTATCTTTTAATTTGTTTCTGTCGCTTTTTTTCACTTGGTATAAAATTTTACTTAAAAAATATATTTCTGAAGTCAAATTCTGAGAGAGAATTTCTTAGTCCCATTTTAAAATTATTCACCTTATTTTCCCCTATATATTTACCACTTTAGCCCTTTGTACTACTTCGTTAAAGAAGATTGATTTGTCTAGCCAAATTGTTAGGGATAATGTGATTAGTCCCTTTTTTAAGTTATTCACCCGATTATACATTTTTCACCTTCCTTCTACACACAATAATCATTTGTCAAAGTCTAATAATATATTCGATTACTCCTTTTTTTAATGATTTATCTTGTAATCACTAAATCAATTTTATTGTGGGCATGTTAATGTTTTTTCAGTGAGTTTAGAGTACTTTAATAGATTTACTTTTTCTAAGTTTTTTATTTTTTTATGTTGGACTTTATTTAGTAGGTTCATTTTTGAAAGTTTTAAAACTTTATTATTGAAATTTATACTCTAATATTAAATTTGCAGCATGTAAATAATAGTTATGGCATTTTATTTGCACTATAAAACAACGCAATATTAATATCCTGTAAGCATCTAGATGATTGCTCATATAGGACATGTATACAACAACGTGATAGAGAAGAAAATTTACGTATGAATTCTAAATCAATAAAGGTATATTTTGGTGGTATTTTAGCAAAATTTTGATGAAAAGATAGTATGTCACCAAACTTACACCCAAAAACTTACTTTTTCTCAATGACTGCAATTCTAGCTCTTTATTTGACGAAAAGACTTGAAAAGAATGAGGCAATGAATCCCTAGATAGTGAAAGGAGTGCAAAGATAAGTCTAGTGTTTTGTTTTCCCAAAATGATTAAAAAGTAAGGTGATGAGTTATAAGTAGTGAAAGAAGTGGAAAGATGAGACTAAAAGTTAGGGAGGATTGGGCTTTGGGAGGGAGGGGGGAGTAGAGCTGTAAAACGAATGAACTGTTCGCGAGTTCGGCTCGTTTAAACTCATTCGAGCTAGCTAAGAGCTCGTTCGAGAAGTTAAACGAGTCGAGTTCAAACAAAAAATATGGCTCGATAGCTTATCAAACGAGCTCGAGTTTTGTTCACGAATGTTCGTTAGCGTTCACGAACAGGGGTAAAATAGTTTTTTATTTAGAGTTTTGTTATGTCCTGATGATCAACTATCAATTCTAGCTAGGATCCGTGGTTGATGAGCTGGCAGTTAGTTAGGGAGGAACCATTTGGTTATGATAGGAAGTTGTGGTGTAAGCAATAAGCTAGGACAGGTGTATAAATAGCAGAAGAAAAGAACTATCTGGAGTGTTATGGGTTGTACTCATTTTTCCTTTCTCTTATTAGAAATATTCCCATTCTTCTTTCTTGACTCTCTCTCTCTATCTTTCCCTCTCTTGTGTTTCTGTCTAACTCTCTTCCCTATACAATTCTTTAGCTAGGTTTTGATCATAACAGTGGTATCAGAGCTGGTGGTCCTCGGAATATCAACTTCCAAATTGCGACAATGGCGGAAGGAACTAGAATGAAAAGTTTCGAAAAGCAGTTGCGTAAGCAAGAAGCGCGAATTCAGACCATTCTTGATTCCACAACCATCTTGGAGGAGATGGTAAGTGATACCTTCCAGGACGTGAAGGCATTGTTGGAGGCCAATAGAGCTGAGATGAAGACATTCATGACTGATATGAATAGTCAATTTAGCACCTTGGTAAGGAATGTGCATGGAGACAGAGGAATCTTGGGAAATCCTCATCAAGGAGCGGAGAAAACCCCTTCTAATCAAGGCAAAGGGAATCAACTATCAGTAGGTGTTCCAAAATTGGAATTCCCTAAATTTGGTGGGAATAATCCTAGAGATTGGGTGCGGAAATGTGAGCAATTTTTTCACCTATTCAAAATCGCCAAGGACAATCAATTAGACTTGGCTGAACTGCATCTGGAAGGAAGAGCAGATCTCTGGTATCAAAACTTTCGGAGAGATAAAGGAGTAGTTGATTGGAATGAGTTCAAGGAGGAAATTTGCAGGAGATTTGGGGAATTAGGAGAAGGGGAAGCAATAGAAGAATTTAGCAGGTTACAACAAACTTTATCTGTGTTGTTGTACCAGGAAAGGTTCAAGGAACTCAGAGCTCTAATAATGGTCAAGGTTCCAAATCTGTTAGAATCCTACTATGTTTCATGTTTCTTGAGTGGTTTGAAGGATGAAATCAAGACTGCGGTCAAGATGCACAAACCAGATTCGCTTCAATCGGCATTTGAAAAGGCTAGATGGCAAGAGCATCTCTTGGAAGTGCTTTCCAAGCAAGGAAAAGCAACTTACAAGAATCTTCCATCATTAAACTCCAATGTACCTAGGTGGCCTGCCAATAACAGTAATCAAGGTTATAAGAAGCCCAACCAGCAAAACAATGAAGATATGAGCAAGAAGCATAATCCTCAGCCAATTTTCAAGAAACTTTCACCTACAGAACTTCAATATAGGAAGGACCATAACCTATGCTTCAAGTGTGGGGATAAATTTACCCCTGGCCACAGTTACAGAAATAAGGAAATTCACATGCTACTTGTGGAGGATGGTGTTGTGGAGAAAGAAATAGGGGCGGAAGAGGAAGAAGAAATTATTGAATACAAAGGCATTCCTACGGAACAGGATGTGATGTTGGCCCTGCATGCTGTTTCTGGTGAATTCACTTCCAGCACTATCACGATGATGGGGTTATATAGAAATCATCAACTGTCTATATTGGTAGATGGGGGCAGTACTAATTGCTTCATTAAGCCAGCAATTGCCCAATTATACCCTGAGAAAATCAAGCAGCATAGCCCTTTCAGAGTTAAAATAGCAGATAGGAAAATTTTGCAATGTGACAAGTGGGTACCTTAGAAGAAGTGGGAAATTCAAGGGCATCAATTCATACATGATGTATTTGTTCTAGACCTTGAGCCCTATGACATGATCATTGGTGTTGACTGGATGAAAGCTTATAGCCCACTGACCTTTCACTTTAAGGAACTGCAGGTCACTTTTGACAAGGAAAGGGAGTTAGTGAAGTTGAAGGGTGATACCAGCACTGCTCAGGTGAAGCTGCAACAAGGGAAATCTACTGGGAAAATTATCAGACATCGGATCAGGAGAGCTTTGCAACAATCTTGCATGGTGAAGGTCCATAACTCTCAGGTGACTACTGTACCCAATTCTCTTACTGAATTGCTGGCCAAATATGAGGCTGTATTCTCTGAACCGAAAACATTACCCCCATCTAGAACTCATGACCATAGAATACCTCTTAAAGTTGATGCCAAGCCATTCAAAATTCCCCCTTACAGATACCCTCACTCCTAAAAAACAAAAATTGAAAGACAAGTTCAGGATATGCTATCTGCTGGCATCGTCAAAAAAGCCACAGCCCTTTTGCCTCTCCAGCACTCTTAGTTAAAAAAAAAGATGGAAGTTGGAGACTTTGCATTGATTATAGACAATTAAACAGCCTAACAATCAAGGATAAGTCTCCTATACCCATAATAGATTACTTGCTTGATGAACTCAATAGAGCCAAAAATTTTTCAAAAATTGATCTCAGGTCGGGATACCACCAAATTCTTATGGACCCGGCTGATATCCAAAAAACAGCTTTTAGAACACATTCCGGTTTATATGAATTCCTGGTTATGCCTTTTGGCTTAACAAATGCCCCGGCCACCTTTCAATCCTTAATGAATTCCATATTTGAACCTTATATCAGGAAGTTCGTTCTAGTTTTCTTTGACGATATCCTGATTTATAGCCCAGATTTTTCGACCCACCTGCACAATCTATCTTAGTATTACAAATGCTCAGAGATCATTCACTGTATGCCAAAATGTCCAAGTGCTCATTTGGCTAGGATAAAGTAGAGTATTTGGGACATATAGTTACTGGAGCAGGTATGTGTGCCGATCCAGCAAAGAATGAAGCTATGCTTTCTTGGCCCACTCCTACCAGTATCAAAGCACTCAGAGGATTTTTGGGGCTAACGGGTTATTATAGGAGGTTTGTCAAGGGGTATGGGATGATTGCTAAACCTCTCACTGAGTTGCCTAAGAAAGAGCAATTCTCATGGAATGTGAAAGCTGAAGAAGCATTCTAGAAATTGAAGGCTGCCATGAGTTCCACCCCAGTCTTAGCATTACCAGACTTCTCCCAACCATTTATTCTGGAAACTGATGCAAGCCAAACTGCCATAGGAGCTGTTTTGATGCAACAAGGGAGAGTCATTGCTTACATGAGTCAAGTATTGGGGAAGAAAAACCAGGCCCTGTCGATTTATGAAAAAGAATTGTTGTCATTAATAACTGCAGTCCAGAAATGGAAACATTATCTACTGGGTGCACATTTTGCAATTAAAACTGATCATGAAAGTTTGAAATACCTGCTTGATCAAAAAATTACAACTCCCCTACAGCAGAAATGGCTAGCCAAGTTGATGGGAATGGATTATGAGATACAATACAAAAGAGGGAAGGAAAACGTCGTGGCGGATGCACTATCACGGAAGGAAGAAGGAGCTAAGGAGGGTGGGATACATGCTGTGTCAACAATCAAACCACAATGGCTGTCTATGGTTGTTGCAAGTTATAATGGGGATGACGACACTAAGGAATTATTGTTGGCTCTAGCTATAGATACACAAGCCCACACGGATTATACTTATAGCAATGGAGTAATAAGGTATAAAGGTAGAATTATGGTGGGCTCAATGACTGATCTTAGAAGGAAGTTGATTGCCTGTTTCCATGACACTTGTTGGGGTGGTCATTCTAGAATTCAAGGCACTTACCAGAGGATGAAAAGCTACCTTTACTGGCCTAATATGAAGAAAGATGTAGAAAATTATGTTCAGAATTGCGACATTTGTGATAGAAGTAAGTCTGAGAACTGCTCATATCCGGGACTGTTGCAACATTTGGCTATTCCAGACCAAGCATGGAAACAGATTTCCATGGATTTCATAGAGGGACTACCTAAGTCATTCGGCTGTAATGTCATCTATGTAGTGGTTGATAGACTGACCAAATATGCGTACTTTATTCCCATGACTTCTCATTATACTGCAAGGAATGTAGCGGAAGTCTTTTTTGATCAGATTTTTAAACTCCATGGGTTGCCATCTTGTATTGTCTCGGATAGAGATAAAGCATTCACCAGCATTTTTTGGCAGGAGCTCTTCAAAATGTTAGGAACAGAATTGAGTTTATCTTTTGCATATCACCCCCAATCTGACGGCCAAACAGAAAGGGTCAACAGGTGTGTAGAAACTTACCTCAGAAGTATGTGCATGCAGCAACCAAGTAGATGGAAGAAATGGTTACCCTCAGCTGAGTGGTGGTACAACACGAATTATCACACCAGCCTACAAATGACCCCGTTTCAGGCTCTCTATGGGTACAAACCAACTCAGCTGACCATATTACCTGGCAAAACATTTGCTGCTGCCGTGGATGACTGGGCTAAAGAGAGAGTGAGCTGGAATGCCTTACTTAAAGAAAACTTATCGCAAGCTCAAAATAGGATGAAACAAATGGCTGATAAAGGAAGAACTGATAGGAAATTCGAGGTCGGAGATTGGGTTTACCTGAAGCTTCAACCTTACAGGCAAACATCAGTGGCGCTCAGGAAAAATTTGAAATTGCCTACCAAGTACTATAGCCCTTATCAAGTGGAACAAAAGATTGGAACGGTGGCCTACAAGCTCAGATTGCCAGAGGGCTGTCTAGTACACCTTGTATTCCATGTTTCCCTTCTCAAAAAGTGCTCGAAAAGAATGCTAGTCAACCCCACACTACCCCAAGTAACGGAAGAAGGGGAGTTCAGAATTGCCCCTAGTGCGATTACTGATAGGAGAACTATATACAGAAATGGCCAAGAGGTTGAGCATGTGTTGGTGCAGTGGGAGAACATGCATGCGGATGACTCTACGTGGGAGGATTGGTCCTTTATTCAAGCCCAGTTTCCTTCTTTTGGACCTTGAATCCTAGAGACTAGGATTCTTTGAGGGGAAGGCAATGTTATGTCCTGATGATCAACTATCAATTCTAGCTGGGATCCGTGGTTGATGAGCTGGCAGTTAGTTAGGGAGGAACCATTCGGTTATGATAGGAAGTTGTGGTGTAAGCAATAAGCTAGGACAGTTGTATAAATAGCAGAAGAAAAGAACTATCTGGAGTGTTGTGGGTTGTACTCATTTTTCGTTTCTCTTATCAGAAATATTCCCATTCTTCTTTCTTGACTCTCTCTCTCTCTCTCTATCTTTCCCTCTCTTGCGTTTCTGTCTAACTCTCTTCCCTATACAATTCTTTAGCTGGGTTTTGATCATAACAAGTTTTGTTCGCGAACGCTCATTAGTGTTCAAACATAAAATCAGCTCGTTTGTTAGGCTCGTTTGTTCAGCTCGTTTAGCTTAAACGAGCCCAGCTCGAGCTCGAAATTTAATTAACGAACTGAGCTCGAACATTTTTTTCAGCTCGTAATTCTTAACGAACGAACATGAGCGAAGCTCGAACAACAAACGAACAGAGCTCAAACAATAAAAGCTCGGCTCGGTTCGGCTCGTTTACAACTCTAGGGGGGAGCTATCAAATTGGATTGCTTCATGTGAATTCGACCAAGTTATAATTGGGTTAACTTATATGTACCTATTTAGTTAATAGCTCAAAATGGATGAATCATCAACCATTATGGTTTTAGATGAGTGTAGGTTATCCAATTACCTATTCATAACTCACTACTAAATTTTATTTAGTTTTTCTTCCATATTTTGTTTAATGACAAAATAGTATATCATTATAATAAAAAAAGTAATGACATATCAAGTTGGTAGATCAATTTTTACCTGAATAAACAGAACAAACAAAAAAAATTGTACAGAAGAATCTAAAATGGTGATCACTGTGATTTTCAAATCTTGTTACTCTATAACAAATTAAAAATAATTTAGATATTAATGCAAATAATCAATTAACACTCAAGAAATTTATTATGCTTTTATGAAAGAATAGAAATTAAAGAAGATTAAAAATGATAAATATGTCTTTACAAAAATAAGAATATAATTATTGTAGTGATTTATATTTACCCACTAATGTTTGGATTTGAATCTGTATCTAATTTAATTAGGTCAAAATAGATGATGTAAATACGTCAATTTAATTTTCACTAATTAATAAATTTAATTAGGTCACCCATTTAAATCCAATTACATTATATATGCAAACCCATTTGTTGATGGGTGAGCCTAGTAAATAGGTTACTATTTACAGCTATAAGCAAATCAAAATATAGTAGGAAAGGAGATAAATTGGCTACAGGATTGAGTAATTTGGTGGGAATGGGTAGAGTAAAGAGAAAGTGGATTTGGGGGTAACAGGGAAGGGTTGTAAGGATGTGAGAAAGTTGAAGTAAGAAGGTGATGAAGAGAGTAGTGGAGAGTCGGGGGAATATTGAGGAGAGAGATTTGTAGGAGGGAAAAGTTGCGTGAAGTAGGAGAATATGGGAGAAAGGAATAATAGAGTTGTGTTTGGCATACTTTTTTTGTGATCATTTTTCATATGTTGTAGTGTATTTTAAAATTTTAGATAAAGTGCACAAATATGATACAATTTGATACTCAAATAGTACTCTTTTGGGTTTTTAATCTTTTTTTCATGTAAAAATATATATAATTTATCATCATCATCATCATCTTAGATATATGCACAAGTCAGAATAGTAGTAGATACAGATGATAAAGTGTATACTTCTTTAATTGTTCTTAATGATAAAAAAAGAAATAACTGTATGATCTAGTATTTTTTTTATTCTAGAAATGAATTTATGTTGCAAGAATCAAACTTAATTAGCATTGATCGACATCAGCACAGGCATATACTTCATTAAATTAATAAGTAAGAATTAAAAATGTATTATTGAAGGGAAAGATAGAATTGCATTTAAATAAGATTCATAGCTACGAAATTGTGTAAGCACATCTGGCATGCAATGAGCATGTATGCTATGCGGAATATATGAATATGTACAGGCATCCTATCAAATATGGAACAAAGTAACGTTATATATATATAATTTATCTATCGAAATAAAATCAAATTCAATTAGAAACCATAACTTGTTACATCGGATCCTAATTGCTATTCTTAATCTTTCTTCTTTTCTTTTTTTATTATAAATAGCAAGATAGAGAGGGAAAAAATGCGAAAATAATTAAGACTTACCATAATTTCAATGTTAGGCAAATAACGAAGGCCAAAAACCTACAAAGAAATAAATGGTAACAAATAATTCGAATTGGGATCCTGCAAATTGGTTACTTTGAAAGCTTATAAATTTCCCCAGTCATGAGCTCCAGTACACATTAATGACCTGTGAACTTGTTATCGATCGACAATTCTGTATTGTGAATCTATTGAAGGTATTCTATTGCTTTATTCTATTATCGATGGCGAGTTTTTGTGATGCCTCAAGCAAGAAGATTCTGGTCAACAAAAAGTTGAGCCACCAAAACAAGAGCCCTGTCAAATCCATCAAGGTTGTCCCTCTTTTTGTAGATAGCACGTGGTTACTTCTTGATTCATTTTGGATGGGGCTGGCATTCATCTTCTTGTGTACATACATACATGTGCTTGTGTTTGTGTTTCTCTGTGTGTCACTCTGTGTGTGTGTGTGCGTGTTTTGTTTATGCACTTTTCTATTTTGGTCCTCTATTCACTTGTATGATTTATTGAAAAATTGAGTGTGGTTTTTATATTGATGTAAAGTAGACATATTAGTTACTTCACATGGCAGAGGCCAGATGGTGATATTATCGACTGCATTCATGTTTATGATCAGCTAGCATTTGATCATCCTTTGCTAAAAAACCATACTATTCTGGTGGACATTTTTGTTCTACTTAAATGCAATACAAAAAAGAATTCTCTACATTTACATGTAGACATTTAAATACGTTTCGTAATTGTATATAAAATCATTGGCGAAGTAAAATGTATATCATTGGATGTTGCAGACGAAGCCTAGTTTTCACCCAGAGATAGGTATTATTGGCGAGAATGATGCATATGATTTTGAAGACCATAGGGAGGATGATAAAATCACTCAGATATGGCAGCTAAATGGTAGGTGTCTTGAGGGTATCATTCCTATTGGAAGAGACCGAAATCCAAGTAATTTCAAGAGATGTACCAAGAAGAAGAAGGAAAATATTCTCCAAATTTCTCCAATTGATATGAAGGTGAGGTGGGTCAATGGAACTATTCCCGAGGTACCTCGTGCATCAAGAAAATTCTTGGTTAGATAAAGGCATCAAATATTCATACCTTTCAATAATTGTTAAAGTTCTGATACACATGGTACAAGCACTTGAAAAAATGATCATTGCACTGTACAGTATTCTTGCCACCCAGATGCCACTAGGGATGATATATATTGGCCAAGGGCGGACCTACAACAGGGGTGGATCCCCTAAGCTTTAAAAAATGTGATTTTGTCTCCTTAATAAAATTGAAACTTTTTTAAAAGAAAGTGTTCATTAAAAATATAAACTTTTAAACCCACAAAAATTTAAAAAACCAATTTATAATATACTTAAGTTTAGATGTACTAAAATTGATCCTGTCAATTTAAATTTTCTCTGTCCATCCTAATATTGGATGTCTGCTAATCTTATTACACAGAACACTAATTGTGGACAAGTTTGAGTTCATTAATTTTTGGGTAAATTACATTTAATCCCCTGTGGTTTTGACTTTTACCACATAACCCCCCTAACGTTTCAAAATGTCCACTTCACCCCCTTATGGTTTTATGTAAAGTGGAAAGTAGACAGAATGTACAATCAGTTACGGCGTTTGTACCAAACGTGCTCCAAATGCGCGTGTGATAAAATTTTAATATCCATACAACCCCTTATGATTCATATAAATATCCACTTTACCTCCCTGTGATCTTTACAATTGTCCACATAATTTCACTATACTTGTATACAAAGTGGTAAATCCATTTATTAATTTAATATTTAAATAAGGGCATTATTGTCATTTCAACTAACAACGTTAAATAGGTATTTTAAATCATGTTTCCACTTTACATAAAATCATAGGGGGGTGAAGTGGATATTTTGAAATGTTAGGGGGTTATGTGGCAACAGTCGAAACCACAGGGGGTTATATGTAATTCACCCTTAATTTTTTGTATTTATTTGATTTTCTTGTTCTTTGATTTGTTTTAATTTCAATTTTTAGCGTGCATTTGCATATGTGCAAGGTGGCAAGTGTTAGTGTATATGCCCTAAAGTCAATCAACTTCTAGGGTTTATTATACACTTTAACTATTTATGTAATAATAAATGACATCTTTATCATATTGATTGCTTATATTTTCATATAAGTATGATAAAACCCTTAGAATAAACCTAATCGATGAAATCATAAGAGTTATGATGGTGAGGTTCATTCGATTATAAATAAGGTTTATTCTTAAATATCTCTAGTCATAGTATTAACAAGAAAGGGTATTGTTAATACAACTAGACTAGCATATACTATGCCACTTCTACATGAGAAGTAGTAGGCCTCATCTACTATGGTGTGTAAAACACCTAAACAAGTATATGGGTGCTTGATGGTATGATCAAGTTCACTAGATTGATCCACATAGAGACATCCTTTAAGTGCCAAAGAATTAATCTCTAAGTGACGTTTATGTAAATGATTCTTAGACTTAAGGTTATCATGGTATCTTGAATATGGATAGTTATACTTTCTTTGTTATATGATTGCTCCTGTAAAAGGGAATGCTCACATCATTAGCAAATGGGTGTATCTTTGAAGTATGGAAAGATGGTGAATAACCTATAAGGATTTACCGCCTCTTATGTAAGAGGAGTTATCTCGTGTTTGGCCACTTGTAGAAGTATAACTCGGAAATCTTAGCGCTAAGTGGAAAAGTCTTAGAAAGTGTTTTTAAGAACTTCTTCATTGGAGTTATATTTTGGTACAAGAGAAAAAAGCATTAATCACACAGTGGAATAGGCACAACTTATTCCAAGAATAATGTGAGATAAGTGTGGTAAAAGGATATTAGTTACATTATAAACGTTTACTGAAAGGTGAAGCCATCCACTTGACTTTTCTCATTACTTGGGTGGTCATGATGTATTGCTAGATACCAATCTTGATCTATAAGTATGAGTTGATTGATTAGTGGAATTAGTGATAAATTAAAAGGAGTTTTAATTTATCTAGTTCTTATTTATTAAGAATGTATAGCTCATACTTATTGCCAACGTATATGAGAACCTAATGGGTCACACACATTAAGAACTTTCTTAGCTAGATTAAATGAATTTCAAGTGGGACTTGATAGATAAGTTTTATAACTTATAGTTTGATTTGTGAGACAAATTAAACTTGAGAGACTTATGGTGCAAATAAGTTTTAGTCTTCCAAATGCAAGAGTTGTCTTAGAAGCTAAATCTTATTGGAAACTGATTTCAGGTTTCCATAAGGATTTGACAACTTATGGATTTGACAACTTATTTGTCTATAAATACTCACTAAGCTTTTGCTAGTAAGGAGAATAATCACACAATTTGTCTTGTGAGATTTTTGAGAAAAATCTCCCAAAATTCGTCCAAGAAAATAAGGGAAAAATTGCATCTCTTATTTCTTATCTTGGGATGAATTTTTCATGGTGAAAAATTGGAATTATCTCAATAGACTTGTGTGTGGTTGTCTTGGCAATAGCTAGCACTAATCTAGCTTAAGCTAATTCGACCTTGGAGGTTCTAACTAAGGAGGTTCGTGTGGATCACCATTAGAGGCCGGACGCATGTACGGCTACGTGGATCTCTTTGCCATCCTCTGCATCAAATCTCCACCAAGTTCAAGGAGGTCTTCATGGATTAAGGTAATTTTCTTGAACTATCTCTATGTTACATGGATTTAATCAAAGGACGATCTGTTGAAAGGAATCAAACTTTTAAATTTCCGCTGCGTTTATCTCCTTGATTCCTTACAGCAAGTACTTTGGGACAAAGGTATACTTGGAAACCACAAGTTCAACACCATGAGTATTGCTTGTCTCGCATTTGGATTCTTGGAATTCCTACTGCAAAGGTCAACTCCTTTGAAGCAGGTTGGATGTTACTTCATCTCTATAATCTTTTCTTTCTGAAAGTACTCATTTTCTTGTTAAATTATAAACATTTAGGCATTTGGCTCGTACTCTATGATTTACTTAATTTGCTTTTCAAAATAACAGGTATTCCCAGATCTTTATGGAGATAATACAACAAGACTCTTCATCTACTGGACTGTAAGTCATTACATGTAATCTTTTTTTTTTTTTTTAATGCATTTGTGCTGAACTTTTGTAATGATAACAGAAAGATGGCTATCATTCCATCGGGTGTTACAACTTGGGCTGCCTGGCTTTGTTCAGTCGAACCCTGCGGTGGTACTGGGTGGCAGCATTCATTCGATTTCTGCCTATCATGGGAACCAATACGAAATGGCCTTGCATATTTGGAAGGTAACGAGAATCAAAATGGTTGAGAAATCAGCATAGGTTAGCTGTTAAAAGGTTTGCCATCTTGTAACATGCTTTTGTCTAATCATCGTGATTCTTCCTTATTCTTGCTTCTTCCTTTGCCCCTTGTTTTTTCCTCGGACTCGAAAATTTGATCTAGTGGGTAAACTAAATTTCTGTAGGACCCAAAAATGATGTTTGGTGGCTAGCATGGAGAAGGGCCGATAAAATAATTGGTTACTGGCCTGCCTGCATATTCTCTGACCGGGCTGAAAGTGCTTCAGTGATCGGATGGGGCGGAGAGGTGCTAAAACTCTGCAACAGATGGGCAAACACACTACAATTCAAATGGGTAGTGGCCATTTTGCTCAAGAAAAATTTCGAGGATCAAGTCAGAGCCCTTCAAGTAATAGATGAATCAAACAATTTGAGGCCTGCTGGAAACATTCAACTTCGAGTGGACAATCCAAATTGCTACAGGGCAGTACTTGGAAAGCAATTTAATTGGGGGGATACCATTTTCTTTGGAGGACCAGGAAAAAGTAATTTTCCATGATGTTTTGGCATTGATAAATGATGTAAAATCTGAAAAATGAGTGAATGATTATGCAAAAGAGA
This sequence comes from Gardenia jasminoides, assembly GCA_013103745.1. NCBI lineage: Eukaryota > Viridiplantae > Streptophyta > Magnoliopsida > Gentianales > Rubiaceae > Gardenia > Gardenia jasminoides. The sequence goes on along the minus strand of CM023099.1, from coordinate 4,396,473 downwards.
CTAGTTTTTCTTTTTTCTAACGCAAGTTAAATTTCAGGATTTATAAAAAGTTAACTCAAAGAGAAGCGCTCCAGCAAAATAGAATACACGGTTTCCTTTATGTGTGTGTGTGCACGTGTGTTTGTGTCTATATATAACTTTTTTATACACTGTCAGTGTATAAGTTTTCATACACTAGCAGAATCGGATTATGCCACATAATACAAATTTAAATTTAAAATTTAAATCATGTACATGTGGCATGTATCCAAAGCTGCTAGTGTAAAAAAAATACTACACTGACAGTGTATAAAAAGTTAATCGTATATATATATGTATGTATATATGTATGTATGTATACATATGTATTGCAAGAGCTCAATTCCCTCATTGAGCATTTAAGTCCCCATTCTTTTCTTTTGGAAATTTGATTTATTTTAATCATTATAATCACTTTTAAATATATGAAATAGTTACGAACATAAATACGTTACTTAAGATTGAAAAGTTCCAGCCTATCATATGATAATCTATTTAAATGTCCCAATCTTACCTAATACAATTAAAAAAGGGTTTTAAATTAGACTTTTTCAAGCATGGCATGCCACAAACAGGAAAGAAATATTTAGTTACAATCTAAACTTCATTCTTTAACCCTACCAAGATAAAATGTGACTATAAATAGTTTTACCAAACTCATATCTAACAATCAAATGTTATAAACCTCATATTAGGATTGTAGATGAACCGAACACTAAACTAATAGTTCGGGCTCGATTCGAATTTGATTTTCAACGAACTCAATCTTGAATTTGAATAGGAATATTAATTAGAATTCAACAAAATCAAGTTCAAACTTATCGATATTCAACTCGTTAAGGCTTGACTCGATTTCAATAGTTTTTAATATTTTTATCTAAAATATTTGTTGATATTTTATATAAAATTATATATGTATCAGTGATAATCTAATATTAAAACTGAAAAATTAAATAAATTTTCAAGCTCTTGATTCGAGCTCAAACCCACTAAACGTTAGTGTCAGGATGTTGAGTATGGGCATTGTCGTTTTATAGCATAGCAAGTTGCATTTGGCAAGTTAAGCTTTAGTTAGCTGGCTAGTAGTTAACACTAATTACGTCTACATTTTCCGTTACTGATTAGGCCAGATTGTACCAACTAGGGCTGTAAATGAATTGAACCGCTCATGAGCGGCTCGAATTTGATCTCGACTCGAGCTCGAAAATATCGAACTCGAGTCGAGCTCGAGCGGCTCGTTTCCATGTTCGAGCCGAGTTCGACCTTGATTCTCTCAGACTCGATAATTCGTGAGCCGACTTGAATAGACTAGAATATATATATATATATATATTTATTTATTTATTTATTTATTTTTATTCTAATAGTGAAATTACATATATATCCCTAATATTTTTATTATTTATTAAGAAAAATAATTATTTTATTTATTTTTTTAAAAAATAAAGTAATTATTTATTATTTTTTTCGAGCTCGAGCTCGTTTAGCCTCGAATTAAAACTCGAGCTCGAGCTTCATTTTTTGATCTCGTCGAGTTTGAGCTCGAGCTCGATGAAAAATGAGTCGAGTCGAGATCGATAAGGCCAAAACTCAACTCAGCTCAGCTCGTTTGCAGCCCTAGTACCAACTCAATTAGCAAGCATAAAAGATTCCATTGTAACAGATTATGGCCTCGAATTCGTGAAATAAAGAATCTCTCTCTCTCTCTCTCTCTCTCTCCCTCTCTTTAATTCTTTCTGTTATTGCTACTTCCTTACTCTTTTCAATTCCTTAAAGCAATTCCTACTCAGCTCATTTCATCTTTACTTCAGGTTGTGACAGCTAGTTTGATAGAACGTATGAAAAATGCCTACAGATTTTTTTTCCCCATAATCACACCTAAACAAGCCCTTATGATTTTGAATGTTAGTTAAATAAATTTAGTCATGCATTTGAGAATAAAATTAATTTAGAAGTATGTCTAGGAAGACATCCAAATGGGTCTCCCATGATTCTCCAAATAATTCTTCTGCAATTTCCAGGATGCCTTAAATCCTATTCCCAATTTTTGAAGAACTTTAGAACTCTCCGGGAAGTACTCTGTCAACTTGTTTTGATATGTTTTGGCCATAAGGATTTCAAGAATGGGAACCTCTTAACTTGATCAGTAAAATTATAGGTGTCAAAATGGGTGATTTGAGTATATTTGGATAAGTCATAATTGGATAATGGGTACAATTGAATCAACCCATTTATATCCATTTAATAAATGGGTATGGGTATACCCAAGTAACCCAACTACCCATTTATGACTTGTTTGAAATATTATTTATTTTTTAAAAAATTTTTCGCATGGTGTTAGACAATAAATAATGACATTTTATTGTTATTACATTGGTAAAAAATTTAAATTTATCTCCTTATCACCCACTAAAATTTTGAATAAAATGTGTATTTATTTTTAAATGGGTGAGCCAAGTCAACCCATTACCCATCAACTAAATGGGTATAAATGAGTACCCATTTATATCCATTTAAAATTAATGAGTTTATTTGGGTAAATTATTAATGGATTGGGTTTGGATGAACCAATATAAATGGGTTGTGATTGACACCTCTAAGTAAAATCAAGAAAGGGTTCCCTTTACCTTTTCTTTCCCAACACAAAGCCTTTTGCCTATAGTCAGTGAATACTCTATGATACGATTAAATAAGCACTCTGGGTAGTCTATAGTTTGTGAATGGGTCTATGCAAACTACTCTTCCATGTGCAGTCTTCCTCGGGAGCTGCAAGATGCTGTGTGGCCATTCAAGAAGAAAAGAAAAAGAAATTGTTGGGTGGCCATTAATTATTGGCCAAGTTGATAAAATCAGGTACTGGTAAATATGAGTAAAATATTCATGTCTTTTGGATCACGCACAAGATGAATAAATAATTACTGGGTCCTCAAATTCTAGGATACAGAGACCAGGTCCCTGATTCTTTTAAAATGAAAACATCTACACGATATTTCTGGGAATATTCAAGAAATTTTCTCCCGTTGACTGATTAAAAGAGTTAATACTATTCCTCCTCCTACTAATCAAGACTGCCATATTATTAAAGGATCAAGACCGGCGAAGGATGGTGATTATTGAGTTTTACCAAGTTGGTGTTCTGCAACTTAATCAGGTAAGTTGTCTTCGGAATTCAACAGAGTTGCATGGATTTACTTTTCTTCCCAATCTCTTCCAGTCGCTTTTTGTGTCTTTAAATTTAAGTTGATTTGGTTTTCAATTACCGCTAATTTAAGTTTAAATTCTTGGGCACGTAACACTGTTCACTTTGCAAGTTTCTGAGTAGATGTAAATAATACTTGATTCTTATTCTATTGTATGTTGCTACTAAAAATGGTTGGAGACGATATATGACAAGCAGAGAAGGCCATGGACAATTCATAATTGTAAAATATCCAGATCTTGTGAGCTAGTATCCGTTAAAATTGATAGCTTGATCTTGATATGTGATGCAGAGCTATGATTGAAAGTTAATTAGTTGTGTTTTTACACTTGGAGAATATATATTTATTGTGCGACAAATGGCAATGCTTATCAGCTGTATGCAGATTGTATGAGATGATTTTCTACAATTGTGGTTTTTGTTGACTTGTTCTTTTGTTTATTTACAATATCACTAGGTTGTTTCTAGTGTACAACAATAAAATACTATCAATGAAGTTATGGACTTGAATTCTCCGGAGACATCATCAAAGAAGAAAAAGATGTGTGAAGGAGAAGAAAGCACTAGCGAAGCCCAAGACGGAATAAGCCAATTACCTGATGCATCTACCGACTAAATTAGCAGCACAAACTGGGATTTTATCTAAACGATGGAAGGACATTTGGCTTTCAATTCCTGCTCTTGAATTTCACATACATCTAGAGGCGAATTATGAGGGTGATATGAGTGCCTTTGATAGCTTCACAAAGCCTAAAATTGAGAGTTTTATGAATTTTCTGGATCGACTTTTTGCTATTCATGACACTTCTGGCATTAGAAAGTTCAGATTGGTATGTGATCAAGAGGTTGACTCAGGATGGCTGAGTAATAGGTTGGCTGCTTTGCATAATGTTCAAGAACTTGATCTTTATTTATGGGCGCTAGTGGATTTCCCCTGGAGTCCCTTGGCGGATAACTCGCTGGAAATCTTGAAACTGAGGTGGAGTATTTTGCTCAACATCCCATCTTCTGTTTCTTTTCAACGTCTTAAGATTCTTCATCTTCACTCCGTCACATATGTGGGCGATGCATCAGTTGAAAGGCTACTTTCTTCTTGCCCAGTCCTTGAGGATTTAGAGATATCTAGACCGGAGCCTGACAACGTTAGGAATTTTGTGATCTCAGTCCCTTCATTGAAAAGGTTGACTTTGGACTTTATTACAGAGGCGACGGAATTGTTCTGTGAAGATGATTACAAATTGATAATTACTGCACCAAATTTGGAGCATCTGAGCCTGGATGATAATTTTTCAGATTCAATTCAGGTCAGTTCCATGGACGGAGTAACTGAATCACGCATCTCTGCTAGCAAAATATTAGAGCTGATTATTGCACTGCAGAACAAATAAGCAACTACAAAAGCAATGTGTATGAAATATTTCGAAGTATCCCGAATGTGAAGCACCTAACAATAGGCGATTTTACCATGATGGTAAGCACTGACTTAAATTCCAATCCTGCTCATTCCTTTGTAATTGTTATAGCATCTATTGTTTCTTGGCCACAACTTACGGCTGTCTTCATATATTTGTTAAAGTATATATGTACATTTAACATGTACTACGTAGCGGAAAACTAAATAACTTACCTCTAACCATTGTTGTCAAGCACCACATGCATCCTGTGTGCCTTCTTTTCACCATCCATTGTTGTCAAGTAGAGATTAATACCATGTCTCCTTTGTCTTCTTCCTCTTATTATCTAAAGTGTCAAAATATGTAGGAGAAGAAAATACGCAGAAGAGAGATTTAGAGTAAGGGAGCTTCTAACCTATGCCTAACCAAAAAGTCATAGTTTGATGGAATACCACATGCTATTTATAGGCTAGGTTAGGGACCCTTACTGGCAAATATCGACATCCCTAGGGTTTCCTTCCATCAAGGAAATCATACCATAATTCATAACTGAAAATAATATCTTTGACTATTTGATTGATTTGATTGGTGATTTGATTGAGTGAAATATCAATCAACAGAATATACCAATCAATTACCATTAAATGAGAGATATTCAATCAATGATTGACAAAATATCAATCAATTAATCAATCAACCATGTGGGTCATAATTGCCTCTAAAAGAGGCTAGTCTTACATTCTCCCACTTGACCCACATGTAATAGTCAAATAACTTTATGAGTGACTACATATTTAAAATGGTCATAAATCCCCATTGTCACTCAATAAATTTAACAGTTATGTAACAGTTGCTTAATTAGAAAGTGATAATATTCGAATCATGGCGGTTATATTCTTAGTACGAACACTTCCTTCCATGTATTACAATATATCACACTTCCTAATTAAGTGCTTTAAAGGAACTTTATGAATAACTTCATATAAGTTATTCAGGGTCCACCTTTATGGATCAAATAATCCTTACTTTATACATGAATAACAATGTGCACAAAATCATGTAAACATAAATGTCTCGAGTGTCTAGACAACAATAATAGTTTGAAAATAACAGCAAAATACTAGATAAACTATTGAGTTCCTTATGAGTTATTTGATCACTAACAACTGAGCTGGCAACCTTTAGTTGTTAGATCAATAATAATAACTCCTTACTGTATATTCAATAGTTATCTTTTGCTTTCTAAATGTCATTTTCAACCATTAAATACCTTATGTCGATTTACTTGTCTTGACTTCCACTCCTTCACACATACATAATGAAAGTGCATAGTCAAGTTAAATATCAATAGTGGCCAAAATGTAACATCGACAAACTTTAGGCCAAACATTCGATGCCTGTGATATAACTTCATAGCATCTTTGAAAATTTTATATTCATTCTAATGCATGATATGAACGTTTGCAATTGTTCACTATTATTACTTGAAAGTAATACTTGTCCCTTTATTCCGTAAAAATTCTTGCATGAATATCTTAAGATAGATTAACTATCTTTTACATTCCATTTTGTGAATACCAATGACAGAAGGGTGTCACAAATATCATAATTGAGTTGTTGAGAAAACTCTCATAGTATTACTCTCAACAACCTTGATGTATATTAATTTACTAGAAAAAATTCTTCTAAGATCAAATGAAGAATCAACAAATTAATATACTATTGAGAAGTAACAATTTAGTTTAAATTACATTCTCTTAAAGTCATGGTGACACACGTGTATATCTATTTAATAAGATATTGTAAGGATAATAGTTTTTCACATTTATCTATTGTAACTCTAATAGTGAGTTACCAGTGCCATAATTACCCTAAATAAAATCTCTTAAAACTTAATAGAGATTTTATGGTAATTAATATATCTCCTATGACACTATTCTAAAATATGGAGTCTTCTCCATTTGTACTTTATGAAAACATTATCCTTAAAATTCTTGAAGATATACAACACTGTCACTAGAAAATTTGAATTTCTTTTTATAGATCCTCCCACTGTTTCAAAGATAGTAGGTATAGAGTGGGTTATCTTCATGTGTTCATTTGACAAGGAGTTTTTCAATTGATTGCTTATCCAAAATAATTTATATAATTATTTTGAGAAAAGCCATCAATTTTCTATATGTAGAGGTGTCAAATATGAATCCTTACCTTTTCAAGCTCCATTCTTCAGTCAAAACACTCCCACTTACTTTATATTCTTAAGAAATTCAAATCTCCAATTCTAATAATTTTGAAGTGTAAAAGCATCTAAATTTCTTGGAGTTGCAAGATAGTCTTGTTTCTTCTATTCAGCTTATTTATGTGAAGGCTAATTATCTTCACAAAACTGAACAATGCACATTAAACATGATTTCCATCCATACCATAATTAATATGGTGTTTAAACAATATTGGAGGAAATTGTTTAAGTATATACTTCAATCTCAAGACTTTACTCACAAGATAAAAACTGCCAATATGCTATATCTATACGTATCTCATTATTTTCTTACAGTACATCATTTAGATGTAGTCAATCAAGCATTGATTTCATTCATTAGCAATGCTTCTCAATTAAGGATTTCATGAGTATGAACAAAATAGTCCCTTTTGTTTATGCCTTTATGTTATTTTCTATCCCTTAAATTTCAAGTTTTCTTTCTCGTTTGGACACTTGCAAAGGTATCAAATATTGATCCTTTGTCAAACAAGAAAAGGGATTTTATATTTGATGAACAGTAACCCAACAATGAGATAAATAAATATCTCTCATCAAATATAGAAGGATAGAAAATAATTCACATAATTTTTCGTGTTATAATGAAACTCTTATGGCATTTATAATGATTGAGTAGTCTGCTTTACTTATGCAGTCTACTTAATACACCACAGTCAATAAATCTAAAATCTTTAAAGATTTATGATTTATCAACTCTTTATATTCTCTATGGAGATATATCTCAATCTCTTATGCCAAAGTTAATGAGTTTCTCTAAGTGATAAATATATACTCGCTGCCAATATAATTATTGTGATCAAGTGTTGTATATTGCTCAATTCAAAAGACTGCACTAAAAACTTTAGAATTAATAACTTTACTATTTTCAAAATATACTACTGGATAATGAGTTCCAGAATCATGTCCAATAGTAATTGATTTGAAAATAAAAAAATTCTAAAGTAAAGAGAAAATAATGTTTTAGAGAAAAATATATTATTTTTTTTCTTTAACTGAGCAATAATACACCACTTATCTATATGTGAACATATTTAGTTCCTTTGTTCACCTTCCATATGTTTCTATGGCAATGTGAATTGATAAACCTTAATCAATTCAACAAATATATCACAACATATAACACTTGACAATTTAAAAATTACTTTCGAGTTATTGTCTCAAGACAAGGTATCAAATTTTATTCTCTTACAAACAACATTGGTCTTTATTGTTGTTTGACTTAATGAGAACAAAATTTTCTTTATTTGCATTTCTACCTTCATTAAACACAATTAATACTTAAGTGTCTCATATGTTTCTCTTATTTCTTAACCTCTTTGTCCTTTCTAATACACATGGTTAAAACAAGTGATTAACCATATATCTTTATGTGTATTATAAAAGGTTCATATGGAGAAGAAATTCTTTATGAGAAAATCAAGAATGAGATGCTACAAAAATAACTCAATTTCAATTTAATGGGACTTAAACTGATGATATAGCAAAATTCTCATTTTTTCCAAAATAAGTTAAAGCACACTTCAATACTTAAGTGTCACAAAAGAAAGTCTTTTAAGGGTGCTAGTTAAAACTTGCAACAATTTCTTTATGGCTTTCATGCAGGATTTAACTACAAAATAATTAGGGTTTGAACCTTACTCTATGTGAATACGAGACTGGATGAGCAAACTATTGAATTGCTCCTAATTCCCATATTCAACCTCTATATTAGCAAATATAACAAAATTATGAGAATAGTTTGTTCTCATAGAAATGCTAATTTAAAACTTGCACCCAAAACAAAGAGAATGAATTCAAAAGTCACGCTAATAAGAGTCATAAAATCATAGGAATGAAACGATGAATATAAATTATCAACCAAAAATCATAACATAGAAAAGCTATGAAGTTTTAATCTTGAGTTTGAATCAACCTTATGTTAATTCAAATAATAAATTCAAACCTTCGTGTAGGCAAAGGTTGCAAAACATGCATAGAATTTACGTCCTTAATCATAAGACTAGTAATTTAAAACAATAAATTGAAGAAATAATTCGTACCTGTGGGCATAGAAATATTTCTTAATTCATTGTCTAATTTACTATCTTATGTTAATTAATCTCACTAAAATAATTACCTCCCTGTGGGGCCAAATAACTATCTTAGTGAATTAATTGCAACTTAATCTAGATGCCCTTTTTCCTTTTTCTTTTTCCTTTTTGATCACTCAACAATATGTGAAAAGGAAATAAATTTTTTTTCGTCAACCACCAATATACTTAAGATGCTGTGGCTACTCTTAAGCATATGATGTTACAAGGAAATTTATTAAAAAATGTCAACTATTCAATATGTTGACTAAAACCCATAATTTCAATCACCAACCTATATGTGATGAAAATCTTTTCACATCAAATATTTGAGATGCTGTGGCTACTCTCAAATACATGATGTAGAAGGAAAATTCTCAATATGGCATTTAGTAACCTTTCAATAGTCAAAAAACACATGCTGACTAAAAGTTCATTGAATTTCCTTTCATGCAATCACTTAACTTTATATGATTAAAGTTTTTCAGGCTCTATATTTGGGATGCTATGGCTATTCCCAAATACAGATAAAAAAAAATCTTTCTAATAGAAATTCATAAGTCAACTTATTGACTAGAAGTCCTTGATTTCAATCACTTTGTCATATGTGATTAAAATTTTTCTATACACCAAATGTCCGAGATGCTGTGGCTACTCTCAGATACATAGTATGTTAGATTTTATAAGGACATCAAAATAGTCAAACAATCTGTATGTTGACAAAAGAATTTCTTAATTTCCCTTTTCATTCATTTTAATCACCAAACTTAATGTGATTAAATACTTTATGCATCAAACAATCGAGATGCAGGGAAAAACTTTGTAAAGGAAATTTTATGAAATTCAAATATAGTCAGCAACTAATGTTGATACCAAATATCATAATATGAAACAAGTGACTATAATTGTAGTACGTAAATACACTACATGATCTCATACAACAACATAAATATAAAGACACAAGAAATTAAACATTGAAATAAATCAATGATCAAACGAAAAGTGTCTCTAAGGTTGAGAACATGCCCATATTATGATTTTTAGAATATTAGAATCATGTGATTTATTAAGTAAAACTATACCAGTATTGATTCTAATAAGACTTCAAAAAATTCAATAGTCATAGAAGGCCATAAACATTACTTGTCACTTGATATTAATTACCATAAACAAAATCATAGTATATTAAATGGCACATGGAGCTATATATATATCTTAACGAATCCAAATGGTCACCAGGATTCTTTACGTGAATCTTAATATTTATTAAGACATGTATCGAATATTCAACTATGAAATTGAGAGTTGTGACCATGTCAAATAATCAACATATGATATGATTTATGATAACATAAATATATATATGGGATTTACCATTAGTTCTCAATTATTAAGACAATGGAACTATATATCCCATGACTAACTAGATTCGATTCGTCGTAACATTATACGAATCTTTGCAACTTTCATCAGATAACCAGTAAACCATGAAGTTATGAGCTAACAACATGGTTAGAAGGTGGCTCTGATACCACATGTTAAAGTATATATGTACATTTAACATGTACTACGTAGCGGAAAACTAAATGACTTACCTCTAACCATTGTTGTCAAGCACCACATGCATCCTGTGTGCCTTCTTTTCACCATCCATTGTTGTCAAGTAGAGATTAATACCATGTCTCCTTTGTCTTCTTCCTCTTATTATCTAAAGTGTCAAAATATGTAGGAGAAGAAAATACGCAGAAGAGAGATTTAGAGTAAGGGAGTTTCTAACCTATGCCTAACCAAAAAGCCATAGTTTGATGGAATACCACAGGCTATTTATAGGCTAGGTTAGGGACCCTTACTGGCAAATATCAACATCCCTAGGGTTTCCTTCCATCAAGGAAATCATACCATAATTCATAACTGAAAATAATATCTTTGACTATTTGATTGATTTGATTGGTGATTTGATTGAGTGAAATATCAATTAACAGAATATACCAATCAATTACCATTAAATGAGAGATATTCAATCAATGATTGACAAAATATCAATCAATTAATCAATCAACCATGTGGGTCATAATTGCCTCTAAAAGAGGCTAGTCTTACAATATTTGCAGTCTATGGGTGAATCTCTTGATAGCAGACTGCCAGTGTTTCAGAACTTGGTCTACCTGGAGATCAGTTTTTACCTAGCTAATGGCGCTATACTGTTGCCAAATTTGCTCAAAATCTCTCCTAAACTGGAAACCCTTATATTGCCTCAGGTGCTTTACATGAAAGACTTGAACAATTTTTGAGAGAAATACTCCTGAGTCCGGATTTCTTCTGAACAAAAGTTGGTTTCTTTTTTTTTTTTTCTATTTTTTCAATTTCAGGGGATTACCAGTCAATGTTTAAGTGGGTTTAAACCTGAGGAGAATCAAGTTAAGCCTCTAGAAAATGTTCCTGAATGCTTGATATTTAGCCTGAAAAATGTCAAAATTTGGCGAATTACTGGCAGAGTAGAGAAAGAAGTGAAGCTGTTGATATATCTTCTGGAAAATGCAATGGTTCTAGAGAAGATAACGATTTGGTAAGAAGAATACGTTTCTGAAGAACTATACGTTTCTGGTAGACCGATGGATACAACTAATTATCTAACTGCTCGTCGGTGTGAGGATCATTTATCATTCACAGAAAAATTGATGAACTGCACTAGGGGATCTGCTGCTTGTCAAATTCACATAGAAATGCCTGAAATACCACTCTGAACTTGCAACAGAATGTTGGTGTTGTATTGTACTTGCGCTTGCTTCTTGAGATAGAAAGAAGGGTTAATCTCAAAAACCTCCTTTGAGTTTTTCAACAATTTCACTTAGCATCCTTGATGTTTCAAAAATTACACCTATCTCTCTTGCCCATTTAAAATGACAATACTAGCCTTAACATTCCAATGAAACTCCTTTGTTTGCTACATTGCCATGCTTATGCAAAGGGTGGGTTTCATATGTTTTGTTTCATTTTCGTTCTTATTCATTACTATTATATTTGTCAGCAAAATCACAATACTATCAATCCATAGTTTCCGTCGTGATTAAATGTCAAGCTAGTTAATATTTTTTGGCAATTTTGAGTATCATCTAATTCCCCCGCAACTCTTGTTTGTTTATTTAATTATTTTGGTAACAAAATTAACAGTAAATCAATAATAACTAAGAAATAGATGGCCCAAAATCGCTATAAAGCTATGGTAGTTCCACCACTTGATTAATCCATAAAAATTAAACAATTTGTGTTAATACTTTTTTCTTCGTCTTAAAAAGAATCTCAATCTCCAATAAAGCACTATTAAAAGTAGTTTATCCTAATGAGATTTATCATTGTAATTGATTATCAAACAATAAATACCGGCATAAGAAACTTGACACACATTTAAGGCTGCAAACAAGTGGAGTCAAGTCGAGTTTTAACTTAATCAATCCAAGTTCGACTCATTTTTCACTAAACTTAAACTCGAGTTCAAACTCGACAAGCTCTAAAAGTGAAGATCAAACTTGAGCTCAAGTTTGATTTCAAGTTTAATCGATCTCGAATTTGAGCCTACTCGCATTCAAAAAATAAAAAATAATGATTTTATTTTTAAAATAATAAAATAATTATTTTTCTTAATAAATAATAAAAATATTAGGGATATATATGTAATTTCACTATTAAAATAAAAAATAAAAAAATAATATGTATATATATATATATATATTTGAGTCTATTCGAATAGACTCACGAGCTATCTAAATTGAGAGAATGTTGCTTAAACTCAACTCAAATATGAAAATGAGCTACTTGAACTCGAGGTGAGCTCAAATTTGAGCCGTTCGTGAAGAGCTCGATTCGTTTACAGCCCTAAACACATTCCTTTGTAACTGTGCTAAATCACTTTACAATTTTTTGGAAGAATAAATTAAACTTCATTAGATGAGAGCATTTTAGGGTATTCATTAAAATTTTGGCCCTATTTTAAGGTTTGGTTACTAAAAATGGTATACTAGGGGAGATAAATGTAATTTTAGATCAATTAATCTTCTATACATTAACAATGTACATACATTCACTACCGGATGTATGACAACTCATCTAAATTTAAATTTGATATCCAAATTTTAATCGTGTGTAATGCATCCAATCGTGATAGTATATACACTGTTAGTGTATATAATATTAGCTCTATTTTAATTTTGAAGTCACTGTAGTTGTATTGATATTATTTACTTGCATCATAAAATGGTTTTCAATCAATATTTTTATTTCCTATCTATATTTTTAATAGAGAACTAGGCAAGTTAATGAGTTGGGACCGAAATTCAGACCTACTGATTTTGTTTTTGTCATCGGACCTACGAACCCTCATGAATTTGATTATTACCTACAAAAGAGGATAATTTCAGAAACCTCCCTTGAAGTTTTTAATAGTTTCACTTGGTATCCCCAAATATGAAGAAATCTCAATTGATTCCCCTACTTAAAATTTTTTTTTGTAATATTTGAAACCCGTTTAAAAATATTAATATTAGAAAACTCATTTTGAGAGAGAGAATACAACTTCATTCCAAATTTTTCATTTTCTTGTCTTTTCTTAAGTATCTTATGACACCAAATTTATCTGTTAATTTTTATAAATCAATTGATGTAGTTCTTTGACAAAAATTTAAAAGCTGATAACAATATCAAAAAACTCTTTAATAGTATTTGTGTCATTGGTTCAAACAAGAAATGTTAAATTACGTAAAATTATTAATGATTTATAATATTCTTAAAAATAACTTTCAATAAAAATAATACAAATAAGTTTATATATAATTTTTAGCATGTGTATCTTTTGACTTTTTAAGCCACTGATTTAGAAAAGAAAAGAAAATTCAAAAATATGTAAACAATTTATAAAACTTCTTAAATCAACTCAAAACATTTACAATAAAGAAAGTATTATCTTTGTGACTTGCAAAAACTTCAAATAAACTTTCAAATGTTAACTCTTGGTATTTAAAAAACACTCTATATTTTTTTCAATCACAATAAACTTCATACCTTTTGTTTTTATTTTGTTTTCATTTGTTATTAATATACTCACCATTTTGATAATTAAAAGAAAAGACAACAAAAGGGCAATTTGGATTGAGCTTACATTTATTCTCCCAAAATTATTTTTTTAATATTATATTTTAAATACGGTTGTAAATGTTGGAATGTATGCCCTAAAACAATTATATTGTTTAAATACATTCCTAATTAAAGTTTTGTATTTTATAAACTTCCAATTTTATCTGTTTAATATATGATATAACTGGTAAAAGTCCTTAGAATATTTATTAATGTGATGATAGTCACAAGAGTTGCTGACTATGAGATATCAATCACATTTATAATAAATATTCTTAAATGTCTCTAGTCATAGTATTAATGAGACAGGACATCATTAATACAGACAGACTAGTACACAGTTAGTCCCTACTTAATGTAAGTAGTGGTTGTTCTCATCAACCATGGTATAGGGATACCTAGGCTAATGTGTAGATGAATTGTAGAGTACTAATTCATTGGACTGATCCACACAGAGATCCCATTAGGATATCTAGTGCCAATGGTTGAATCTCTTATGGAAAATTGTGTAAGTGATCCTAGACTTGAGATCACCATAGTATCTTGAGTGTGAATCACTAACTTTTGATTCTGTTTCTTGTTACTCACCAGGAGTGACTTAAAGAATAGAAATTGGGGGCAGTGTGAGGCATGGAAAGATAGTGAGTGATCAAGAGAGGATTCACCACTCCGATAGTGGGAGCTGATATTCGGTAAGGCCACTAGTTGGAATGTAACCTTAGTAGTCGACTACATTAGATTAATTGAAGAGTGTCTTCAAGTTAACCTAATCTAAGATTAATTCCGGGAACTAGAAAATTAATTAGTCATTAGGGAATTGGCACTTGTTCCTTATTCCCTGACTAATTGGATATCGATGGTGAAAGGATAATAATTACACGGTAATTTTCCATGAAAAGGTTAGGTCGGAATTCCCCTTGATCAATTCCGAATACCTGAGTGGTTGTGATGTGTTGCTAGACACCGCTCACAATTTATAATTATGAATAATTAATTATTGTAATTAATGATGAAATAAAGGTGTTTATTTTATCTAATTCTTTTAAGAATTATAATTCATAATTATTATCGGTGTATTTGGGACCTATTGGATCACACGCATAGAGATTGGGTTCTGGATTAAATTGTGTGTCCAAGTAGGGACTTGAAAATAAATACTTCTGGGGTTTAATTATAAAGATAAATAAAACTTGGGGTCATCTGACAGATAAGATAAAATGGTTATCTCTTATCTGTCAGATAATAGAAAGGGATGAGAGATAAGATGTTACGGTGCTTTGAATCAAACCACCTGACTCTATCCTTCCCCCTTTCTCTCTTATCTCTTGTCTCTCTCTCTCTCCTATTAATAACATTAGATGTTACGATAGGGAGTTAGTTGAAATTCTGATAGTCAGAAAAGAGAGAGGAAAATTTCTCCAGAGAGAAAACTTACGTAGAGAGAGCTTCAGATAGTCTGAGAGCTTGAGTGAGAAAGAAAAGGCTAGCACCTGTTCTTGACTCACATACACACACACAGAGATCGTTGAGACGATCAGGAGTAATCCAGAAGCACTCTCGCGTGGATTGCAGTAGAAGTAGAACATTTGGGCTGCTCCGGGAAACCTCTGCCTACTCCTACGTATCAGAAGCACCTTCTGCAGGATTAAGGTAATCCTTTTGACCCCCTTCTGTAAGTCTTACGTAGAACTAGAGTGATTCCTGGTGGGAGTTGGGGTCTAAATTTTTAATTTTTCGCTGTGCCTGATGCCCCAATTCCTAACAGTAAAACAGAGCAAGAAAGGTTAGTGATATTTTTAAAATTGAGGGTGCCAAGTGAAACTATTAAAAATTCCAAGGGAGGTTATTGAAATTCTTCCCTAATAAAATTATTCATACATGTGGGAGTAAAAATCTATTAAACAGAATGTTTAGGAAGCCATCCAAATGCATCACCTATATATTCTCCAAATAATTCTTCTGCTACTTCCAGGATTCCTTAAATCTAGTTTCCGATCTTCGAAGAACTTTAGCACTCCAGAGGAAAGTACTCTGTCAGCTTGTTTCGATATGTTGTGGCCATCAGTATTCGAACAATGGACCCTCTTAACTTGATCACTAAAATCAAGCATCTCTTTTGCTTTTCTTTTTCAAAGCGATATCAGCATAAAGCCTTTTGCCTACAGTCAGTCAATACTATATGACAAAGCTTATAAGTAAAGCACTTTGACTAGTCTTAATTTTTTGAATGGGTCGGTTTTTGGTAGCCGATAAAATGATGCCGATGCCTAATACGTCCACTTCGGTGGTTTGTGATTTGCGAGCGCGCCACTTGACTAAAATCAAGAAAAAGATGAAAGTAAAAGAAATGTGCTAATAAATCCTTACTTCTAAATGATTGCTGTTCGTCAGACTTGAGTGACCTTAAGGGTTTAAATTTTGCATCAAAGGACATAGCAATGAACACAAATAAATAAGAACTAACAAGATTGCTAGAAATTGAGAATTCTACTTGGAATTGGAACAAAATTCATAACAACTGTGAGATTTAAGGCAACTATCTTGATTCTACTTGTGAACATGGAACTGAAAGTTTAAATGAAATAAGAATTGAAAGGAAATAATTGCTGGAAATTAAGAGATGCTAAAGAAAACCAAAAAAATCCTACGAAGGCTGTTCTAAATAGGGAGTCTTTTCTCGTATTTATTGCTGAAATTTCCCTTCAAATTAGGATAGTCGCATCCTGATAAAATCTACTTGGTCTTCAAATTAAGGTTTCATGGCTGGTTTATTGGTCTACACTTTAGTTCATGTGTTCATAATTGATTGGAAAAATTACTTATAATCCCCCTATGATTTCCACTGTTGCCATATAACCCCCCTAACATTTTAAAATGTCCATTTCACTCCCTTATGGTTTTATATAAAGTGAAAAGTGGATGGAATGTACAATCGGTTACCACATTTGTACCAAACACACTCTAAAAGCGCATGTAATAAAATCTTAATATCCATACAACTCCCTTATGATTCATATAAATATCCACTTTATTCCCCAGTGATTTTTATAATTGTCAATGTAATTCTCTTATACTTTTATATAAAGTGGTTAATCCATCAATTGATTTAACATTTAAATAATGGCATTATTGTCATTTCAACTAATGACGTTACATAGGGTATTTTCCGTCATGTTTCCACTTTATATAAAATCATAGGGTGGTGAAATAGATATTTTGAAACGTTAGGGGTTATGTTACAGCAGTCGAAATTACAGGGGGATCATATGTAATTTACCCTAATTGATTTAGTGGTTCACCTCATAAAATAACTTCCTACCACATGAGCATGTCAGCTAAAACATGCTTAGTGGGAATTACCCATTTCCTTACCTCCAGGAATTTATAACTCTCGTGTCCCTAATTTTTAGGACCATGATCCGATGCATGTCTTCTAGTAAATCGATTAGCATAATCAGTTGTCTTCTATCTTTCATATTTGTACATATCAGTATATGTTCGAGCATAACAATGGGTGTGTGAATATCAGTTATCATGCCAATTATTGATCAGCTCCAAATGCATGATGCCAAGAAGTTCCTGTTGATAATTCATCAGTCCGCCTTGCTTATATTTATCGGCCTCAAACATGCTGCCAATCAGTTCTTGGCTGGTGATTTATAAATAATGAATATTGCCCCAACAGATGCCCTTCTCAAACATCTCATTAGTATCTAAACAACAGATGCACTGTTTGATTATCCTACGGAGACATAAAATTTTCTTTGGCCTGTATTTCTGGATCTTCCACATGCACTTTTTGGCCATCAAATTTGTTGATAACTTATCCAACTCAGCCCCACAAGCATTTTTTTCCCTGCTTCTTTATATATGACATTTGCATAAACAACCAATGGATTTTCAACATCTTATGTCCTTTGCTCATTCATGTATTATGTGATTGCCATGAGGATTTCAATGAGTTTTTAGCTACTTTTTTATGTGGCTGATATCTTTACATCAGCCTAAAGCTTGCTCGTTTCAATATTCACAGTTAAAAGATGTGATAGCCATATGCAATTGCCAATTTCTCATGTTACACGACTTGCTGATTTCTTTCCCTATAGCATATATCACTGCAGCATATTGATCATTCCATAACAGCAAGAACTGTTGCAAGTATGATAGAACACACCTTGCAAAATGTACCCAATCTCTTTCCAATAAAGCATTTTAGGTCGACGTATTTACAACGAAGAACGTAATTGATGCAGATGTTACCCACCTATATATCAACAGATAAGACAACCCATTTGTCAACGAGTCTTCTTGTGGAGTTGCTTATTTCCAATATAAGTGGGTACTAAATGAATATCAGTCTTTCCATATCTGATCATGGTACCGATATTTATCATGCTGATATCAATAACTTGTTGAAATAAGTACTTATTGCCACCGATAAGCTTCTTTCTCAATGCTGATGCTGATGATTGCACCATCAACTACTAGATTTTTAGCCAGACCAAAAATTAGCAAGTGAATATGTTCTTGCCAATAACTATTGGTGCATCCAACTCCTTAATAATTGAGAAATCAATATGCCCCTCGTATATGTAGAAGATATTATAATCAGTGTCTTTGAATGCCAACCCTCGAAACTATCCTTTTTTCAACTCAGCTCCATTTTGTTGGACCCATGGCCTCCTCTTCGTTCAATGTGGTTTTGCAACACAATATTGTTACTCTAAATCGGTAAAGAATTGACTTGTCACCTTGCTGATTTTTTGCTTCATGTAACTGACATCAATAAACTTCACTACCAATAATGAATTGGGAAAATGCTGATGAAATGCTTCCACCATCTGATCCGAATCCGTATCGGTCATTTGCTTGGAATATCGGCTGGTACCTATACGGATATCTCCTCCCCTCATAGCTGGAGGCACATGTAAATACCAATTGGTCCCATGCCTTTAAGGCTTATAATGAAATTGTCTTACTTGATCGGTCCATCTCTACCAATCACTCGTCGACGAGAGATTGGAACAGTCACCAGCTTCTACACACTAATCAGTAGCTTTATCAATTGAGCTGTATTGTGACTATTGATTTTGCTCCCAAGCAGATTTTTGCTAACCAACTCCTTCTCCAAAATTTTCAATCTGCCCAAAGGAAGGGTTGATTTCTCACTTGATAGAATGCAAAACGAAATGGCCTCTACTGATTGTTGTGCATCCTTTATGGTCACTGCCTTGCCTTCGCAACCATTCACTCCTGTGCTCCATTGGGTAAATCCAAATAGTAGTATCATCGTGGGCTCCTTCATTCCGAGACCAACAATAGGTTTGTTGATGACCATTATAGCATTCTCGTTGGTGGGGCTTGTTGTTACCTGATCGGCCCATTTTTGCTAATTACTTATTGTCAGAAATGTCAGGTAAGCTTCTCTCAATCCATTCCTTGCAGTCAACTGATGGTGTTGCTCTATTCCCCAGACCTATTTTTGTTGACTGATATTCCTTTTGGGATCCTCAGCATGCCTGGTAGAATCCTAAACTTATCAGCAGTCAGTGCACGAGCCGTGCTAATTTTTGCTGCCAAATAAGACTCCTAAGCAACAACTATCTTTCTTTTTTCTCCATCAGCCGTTTCATCTTTCTGACTGGAAATGACGACGCCCCTTTTATGAGAATGATTAGCTGTCACCATCGATACTTGCTCCCCAGTCTGAGATTCAACAGTCGATGCGAGCTTCTTGAGATCTATCCCAAGCAAATCAGTGTAAACGTCCAATTTCAGCCGCACAGTGTCGATTGCATTTCCTATTGCACCCATTTCCTAGGCAAGTTTCCCCATCTCATCACCTAAACAAGATGTCGGCTGAAGAGATGCCTCTTCCATCTCTCCAAATTCCTGTAGTAATTTTGCGATCATACTCATCATTTGCTCCATGTTTCTGTGGTTGGATTTTGGTTGAGTTGTAGCTGATGGTACCTCAGCCTACAAGGCTTCTTGTACTAGCATTGACGGGCCGGGGTTGTCTCATCGAAATTAAGGGTCTTACCTATGTGAATTTCCTTATCCTTCCCCATAGTCTCCTTGCTAATCACTGTTGACATGGTCACGCCAGGCATGCCACCGTATTCATGTTGATTTCTCATAGCTGATGAAACAATATCAATGTCAAATGCATCCACCTTGATGGTGTGACGACCCCATTTCTCCCTAAGGCGTACCCTAAGGTATCCATGGAGCGCCTGCCCAGCTCTCGCCAGGACTCACTCACTAGAATAACCAATAATACTTCAAAAGGGAAACATAAACAACCATTCCAATCCAAATCACAAATATTACACAATGAAATTCAACTTACAACACTCATTCCCAAATTACAGTTCAAAGTATTTAGAGTACAACCACAATACCATCTCATAGGCTCAAGTACAATAAAAGTCCATTCATCCATGATTACAAAGGGATACAGGAAATAACCCAGCCAAAAACATTCAGAAGGATCATAACGCACGCTATCCAACGTCTCGAGACCTGTGGGGGGGAAAAATAAAACATTTTTGGGGTGAGGTAGGAGCTCAGTGAATGTCCAGTAAAACAAGAAATTCAAGGACCTTTGAGTTAACAGTCATTTTGTAAAACAATTGATTTTTCAAGCAATCATTCCATCAATACTCAATTTAACAACAACATACAGTAAACAGTAATTCAGTACACAATCAAATCCAGTATTGGAAGGATACAGTGCTCACTTGGAGCTATTTCAGTAGTCCACTTCACCTTATAACTCCTGATCAATCCCCTTAGTACAACTGGCCATCACCTTATCCCTCCAGTGGTAATACTCGAGTATACCTAATCAGTGCCCATGGTTCCAACCTACCCGACCGAGTCCGCTTCTGGCTCGAATAGGCTAGCAACCAAGGGTAGGGCCCAGTTCCGCCAAAGGCGTACAACATGCACAAATAATGATCAATCACGGCCAAGGAGTTTGTTTTAAGATAAAGCTTTTCCAACCTATCTAGCCACCCTAATGGCGTACTCAAGTAGGCTTTTGACCCACCGATCGCTCAAGATGGGGGTCTTAGATAGGCTTTCTAGCAAAAGGGTCTTGAGACCCAGTTCAGTCGATACGATAAAGTACACATCGACTTACAAGTAGTGAACGATGCGATAAGGTACACATCGGACTACAGGGGTAAAATGCTCCTTGGTACACCACTATCAAACAATCAAGTTATCAACAAAACAATCAAGGAAACAAGTAATATGCAAGCAATGGAAGTGTAGACAGTTGTACAGTATATTAACAGTTAGGTCGAGTGTGGTAAAGTACACACTCGCCTAGAAACAAGTATGTAATTCACGTAACATACGGGAGATATTCACAAACTCATTTCTTTGCAAGTATAAGTTGAGTATATCGTATCACAGGTCATTTTCACGTAGTTGTGAAACATTTGATTTAAAATGGATTTGAACATCCATAAACTCTTCATAAATGGTTTCACTTGTAAAGCATTTCATTTAGAAGTGATAGTAAATCTTTTCAATAAATCATTCATTTGGAAACTATTGCCATATTTCATTTGAAGGGGAGTTGAATCACTCACAATTCCTTTATAAGCTATTTCACGGGTAAAAGCATTTTACTTAGAAATAGTGATAAATCATTTCTTGGTAAATACTAACAAATCATTTTACAAATCATTCATTTACAAACCATGGCAAGATTTCTATTTAAAAAGGGAGTTTGAACACTCACCTCGAACCACTCAAACTAGTGAGTAAAGAACAACGCTAAACTTCGTTAGCTGGTTCACCCTCGACAAAGTCTTGTCCACCTGAGCCAAAGTTCAACTATCAGATACCAGCCCAAAATCTCATGTTCCAAGTCTTAACTTAACTACTCAGAAGCACCAAATCCTCACTACTACGAAGTCTGGTTCGGGCCATATCTAAGATTACACTAGTTAAAATAGTAATGTCTCAAATGTCAAAAATCATTATTTTCAAAATATCTTGACACTTACTCAAAGTCAAAACTATACATTAATTTAAAATACTTCATACCAAGCTCTTATATTCGAAATCCATAGAATTTGACCAAAATATGGTAAAACCCCCAAATTCATTCAAATGACACTTTTCATTCGAAATTCATGAAAAACTCCACTTTTCATCTTTTAAAATTCAAACATCCCCTCCACTCAAACATACACTCACAAATGAACAAAACACGTATTTTCTCAGAAGAAAGTTCTTCAAGAAGAAACACAAATTTCGAAATCAAGTATTAAATTTACCAAGCATGGGTTCGGCCATCACATCTATTTTCCTTCAAAATTCTCAACAACAAAACCCTACTTTTCTAACCATATCATCATATATTTCACAAATATCATTCAGATTCCAAACAGGTCCTCAAGTCAGCTACCTAAAATCCACCTCAAATCCGCTACCTAGGTTGGGAATCCAAGAGCCCAACTCAAATGCTTCAAACATAAGCATTCTTATCAAAATAAACCATAGATCTAACAAATCTACCGCTAATAAAGTTAAAGCTAAGAACTTTAAAGATTATACCTCAAGATCTTTTCAGATCTAGTAAGATCAAGGTAGATCTGGTGAAGTTCCACCCACAGATGATGTCCTAAGCTCCAAAACCTCGAGACCCTTCAAGTTTTCCCGTAGATCTACTTGCTTGAAGTTGATTTCTTCCTCCAAACTCAAGATTAAGCTCAAGACAAACCACCCAAGCTTTCCTTCTCTTTCTTGCTCTTCCTCTCACTCTCGGCCCTCTCCCTTTCTCTCTCTAACTCAGATTCCTCCCTCTCTTTTTCTCTCACACACGGCTGCAACAAGGAAGAGGAGAAGCAAGATCAAGGCCTTCAATGGAATCTTGAGGCTTCAAGAAATGGAAGATGAAGAAGAGATGAAGAGTTGATGTCTTGATCTCTCAAGTTCTTCAAGAAACAAGACAATGGACAAGATGAAGTTTTTCCAGCTCTCTCTCTCTCTCACACGGCTGGAATTAGCAGCAACAAGGAGTAAGATGAGGCCTTCAAATGATGTTCAAGGTGCAAGGAAAATTGAGGAAGAAGAAGAAGAAGAAAGCTTGGAATTTCCTCCCTTTTCTCTCTCTCTCAATCGGCTGCCTCTCTCTCTCTCTAAGCCCAAAGAATGGCTGAAGATAACAAGGGGACAAGAAGGCTTAAAAGGTGGCTTTTTGTAGACAAAAGCCTTGGCTCACCTTAATTTATGGAAAAGTTGTCTCATGACCACTTTATGTCGCGTCGAGCGCGGTATTCTAACTTACACTGGTTTCCTTCATCCCGACACTGTCTTACCATAATAATATTTCCAAAATATCACTACATATGCTCGGTTTCAATTCCAAGTCACTATTCACGTGTCGGAACAATTTTTAACGCTAAAATAGCCAAATCACCCACACCGGCAATAAATTCGTATAAAATTCTCTAAATTGGAAAATAATCACTTTAAACATATATTCACTCATATTTCAATAAATAAACATAATATAAATAATATTATGCATTTTTAAAATAAAATTTGAATTTTGGGACCCTCACAGATGGCTTGTGATTTATGAGCGTGCCACTTGACTAAAGACAGGAAAAAGACGAAACAAAAGAAAGGCGCTAATAAAACCTAACTTCATAATGATTACTGATCATTAGTCATGAATGACCCCGAGGACTTAGAATTTGCATCAAAGTAACCGGTAAGAAAACAAATAAACAAGAACTAAATAAATTGCTGGAAATTGAGAATTCAGCTTGGAATTGGGAGAAAATTCATATCAACAATGAGATTTACAGCGCCTATCTTGATTCTACTTGAGAACATGAAACTGAAAGCTTAAACAAAATGAGAATTGAAAGGAAATAATTGTTGGAAATTAAGAAATACTAAAGAAAACCTAAAAGAATCCTATGAAGGCTATTTTAAAATGGGAATCTTTTCTCTGTGGAGACTCTCCTTTTTCTTCTGTTTTTTTCCTATTTATAGCTGAAATTTCCCTCCAAATTAAGGTAGTTGCTTGTTGACAAAAAATACTTGGTCTTCATCTTATGGCTTTTTGGCTGATTTAATGGTCCACTTTTTACTTTATGTGTTCAAGACTTATTTAGTGGTCTACCTCTTAAAATAACTTCTTGTCCCGTCAGCCATGTCAGCTAAAATATGGCTAGTGGGAATTACCCACTTCTTTATCTCTAGGAATTCATAACTCCCGTGTCCCTAATTTTTAAGACAATGATTTGATACATATCTTCTAGTAAATCGGAGAAGGATTCCTTCTGTTATGTGTGGCTTTGTCCCACATCGGTTATTGTATTGGGAAATCTTTTCCTCTACTGCCTATAAATAAAGAAGGCTTTTTGGTGAGATTGACACACCAAACCAAGAGAGCTTAGTGGGCTATTTGGGCCTTATAATTATTAAGCCCACTTTTGTAGTAAAATATTTTGGAGTTTTCTTGTGTTTTAGTATTGGGTGGTTTTGGGCTTAGGAACATTTTCCTAAGACTTTTGTACTCTCTTCATCATAGTAAATTTGCTTCTCCTCCGCCCGTGGACGTAGGTCAATTTGACCGAACCACGTAAATCCTGTGTCTCTGTTTTTATTTACTTTTGCTTTGTTATTTGTCTTTGTTGGGTTGCCAAGAACCCTTTTGTCAATTTCCTGGGACCAGACCTAACAAACTGGTATCAGAGCTTCTTAGGAGGCTCTAGGTTCTGTGGCAACAATGACGATAACAAAGACAGTTGTCGAGAAATTCAACAGGAATGTCAACTTCGGAATGTGGCAGCTAAAGATGGAGGCAATTTTAGTTCAAGACGGAGTTGATTTAGCGTACAGGGAATTGAGAAAAGCCGAGAATGTGATACAAATTTTGCAGAGATGGATAAGAAGGCCAGATCCAGCATTATTTTAAATCTTTTCTGACGAAGTTTTGCGGGAGGTAGCTACTGAGACTTCAGCCAAGGCCATGTGGGATAAACTTAAAACTCTGTATATGAAGAAGACAGTTGAGAATCGGCTTTATCTGAAGCAAAGTCTGTATATGCTTCGGATGCCTGAAGGTACATCTATACTCTCACATCTTGATAAATTTGATTCCATTATTATGGATTTGGAGAATATAGATTCGAAAATTGATGATGAGGATCAGGCCCTGTTACTTTTGTGTTCACTTCCCCAATCCTTTAAATATTTCCGTGATACTATGATTTATGGAAAAGAAACTATTTCGTATGAGGAAATTAAATCTGCATTAAAATCTAAGGAGAGAGGGATATTCGGGAAATTAATGGGGTCGCGAAGGGTAGTTAGGGCATCGATAGAAGAGAACCTAGCAGTAGTAGATCTAAAACTAGATCTAAATCCAGACATAGGAATTTGGAGTGTAATTATTGTCATAAAATGGGGCACATTAAGGCTGATTGCTTTAGATTGAAAAATAAATTAAAGCAAAAAGGGAAACCTGTTGAGAAAAGGATCAAACCAAGCGGTGTTGCGGTGATGAGGATGATGGTAATATTTTCTGTGTGACTGATGACAGGACAAAGTCTAAAAATGAATGGATTTTAGATTTGGGGTGTTCTTATCATATGTGTCCCAATAGGGATTTGTTTTCCACTTATGAAGCTTGTAATGGTGGAATTGTTTTGATGGGCAATAATGCCGTTTGTGATGTCATTGGTAAGGGTACTATCCGAATTAAAATGCATGACGGTATTGTGAGGACGCTTACTCATGTTAGACATGTTCCTGATTTGAAAAAGAATCTCATCTCTTTGGGCACCTTGAGGCTCTTGGGTGCAAATACACGCTGAAAATGGTGTAATGAAGGTTTCTAAGGGTGCTCTTCATATGAAAGCCCGCAGGTCCTGGAAACTTGTATATTTTGCGTGGTTCTCTGTCACAGTTGATTCTTTCATCATCATCATCATCATCATCGACTCGACATCACCAAATTGTGGCATATGCGTTTGGGGCACATGAGTGAAAAAGGCTTAGGCATACTAAGTAAAAGAGGACTTCTTTGTGGACAACGTACTGGGTCATTGGAATTCTGTGAACATTGTATCTTTGGGAAGCAGAAAAGGGTTCAGCTCACCAAAGAATTCACAAGACAAAAGGTACTCTTGATTATATTCATTCTGATTTATGGGGTCCGTCTCGTGTTCCTTCTAAGGGTGGTGCCAGGTATATGTTGACTTTCATTGATGATTTTTCAAGGAAAGTTTGGATTTATTTTTTGAAACATAAAAATGATGTTTACCTAACTTTCAAGCAATGGAAAGTTTTGATTGAGAAACAGACAGGTAAACAAATAAAGCGGTTTAGAACGGATAATGGCATGGAATTTTGTGAAGGTGAATTTGATGAATTTTGTAAGAATGAAGGAATTGTTCGGCATCGCACTGTTAGGATGACGCCTCAACAAAATGGTGTAGCTGAACGTATGAACGTAACGCTTTAGCTTTAGAGAGCAAGATGTATGATCTCTAATGCTGGGTTGACAAAAGACTTTTGGGCAGAGGCACTTAATATGGCTTGCTATATTGTCAACCGCGCTCCTTCTGCATCTCTTGATTTCAAAACTCCTGAGGAAGTTTGGTCAGGTACTCCTGCTGATTACTCTGATTTAAAAGTTTTTGGGTGTCCAACATACATGCATGTGAATGAAGGAAAATTAGAGTCTCGGGCTAAGAAGTGTATTTTCTTGGGGTATACTTCTGGGGTGAAAGGGTACAGATTGTGGAGCCCTGATCCCAAATCCCCAAAATTTGTGATCAGTAGAGATGTAACTTTTGATGAATTCTCTAAGTTATCTTCCAAGAAGGGTTTTTCTAGTAGTGCAGATAATAGTACACAGAAGCAGGTGGAGCTTGAAATTGGCGCTCAACCTTCTCAACCTGACGCTCCTATCCAACAAATGCCAGTAGAGGTACCTGAAGGTACTAATGAGGATAATTTAGAAGAGGAGCAATATTCCATAGCCAAAAATCGACCAAGGAGAGATATTCGACCACCACAAAAATATGTCGATATGGTTGCATATGCCTTATCTGTTGCAGAAGAAACTGATTCAGTTGGTGAGCCTTCTACATATTTAGAGGCAGTTTCTTGTGATGATTCTGCTAAGTGGTTAATTGCAATGAATGAAGAAATTGAGTCTCTCCATCAAAATGGAACTTGGGTTCTTGTAAAACCGCCTTCAGATAAGAGAACTGTTGGATGCAAATGGGTCTTTAAGAAGAAGGAAGGTATTCCAGGGGTTGAAAATGCAAGATACAAAGTACGGTTGGTTGCAAAGGGTTACAATCAAGTACAAGGTATTGATTTCAATGATGTTTTTTCACCTGTTGTTAAGCATAGCTCTATTCGTGTTTTGCTTGCTTTAGTTGCCATGTATGATTTGGAATTGGAACAACTTGATGTTAAGACAGCTTTTCTACATGGTGAACTTGAAGAGCAAATTTATATGAAACAGCCTCAGGGATTTGAAATTGAAGGAAAGGAAGACCATGTTTGCTTGTTGAAGAAATCCTTATATGGATTGAAGCAATCTCCAAGACAGTAGTATAAGAGATTTGATTCATTTATGTTGGGTCATGGTTATTCAAGGAGCATGTATGATAGTTATGTTTACTTCCGGAAGTTACATGATGGCTCATTCATTTATTTGTTGCTTTATGTTGATGACATGCTCATTGCTGCCAAGAATTTGTCAGAAATTCACACTTTGAAACTACAGTTGAACAGTGAATTTTGCATGAAAGATTTGGGAGCAGCTAAGAAAATTCTTGGCATGGATATCAAGCGAGATCGAGGAGTAGGAAAGTTATTCTTGACCCAAGAAAATTACCTAGAAAAAGTTTTGGAGCGTTTTGGCATGAAAGATGCTAAACCTGTCAGTACTCCTCTTGCTACTCATTTTCGATTATCTGCTGCTCAATCACCACAGTCAGATGAAGAGGAAGAATATATGGCACGGGTTCCTTACTCCAGTGCAGTCGGCAGTGTTATGTATGCAATGGTTTGTAGTCATCCAGATATTTCACAAGCGGTCAGCGTTGTTAGTAGATATATGTCTTGTCCAGGTAAAGCACATTGGCAGGCTGTGAAGTGGATTCTTAGATACTTGCGTGGGACTTCAAAAGCTTGTTTGGAGTTTGGAAGAAATAATAACACTTTGATTGGTTTTGTAGACTCAGATTACGCCGGGGATCTTGACAGGAGAAGATCACTTTCAGGCTACGTATTCTGCATTGGTAGTTGTGCAGTCAGTTGGAAAGCTACTTTACAATCTGTTGTAGCTTTATCTACTACGGAGGCAGAATATATGGCTGTAACCGAGGCAATCAAAGAAGCTTTGTGGTTAAAGGGTTTGTTTGACGAGTTTAATCTACATCGAAGTGTTATTACTATTTCTTGTGATAGTCAAAGTGCCATACACTTGACTAAAGACCAGATGTATCATGAGAGGACGAAACATATTGACGTGAAGTATCAGTTCATTCGAGATATTATTGCTGAAGGAAAAGTCTTTATTCAGAAGATAAATACTAAGGAGAATCCTGCTGACATGTTTACCAAACCTCTTCCAGTTTACAAGTTCAAGCAATGCTTGGACTTGATTGGTATTCATTGCTCGTGAATAAGCCCATTGGGGCTTCTGTGGAGAAGGTGGAGCAAGTTTACTAGTTGTCAATGTTGGGGACACGCCAAGGTGGAGATTTGTTATGTGTGGCTTTGTCCCACATCGGTTATTGTATTGGGAAATCTTTTCCTCTACTGCCTATAAATAAAGAAGGCTTTTTGGTGAGATTGACACACCAAACCAAGAGAGTTTAGTGGGCTATTTGGGCCTTATAATTATTAAGCCCACTTTTGTAGTAAAATATTTTGGAGTTTTCTTGTGTTTTAGTATTGGGTGGTTTTGGGATTAGGAACATTTTCCTAAGACTTTTGTACTCTCTTCTTCATAGTAAATTTGCTTCTCCACCGCCCGTGGACGTAGGTCAATTTGACCGAACCACGTAAATCCTGTGTCTCTGTTTTTATTTACTTTTGCTTTGTTATTTGTCTTTGTTGGGTTGTCAAGAACCCTTTTGTCAATTTCCTGGGACCAGACCTAACACCTTCTCTCTTTCATATTTGCATATATCATATATGTTCAAGCATACTAATGGGTGTATGAATACCGGCTATCATGCTGATTACTAATCCGCTCCAAATGCATGCTACTGATAAATTCCTACCAATAATTGATCACTCCTTTTTGCTTATATTTATCAGTGTCAAATAGGTGCTGCCAATAATTTCTTGACTGCCGATTTATAAGTAACGAATATTGCTCTAACATTTCTCTAAATTCTCTTCTTTCTGTCTAACTTCCTTTGCACTTTTCAAACGAAACAACAACTTATTTCATGGGAGGAGGAAGGCCATTTTGACCTCCATCCCTCCTCCCTAAAATCTCTAATGAGTCTTGTTCTCTCTACATACAGTTTGGTTGCAAGGAAAATGGAGAGAAAGTGAGGAAAACTAAACTTCTTGTAATTTTTTTTATCGTTTGTTTGACAAGAAAATTGTGGGACCTATCAGAAAAAATTTTCTCATAACTATCAACTTTCCTGCAAAATTTATCCTACAAAATTCATGGGAAAATACATCACGTGAAAATCTTAACGAATAAATTTTTTGAATATATCCTTTTAAATCAAGATTATTAATGGATAATTTTTTTAATCATCATATCTTTTTTAAATCAAGATAATAGCATTCTAATCTTATCATATCTCTCGTATTTTCTGTTCATCAGATGATTTCAAATGATTAATTCTAAAATCTCTCATTGGTTCATTTCACTCATTTATATATACCACTACTGTAATGTATCAAAACACCATCTATCAGAATTTCTAGTTCATTGATGGTAATGAATTTTTCTATTTTCTTTATTTTTGTGGTATAATTTTGAATAAAATATGTAGATGTAATAGCATAAAAGTATATGCATTCAATTTTATTTTCATGTTTGTTTTCATTAATTTTTTTGAAATAATTATGTAACTAAACATGTTAGTACTTGTTTTATGCTCTTTTCAGTTAATATTTTAGCCAATGAATGAATTTTTATCCTAACCAATGTACTAGTCCTTTGATAGTATTTATTCAAGAACTCTAACTAATTTTCCTGTAACTTTCCTGTTAACCAAACGCAACAATTTAAATTTTCTTGCACTATTTTCTTGTAAACCAAACACATGCAGGAAACTTGGTCTCATTTTCCTTTATCATATTTCACCTCACTTTTTCCATGATTCTTGCACGACTTTCTTGTCAAACAAACAGTTAGGGTTTTCTAGTGAGAGATTTCTTCTCTCCAAGAGTTTTTCTAATGAGAGTTTCTTCTATTTTAGATTCCTACGTGATTTTCTCTTAGTTTTAAATTTTATTATTCTATTTTTGTTTGTCTAATTTAAACTTTTTTCAGGTTTGTTTGTTAGATCTAAAATTGGTGAATCTATTTTGTGAAATTTCAACTTTATAGAATGACATGAAGAGTTAAACAATAGATATAATAGGAGAAGCATGCATAGATATTCATTAGGTTAAAGAGATTGATATCATTTGAATTACATTAGAAATTATATTTGAAATTACTAAATTTAGTTGTCACATTTCAACTTCATAAAAGGGTTTGAAACAGGTAAACAGTAGATCTGATTAGAGAAAGTTAAAAAGATTTATTTCATTTGGATTGCATTAGAAATTATTTTGAAATTTTATAGATTTCATCGATATTTCCTGCCATCGATATTTCCTGCCATCAATACAGATTTCATGAATGAAATCATGATGAAAAAAATTGCCCCAACAAAGTCCTTGCAAACTACTCTTGCATTTGCAGTCCTGTTCGGGAGCTGCAAGATGTTGACAAGGTTCAAAAAAGAAGAGAATAAGAAATTGTTGGGTGGTAATTAATTGGCCAAGTTGAGAAAATCCGGTACTGGTAAATACGAGTCAAATGTTCTTGTCTTTTACAACACGCACAGGATGAATATGAATAGTTACTGGGTACTCAAATTCCAGGAGACAAAGACCACTTCCTTAATTTTTTGAAGAAGGAAACTTCTACATGAGATTTCGGGGAATATTCAAGAAATTTTCTCCCGTTGACTGATTAAAAGAGTTAAACAATTGCACTATTTCTTCTGCTACTATCAAGACTGCCATATTACTAGAGGATGCATGGTATAAATCGAGACTGGCGAAGAATGGTGGTTACTGAGTTTTACCAAGTTGGTCTACAGCAACTTAATCAGGTAAGTTGTCTTAGGAATTCAACAGAGTTGCATGGATTTAATTTTCTTCCCAATCTCTGACGGTTGATTTTTATGTCTTTAAGTTTAAATTGATTTGGCTTTCAATTACCGCTAATTAAGTTTTTAATTCTTCGTACGTTAAAAAAAAAAAGTTGTAATTCTTGGGCATGTAACACTTTGTGCACTTCGCAAGTTTCTGAGTAGATGTAAATAATACTTGATTCTCATTATTGTATGTAGCTACTAAAAATGGTTAGAGACAATATAAGACAAGCAGATAAGGCCATGGACAATCCATAATTGCAGAATATCCAGTTATTGTGAGGTTGTATCCATTAAGATTGATAGCTTGATGTTGGGATGGGATGTAGAGCTAGGATTAAAAGGTTAATTAGTTTAATTTTTACACTCGGAGAATGTGTAAATATTCGTCGTGTGACAAATGGCAGTGCTTGTCTGTATGTTGATTGTATGAAATGATTGTGGCTACAATTGTGGTTTCTGTTGACTGATTCTTTTTTTTCATCCACAATTTCACTAGGTGTTTCTAGTGTACGGCCGTAATATACTATCACTGAAGTCATGGACTTGAATTCTCCGGAGACATCTTCAAAGAATAAAAAGATGTTTAAAGGAGAAGAAAGCACTAGCGAAGCACAAGATGGAATAAGCCAATTGCCTTATGCAATTTTTTGTCACATACTCTCCCTTCTTCCGACTAAATTAGCAGCACAGACAGGAATTTTATCTAAACGATGGAAGGACGTTTGGCTTTCAATATCTGCTCTTGAATTTCAGGTGCATCTACGGGCAAATTATGAGGGTGACATGGGTGCTTTTAATAGATTTGCAAAGCCTAAAATTGAGAATTTTACAAATTTCTTCGATCGGCTTTTCACTAATGCGTGACACTTCTGGCATTAAAAAATTCAGATTGGTATGTGATCATCAGGTTGACTGATGGGTGTTGAAACCACCAAAAATAAAATATCTATTCTAAAAATATGAATTCAAATATAATGGTGAGTAGGGTCATATTCTCAGAGATTGGGTGATTTATTTCCTATGAGATAAAATGGGGGATTGAAAAAAAAATTTTAAGATGTAAGGGTACAGAATTTTCAATTCGAAAAGAGTGCAGTAATTAAAAAATACAATAAACAATTAATTGACACAACTTAGTCAAGGAAATAATCTCGGCACCGGTTCACGCAATTGATCATAGATACCTGAAATAATTCATACGTTCGCAAATAAATTGGTGACAAGTGCTGAACCTATGCAATAATAAATGTTAAAAATCTCAATTACTACCACAATTAATTGCAGAGCAATTCTGAGTACTGGAACAGTGACTCCGGATGTGCAATGGGTTACTGGCTTCACCCTGATTCCAAGGAGTATGCTGAATCTGATATATCCGAATCTAACCCGAGAATTCAGTTAATTTGCCAAGTGGCAAGTCGTAGGGGTGTGCATAACCGGTTCGCACCGAATTGAGTACCAATTTCGAATTAAATTTGGTAATTCGAATTCGGTTATTTGGTAATTCAGTACCAAATCGGTGCGAACCAAATTCAGTGAATTCGAATATGGTATAATATAGGTTTTGAGATTTTGAATTTGGTTCGCACCGATTCCGAATTAGGAATTTGAAAACAAAATCGGGTATAGGGTAACCGAATTCGAATTACCGTATTAAATTTAAAAATCATATATTATATATATATATATATATATATATAATATACTATCCTAGTTCTAGTATATACTATATATGTATTATTATCTTAGTATAGATGTATAAAAATAAATAAATAATAATATATAATTATTTACAATATATTGAACTAGTGATGTTATTCTATATTTCTATCTTAGTATTTGTAAAAATCAGTATTAGAATTAAATAATACATAGTATGACTTTAATAAAATGATAGTAATATCTTAATCCTTTCATACATAAAAACTGAACATATTATCTATTAGAATTAGACAATACATAGTATGATTTTAATAAAAGGAAAATACTTAATCCTTTTATACATAAAAATTAAGAATTTAAACTATATAAGAAATAAAACAATATATAAATGTAATGCATTTGTAAATTATAAGTGATTAAGTTAAATGAGATGTCACTAAATAACTAATCACTGATTCATTGTACATCATATGTTTGTACAATTGTACTTTGTAGAGATTGTTAGTTATAACAACTATCACTTATTAATAATTATTAAGTAACATTGAGAATTCAACTTTGTATTTATTCCTTAAATCGATAATTGAGAATTCAACTTTGTATTTGTTCATTAAATCGCTAATTGAGAATTCAACTTTGTATTTGTTCCTTAAATCACCGATTGAGAATTCAACTTGCAAGATATAAACTATAACATATCAGGGAATCAAATCATTTTGAAGTGTGAAATATTACTCATATGTTTGTACTTTTAGATTGTAAGTTAAAATTATAAGTTATAACCAATAGCACTCATCAGTTGTTATTGTAAATTATATATATAATATGAGCGAGTTTCGTTTTGATTTGAGTTAATCATTTTTTATTTATGTCTCTTACATCATTGAACAAGGATTCAAGTCATATAAATAGGTATATATGATCAAATGGACTTGAATTAAGTTTTCAAATAGGTAGAAACAGGATTAATGTGTTAAATTGTGAATAATTTTGGGGTTCAAATCAAGAATAAAAATTTTACTATTGAGGAATACAATTAATGTACAATAAGTTAGAGGTCTAATATGCAAATTGCAAAGTACAAATTTAACAAAGATCATAAATTCCCAATCCAAATTCCCAAATTCCCAATTCACTCATTCACTGACCAAAAAAAAAAACAACCCTACGTCTGCTCTACCTGTGAGGGCCTCAAAAATTCTGATTTTATTTTAAAAATGTCAAATATTGTTTATATTGTGTTTATTCATTGAAATATGAGTGAATATATGTTTTGAGTGATTATTTTCCAATTTAGAGAATTTTATACGAATCGTTTGCCGGTGTATGGTTTTGGCCAAAATTAGCGTTAAAAATTGTTCCGATGCATGAATAGTGAATTGGACTTGAAATCGAGTATATGTAGTGATATTTTGAAAATATTATTAAGGTGAGACAATGTCGGGATGAAAGAAACCAGTGTAAGTTAGACAGCCGCGCGCGACGCGACATAAAGTGCCAAAAAGCACTTTTTCCTTAAATTGTGGAAGTTGCACCTTTTTGTTCCCTCTTGTCTTGACTTTTGGCTTCCTTTAAGCTTCATTTTCAGCTGGCCATCTTGGAGTGAAGAGAGAGAGAGAGCCGAGAATACAAGAGAGAAAGAGAGAGAAATAGTTTGCTAGTTTTCTTCCTTTCTTCTTCCTTGTTTCTTTCAAACTTCAAATCACCATTGGAGGCCATCATCTCCTTCATCTTGCAGCCGTGGGAGAGGGAAAAGAGAGAGAGAGCTGGCCCGATTTCCTTGGGGAAGAAAGAGAGGAAAAAGCTTGAGGTTTGAGCTTCAATCTTCTTGATCATCCATCAACTTGAAGTGTGAGATCTTAGTGAAGGATTTTGGGCTTGATCAACCTTTCCTTGGCATCCGTGTAGAGGGGAGAAGAAGAGGGGGGAAAATCTGAAATTTTAAGAGAGAAAAAGAAGGGAAAGAAAGCTTGTGGGTGGTTCTCGAACTTGATCTTGGAATTTTGTGGGAAAACACCATCAAATCTAGTGGATCAAGGGCAAAGATCGAAGCTTGTGAAGGTTGCTAGGCTTGGAAGCAACTTTGGAAAGTGGAACTCACGAGATCATCCTTGATCTTGTTGGATCGTGTTAGATCCGGAGGTATAAGCTCTAAATCTTCTAGATATAGCTTTATTAGAGTTAAATGGCTTAGATCTATGGTTGATATTGATATAATGATCTCATCTGAAAAGATGAAGTTGGGCTCTTGAAATCCCAACCTAGGTAGTGGACTTGAGGTGGCCTTTAGGTAGCGGACTTGAGGACCTGATTGTGGATTTGAATGTTATTGTGAAAGTTTATTATGATTTGGTTAGAAAGTAGGGTTTTAGTTGTTGAAAAGTTTGAAGGAAAAATGATTAAGGTGGACGAATCCATGCTTGGTAATTTCTATGTTTGATTTCGAGATTTTGTGGTTATTTGTGATGAATTTCTGTTTAAGAAAATACATGTTATGTTCATTTATGAATGTATGAATTTTAAAAGATGAAAAGTGAAATTTCTTCTGAATTTTGAGTGAAAAATGTCGTTTGAGGGTTTTAAAGTATTGTGACTAAATTTAATGAATTTTGAAAATAACGATATGGTTTGAAGTGTTTTAAAGTTATATTAAAGTATTGACAAAGAGTAAGTGTTAAGTTTTGTGTTAAAAGTAATTCTGAGGTGATAAATCTCACTTAAGTGTTTTACTAAAGAAAATGTGAAAATAGTGCTTAGTGAGTATATCGGTGACATGTCATATTGAAATGATATAGTGATTTTCAAAAGATTCATTTGAAACATTGAATCATGCAAAATGAATGTTTTTCCTTGAGGGATTTTTAGGAAAACTATCGATTGAAATTAAGAAGTGAAAGTGAAATGTTTTAGTTAATGAGTGGAGGAGTGAATCTCAACTCCTATTTTTAAATTGTTTTAGGGAGTGTGTGAGGCCCCGATTTTTTCCCCAATTTCTGGAAAATATTAAATAATGTTAATTATAGTTAT
This sequence comes from Gardenia jasminoides, assembly GCA_013103745.1. NCBI lineage: Eukaryota > Viridiplantae > Streptophyta > Magnoliopsida > Gentianales > Rubiaceae > Gardenia > Gardenia jasminoides. The sequence goes on along the minus strand of CM023099.1, from coordinate 4,360,294 downwards.
TTTGGTTTGCCAAGGTGTTTATATGGTTTGTTTTACTTTTAAAAGTGTTTTGTTTTAATAATCCAGTTTTACACGTTTTAAAACTCTAACTTGAAACCTAAAACCCTAATTTGTTTCGAAAAACCCTAATTTTGATAAAACCCTAATTTGAATATGGAAAACCCCAATTTGATTTCTTAAAACCCTAGTTTTGAAAATGAGTCTAAGTTTTATGTTTAATTACGAGTTTGTTAACTCTTTGATTTTATGTGTGATAATGCATGTGCAAGAAGAGAGATTAGGGTGCATAGGTGATTAGTAGCCTAAGTAAGTGTGATTAAGCTTTGATAGGCTAGGTTAAATTGAGCACCTATGGACTAGTTTGATAGGAAAGAGAATTACTTGGGCAAGAGTGGGAAATAGCCTAAGTTTCTAGGTTGAATTGAGCATGACATTTTTGACTTGGACTTGGACCAAATTTTGACTAACAAAAAAATATCTAAGAGACTTAATCTCTTAGCAAGAAGGAAGACAAGGAAGTCGGCCAAACCAAGGGAAAAAGAGGGAAGAAAATAGAAGGAAAAAAAGAGAGAAAAGAGAGGAAAAAAAAGGAAGAAAAGCTTGGAGATTGTTGCTACCTTCAACCGTACGATTTTGATTTGGAGTTGGGAGGAGAAGCTTGGACTTGAACCCTTGAAGTTTCACCAAAAACAACATCAAGAAAGGTTTCTTCTAGTTCCCTACAAGCTGGAATTTGATTGGAGTTTATGGATTGTTGGATTTTGTGGTTCTTTTGGCTTGATTCATGTTTATATTTAGCTTATGGGATGAGACTACGGATTAGATTGGTTAAATTTGATGTATGTATGCCCTGCCATGATTATGAGCTAGGGTTAGGGTTTTGCTTTAGTGTTAATGGTAGAGATTAAGGTTGGATTGCATGTTTAGTGTTTGGTGGGCTCTTGAATTCCCACCTGCGCGTAAATTCGAACGGTTGGTGGGCTCTTGAAATCCCACTTGTGGTGTGTTGTGTGTGTAGTGTGTGTATGTGCGTGCTGAATTGGAGTGATGTGAGGTGTGAGTGGAGCTGTTTTGCATGTTTGTAATCGCAGGCGGGTCGAGGGAATTTGCATGAATGTGTTTGGTTGCGTAAAAATTCGTTTGGACATTGAACGGAAAAAAACAGGATTTTGACTGCAGCGACTTTGGCGTCATTTTTGGTGTTGTTCCTTTGTGATTTAGCTTTTGGCCAAAACACGAAAGTTATAGCCCTTTATTCTAGCTTTCCAACGCATTTGGAATTTCCTGATTTCGATTTGTGAGCGCTGAGTTATGCCCGTTTGAAGTTGGCCTGTCGAACATTCTGACGGCGAAACTTCTGAGACTGTTTTCTGCGTTTTTGACCTAGATAGAGTAAATCTGGGTTGAATTTGTCTTCACGAAAGTTGTAGGTTGTTCTCTTAGCTTCGAAACGGCACCTCGTACGCTCAAATACGACACTTGTAGCCTGAGATATGGGCAATGGCGTACAAGGTGTAGAAAACTATTTTTTCACCTTCCACTGTGTGTTTTCCGTTTTCGATTTGTCATTGTCCGTTTTCCGTCCAACGCCCACGTATGTGCTTCTTTTTCTATTTTAAGTGTTATAAGCATTTATGAGAGCTTAGTTCATAGGGCATGTGCATGTCGCGTCGGTTCACCTTTGAAATAGTTTTCTTCCAATCTTACGACAAGATTGCTTTAAATAGAAACCAAAAGGGTTGATGGTTTGATTTGCATGTTCCAGGTGAGTCCGTGGACGTTGACGAGCGTGTTTGACTTCTACATTATCTTACTTACGCTCAACTGTTGGTGAGTGTTCCTTGCATGTTTGTGAATAAATTGCTCTGTTAACGTGTTTAAATGCTTTTCATAATTATGTGAAGGGCGAGTGTGTACTTTATCACACTCGGCCTACCTTGTATTCTACTGTTCAACTGTGTGCTTTTCCATTGCTTGTATATTACTTGCGCATGATGTAGGCCATGTGTACTTTACCACATGAGCTGAATAAGGCCTTTTTCCCCTTCGTTATCGACCTATTCGAGCCAGAAGCGGACTCGGTCGGGTAGGTGGGTACTTAGGGCACGGTACGGTATACTCGAGTATTACCACTAGGAGTTATAAGGAGGAGTAGGAGGTTGAGTATTGAACAAGACGGACTGCAACGGCTTCCAGTGGAACCTGTATCCTTTCACTGGGTATTTCCCAGTTTATGTGTTTGTACATTTTATGCTTCTAAACTGAATTATATTAACCTACTGAGTGCTTATCTGATATATTTTTGCTCCACTGTTACTGTGTGACTTGTATGATATTAGGATCGCTCACTGGGCTTTTCGCTCATCCCTTTCAACTTTGTTTTCCTTAGCAGGATTTGAGATCGAGAGCTTCCAGGGGTTACACTAGGTCGATTGATTTGGAGACCTAATCTTGTATTTTGATGTAGCCCTTGTATTTTGAATTGTACTAATGGAATGTTGGATGGATGGATAAACTTTTTTGTATCTGTGTTTATAGTTCGGGATGTTTGTGGTTCGTTAAGGAAATTTTGGGGTTTAATTGTTACAGTTGATTTGAGGATATCGATGTATTTTGTTATTTGCATTTGAACTAAGGATCTGTAGTGAGTCCCGGCGAGAGCTGGGCAGGCAGCTCGCTGATACCTTAGGGTTCGCCCTAGGGAGAGGTGGGGCTGTCACAGTTGGTATCAGAGCTTTAGGTTTCAGATCTCTGTAGTGTATCCTAGGCTTTAATGTTTAGGGTGCCGGACTGTGGGATTAGGTTAACTGTTAAATGATATGATTTACGGTAATAGTTTATCTAGAACACTAATTCTAGTCGTGATTGTAGGAATGGAAGGAAATGGAGCACGAGGACTGCCTCGGAGGCGACTTCGCCCTGTTATGTTTCAGATAGGACCTGGCGAGCCATTTCAACAGTTTGTTCCGGGACATAGGATGGATAGGCGGTGTGATTGTTGGCAGACATATTCATATCCCAATCAAGTGGTGCTAGCTATAGTAGATGAGAGGCAGAGGTTAGCCAATGCAAATGCCAGAGCAAATGGCCGAATTCAAGAGTTAGAGACTAGGGTACTCGAGGAGCAACAACGAATCGAAACCTTACATGAACAATTACAAGAAGCCAATAATCGCTTGGCTCAGATGGCCCAACAACTAAGGGAGAGAGGTGGAGAAGATCGTGGCCTTGAGGATCCTAGCGTAGGAAATGAAGTCGAACGTGTTAGAGAACGAGAATCTCTTGGGTCTAACTAATCCAGTGCCGTATTGGTTTTGACCTTTTGTAAAAGGATGATAGGATGGGGATGTAGAATGTTCTACTTTGGAGGCCAGTGTATTTTGTTGATGACTTGTTTAGTTTTGTCTATTACTTTTGACTTGGTATGTACTCAAATTGACTGTGACTTGTGTTTTAGTTTAACGAGTTCTAGTTTGTGCTAACGTGAAACATGACTGAGTTTGAACTGTATTGTGAAATGTGCTATGTGAAAATGTATTTGCTCCACTTGCTTTAAGAGTTGTTACTTGTGTGTGTGTGAAGTTAATTATGGTTTAGTATGGTTGATATACATATGCGTATAGATTAGCTACGAACATGGAAACGAGAGGGCAACGACGAGGCCGTGGACGTGGACATGGCCTTAGACAACCCCAGAATCTAGGGGATGATCACGAATCAGTCGCAGGAAATAATCGTGAAGCAAGAGCCGATGCTAATGATCAGGTAGCCACAGCCATCCAACGTATGACTGATTTGTTAGCACAAATGGCTGGTCAAAACCTTGGAAATCAACAAGGAAACCCTGTGAATCAAGTAGAAGGAGAAGACAAGGCACTAGAGAGATTTCAAAAATTTTCTCCCCCTAAGTTTGCTGGAGGTCCCGACCCCGATATAGCCGAGAATTGGTTGGAAAATATAAGGAACATATTTGATGCATTGAATTATTCTGAAGAAAGACAAGTAACTTTTACGGTGTTCCAATTTGAAGGAGCGGCTAGAGCATGGTGGAATGTTATCAGAAATAAGTGGGAAAGGGAACAAACTCCGAGAACTTGGATGAATTTTGTACAAGAATTTAATGAAAAGTTCCTTCCACCACTGGTCCAAGAAAAGAGAGAAGATGATTTTATAAAACTTCGCTAAGGAACCCTAAGTGTGGCTGAATATGAAACTCAATTCACGAAGTTATCTAGATTTGCCCCAGAACTGGTACTTACAGAGCGAAAGAGAATAAGACGGTTTATTCAGGGACTTAACTTAGAAATTCAAGATGCTCTCGCAGCAGCTCAAATTGAGACATTTACCGATGCCCTTGAAAAAGCCCAAAGAGTCGAGATAACAAAATCCCAACTGAAAGCCTTTCAAACCCGAAAGAGAGATATACCTAGTGGTAGTTCCCTTGAGACTTCTAGAGAGACTGTACCACCACCAAAAGTTGGAAGAGGAACTGGTGGAATAAGACTACCTCCTTATCCTTCTCATAAGATGGAGCAACCAGAAGGGGCTACATCACAGGGAACTCAAACAAGAAGGGCCCAGTCACAGGAAACACCACTGGGAAGTCAAGCCACGGTTGTCCAACCAACTTGTGGATACTGTGGGAAAAGCAATCACACTGAGGACAACTGTTGGGTGAAAGGGCGAAAATGTTTGCGTTGTGGGAGTGCCGACCATCAAGTTAGCCACTGCCCAAGGAAACAACTGAGAGAAAGTAATTCTCGCCAAGGAAATGTAACTACTTCTCAACAAGTTACTGAAGGAGGAAACCGATCACGAGCACCGGCGAGAACCTATAACCTTCTTGGCCAGCAGATTTCAAGGTCGACTGAGGTGGTAGAAGGTATGAATTTCGAGGACGAAATTCTTTTAAGGAGGGGAGATTGTGAGGCCCCGATTTTTTCCCCAATTTCTGGAAAATATTAAATAATGTTAATTATAGTTATTTTGGTTTGCCAAGGTGTTTATATGGTTTGTTTTACTTTTAAAAGTGTTTTGTTTTAATAATCCAGTTTTACACGTTTTAAAACCCTAACTTGAAACCTAAAACCCTAATTTGTTTCGAAAAACCCTAATTTTGATAAAACCCTACTTTGAATATGGAAAACCCCAATTTGATTTCTTAAAACCCTAGTTTTGAAAATGAGTCTAAGTTTTATGTTTCATTACGAGTTTGTTAACTCTTTGATTTTATGTGTGATAATGCATGTGCAAGAAGAGAGATTAGGGTGCATAGGTGATTAGTAGCCTGTAAGTGTGATTAAGCTTTGATAGGCTAGGTTAAATTGAGCACCTATGGACTAGTTTGATAGGAAAGAGAATTACTTGGGCAAGAGTGGGAAATAGCCTAAGTTTCTAGGTTGAATTGAGCATGACATTTTTGACTTGGACTTGGACCAAATTTTGACTAACAAAAAAATATCTAAGAGACTTAATCTCTTAGCAAGAAGGAAGACAAGGAAGTCGGCCAAACCAAGGGAAAAAGAGGGAAGAAAATAGAAGGAAAAAAGAGAGAAAAGAGAGGAAAAAAAAAGGAAAAAAAGCTTGGAGATTGTTGCTACCTTCAACCGTACGATTTTGATTTGGAGTTGGGAGGAGAAGCTTGGACTTGAACCCTTGAAGTTTCACCAAAAACAACATCAAGAAAGGTTTCTTCTAGTTCCCTACAAGCTGGAATTTGATTGGAGTTTATGGATTGTTGGATTTTGTGGTTCTTTTGGCTTGATTCATGTTTATATTTAGCTTATGGGATGAGACTACGGATTAGATTGGTTAAATTTGATGTATGTATGCCCTGCCATGATTATGAGCTAGGGTTAGGGTTTTGCTTTAGTGTTAATGGTAGAGATTAAGGTTGGATTGCATGTTTAGTGTTTGGTGGGCTCTTGAATTCCCACCTGCGCGTAAATTCGAACGGTTGGTGGGCTCTTGAAATCCCACTTGTGGTGTGTTGTGTGTGTAGTGTGTGTATGTGCGTGCTGAATTGGAGTGATGTGAGGTGTGAGTGGAGCTGTTTTGCATGTTTGTAATCGCAGGCGGGTCGAGGGAATTTGCATGAATGTGTTTGGTTGCGTAAAAATTCGTTTGGACATTGAACGGAAAAAAACAGGATTTTGACTGCAGCGACTTTGGCGTCGTTTTTGGTGTTGTTCCTTTGTGATTTAGCTTTTGGCCAAAACATGAAAGTTATAGCCCTTTATTCTAGCTTTCCAACGCATTTGGAATTTCCTGATTTCGATTTGTGAGCGCTGAGTTATGCCCGTTTGAAGTTGGCCTGTCGAACATTCTGACGGCGAAACTTCTGAGACAGTTTTCTGCGTTTTTGACCTAGATAGAGTAAATCTGGGTTGAAGTTGTCTTCACGAAAGTTGTAGGTTGTTCTCTTAGCTTCGAAACGGCACCTCGTACGCTCAAATCCGACACTTGTAGCCTGAGATATGGGCAATGGCGTACAAGGTGTAAAAAACTGTTTTTTCACCTTCCACTGTGTGTTTTCCGTTTTCGATTTGTCATTGTCCGTTTTCCGTCTAACGCCCACGTATGTGCTTCTTTTGCTATTTTAAGTGTTATAAGCATTTATGAGAGCTTAGTTCATAGGGCATGTGCATGTCGCGTCAGTTCACCTTTGAAATAGTTTTCTTCCAATCTTACGACAAGATTGCTTTAAATAGAAACCAAAAGGGTTGATGGTTTGATTTGCATGTTCCAGGTGAGTCCGTGGACGTTGACGAGCGTGTTTGACTTCTACATTATCTTACTTACGCTCAACTGTTGGTGAGTGTTCCTTGCATGTTTGTGAATAAATTGCTCAGTTAACGTGTTTAAATGCTTTTCATAATTATGTGAAGGCGAGTGTGTACTTTATCACACTCGGCCTACCTTGTATTCTACTGTTCAACTGTGTGCTTTTCCATTGCTTGTATATTACTTGCGCATGATGTAGGCCATGTGTACTTTACCACATGAGCTGAATAAGGCCTTTTCCCCTTCGTTATCGACCTATTCGAGCCAGAAGCGGACTCGGTCGGGTAGGTGGGTACTTAGGGCACGGTACGGTATACTCGAGTATTACCACTAGGAGTTATAAGGAGGAGTAGGAGGTTGAGTATTGAACAAGACGGACTGCAACGGCTTCCAGTGGAACCTGTATCCTTTCACTGGGTATTTCCCAGTTTATGTGTTTGTACATTTTATGCTTCTAAACTGAATTATATTAACCTACTGAGTGCTTATCTGATATATTTTTGCTCCACTGTTACTGTGTGACTTGTATGATATTAGGATCGCTCACTGGGCTTTTAGCTCATCCCTTTCAACTTTGTTTTCCTTAGCAGGATTTGAGATCGAGAGCTTCCAGGGGTTACACTAGGTCGATTGATTTGGAGACCTAATCTTGTATTTTGATGTAGCCCTTGTATTTTGAATTGTACTAATGGAATGTTGGATGGATGGATAAACTTCTGTATCTGTAATTATGGTTCGGGACGTTTGTGGTTCGTTAAGGAAATTTTGGGGTTTAAATGTTACAGTTGATTTAAGGATATCGATGTATTTGGTTATTTGCATTTGAACTAAGGATCTGTAGTGAGTCCCGGTGAGAGCTGGGCAGGCAGCTCGCTGATACCTTAGGGTTCGCCCTAGGGAGAGGTGGGGCTGTCACAGAGTGTGCAAGGAACTGAACTTGATCCCTACGTGGAAGCTGAACCCTACTATTTTGGTGAGTGTTCTAACTCTCTTTTAAATGAAAATCTTGCCATGGTTTGTAAATGAATGATTTGTGAAATGAATTGCTAGTATTTATAAAGGAATGTTTTATTGAAGTGATTTCCTATTATTTCCAAAAGAAATGTTTTACAAGTAAAATTATGAAGAGTTGTGAGTTCCTATGTATGTTACTTGTCTTGATTCACAAATACTAAATGAGACGGTGATTTGTTTATGTGATTTTGAGACTGAGATTAAAGATGAAGTATATGTTGAATATGTGTAGTGACTCAAATCCTCGACTTGTGTTTGTTAAGCGGAAGTATGTACCACGTTCTCGTGAGTGGGAGGTACCTCTCATCCCGCCTTGAAAGTGAACTTTGAATAGGTCGATTGGAGTGATGTCTCGTCGACCAAATGTGTTAAGCGGTAGCATGTACCACACTCTAATGAGTGGTAGGTACCTCTCATCCCGCCTTGATAGTGAATCTTGAATATGTCGATTGGAGCGTTCTCTCGTCAACCCTAAGTGATAAGCGGCAGTATGTATCACGCTCAATGAGCGGTAGGTACCTCTCATTCCGCCTTAATCCTAGCTGTGAATATGTCGATTGGAGCGTTGTCTCGTCGACCATACGTATTGAGTGATAGTATGTACCACACTCGAGTGAGTGGGAGGTACCTCTCATTTCATCTCAATGTTTTAAGTGAAATTAAATCTGAACGGTAGCATGTGTCACACCAAATAAGGGTGGTAGGCACCTCTCATCCTGTCTCAGTACTTTAAAGTGATGGAAGTGAATTGCTTGTTTATATATTGTTCAAATGCGCAAGTGAGTGAAATGAGTTTCCCCGAAGAGATTTACTTGTGTTTGAAATTAACTCAAGTATGATTTACTATCGTTCTCCATGAAAGGCTTTGCTCATGATTTAAGTTGAATGGTAAATATTTTGGAAAAGTGCTATTCAATTCAAGCGTTAAGATTTTTATCGAATGTGTATTTGCTTAATTTCGGAACCTCACTGAGCTTTTAAGCTCACCCCAAAAATGTTTTATTTTCCCCTCCACAGGAACTCGAGACAAAGGAAGCACTTGAAGAGACGTACTAAAGTGACTAGCTGTGTTAACTCTAGTTCATCTGTGTATATTATTCTTGGTGTCTTGGGCTTATGGTATTGAAGTATGGAAGTAACATTTCATGACTGTAATAGGATTTTGAAATACTTGGGTTATATGTAATGGGGTTTAAATTGTAAGATGTATAGTTATGTTGTTATTGCGAAGTACTTGGATGTAAGTGTTGGAGTTTTACGGTAATTATTTAAGGTTGGCACTTCAATTGATTGAGGATTGTAGTGAGTCTCAGTGAGAGCCGAGCAGGCGGTCTGCCAACCCCTTTTGGTTCGCCTTAGGGGAAGGTGGGGCTATCACACTACCGGCTGCCGCCTCTACCTTTGCTCTGCCGGCTGCCGGCTGCCGCTCGTCTCCACGACTCCACCTCTGCGTTTGCGGTCCGTTCATCTCCAACCTTCTCATTTTCTTTGCTAAATCGTGGCTCAATTAGGATTTGGGAGTTGGGACTACTGGTCATCTTCACTACTGCCTGGTCACCGCCGTCGCTGGCCGCTACATTTCCAGACTCAACTTGCCCTGGTAAGTGCTATTATCATTTCCAGATTTGATGCTTGCTTGTGCTGTTGTGCATATGCTAGTTGTATTTGTTCACCTTCTTCCAATAGTGTAAACAAATAAGATACGATGTATCACCTCTCATTGATACTTGTGAAAGGCAGAGGAAAGATGGAACTTTTAGTAGGTTGTAATGTAATTAATTTGCGGTAACATTTATAGTTGGACTATGTACACTAATACAACTTACAAGTCTGTGATGGGTAGCTTATTATTGATTGTTTTGCTTGCTATAATGGTAGAATTTTTGGGTGCTTATAAGTAAAAATAAGTGCATCAAATGTATTTGTGTGTACATGCTCGCAAATGGTTGAATGGCGCCTTGCAGCCTAATTTTTGTCTGAAATAGATTTGATGATTTGTTTAGGTAACTGCAGGAGTTCAACTTTGGTGATCATTTGGTTCTTTTGCTTCCAAAGTTAGGTTGTTCTTCTCTTTTTTTTAAGCATTCTCTCCACCCCCGCCCTGCATAAGTCTAGTTTCTGATCAGACATTTGTTGAATGTTGTAAACTTCTTGTTTTATGCAATTAAATTGACTGAAGTCTAATTTAACTTCTGCTATGCTTTGTTAAACTGCTGTTCTGTATCTTATTTTTTTCCCTCCTGAAATATTGTCTTATATCTGATCCAATATATATATATATTTAATAAGTGCAATCAAAGTGATATTGTTTGCTTATTTCCAGTCCTTTAATTGCATTTCCAGTTGTTTGCTTATTCTGGCTATAGAATTATATAAAGTTGTTGGCTTTTTGGACATTTGTTTGCTGGTAGTTTACTTATTATATTATTAATGAATTTCAGCTATGCCTACTGGAAGCTCTAACGATCCCAACCAGTCCACCACTCAACTGGAATGGTCTGCTGAGAGTCCTACTTCAACTCCCGCTCTTAATCCTTCAAATTCATGAGAAGGAGGGTCAAAAAGGAAGCGAGGTCCATACAAGAAAAGGTCTATGGTCTGGCCACACTTCACAAAAATATGGGAAGGTAAGGATAGGTTTGGTGATTGTAAATATTGTTCAAGAAGTACTGCTGCTGATACTAGAACTAATAGTACAACTGGCATCAAAATCACTTGAATAGATGTCTAAGAATCCTCAAAACAAAGCCACAAATCAGACTATATTATGTTTTGGGGAAACTGAAATAGAAGATGGGGAAACTAGGGCTGCTCTTTTAGCATGGAAATTTGATGCTGAGTTGATTAGGAAGAAAATTGCCTATATGGTTATTGTAGATGAGCTGCCTTTTAAACATGTAGAAGGCATTGGGTTTAAAGAAGTCATGCGTGCTGCTTGTCCTCAATTTAGAATGCCTTCTAGGTGGACAATCACTTGGGATTGTTACCAGCTGCATTTGAATGAAAGGACAAAATTGAAAAATTGGATTAGACACAATAGTGGTAGGATATGTCTTACAACAGATTCTTGGACCTCTATTCAGAAAATTAATTACATGTGTCTCACGGGGCATTTCATTGATAATGATTGGAACTTGACCATAAAAATTCTAAGTTTTATTCCAATTTCTAGTTATAAGGGTGTTGAGATTGGGCAAGCGATTGAGAAGTGCCTACTTGAGTGGGGATTGACAATGTTTTTACTGTTACTGTTGATAATGCAAGCTCTAATGACACTGCAGTTTCTTATTTAAGGGGAAAAGTAATTAATTGGGAAAAATCTATTTTAGAAGGAAAGTGAATTCATGTTAGGTGTGTTGCTCATATAATAAATTTGGTTGTTAATGATGGTTTGAAAAGCATTGGAAAGTCTATTGAATCTATTCGTACAGCTGTGAGGTATGTAAGGCAATCACCTGCTAGGTTGAAGAAGTTTAGAGAGTGTGTTGTGGTGGAAAAAATTGAATCATAGAAATTATTATGTTTGGATTGTCCTACTAGGTGGAATTCCACCTATTTGATGTTGGATGTGGCCCAAATATATGAGCGAGCTTTTGAAAGATTTGCATTGGAGGACTCTCATATGATTCAAGATCTTGATTCCATACCTACTTCAATTGATTGGAGAAAGTGTAGGTATCTAAATCAGTTTTTGGAGAACTTTTATGACTTGAACTTTGAAGGTTTCTGGTTCTAAGTATGTCACTTGTAATACCTTTTTTCAAGATATTAGTGGTATGAATGCGGTCTTGAATGAATGATGCAAAATGATAACCATGAAGTGGCTACTATGGCATTGGGAATGAAGGAAAAATATGATAAGTATTGGGGGAATATAGAAAATATGAACATGCTTGTTTTTGTTGCCCCTATTCTTGATCCCCGTATTAAGTTTGATTATGTAGAATTTGCACTTTTAAAAATGTATGGTCAATATGAAGGTGCACGCATGGCTTCACTTGCAAAAGAAGCTTTGGGAAATCTATATTCTGAGTACAAAAAACTCAGCTCACCCTCTGAGGTGAATCCAGCAACTTCTTCAAGACAAGTTGATAAATGTGGTATGTCTATTGATGTGGATGTCGGAAAACGCATTCAAGACAAGTACAAAGAGGAGTTTAAAAAGAGAAAGATAGAAGCTAGAGGTAAGGATTCAAAAACTGAATTGGACAAGTACCTTGGTGAGGATTGCAAAGATGAAGAAGATGATTTTCAGATTTTGAATTGGTGGAAGGTGAATAGTTCTAGATTCCCCGTTCTATCTAAATTAGCTCGTGATGTGTTAGCTGTCCCTGTCTCCACAGTTGCTTCGGAAGCTGCTTTTAGCATGGGTGGGAGAGTCCTTGATCCATTTAGGAGTTCTTTAACTCCTAAAATAGTGCAAGCTCTAATTTGCACTCAAGATTGGCTTCGGCCATCGGACTTTAAAGTGACCGTAGAAGAAGAATTGGATGATCTTGAAGCGTTCGAATATGATAATCTGTTTTAATTATCTCATGCTTATAATGATTTTGCTGTAAAATTCCATTTCTACATTGTTTAAAGATAACTAATTTTTCTATCTTAACCTTTTGTTGTAGGCTTAGTTCAAGGAGGTTCTGAATCTTCACTTACTCTTTAGTTGAAGATTTTGGGACTTGGGACTTTGAGAGTTCGACGATTCGATTACTGGTTTCTACTGAACACTTAGTATTTCAAGTTGTATTGTACTGTATTATGGCATATTTGAGAGTTGACAATTTGAGAGTTTGAGTACTATCAGTCTGTCACTATGTTCTGTGAGGGAGTCAAAAATTTATTACTAATATTGTTAATATTTATTATTTTCAATATTGTTAATATTGTCATTTAATCTGTTTGATTAATTTAAAGTTGTTCTCAAACATATTCTCCAGAAAATTTAAATGGAAATTCAATTTATTTATTTAATTTATTCTTGGGTGATTCAAATTTCATTTCACACATATTTTTTCGAAGATTTTCAATATTTCAGCTATCTTTTCAAAATTTGCTCTTTTAGTATTAATTAGTGAGAAAATGAGAAAACACATTTTTCGAGGTAGAAATTCGGGCAGTAAGTGACGTAGCTATAGAATATAAGGATGATCACTCGTAGGTTAAGAATATAATCAAGGGACTATAAGTGAATTATTAAAGGTGAGATTAAGTAGGGTTTTGAAACCTTAAAACCCAGTAGGATTTTAACTTGCGATTGTTTATCCATTTAATTTCCTCCAATTCACTTTAATTTTTTCCTTTTCTTCTCTCCCTCTTAGCCGAGATTATCCCTTAATTTGCAGCCAAGAGAACTAATTATTTTTCCCTCCAAAATTGTTAGCAAAACTACTATTTCAATTTGGACTTTTGACCCTTAAAATGTGGCTTTAAGACTTGTCTTGAATATCTTCCATTTATTCACCAAATTACCACTCAAACACATCACTTTTCTCTGTCTCCTTGGCCAACTCTCTCCTCTCTTCTTTCCCTTGAAATTTCAGCATTTTCTTTATCCATTTTCCTCCCAAAATCAACCACAATCAAGCCTTAATCTTGGCTCAAGCTTGAAGCTTGGTGTAGAACTTGGTGAAGGAAGCTCTTGGGTGGTTGAAGCTTAGTTCTTTGGAGGTTTTCTTGCTAAGTTCTTGGAAGAGGTAAAACCCTAGAAGCTTCATCTTTGTTCATTCTTTAAATTCCAAGCATGAAATTAGGATTGGGATGTTGATGGGTTCCTAGAACCTTGACTAGAGTTGGTTTTTGGAATTTCAAGTTGTTAAGCTTTCTTTATTTTGCATTTGATGATTATGGTTGATATGTGGGCTCTTGGAATTCCCACAAAATGTGTGAATTTGTTTACTAGAATTGCTAAATGATGAAATGTGTGTGCATATGTTTGATTTGTGGGTTGGAAATTGGAGGAGAAACCTCAAGGGGAAAACCGAGAAGGAGGAGATGATTTGGGGGTTGAATTTTGCTGATTTTTCCTTAATTTCGTGGCTGCCATTTTGTAGGTTTAGGGGCTGATTATTAATGCTTGAATGTTGAGGTTTAAGGTATTAAACTTTTCCACAAAAAGCCCTCTAAAAATGGTTGCAATAATGGTTATTAAGTTGGAGCAAAATCTGGAAATTTGAAGTAGCATGCTGTCTGAAATTTTGGGGCTGTTTAGTGCAAAAGTTTGATAAAAGCTTTCATCATTTTTGACCACCATTAGACTTAGGAAGGTTGAAACTATCTTGGGTTCGAAAATAGGGTCAATTGGTGGTAGTTTAGGTATGTTAAAGATGATTAGAAGAAGAAGATCAAAACTTCACTGGTTCAAGGCAATTCACTGAGTGAACTTTGGGCGATTAGAAAGCTGTCTTCCCGAGGGAGTTTTTAGTTGAATTTTGGTATGAACTTAGCTTATATACGGAATTATTAGTGTACCAAATTTGGTAATTTTTAGACAAGAAACAATCACTCAAACAAGGCTTAGAATTCTACCCTGTAAATTCGGATTCCAGAAAATTCTGTTTTGTGAACCTGACTTGTTTGAACCATTATAATTTCTTGCTCAAGTGTCAGAATTGAGTGCCATTGGTGGCGTTTGAAACTTATTACATATTAATTTAAACTTTATAAATTTGAGAGGCCAATTCATTTTCTGTAATTTTTGGTGAATTTTCAAAGTGGCCTGGTCGACCAACCTGACGTGCCCTGTTTTGGTACTGTAGTAGTTATTTTCTCGAAAATCTGGGCAAATTCTGCCCAGAATTTTAACTGGGTGTCTTCTAAAAAGTTTTAGAACTTTCAAAGAGGTTTCCAATGGTATCAAGTTTGCAAAATGTGGACTTGTATAACTCAAGTTACGATTTTCCAAAGATTTCAGCTCAAAATGAAAGTTCATCGAACTTACTTGTTCTTAAACTAAGTTTGGTTGATTAATTAGAAAACTCATCTTTGTTTTCTTCTAATTATTTTAGGGCGAAGTACTGATTTTCCATTTGACCAAGATTTGGATTCCGACCCCTACTTTGTCGGTGAGTTTCCAAGTGCATGTTAATTGTATTTGATCTGTTGTAAATGAACTTGCTTGGACTTGTTAAGCCCTTGAGAAGGCAAGCATGTACTTTATCGCACTTGCACTCCTTGGAGCAAGTAAATGGTCATTGAATATGATTGATTGAAATTGCTTGAACTTGCGAACTTGGACTTGCACTGTGTTGGCTGGAGCTTTGACTCGCCAACTTAAACTGAAGTTGTCATGGCTTGATTGTTTGATTGCTATTGAATGAGGGCTGCCGGAGCTAAGTGCTACGTCCATTAGGGCGGGAGCCACCTCTAGAGTCCGTGCAGTACCTAAATTGTGGGGACGCCCAAACTCATTAGTGAGTCACTTAATTCGGGCCGACAAGGGCTTGGCTGAGGGATTTGACGAGCCGTGGGACTGATTGTTTGTCGGTTGGAGCGTGTCTCGCCGACTCGGTATACTCGAGTATTACCAACTTTACTTGTTTTGGCGTGCGGGCCCGGTACAGGGGGTGAAAGTAGACGGGTGAGGGTTTCAAGTGGTGTCTACTGGATGTGAGAGTGTGGTTGACGGAGTATCAACATTTTGATTTGAAAGTTGGAACTCATGAAATGGACCAGATATGACTGTGGAAAATGCAGAAATTTGGATCGGGGTACGTGCTACGTCCCTGAGGACGGTAGACACCTCTACCACCCGTGTCCACTGTATCCTACTTGCGTGTTTAATTTATTTGCTTCATGTGTTTATGTTACTGCCTATTAATTTACTGTATATATGCATGTGCATGACTTTTGGAGACTCACGAGCTTTTAGCTCACCCCGTTCCCCTTTGTTTTTCCTTAACAGGTGACGAGAATCCAGAGACCTAGTTAGGTCTAGCACTTGTTTTTGGTCTTTTGTCTCGAGTATGGAAAGATGAATTGTATATTCTTTTGGTTTTGAATATTTTGAATTCATGGGAATGTATTAAACTATGACTCGAAGTTTTAAGTGTTTTGAGTTGATAGTTTTACTTTAAGTTCAAACATTACTTTATGGTTTCCAGTATCATTAATGAGTGAATTTTAGTTATTTCATTAGAGTTAGTTTATTTGAATGCTTGAGTCCTGACGAGAGCCAGGCAGGCAGCCTGTCAACCCCTTTGGTTAGCCTTAGGGGGAAGGTGGGGCTGTCACATGTTCAGCTATGGACTATCACTATGGTCAACTTATGGTTTGTTGTGAGTCTCGTGCTCTTGTCTTGTGGGCCTGTAGTTACTGACTATTATGGTTATGTTGAGATTGCATTTGAGATTCTGATTTTTGAATGCTGGAATTTATGCTGTCAGGTTTGAGGTTTGTATTTTAGTTTCAATTTGGAATTTGTCATTTCATTTGAGTTGTGCTAGAATTTGTGCTGTCAGTTTTGTATTTTAGTTTCAATTTTTGAATTTGTCATTTCATTTGAGTTGGCTAGAACGTGGATATGGATTGTGGAAACTGGAAAATGGAAAATGGATTTTTTTAATAATATTAAACTCCAAATCGGTTAGTACCGATTTCGTAACCGTATCCGAATTGAATTGAGGTACTGCATTAATTCGGTTAGTACGAATTCGAAATTGGAAACTGTTTGCATTTTCATAAGTGAACTAACCGAAATAACTGAATTCAATTAACCGAATATTAACCGAATGCACACCCCTAGTGGTGATGTATGGTGAAAGAAGAAAATATGAAAATTTTCTTTTGTGTATTTATGATTTGTATTGTATGGATTAAGTGCTCTTGGAGTTGCTTTTATTTGTATATTACTATAACATTATACTTGGAAAACTAGTTTGTGTACTTGGAAAAATAGTTTGTGAAAAATAGGACAATCCATACAAAGTCTAGGGATTTGATTAACAAGTGTCTTGAGGGCGGTGTTTCAATATGTTAATTTTTTGGTAAAAATTAAATTAATTTGAGAAAAATATCCAAATGTTGTAAGTGCAATGGATGTGGGTGTGTATATTTATATAATAAGTCTTGTATAATTTAGGTGTATTGATTAATATTCTATAAAATTTTATAATTAAGAATACATGTATAAGAGCAATGGATGTGGGTGTATATATTTATATAATAAGACCTATATAATTTAGGTGTACTAATTAATATTATATAAAAATTTATAATTAAGAATACATGTTTAAGGATTGGCTCTGATTGTCCACTTACAGTATATATCTAAAATGACCTCGAATTTTGAAGTTGAGTTTCTTGATCTAGTGACCGTATTTGAAGGGGGAGGTGAATTCATGAAAATTTATTTGTGCCGCAGCCAAGTATATTTCTGCTGCAACTCCATTTGCACTTTAAGCATATCCATCAGAGATAGTCTCCACTGAGATGGAACCTAATAATTCTTGCAGGGTCTTAAATAAGAATTTGTTTGTAACAAGTGTAATTTGGTGCTTTCATGTTGCAAATGCTTGCCAAATGGGAGCATTGGGTTTATGTGACCCTCTATGAAGCGGCAGTATCAAGCAATGAGCTCTGTAAGTTTCCATCAATTGCTCTGTATGGATTGTTTGGAGTTACCACCACCTTTAAGGGCTCGTGGAGGGGGTACCTCTAGCTTATCTGAATGGGCATAAGAATGTGTAAAGAAATGTGGTTGGGTGGATATGGCATTTTCTGTGATACGAATCCGGTCATTTTTTCGGCTTAAGATACTCTTTTTCGGCCGCCCAAGAACAATGTGACCTGCATTTTGCATTTCAAGATATCAGCAGACAATAGCCAATAGATTAAATCTTATATTATATAATTTGTTCCTTTCACTTTTTACCAAATGAACAGTACTTAGGTGACAGCATCTGTAATTTTGAAAGTTACACGAGAACAAAACACTCCCACCAATCATTAAAAAAAAAAAAGAAAAGAAAAAAAAAACTCCCAACAATGTTACGTATATTGCTTAGGATTTTAAGTAATAGAAAAATATTAGTAATTGAGAGTGATAGGTTCCTTGCCAAATACATATAACAGAGGGAAAAAAAAAGAAAAAAGACAAACATATCTGACAGTTCACCAATAGTAACAATTTCTCTCTTTTAATATCCCACGGAGGCTGTTTGACCATCATTCGATCTATGAGTGTGAAACGTAATTGGTCTCTATTTTATTTTGAGAACCTTTTGGTAAGATGCCAATATAGATCGTTTTCGAAGAAATTAATAATTTTTCTTTTCATTTTCATGTGTTATATTAATTTTGCTCCAGAAGAGATATTTTGAATATTTTATACCCTTAGCCTTTACAATTCTACGATAACAACATGCCAGCCTCGAAATCACGAGGATACTAAGAATTTTTCAACATAAATTAGGTTAAATTATTAATAACATCTTTGTCCTTTCATCTATTCTCATATAACTCTTCTAATATTTCAAAATATCCATTTTACTTCCTTTTAGTTTCATATAAAGTGAGAATTTAGCAAAAATAATCTATGTAATGTTATTAGTTGAAAGGCGAATAGTGCCTGTATTTAAATGTTAAATCAAACAATGACTTAAGTGCTTTGTAAAAACTTATAAATAGACTATATGGATAAATGTAAAAATCACATGAGGGTAAAGTGAATATTTATGCAAATCACATGAAGATTAAATAAATATTATAATTTCATCATACGCACTTGGTTTAATTGGCATAACTAACTATGCATTCGGTCTATTTTTCATTTTACACAAAATCACAAGGGGGTTTATGTGGTTATTCTGAAACCTTAAGGGGGGTCATATGGAATTATGTAAAATTACAAGAGGGTTGTAATTCACCCAATAAATTATTTTGCTGGGAGTTCATTCGACAAGTGCAAACAACTTGGCATGCATTTAATAATGGTGTTATAATGGCAAAGGTAAACAATATACTCCTAATTGATAACCAATACTACCACAGCTTGTATTCACAAATCAATAATAACGGACAAGGCTATTAATTTCATCTTTTTGATTCCAATGAATTCCTAAAGAAAAGTCAATTATAATCAATACCTCTTAAAGCCCTTCACTTGCTTTCAAGCAACTCAATTCATTGCTCCAAACTTTATCCACCTTATTGGGTGATTGGGAGTGTTATAAGTGTTAGCTTTTTCAGTAATATTAACCATGTGTCCCAGAGAGATTCGAGGTTCAAAATCTTTTCTTGAATGCATTATAGATAGGATCTATTTTTGAAATGATATTCCTCATGAATTCCACTTTAAGGCTCCATACTGCCATAGGCATGCCGTTACTAATCTTTTGTGCAGTCTGCTAAGCTTTTGCGATACGCACTGAGAACTCAGGGGTCGTAAAACCATCCTCTGTATCAATAGTTATTCGTTTAGGGTTCTAGATTAGAATAGATTTCTACATTTTTATTTATTTTTAATTAGTGATATTAATATCAGTATTAGATGTGTTAATAAGGCTTCTCATTGTGTCCAAATTTATAGTTGAGTTTGTTTAAGATTTAGCGTGTTATTTTCTTTCCTTTCGTGACTTATCTAATATAGTCTATAAATAAGTATATCCCTGGTTGTAGTCACACTATCATCATATTTATCAAATTATTGATTGGATACTCGAGTTATTGAGTTGTTTTTTTTCATTTCTATGAATCTTATTAATTGGATACTTCAATTGTTGAACGTTTTCTCCTATTTCTGTAAATCTTTAATTCATGTTTGGAAATCATTTGTCTAACAATTCTTTCCTTTGGAAGGTGTGTGTGTGTAACTCCTTTATTTCTTACCCTTCCGCTGGTGCATCATTTTGGCTTTTATTTGGAGTTAAAATTCTACTAGTGGAAGTGGACTATAACTAGTGATATTTGTTGTGGTGCTTGTGACCTGTGAGGCTGAGGTTTGTGACAGACATTTTCATTCGCAGGTTTGGACATAGATTGGGTCCCTATCAAGGACGACCACTGATACTTTTCTGTCTTAGATTCTGCAATATTATTGTCGTCTCCCTAAGGTGGAATCTTTTGCAGAAATGTTGTAGTTTTGCTTGTTTATACATCTCTCTTTAGCATCTCATCCGTAAAGTTGGAAATGGAGGCAATCTTTGGTTATCATCTCGTCTATAAAGTAGTACATGGGAACACCGAACATTTAAAAGGAGGAAATGGGAACAACAGGAAAGACTCTGTTACTACATATAGTTGGGAGTAGGTGCGGAGTAAACTATTATCTTGAAAAATTTAGAATACAACAATAAAGTAAAAGGATCCTAGTCGGATGACTGATTCGGTAACTGTAAATCATATAGATGTATATAAAATTCTCTTAGCCGTTCTTGTGTGGCGAATATGTCTAATAATCACTCGGATAGAATCATAGAAATATCTAAAATATAGGGATAAGAAAATAGCCAGTGCCACAAAATAGCCTATGTCATGCTTGCCCCCCATTTTTCTTAACGAAAATATAAATAATACACAACATGCAATATGGTCCACCAAAATTATTACATACATGTTCACATGAGAAAAGAGTTCTTTATTGACTAAATTACATATAACCCCTTTGTGGTTTTGTTTGTTGTCATATGACCCTCCTAACGTTTCAAAACATCCACTTTACCCCATATGATTTTATGTAAAATGAAAATTTGACAAAAATTGCCTATATAACATCATTAGTTGAAATAACAATAGTGCCCCTACTTAAATGCTAAATCAATCAAGAGATTAACCACCTTATATAAAAGCAGAGGAGAATTATGTGGACAATTATAAAAATTACAGGAGATAAAGTAGATATTTCCAATTCCACCAGGGCCATTAATGAAAAATGCATCTAGTGAAGCCGTGTTAACTCTGTGCATTATTGTATCAAATGCATGTTTCTCAGCAGTGTTTAACATAGATACTATTGCTAGATCTTCTGTTGATATAGGTATTGCGTGTTCAGCCTCTATCTCTTTTGTGGCATTGATGAACTAATCAGTTGGGACAAAATCTGGAAACCCAAAATCTTTTATAGTTTTGCCCATTATTTGCAAATGGTGATCAATTAATTCAAGCGCTTTCTGACTTATCTGGTTGGTTGACAATGATGAATCTGCTGCTATAGGAATGCTTGGAATTTGTGCCAGAGCTGTTTTGGATCAGCTGGGGGAGAATGGATCAGAATTACTATAAATAATTGTCTTAAGCATGAGGGCATTGCATAAAGAGCAGCTTCTAATAAAGTTCTTCAGCTGCATTGTCTGCCTGAAGTAGGCCTCTTAGTTGTGCTGCCTCTTTAAATGAAGATGCTAGATAGCCATTAACTGTTTTAAGATCATCAAAAGAAGTTGGCTTTTGAACATGCATGAGCAACATTCTTAGATAGTATCTCTCTCCTTCGATTGGGTGTGCTGTTATCACATGACCGATTACCTGACCACGTCTTCTGATATACCATATTCTATCATCTTCATCCCAGACAAAATGCTGTGGAAATTATTTGTATAAAAGTCTGGGATTTTGAGCTTTTTCATTTGTTCGATTCATTGTGAAGAATTCTGTCAACATTGTGCAAGAAAGTCGATCATCTGCTAATATATCTGCCAAAGACCAGTCTTCATCAAAGCACATTGACTGATAGTTTTCGAGATGTAGATGGAGCGATATAACAGATGGGGTGATAAGAATAAGATCAAATGCATAAATTCACCATATTGTGTTAGGTGCACATACCCATCTTGCAGACTAAAAATTTTTTATTTCATCAATAATGTGATCTGCTTGTTCTACTGTCAACTGGTACATTACTTTATCATGACCTTTGTATATATACTTATATATGTATTTTATAGCCTCGATAGCAGAACATATCTCCACATTGATGTGGCGATCATACTTGGCAAGAAGATATGCTTTGTATGGAACTATCCATCGGTTGTCAAGCTGATGTTCTCTGATATACACTTTCCTACCATCATCTCGTCTCCTATATATAGGGTATGAGTTTTTGTCATGCTTTGTATATTCTGAGAAATCTTTGGAATAATTGTTTCTGCATTTATGATTCTGTCACATGCAAACATTAGTTGGGTTCATGGATCCATATGGGCCATGAAGCATGTGCTTTACAACCAGAGAATATAGGTATGATGATTTTTCCTTATCTGGCAACTCTGCAGATACAATTCTATCATATGCTTCTGGAGAAGATAGTTTCGAACTTTGCTTTAGAATGATCAGAAAGTAAGCATGCGGGAGGCCTCTTTTCTGGAATTCGATAACATATGTGTATGCAGCAATATGATCAAAAAGATGTTTTTTGAACAGATCTTCTTTTAGTTGTTCAATGTTTGCACGAAATACTCGTGCAATCAGGTCAGGTCGATTCTGAGTTTCATCTTCTGGGTCCAGGTGCTCTTTGATTTCAGGCCAGGATGGATTACAAGTCATGGTAAGAAAGATATCTGGCTTGCCATAATGCTGAACAAGGGTCATAGCATCCATATACCTTCGGTGCATGTCTCTTGGCCCTTCTATGACACTTGCTGGTAAAATTATGCGCTTTCCAATATTAGATGCATTTGTTTGACCCTTTGCTATGATATCAAGCAACCCCTGATAAGCTTCTATCCTTAGTTTGTTTTGTCTTGTTCTGTGGAATTCAAGGTACCATGTCTCTAGTTTGACATAACTATCAACTGAATATTGTTGCAGGAGACGGCCAATATGTAATAAATTTGATTGATCTCTATTTCGGATTTGAAATTTGTAAGCATAATATTCCCTACATGACACAGTTGACCTTTTCCTTTTTTTTTTTAGCAGCTGTTAACAAAGGAAGAGCATATGAATGAATTATATAATATTACATGGAATAGATAGTTAAAAACATAGATAAGGAAAGGTGTACAATATAAATGTACCTGTCTGTTCTGCATTTAAAACCTAATCTATGTCAGAACATTGGACAACAGGAAGCAGATTTTCTTGATGACAGGTTTGATCAGGATCTGCAAGAATCTCAGCTTTTGTCTTTCGAAGAATTCTTGGATGCCATCCAGTCTCTCCTCGTGCAAATATAAGTGGATATTGTAATGTGTCATAACAACCATAATGCTGCTTAAGTATCTTCTTGCCCCCTGCTTTTGTGCAGATTTCAATGTGCCTTGAGGTGTCTCCATTGGCATTATCATTCTCTGACCAAATTGCAGCAATCTGAGAAATTGATGGCAGGTTATAGACACGCTGATCTAATTCGGGATTAGATTTGAGAGAAATTTTATATTTGTCCAAATCTTTGATCTGTGCTAAGTTTCGGATAAAAATGTTGTAGGGATTATCATCCAGAATAGATTTAAGTTGCCAAACAATTGATTCCCTAAATTTGCTTGACAGAGCCATTCTATTCTGCAATTCATGTTCTACATCATAAAAATAAAGCTGCAGATTTGATGCCTTTTCACCATCAGAAGGCTTTAATGGATTAAGAAAATGATAGATCTATCCTTGAATACGAAATGTATAGATGCAATGATTTCTCTTGCTGAGGTCTCTGTCATAGTAAACTCCTAAGGATGTAAAGGCAAACATATTGTTGTAGATTCTGATAAATTGCCTTAATTCCTTTGATTCAGCAGTGTTTGTTTTGTAAAGCTGGAGCAATCTATCAGGCATTTTTGTTTCTACTAACCGCACTTCCCCTAATGCATAGCAAAACCTTGGTGGTTCCATATAAAAATGCATAGCATGGCAGTATTGACAGTCTGGAATAGGAGGTAAGATGCTTGGTTCTGATGGTACTTGCTCAAGTAACGGTGTAGGTGTTTGTCAACGAGAGCGAGCTAAAAGGAATCCATGTTATGATCAGTAGAATATAATATAAAAATTAACAGAAAATGTAGGATAGAAGAGAAGATTAAGTGTCTTGAAACGGTATAGCAAGTGTGTTAGTACCAATTTGATTTTGTATAGATGGACATGAATGAGATAGCTGGCCAGTATGTGTTGGCTGTGCTGAAAATAAGGCATTGGAAATTAGCTTAGAGTGTCAATGATGGAATAGAAAACAGTTCTATATATATTATAATCACTGAGCATTGAATGACTAGCAAGCTTAATGCAGTAAGTAGAAAATATACCAGTGGAAAAAGAAGACGACTTTGTGTGAAGATCAGCATCAACTGATGGTGGAGCCAAAAGGCTTTGCAAGACCGGGTCATCTCTTGCTGGAAGACAGTCTATATCCATGAAACAATGATAATTTTGTTATTAATTAATTCAATAATAAATGTGTGTAAATTGATAGATGAAAGAATGTAAGGGAGAATGAGCACATGGGTCAATGTGAGGAATAGCTGATGAAGATAAGCTATCTGCTATGCTAGAAATTGGCATGACAGCCAAAGGGAAACAGGAAGAAGCGGTTGGAACATAAGATGAGTCCAACAGAAGAGGTTGAACAGCCAAGTCAACCACACAATCTCGAGGAGCTGATGCATCAGCATATATTGGTACATCAACTAAAGGATGCTCATGAGAACAAGGGACAAAAACAGTGGGAGCAGATTGAGTGTGATTATTCTGAGAGCGATCAACTGGACCAGAGTGCTTATTACGGCTGGCTATCTTCGCAGCATATCTTTCTAGCCGGCGCCTATTTCTTTCTATACGATATTCATCTTTGGACGAAAACTTACGTTTTGGAGGCATACTAAATAAAACTAAGGCACAAGCAAGAGCATGTTGCAGGATAAATGATGGCTATTATTCCATGGGATAAGGTATAAGGCAAATAGGTAGAAATGATAATTATAGTATTATAAAAGCACGAATGATCGGAAAGAAAGAAAGTAATACAAGAGCATTTGATTAAAAATAAAACGAGCTAATTATATAAAATAGCAGGCATAGCAAAAAATGATATTGATCAGATTTTATATGATATACAGGGGATGCCAAGTAGTAAAATGAGTAACCACGGGGATAGAAACCTGAAATGAAAATATAGCAGCAAGGATGTTAGAAGATAATGGAATGATACTCGCAGGTATGAAACCAAACGGCCAACGATAGAATTGCAGAATCAAAAGCAATAAGCAAAATTGTTGAACATAAAAAATTAGAAGGCAATAATTGTTTTTTTTGTTTGATAAGAGAAACGGTAAGGAGAAAGGCTAAAAGAAGAATAGAAACAGATAAACAAAAGGTATTAGTTGGGATCAGAAAAAGGATGAACTAAAAGGTAACAACCGTCTTTACATTTGATAGTGAAAAGATCCATGCAAGTAAAAGGTTGTCTGACCAACTAAGAAGTAAGGGATGAGAAAAATAGCAGCCGGTCGATGCACAAGGCACTGAACTATTGAAAAATATAAGACAGAGGCTGAAAGATGGTATATATGAAGCAGGATAAAAGAACCAAGCATAGTGCGGACATAAAAAGGCTTTCAAAGAGACATAAATACACTACCATAAATGGCAGAAGTAATGGTCAATCATCACAATGCATGCATGTCGTGATCAGCTAATACAAAGAGAAAGGAATGAAACATAAAGGAGATATTAACATGGCCGAGCTGTATAAAGTGCAAGCATATACAAATTTTGCAAGTAAAAATAAAGTAACCATCAAATAGAAGAAGGAAATACTGGAAATGAAAGAAGATAAAAAATAACTCACCAGCTGAAAGGCGGAGCAGAATTGGAGAAACAATGAAGCAAGCTGAGGACAACCGGAATAAAAAAGCAGAAGCCAAGCTAAAAGAAACAATGCAGCAATGAATAGGAACAGTAATAATAATAGGTAATAAAGGTAGCAGACAATCACAGCAGAAATCGAACGGTGGGGGAGATAGGAAAAATTTCACTAACTGTAATGAGTGGCTAGAAGTTACTGCAAGTACTAAATAAGCACATGTGCGCATTGAATGTTGATTAGACAGTGAAAAGGAAATGTAAGAAATGTCAAGAGAAAAGTACCTTTACAATTATATGCTTGTACAAATGAATCGAGGAAAGTCGAGTATTGGTTTAATTAAGTTCAACTCGATTCATTTTTTATTGGATTCAGATTGGAAAACAAGCTAAATTAGTTGTAAAAAATGAAAGTAAAATTGGAAGTTGAATTTTTATTTGAGCTTAATAAAGTTGAAAGTCGACATTACTCGACTGTTGAGGAAGGGAAATTTAGTATAATTTTTTCAAAAATAAATAGGGAAATTATTTTTGCTAGTGACTAAAAAAATATTAGGAATATATATCTAATTTTACTAATAAAATTTAAAAATAATGTACATCTAAGCCTATTATAGGCAACCTGTGAATTAGTGAGCTTGGAAAAATGGTAGCTCGAGCTATAGTTGGGTAAAGTAAAAGTCAATTTACTGTTTCAAAAAGACAAAAGAATAATTATTTTTCTTAATAACTAATAAAAATATTAAGGATATATATGTGATTTGGCTATTAAAAGAAAAAATAGAATACATATTTGAGGCTATTTCATTCAATTCATCAAGTATTGAGCACGAAAGAAGATGAGTGAACCTTGGCTCAAATATGTGACTCAATTAATTTAACAAAAATAAATATAAAGATTATTTATTTTTTAAATAAGTAATAAAAACATCAAGCACTCTTTTATATACAAAAAGAAAATAAGTATATGAATGCATTTGATTTAAAAAAAGGTGCTTAATTAAGTCGCACTCAACTAATTTTTTATCGAGCTAAAATTGAAAATGAAGCTAAATGAGTTCTAAAAAGTGAAATTGAAATTTGAAGTCGAGTCTTGATTCGAGCTTAATCAACTGAGAACTTGAGAGTCCTGAAGTTATGGGATGAGAAATCTATTATATTTTTTTTAAAAATAAATAGAATAATCATTTTTGTGAGTAAGTAATAAAAATATTAGGAATAAATATGTAATTCTACTGCTAAAATTAGAAAATAATATCCATGAGAGCTTACGATAGTTAGTTCATGAATTATCGCGTGTGAGAAAAGGCAACTCGAGGCATAGCTAAGGCAACTAAAAGTTGAATTATTTTTTAAAAAACCAAAAAGAATAGGAATACATATGTAATTCTACTGTTAAAATTCAAAAATAATATGCGCGAGAACTTACAATAGTTAGTTCGTGAATTATCGCGTGTGAGAAAAGGCAACTCGAGGCATAGCTAAGGCAACTAAAAGCTGAATTATTTTTTAAAAAACCAAAAAGAATAATTATGTTTCTTAGTAAGAAGTAAAAATATTAAATATATGTATATATGTAATTCGAGCAGTAAAAAAAATACAATATGTGTCTGACCTTTTTTGAACTGACTCAAGAAGCATCGAGCATGGAAGAAAATGATTAAAGTCGGACTGAAATATGTGTTTCAATTGATTTAACAAAAACAAATATCTAAAAATTAATTTTTTAAATAACTAATAAAAATATTAGGAACTCTTACGAGTACAAAGGGACAATAAGTATATGCATGCATTTGAACAAAAGCACATACGTGTATATGTCTATCTGTGTATGTGTGTGTCCTGACACATAGACTCACACATATAAAATAATAATAATAATAATAATAATAATAATCTAATAAGATAGAAATATACTCACAGCTAAGTATTGCATAACGCATCATTTTGCTTGTTTGATCAATCATTGTGGTAGGCAATCGAAAGAGGGAAGAACAAATTTGTCACTTTTATTGATACATAGCAATTGATTAATTAAGGGCAACATAAATTATACTTTCAATAGTTTTAATAGTGCATGCATATTAATAAATTGGCAATGAAAAAGGATTAAAGTACTAAAATTGCTCGGTCGAAGAAATAATTAAACAATAAAAAATAAGCTAGGTAAACATGCTAATATTCTGTAAAGCAGCCATTAATTTACAAATGGACTTGATGGATCGTTTACAAAGCGTTTTTTATTTTTTTTATAAAAGTATTCAGTACAATGATCATGCTATTGGTTCACCCCAGCAATTTTAGTAACTAAATGTTATTCTGCTGCTTGATCCCAACAATTTCAGCAATCGGGAGACAACGAGCAGTGGAGGCAGGGCCCAGGCATAGAAGAAGAAAGGACAAAATGGAGCAGGAAATTACAAATAAACCAGCACAAAGGGTATTATGGGAAGGGGAAGGCAAATCCAACCTTACAGCAAGGCACATCCGACGAGAGGATGGGCAATGGAACACGGGAAAAGACAGGAACAGGCAAAGTCAGCAACGAAATTGCACCTATACCAGCACAAAGGGCATTATGGGAACAAGATGGCAAAATCAACCCAAGAGCAACGCACATGGGACGGCAGCATGGATAATGAAACATGCGAAAAGATAGAAATAGGCAAAATCAGGCGTGAAATTGCACCCATATCGGCACAATCAACTGTTGCTCAACTCTCGGCGCTTTATGCGTGCAGTTTAAGATAAAGCCACCAAAAAACATACTAGCAATAATTTCATTCAACATCAAGTAAATAGTACAAGAACGACCGTGTTACTATCATTATTTAAGACCAAACAGTAAACATTTACTGTAAAGCCTGTCAAAGAAAACAAAAATGATGATTCACAAGACAAGTAGTAATAGCGCTAAAACTAAAAAAAAAAAAAATACCACCGACAAAAAAATTTATATATATATATATATGTGTGTGTGTGTGTGTGTGTAAAATAAAACTTTAAAATACAGGTGTTTACATATCTATTATTATAAAAATAAAAAATTTAAAACATAAAATCCTAACCAAAAGAACTAAAATTCTCCAATTGAACAATAGACACTCCAAAAAATAAATAAATAAGTAAACCATCATATAATAAAGAACACCCAGTCATGCAAACGTTTAGCCCACATAATATTATCAGACCAAACCCACAAGTCCAACTAAACAACTACGAACCATAACCATTGGCCCAAATAATGAATCCAAAACCCGTAATTCACACAAAAATAGAAAACGCTAATATTTATGCCAAGACATAAATTCCATGAAAATAAATACATCAACAACAAACAATCTACATGCATTTACAAAAAATATAGAAACTATACCTTCCACTACAAAGTATTTTCTGGCCTGAAGAAGTTTAGCTAATTTAAAGTATTCCTTTTGGTGATATCCATATATAATCAGGATCGTTTTATTTGGCATCATTTCAAAAATGGAGTTTTTATGGTTAGGAGTGCTAATCATCTCATTCGTCAACAAAATTCTAGCTGGCAAAATTTCTAGCAGTGGTTTTTGCTCTTTATTTTGGAAAAAACTTTGCCTAATAAAATCAAGGTTTTCCTCTGGCGAACTTACAAAAACATCTTGCTAATCTCTACCCGACTCCTTAGTAAAGGGGTTAAGATAACTCCTTGTTACTCTTCATGCTTGGCTGATGAGAATAGCTTGGATCACATCTTGCTTCATTGCCCTTTAGCGGTGCAGGTTTGGGCGCCAAGTTTTCTTTACAGTAGGCTACATCTAGATAGGCCCAAGTTTTTTCATCCTAGATTCCCCCCCTTTTTTCCGTTTTGGTTTTTCTTTTTTTTTTCTTGTTGCCTACGTCAGATATGGAACTTACTGCAGCTATTTTGCGGAGTTTATGGAGTAACAGGAATGCGAAAATATTTGAAGGGACTTATCGAGATCCACTTCACTAGTCTTTTTTGCAACTAGCTTTTTGAAGGATTACCAAGAAGCCATTCAAAATTTGCAACATGGTTCTCATGTAGCTACTTCAACTCCTACATCTTGGATGAAACCGCAGCAAGGTTTTTTAAATGTAAACTTTGATGGAGGAGCTTTTCAAGATGAAGGCTGCTGTGGTATTGGAGTAGTTATTAGAGATAATCTGGTAATTTCATAGCTGGACTGACTAGATAAGTTGACGGTGATTGATCAGTAAAGGCTACCGAAGTTTTAGCTGCTTAAACTGCACTCGAAGTTGTATTTCAGTGTGAGGGCCTTAAAATTCAATTTTTATTTTAAAAATGCAAATATTGTTTATTTTGTGTTTACTCATTGAAATACGAGTGAATTTATGTTTCAAGTGAATATTTTCTAATTTAGAGAATTTTTCAAGAATTATTTGCCGGTGTGTGGTTTCGGCCGAATTAAGCGTTAAATTTTGTTCCGAAATGTGAATAGTGATTTCGAATTGAAATTGAGCATATGTAGTGATATTACGGAGATATTACTAAGATTGGACAGTGTTGGAATGAAATAAAACAGTGTAAATTAGACTGTCGCGCTCAACGCGACATAAAGTAGCCATAAAGCCACTTTTCCTCAAATCAAGGGATTTCCACCTTTTTGTCTCTTAAAAGCTTGACTTCTTGGCTCCTTGAGGCTTTATTTTCAGCTACCATTTTAGAGTATAGAGAGAGAGGGAGGCCGAGAGAGTGAGGAGCCAGAGAGAGAGAGAGAAAGTTGCTTTGTTCTTCCATTTCTTCTTCCTTCCTTTCTTGAAGCTTCAAACCACCATTGAAGACATCCATTTCCTTGCTTGGAGCAGCCGTGAGAGAGGGAAGAAGAGAGAGGGGCTGGTCCGAAAATTTGAGGGAGAAAAGAGAAGAAAATTGTAGGTTGTTCTTCCATTTTCCTTCTTCATCCAACATCTTGAAGTTGTGAGACTTTAGTGGAGGATTTTTGCTTGTTCTTCTTCATCCTTGGCTGCCGTGTGAGAGTGAAAGGAAGAGGGGGAAGATCCGAAAATTTGAAGGAAGAAAAAGAAGAGAAAGAAAGCTTGTAAGGCTGCCTTGCTCTTGTTCTTGAGCTTTTTGTTAGAAATCACTATCAAAATAGAAGGATCTCGGGCTAAGGTCGAAGCTTTTGGTGTCTCTAAGCTTGGAAGTATCTTTCTCGAAGCGGAGCTCATGAGATCTTGTTAGATCTTGATAGATCTAAAGGTATAAGGTTCAAACCCTTAGCTATAAATTGATTAGTGTTAAATAGGAAAGATTTATGGTTTATTTTACTAGCAATGATTATATTTGAAATAATGAAGTTGGGCTCTTGAAATCCCAACCTAGGTAACAGACTTGAGGTGAATTTTAGGTTGCTGACTTGAGAACCTGATTGTGGACTTGATTGATATTTGTGAAATTAGTTCATTTTATGGTTAGAGAGTAGATCTGGTTGTTGGAAATTTTGAAGAAAAAATGTGTGAAATGGCCGAACCTATTCTTGGCAATTTTAATGTTGGATTTTGAAATTTGTATAATATTTCTTGAAGAGATTTTGCCTAAGTATATATGTGATATGTTCACTTGTGAGTGTGTGTTTGAGTAGAGTAAAGTCATGGATTTTAAATGTCAAAGTGAAGCTTTTCATAAACTTTTGGATGAAAAGTGTTGATTTGATGGACTCGAAGGCTTTGCAATATTTTAGTTAATTTTCGTGAATTTTTGAATATAGAGACTTGATGAGAATTGTTCTAACTGGTGTTAAATCTTTGATTAAGAGCACGTGTTGAGTAAATTGAGAGAAGAGTGATTTTTTAAAAGACCCGTTTGAGACCTTGTGTCGTGTGAATTGAGTGCTTTTCCTTGAGGGGAGTTTGGGAAAAATATTGATTGAAAATAAGAAGTGAAACTGAATTGTTTCAATTAACGAGTGGGGATGTGAAACTCAACTATTGTTTTTATTTGTTTTAGGGGGTGTGGAAGGAAGTGAAATCGATCCTAACTTGGAAGCCGAATCTTACTATTTCGGTGAGTTTTCATGCTTGTTATGTGATTATGTGAATATGAATGCATCGTGTTTAGTGAAGTGATTTTTTAAGTGAAACATAGTTTTCGAACCATTTGATAGGGTAATGTGTACTTTTATCACACTCACCCTCGTTTGAATGAAAAGTTAGTGTGAAAATGTTGTGTAATGATTTATTGTGAAAGTGTTGTGAAATAATTTATATGTACATGTGAAATGTCGGGAATTCATGAGACCTATCGGTAAGACCTTCAACTCGAGCCGGAGGTTAGGCCTAGGCCGAGGAAAAAGGTTCGAGCCATAGGGTTCTTAAATGAAATGAAATGTACTCGGGACTTGGCATATGGACTCGTCCCCATCAAAGGAGAGTACACAAAATTAAGTGAAGTGAAGTGTTATAAAATGTTAAGTGTTTGGAGTCGGGCCCGGTGGGGGTTTTGGTGGAGTGAGGAGTAAGCGAAGGTCTACATGGATTACGTGTATGAAAGTTGATGGAGTGTCAACTACTTTGTTCGTGGACAAGTTTCGTGGAACTTGGCTCCTGAGAGCCCCCGTATCTTATCTTGTTTTGTTAACTGCTTTCTTATTTGATTGAATTCCAAGTATGATTTATGAAGTGAAATTCTTTATGTGTTAAGTGATTTGCATGTTTTGGGAACTCACGGGTCTTTTAGCTCACCTTTTCCTATTTGTTTTTCCTTAACAGGGAATGAGAACCCTAGTGGAGGTGTCAACCCTTAGAGTTAAAGTTTACTTCTGATTTGTGCTTTTGAGAACTTTGAATTATGGAAATCGAGGGGCTTTTGTGTTATGATATTGAATGTATGGAAGAAAAAAAAATACTTTGTGTATTTGGGATTGCAATTTTGAAGTTATGAATTTGTAAGATATTGTGTGTTTAATTTGTATGTTCAGGATGTTAGTTTGTTAAGTTGATCGATAGTTTGAGTGAGTGAGTCCTGACGAGAGTTAGGCAAACGGCCACTGATACTCTGAGGTACGCCCTAGGGAGAGGTGGGGTCGTCACATTCAGGTTCGAACTACGCATGTTGTCCTTGAGGATGATTCTCAAGCAATCATTAAGAGCATTATCTCATTAGAGGATGATCAATTCGAGGTTGGTCTATTTTAGATGATATTTCTAGTACTTTAGTTCATTTTGTCACTTGAGAAGCCAATTTGATCCCAAGAACATTTAACAATGTTGCGCATCTATTGGCTTGTTATGCAAAACATATAAACAGTGTTTCTAGATACGATTCTACTTCCCCAGACTTTGTTTCTTCTGCTTGTAATGTGGACTTAGTTGATAATAAAATTTATGATTCTTTATCAAAAAGAAGAAGAAGAAGAAGAAGAAACCACATCTTCCCCAACAACTTAAAGAAAATTTCCAATAATTACTATTCAAACCCACCAATGTTGCTACCTTTCTTTTTCCCTCCGATAGAAACCTCCGATAGAATTGGTGTGCAACGCAAAAATTACAAAGAAATAAATGGGCCCCGCAAAATTTTCCAATCCGGGACCTGCAATGCGTTTGTTTTCTCCCCATTTGTTTAGCTTTTTGTTGTTCAATCAGATCAAAAAAGAAATCAAATATTTAATAGACAATATCAGTATAATAATGCACAAGTGTCGAGAGTTTAGATATGAATTCTTGCTTGTTTAAAGATGATTCAATTCTCTATGGAAGAATCAACTCTAGTATAGTAAGATTTCTAGCTTGTCATCTCCAAAATACAACAGAATAACTGCGTTTGCTGTCACTCTCATTATTTTGTATAACTAAGCGAGTATAAACACTTTTTTTTCTTACCTAACTATGAGATAGAAAAATAATAGAAGCATAGATAGTTTTTCAATTATGGATTGAAACTCACAAAACATAAGTTGTAATAGTATATACTTTCTATCTAAACTATGTATATTTATTGGTGATGAAAACAAGACAAAATCATAAGTAATAGTGGTAGTATTTTCTATCTCTATCAACACTCTTATATATAGATGAACAGTTAGTCAATTCATAAGTTACAATATAATGGTAATAATAAGAGAGTTAATGGCTACTTAAATTAGTATTACAGGTTACAATTCTTTTTATAATTGAAAACCGTTAAAATTTATCAATAACGCTGAATTCATGAATATTAGTCAAATATCAATAACTCTTAAAAAACCATTATCATATTCTCTCCTTGTAATTTATGCATTTTACATAAAAATTGAATATTTTCTTAAAATACTCCAATGGCTTTTTCCATTGTTATCCAGGTCTCCTATGGCCATCTTAAAGAATTTTGTGTCCGATAGCTTACCCTTTGTATCCATCGACATATGTCTTTTACAACATGAACTGGCAGTGTAACCAAGTATCAAACAGCAAGCCCTTTAAAATATTCCATAGAGTCCCCTTTTATTTTGAAACTCAGAAATGATTTCATTTATGAAAGATCAGCAACAGCAGCATCTATAACTTTCCTGGGGAAGTTTACAAACCAGACTACACTTCCGTCAATAGACAGATACTTTAGACAAGATGTGGGCAGGAACATTATTCTTCCTCCTCACATGACTAATTTTGATAGATACAAAATCAGCTATAGCATGGACCTGATTCCATGAATTAAGCTTCCTATAATCGACAGATCAGGTTCATCACTATTAATTCTCTGAGCAATGTTAAGAGCATCACCTTCCAATAAAAAATGTGTGATCCCAAAATCCTTTGCAAACTCTAAGGCAATGAGAAAGGCTAAGCATTCTGCATGTTCTGCACCGAGAGCTCCAGAGTCTCTCTTAGCCATTGCTGCTTCCACTTGTCCCAAATGATTCCTCATCACTAAGCCAATTCCCGAATCATCATTCAGAAAAGCCCCATCAACATTCATTTTCAAGAAATTTTCTGCCGCAGCTGACCAGTTGCTGTGAGCATGATGAAATCCTGATTTGTCATTATTATGGAAACTTCCAGTATTCCTGAAGAAAACCTATTGCATATTCACCAATTTGTGCAGCATTTCTATCCTTTCCTTCGAAGATTTTCTGGTTTTGGCATCTCCATATAGTCCACATGGTAACAGCAATAAGCTCAGTTGATTGTTTACCTTCTGCTTGCATAAAGCAATCAAACCAGTCCTTAAAACTCACAGCAGGAGACTTGATCATTAGCTTGTATAATGCAACCCCGTCCATACCTCCTGAGCAAAAGCACTTTCAAAAATAATATGCCTATCTATTTCCACCTCACAACCACACTTTTTACAGCTCCTCACATCTCCCCCTATTCTAGTCGACAAGTTTTGTCCCATCGGCAAAATACCAGAATGTACTTTCCAGAAAAAAATTCTGATATTTAGGGGAACGTATCAATTCCAAATATTACTGCAGAAACTCTTCTCCTTTCTGTTTGATTATGCACCCTCACCACCTCCTTCCCATTCCAGTTTCTTGCTAGGTCATAGGCTGACTTAACGTCAAAAGTCCCATTTCTTTTGTAAAACCACATCAACTCATCCTTTGGCCTCTAGAGAAATTTCTAGAAATAGTATGATTTTTAATTTTTTTCTGCAAATAGGGTGATTTGGGTGTAGAGTTCAGACCTGTGATGTTCGCATTTGCAAAATGCGAGTTCCCTGAAACTCGCATTTTGCAAATGCGAGTTCCATATTTAAAAAAAATCAAAATTTGCTGAAACTCGCATTCCTAGATTGCGAGTTTCAGCAAATTTTGATTTTTTAAATTTGTAGGAACTCGCATTTTGAGAATGCGAGTTCTATTATACTCGCATTTTCAGAATGCGAT
Organism: Gardenia jasminoides; assembly: GCA_013103745.1. Lineage (NCBI taxonomy): Eukaryota > Viridiplantae > Streptophyta > Magnoliopsida > Gentianales > Rubiaceae > Gardenia > Gardenia jasminoides. The sequence continues at coordinate 4,324,955 of CM023099.1, read as the reverse complement.
TTCTGTCTTTAAAATGCGAGTTCTATTAATTTTAAAAAAATGCGAGTTTCGTGAATCCGTGTTCATTGACCAAAAATTAATCTAAAAAAATTCCTGATTTCTAAAATCGAAATAAATTTCTCCCTCAAATAATTTTAATGGTCAAAACTAATCTGCCAGTAGTAAACATCTTGTACTTTGCTATTTTTTTGACCCACCAACATTTGACATTTGAAATACTATAGTTTCTTAAGTTTCTAGATTATGAGATTTTAGAAAAAATTGATAGGTGTCGAACCTATGCAATAATAAATAAGAACAGGTTGCGAGGCTTTGGAGAAAAAGAAATGAAGGAAGAAAGAATGAAAGAAAGAAAGAAAGAAAGAAAGGAAAGAAAACGAAAGAAATTAGGGTTTTATTTTTTTGGAATAATAAATAAGAACAGGTTGCGGGCCTTTTTTTTTTTTTTGAAATAACAACAGTAGTGAGATTTGGTATTGAAGGGAAAGGAATTTTTTTTTCCTTTTTTGGTGAGCCACCAAGTTAGGCGTGGGCACTAAATAATAACGCCGACCAAGTTTTACAATTGGTCACCTTAAATGCAAAATAAGCAGAATCGCTGCAAAATTCAAAAGCTTCACCAAGAAGGTCATATTCCATTCGGTTCAGTAACAATGCAAACAACGAATTGTCATGCTTAAGAAAGGTGCCTATATGGCATTTTTTCTTAAAAAAACCTTTGTCTGGGGTTGGATGGGAGGTTGAGAAGGGGATAAATGGATGTTTAGTCTTAAAGAGTGATGGCCAATGCCATGATTGATGTTTCTATAGATAGCTATTAGACTAGATACATTGATGTATATCTTGGTACTGAAGGCACAAAAGACTACTTAGGACCCATCTCTCTGTTTGTTGTTCCATTGGTTAGGTTTTGACTGTCACATTTAGTCACTTTTCTCATCACTGGGACCTAAGGATTATAAGTTTTGTTTTAACAGTTTTACAAAATGTTCATCTCCAAAGAAGCAAAACTGATGAGCTAGTGTATTTATATTGACATGCGTATCATAATAAACATTTAGAAAACATCCTTTAGCTATTGATTGGTTATGTATTTCAGAGATACTACATCTTCTTCTGCCATTGAAGTACTTATACTAATCTTGAAAACCTCATTTCCCCACTTTAATCCTTGTAATAGCTTAACCTCAGTGCCAATGGTTGTATATAAACATATACTATAGCCTTGTCATCATCTTTAGATGTAAATTTAGTTGCATTTTTGTTGGAGCATATGCATCCTGTTAATGCATGTATCAAGACGTGCTGGTAAGAAATCTGTAGATTAGCCATAAGAAGCTTATCTTTAGAGCTTGATTCTATAAGATGGTGAATAGAATAGATTACTAAAATGCACATATTCTGGATAGAATTTGTATACCGTAAAAGAATGACTAAATAATCAAGGGATGTATCCCTACCTGTTGTATTGGGATCCAAGTCACAATTCACAACAAAGTTGGTTGTTGTCATCATCGCTTAAACTCGCATTGACTTCAGGCAAGGGTCACAACGCATAAGGTTCGCCATAAAACTCTTTGTTTCGACTCTTTGATGATGAGATTCTGAAAGCAGCTCATCTTTTCTTTGTGTAGTAAGGGCACCATTAGTTGGGAATATACACCAAAATAGATTTCACTCTGAACTCTATTGAATCGAAAATGTCCTTATAATAATTTGGTCAACAAGCATATAGCATGAGGAAATACAATGAACCCTTCTCTTCCTATTCAATTCTGTTGTCACTGTATCCCTTTGTTTCTGGTACTTGAAATTTCATTTCTATCTTAGATCAAATCGATGTCATTTGGGCTACAAAATTACCAGTGACAAACCAGTTGCATGAGGGATAACATTAATTACTGGCATGCATTTCTCACGCATAAGAAAAAATTATCTGATGCTTAGAAGTATCACTGGAAGACATCATCATTTGTTTTGCAGACTGCAATAGCCGTGAATCCATGTTCTGTTATTTTTTCCTTTACTTCAGTACAGACCTCAGGCATTTTGATACTATTAGTATAACATTTTTTTTCCATTCCTACAAAGAGTTCTATTTATGTACTACTTACGACACCGAATGTTTAATCCCCATGTAACCAACCCTAAACCGTAAACCTTCAAACCCTACAACCCTGTTGAAGTAAATCGAAAACCAAAAACCCTTTACCCCTAATCCTGAACCCGAAACCCTAAACCCTGAACCCGAAACCCTAAACCCTGAACCCTAAGACCCTAAAGACATAAACTCTAAAACCGTAAACCCTAAACTATTGCGCCCTACAGCCCTAAAGGCGTAAACCCTAGAACCCGAAACCCTACAACCCTTCAACCCTAAAACTATAAACCCTACAACTTGAACGTATATTCCCTCATGTAAAGTGTTTTTTAATCATAGACTGTAACTTTCATCGTAGAAATGTTGACTAGCCTAATGGCCTTTAAACTGTCGAACGTAATTTGCCTGTGTTAGAACTTCTATATTTTCAAATTATATAATACTTTGTCCGTATCAGAACTAAATATTTTGCATGCGACATTTAAACACATTTGGGTTGTTGAATTTTTTCATATTAATAGATATTTTATCATTTAAATCTGAATTAGTAGTATGACATATTATTTTTCCCGTTCAGGTATTGAAAAATTCGTAGACATCTTATACATTGTTTAAGTCAATTGTCTAAACTATATAATAGAAAAGTTAGGGTTTCAAGGTCGGAGTACGGGCAAAATTCAATTAATTTCTGGTTTACGATGAATCACCTATTACATGTTTGAAACATAATATGTATCGTTATTGTCAATTAGGTTCATGTAAACCATAAACCTGTACCGAATTCAGTTACGTATTTGTAAGCTATTTTTTGGTTATTTTTGTAGACGGTAGGGTTGAAAATACATTAACTCACAACTTTGGCTTAATATTGCATACGGAATTCCTATTTATGTTAGCGCCATGATAGCAGTGAACAATGATATTTGTAAAAAATTCAGAATTTTTTGGCAGCTTCATTTCAATAGTACTATAAGTCATCCATAATTTTAGCTAATTCGCTAATAATTTTTACTGCATGTGTGGCTAGGTTGTAGAAATTTGGCCCAGCGAGTCAAGACCAATTCGAGGTCAGCGCAACAAGTAATATCTTAAAACTGTCGTAGTCGAGTACCTTGAGATGTGAGCAAACGAAAATATATATAGCACCAACTTCGACATAACGGTAAAAAACTACTCAATCAATACAGGGTCAATGTCCTCCAAGATGTCCACTAGTACCACACTCTCTACGTCTACGCGTCCTAGCTCCTCTACGTGGTGGATTTTGCACAACTGGAGTCGCTTGCGATGTGTGTGCCTCATGTGCCTCCTGCTGATCATGCAAATCCTCAGTTCGAGTCTCCAATTGTTCAGGACCACCATGCGGATGACTGGAGGTTCCATGTTCTAGGTCCGCCATAGGTGTAGGCTCTTGGAACGCCACCGGTGACCTAGACGCTATACCCGGATGCATGATCTGCGACTGGGGTGTGAGCATAGGCGATCCACCACAATAGTGATCGGTAGCCATAGCGCTGGCGCCAGCTCCTGTCTGGGGGATGTGCTCCGGGGACTGCACCCTACGACGCCTACCACCGCCATGCTGGCCTCCACCTACATTCCTAGGAGCGCGCTCAGCACGACGCGGGTCAACATGGCGTGGAATGCCACATGGTATAGGTGGAGGGCGAACATCAAGACGCCGTGCCGCCCCAACATGCTGTAAACTATCAGCTACAAACTCTCTGATGGCACGGAGATGATGCCTGCCCTGCTCCTCGGGTGCTGCCTCAGAATCTAGCGCCATGTAATGAATGCGCGACATAGCATCCACCTGTTCAGAGAAAGGGCACATTAAGAAGTGCGTAAGTACAGAAATTTAGACGAACACTGAAGATCATGTAAGTCATGCATGTATTTGTGTGTACTGTTATTACGTTGTGAAACTTACGAGATACTGTACTCTGGCGCTATCGCCCTGAAACCCCTCTGGAATAGGAAGATATCGGCTCGGATTTGATACGTAGATAACTGTCCGCTGATGATACCACCGAAAATAGTCATCCGATGCATAAGTAGTATCATCAACTGCAGTACCATCCGCCACCATCCCATGCCGATGTGTCCATGCATCAATGTAATGCACGTGTGCCATGCCCCAATCCTGATTCTTCTTCCCACGGCGGCTAAATTTATGTAGCACGGCATTATTCTCGGCCAGCCGAGAGTCGGGCACGAGCTACTGCAAACCGAACTGCCGCATAACTCGATGAGGGAGATGGGGCTCGACAACCTCCTAACAAATGATGAACGTGACAGATTTCCAAATATCACGTCCTGCAGTACAGTACGCAGGGAGGGATGCAAGAATGTCCTCCGAATACGGGAGCCAAACGAACTGAAAAATGAATACAAAAGACTATGATCACCACAGCAATAGAAAAATTTTACAAACATGAAGCCACAATGGATAGAGCAGAGCCAAACGATTCCGGACATGACCGATGATTACTACGTATTTCACTATCTTTTATCAGAATCAATGTTTGCCGACAACTTCGATCATGCGAATAACACGAAAGAATAATTTATACAACATTGCATGCTATTCATGGGTATTGCTAAAAGTACCTCAGAAGGATGTAAGCCAGTCAACTGGTCTCTAAGAGCTGGCAAGACATGGCGCACAACTCTGTGTAGGTCGAGACCAACATCCCACCTGTACAATTTACGAAAAAATAAATAGTGTTAGTAGCTCATTTGGAACACCAGTTCTAAAGTTGAATTGCATGTAATGTCAGATTAGTACTCGACCTAGCTCCATAAGGCTCGGGATAGTGCTCTAGTGGCCGCACACGATCGGGACGCAATGTCGGCATCCGTTCCCACGCCCATATCTGCATTTTTGAAAAGGGGTTATTTCATTGCAGGTAACATGTTAAAACACTTTCTAGCTAGGACGACAATGACTGCGAAAATGTCATACCTGGAGAAGTAGTAACGGTCCTGCAATATCTGTAACCGCAGGAAGAGTGGCGGTGCACAGAGACCGGTACAGGAATGCCAGGACTACACTCCCCCAACTGTACTCCCCAAGTGTCTCTAAATCTCGGAGAATTGGAAGCCACATCAGGGAAAGTTTATTCCCGGACTTATCCGAGAATAAATGGCTGCCCAAAAGCAACAAGATGTACACACGTGCCCGCTGCCTGAATGTCTCATCCGTAGCATCGGCCGACAGGCCTCTATCCAGCTCCGCAGACAAACAACTAACTCTCGGCGGCCCCCATCAAAGTCAGTGACTTCTGGGGAAAATCCTAGAAGCTCCGCACAAATGCCTCTCCACTCCTCAACGGTGTGCGCAACATCCACACCCATAACTGGGGGTCCGTCAATGCGTAATCCCCATATGACCTCAACATCCTGTAACGTCACTGTGGCCTCTCCGACGGACTTGTTCATTACTAGTAATCGTAGGTTGAGCATAATACTTGGCAAATTATGTCAACCTGGTGCCTTTCTACCTACGGAATGAAAACCCCTAACTTGTGTGCCCGAATTAAGAAATGACATTATGTAACAACTTTTTACAAAAATTTCGACAGAGCCTCCTCTATAAAATGATCGAAACTCCCTGCCAGTAACCACAATTTCCAAAACATAAACTCGAGGTAGAATATCGATTGCACAACGCTATGTTTAGGATACCTCATTTAATGTCTTATCGACCATTCTTTTGGAGTCATTTTCGTGACCATAATGCTTAACAAATTTTTTTAAAGCAGGTGCCTTTCCACCTTCTAAGCATGTGAAAATGCGATTTAATTGACAGAAAAGCGATTTAATAACAAAACATTATGATCAAGTAATTCGAAAACAAAGGTACACACGTTTCCAATGAAGGCATGCATCTTTGTAACATTCACCTACTAAGCAGAAGCACAGTTGTATTTCATTCTGGAGTCGATACTACTAACCTATATAGTAATCTACAGTATGCCTCAAGCCTCGAGAATGCAGCAAAAAGCCAGTCAAACTTGTTGCTGCAGTTTGGCCTGTCAATCATACGGGAAGGTGTGGTTAATTACTGCAAAGCATAGGTTCAGCATAATCAGAGGAAGAAGAATGGAAACAAATTGCCAGCACCATCTTCAAATCAGTTTTTATAGACATGGGGAGAGATGGTCGGCAAGAGGGAATAGGATGATATTGTTCGTTGGAATGAATGAGCCACAAAACTAAGAAATTAAGACGCAAGTATCTAAATTCAAATCTATAATACATTATGCGAATGGAGTATTTTTGGACACTTATGTTTTAGTATTTTTCAACTTTTCTGAATTCACCTCAATCACTAAGGATGTCTTATGGAAACAAATACGAAAGATGCAAGTTTACTTAACTTAAAAAGGAGTGCAAGTCTACTTGTGTAATTACATATCTAGTTGTAAAAATTTATCTTTTAGTGCAAGTGAATGCATTACGTAATATTCATAGCTATATGACAACAATAGTATTAGAACTTTCTATTCCAGTTCGGGTACAACGAATTCATAACAAAGCAAACAACTACGACAAGAGTAAGGTCCAGAAAATCAATTAAAACATGCACCCTTCTAACATACATCTGCTAACATCAATCACAACTGTCAATTATTCTGGAGTCGAGATTACTAACTTAGATAGTAATCTGCAGGTCCCCTAGAGCTCCGAGAATGCACTACAAAAGGGTGGAAATGTATAGCAGCAGTTTTGGCTGCAAATCATCCAGAACGGAGTTGTTATTTACTAGTCAATCATGAGGGAGCATAGTCGTACGCAAACAAATGCCAACTAATGCACATCACAATAGTCCTCAACAAATTGATTTGTTGGAGTCATTGTCTTTTAGTACAATACAGAACAACTTTTTTATGTACAGTACATGCCTTTCCAGCTTGAATGCATGCGAAAAATGCGATTGAATTAACAGAAATGGAGCAAAATATAACCACCACTGTAAACTTAAGCACACGTTTTACAATTAACTGACGAATAGCATCATGACACTATGTAAACAAATTTAGAAAAATTTCGGCAACATCTCCCCTATAAAATTACTAAAACTCCCTGCCAACGTATACAATTTTTTTTTTCAACTGTCATTGCATAACATAAACACAAGACACATTGGACAACCACATGTTGTTTACCGTGCCTTAGCTAAATGTTATGGAAAATGGAGAGTACTAAAACAGGCCTAAGGTCGTGACTGTTTTGGGATGCATAGCAGTTGTAATCAATTATAATATACATTTGGTGACACAAAAAATCGAAACTAATTGACAGCACCATACTTGCTCATTCTCAGCACATAAATATTATTACATACCCGAACCATAATTTTGATATGATAAAAACATGTACGAAATGTCCTAAGAATGAATCTGGTTTTTTCATTAATAAATATTTCTCCCCCTTATAAGCATGGAAAAATGGGAATAATCAACACAAATGGACAAAAATAAAATGAAACAGAAAAGGCAATAAAAACGTCTAAATTATGTTGACGAACTTAGAAAGGACATCATGTAAATTTCCTTTATCAAAATGGCGGCTAAATCAAATGCATAACATATTACTCATACCTATTTGAGGCTAATAGAATGAGTGTAATTTAAAGTTTGGCTACAAATCATACAAAAATGAAATCGATAAGAGAAGATGAAGGTCAAGCAAATCCAAAACAAAGATGTAATAGTTGAGCATACTGAGAAGAAGAAGAATGAAAATTAATTGACAGCTCCATACTTGCCCATACGTGCTCATAAACAACCACATATTGAATTCTGAAAGGACATTGTGTGAAAAGTATTTGCAAAAATTTCGGCAGCAGTCTCCCCTATAAAACGAGATTTAAACTCACTGCTAACGCCCACAATTGATTTCAACTGTCATTGCATAACATCAACTCAAGGTACATTCGACAACGTGATGCGGGCGCCACCGCACCAAAACCCTTACCGATCATTGTCCTACAATTGATTTTTTTAATATAATACAAAACCATTTTTTTGGTCAAGTAGGTTCCTTTCCTCCCTCTAAGCACTGAAATATGGGATTTAATTAACATTAATAGACAAAAACATAATGAAACAGAAAACTCAATAACAAAATGGAAAATATGTTGACGAATTTAGAAAGGACATTATGTAAACAAAATGTATAAAAATTTTGACAGAGTCCCCCTATAAAATTACTAAAACTTCTTGCTAGCAAACACAATTTTTTTCACCTCTTATTGCATAACAGAAACTCGAAGCACATTGGACAATGCTATGTTTAACATACCTCGCCAAAAGGCTTACCGATCATTGTTTTTGTGACATTTAGTTTTAATATAATACAAAACCTTTCTTCCTAAAGTAGGTGCCTTTCCACCTTCTAAGCATAGAAAAATGCGATTTAATTCACAGAAATAGAGAAAAATACAATGGAACACTCAACTTTTCTTTTTTTTTTTTTTTTTGTAAATCATGTTGGCAAATTTAGAAATGACATTATGTAACAAAATCTATCAAAATATCGGCAGAGTCTCCCCTATAAAATTACAAAAAACTCCCTGCCAACAAATGCAATTTTTTTTTTCAACTCTCATTGCACAACACAGATTTCAAGGCACATTCGACAACCACATATTACCATCCAACGCCTCAGCTAAATATCATGCAAATGGAAATTAATACAAAAGGCTTAAGGGCATGGCAGTCTTGGGATGCACAGCAATTTTAACCAATTGTAACATACATTTGCTGACAAAGAAATACAGCATTTTGTATTGTAGCAACATTTACTGACATCATTCTTAAAAATATTTTTTCTCACACCACACACATTTCGATCATCATTAAATTGATCTTACCACCCGCTAAGTGTCTCCACCCGCCTCAAGCCGACAACTCTGGGAGAACGCTACAGGTCTCCTATACCCTCAAACTGGTACACCAACTCTGCAGATTATTTCTCCACCCCACCCTGCAAATCATTCGTCAAATGTTACAAAAGCATTTCAAATAAAATTGGACCATATTACTGTACTTAACTAAATTCGCGATATATTACAAGTAAACTGGAATTTCCATCCCTTTTTTTACGTGTTACAACATTCTTCATTGTATTCAAATCATATATTTTTTTCCAAATAAAAATAGCATCAAATTGCACATGACCACTTGCTTCTACTATATATATACATATATATATATATATATATATATATATATATATATATATATATATATATATATATATAAGGATTACAGCTACTTATACTTCAATGTGGACATACCCATGCGAAACATAAAAGATTTATAAAGAGTCTCCTCTATAAATTCATAATCACTATTATGTATGTTTGTAAATGTCGTTTATCAAAATCTTGATAAGAGAATCTAAATTTTTAGTATTTAATCACTTTTTCCATAGGTTATACGGTAAATTCTGTGGCCAAGACAGTTCTTGATTTTACACGTCGTATAAACATTCAAGTGCCATCAGTATGTTTTACAACGGTTGAGAAACTTAAACGCTATGTATATTAATGATTTTTTTTAAACATTTTTCTATGATTACTTTCTAATCAACTTGTTGATTAACATAGATTACGTTTCAAGAGGTCTTACATTGTGATTTTTTTAAAATAACAATGTAAAAGGATACCTTCCGAACAAATTCTTGATTTCAGGTAAGAGCATGTTACGGAAAAAAAAATTCTGCATTAAAGTTAAGAAATCATACATATTTTTTTCTGTTCTCCAGAAACGACTTCAATAATGGCACATATGCATGTGCAGTTTATGCTTTGACTTGGGAAACAGCTGTGCTTCCTAGTTCATCTACTTCACCATTCTCCTATTATGTCAACGTATTTTATAAGCTAACCTTTATCTCCAAAACTGTCCTATATAGTCACAATTTAGAAAACTTTCATGGTTACTTATGAAGTGTTTATTAATCATATTTGCTATATTTTGATTCATTTTCTGGTTACTTTTAAAAAGCTTATTCAATAACTTAATGAACAAAGTACTGTATGGGGAAAGGATTTCTCCTATGCATCAGGGGTAAAAGCTCGCCTATTACAGAAATTTATCAACTACCAAAAGCATCAACAATAACAGCTCGACTATTAAAACCTCGGCCTTTCCCACAATTCCTTTTATTTATCTTAGTGTTTCTCCATTTTCTTATTTTCTCGAGTTAAACCAACTATATGTTTGTCTTACAACACAATATTTCCTAACTTTTTCGTATTCACACAATTTATCCTTACCAAAAGCTCGACTGTAATTTTTCTTACTTTCTTATTTTTTCTCAAATTTAGTGGGTCAGCTGATACAACAATAAGGTCACATTCACAAATCAAAATAATATTTTCGCTTCTAATATTTAATAAACGAGCTTAAACATTTCAGTCCAGCTTTCATTAATTACACGAACATATGTTTGTCTTACAACTCAATTTTTCTTAAATTTTTCTTATTCACACCATCACCCTCACCAACATTCGGCTATGATTCTTCTTACGTTCTTGTTTTACAAATTCAGTTGGTGAGCTGATACAAAAAAAAAAAACTCACCTTCAAAATTACAATTTTTTTTAAATTATGTAATGATATCTGATATTTCAAGTCAACAACAAAATTTTTTACACATGTCGAAGTTCTACTTTGGCACACAATTTAGCAGATTTTGCCTTTCAAATTGTCCAACAAAACACAATGGTATATTCAACAATCGAAATTAACTAGCAATTTTGAAGGGAATTAATATGCAACTGAAGCTTCAGAAAACCAGAAAATAATGCAATGCGGTTATTACAATATTCAGTCAATGTTATACACTCCATTTCCCTTCAATGCCCACTTCGTTATTTAGATCTCATCCGGGAAAGAAAGACCAACAAGAACTCAACTCTTTTTTCTTTTTCTTTTTTTTTAATAACTCAGCTGAAGCACAAAATGATAGCCCCAGAACAAATAAAACTTGATCTCAAAACAAATTGTTAGTATAGAAGCAAAATTCAGATCCAAAAAACCTCAATAAAGAAGTAGAGAAGGAAGGTCTGTCAACTGAAATTAACTTCAACAGCTTCGGAAGCTGAATTTAGAGCCAAATTTCAAACCTTCAATACTTTAACAAGCTCAAGTTTGCCAAAAATGAACTTTAACCTGCATCACACTTGGGGGAAAAAACAAACTAAAACTACTCGCTTAAAAAAGAAAGAAAAATGAAATCCAATGGACTTGATTAAAACCTAGCAGGATACCCAGAAAACTAGCGGAAATCAATCAATTGTTTTGACATAAAATAAACAGTCCACTAAATCAGGTAAGGCGCCAACAGAAACGAAATATTGATGACTAGAACGATCAAGTAACGACCAGAAAATAATGCAATGCAGCGCCGGTTATGCTCGCCGACGACGTACCTGAAGCACTATTTGACGCACGGAGAAGCAATGGTGGCCTCTTACCGGCGTTCCAGCCCTTTTCCGGTGACTAATCCCCACTTCTCTTTCCTACGCCGAACTCCGCAATGCTGCCTGCTTCGATGACAGAGATGGAAGCTTTGAAGTTGCGCTCCACCTATTGGCGGATTCTTGCTGGATTATGGCGAAAAAGGCCGCTCAATTGGCCCAATTTCTAAATTCCTTTTTTCCCCCAAATCTTAAGGCTTCGTTTCTGTTTGGCGTCGGGAAGCAGAAGTGTGTTTTGTTAATCCCACGTAACTCGCATTCAAAGAATGCGAGTATTACATGGAAATTACCTATTACACAGACTTTTTTTTTTGCGAAAAATTGAGTAGCTCGCATTTGTCAAATGCGAGTTCTACTGAACTCGCATTTGGCAAATGCGAACCACCTATTTTCAGAAGGCTCCCCTCTAACAGCCCCTCTTGTAGAAATTTTTTTTTTCATAACAATCTGAGAAATTTCTCTCGGCCTCTAAGGTAAAGAGGCATCTTCAAAAGCTGATCTATCTCATATTTCAAAAACAGTGAGTTCAGAAGGTTCAGCTTTCAGCCTCCAGAGTTTTCGTCAAGCATTAATCTCACACAAATCTAGAATGTGTAGTTCACAGATACAAGATTATTTTTGATTTTTCTCTTGCCATTTTGTTTTAGTTCCTTATATTGATCTTGATGTTGGTGCCCACCAGTTTACCGAGGCAATTGGTCAGGATGACCCCAATAGGCTGGTTTTAAGTTTCATTAGTTTTGGGCACGGACAGTTGTTAGCGCGGAATTGGGTTCTTACAAGAAAATTTATGCTGTGCTTGCTGCATTTGGTTGAAAGTTTGTTATTTGACTGGTTAATTTCTGCTGCAATTTCACATGCTGTCCAAGAACTTGAGATTTTGATGGCAATTGATCAGAATGTAGCATATCTCTTTCCTCTTAGACTATTTATGTGCAAAACACTTGTTAGTTTGAAGCTATGGTGGGTGTCAAACCTCCAAAAATAAAGTTAAAATATAAGCCTAAATGCCAACAACAGTAATTTGAGAATAGGGCAAGTAGGGTCGTCTCCTCAGGGAATTGGTGGACAAATCACACAGGGAAAATAGGGGGGTTTTTGGAAAGAGAGCAATTAATTAAAAACTAATAAAAGCTGAAATTTCAATTTAATCAAAATGGTAAGAATCAAATAACACAAATATCAATTAATTAAAACAATCTAGTCAAGGAATTAATCTCGGCACCGGTGCACACAATTGATCATAGATCCAAACAGATATTCACATATTCATGAATAAATTGGTTATAGTAGTCAAGAGACGCGCCCAACCACCAATCTTTCCTTAATTTTGTAGTAGCCCAGAGACGCTCATAGACTACCCTCTTGTGAACTGGACAACCCTAGATACGCTCATAGGATTTAATGCAGTCACAGCATTAGGAAATAGAAAGACCCAATTCTAGATAGTTAACACACATGCGGGTTAACTGAGGCTAGATTAATTATCCCCACGATACAAATTAGACCACTTGCGAGGCGGTGAAATTGTCTCGTGTGCCACTAATTAGGTTGCTTAAGGCGACGCGCCAACACCCTAATTGACCTTATATTATTTAGACAATTGAATAACTGGCCACATTACCCAATAAACCCAAATAATAATTAATTGAAAACAGAGAATAATTAAATACCCATGAACATATAAATTAAAATTAATAATCAAAACAATCTCACGGTTATGGTGCCCTGAACCTTGATTATTCCTCAACTAGAAAAGAAGATTAGCCACGCCTCAACATTGTAACCATGCAAATTGTTGATTCCATGTAATTTGATCTGAAGACACGATAATTAGAGAAGTACTGGATAGTCGCCAATTGACACTGCCTTGGAATTTTAATTGCACCAACAAAACTAAACAACAACTAACGATTGCAAGGTTGGTCTACCACTAGACGGAAAAAGGCGAGAAGACAAGACAAAAAGATGAAACGAAACTAAAACGGAATTGAAGTATTGGTCTCTTGTTGATGCTACAGGCTGTGGCACTAATAACTAAAAGAAAGTTTTCTCAACAAATTTGGCTAAAAATTGTTGATATGCTACTGGCGGCCCTCAAAGCAAAAGATATCCAAGGAAAACCATAAAAGCCACTCGGCTACCATCAGACGTTGTCTCCTCCTGGCGGCGGAAAATGGAAAGTAAATAAATAAAGAAACAAAGACTCCAGCGTTGTTCTCCTTCTTGCGGAAAAGGACAAAAAAACAATAGAAAAAGGGAACAAGACTAAAGCTGGCTGTCTAAAAATGATTCTTCCACCGACTTTGACTCCCGTGCATATTAGTTTTGGTCTTCAATTCCCAAGCCCACAAGGAAGGTGAGACTCCAACTCCAAGTTGCTCATGGATGTCTACCCCAACAAGGAAACAGATTCGACTTTCCAAACCAGTTTTAGTATGCCAATAAAACAGGAAATATGCACTGGACCCCACTTGGACCTTCAATTTGCCAATAAAATTCACTTTTCATGCCAAATACCTGTAATTGGTACAAAACCCAAATATAAGCAGTAAACCACTTCATTGCACAATTAAAAGAAGATTTTAAGCCCAAATAACCCCAATTAACACATACAAATATTCACCCATCAAATCCACCCACACCAGAACCATGCTTGTCCTCAAGCATTTCAGAGCTCAGATAGGCAACTACAAATGCTAGCATAAGGCAGTTCAACAAAGAAATACAAATGTCTCACTCCTCAAACAATGTTACTAAAGTTAACACATGCAAGAATTAACCCTCTCTTTCTTGTCGGATGATGTATTTCACTCACCACTCAGAAATGAAAATATAGGGTCCACTCTCATCACATGATGAAATGAGGTTACCATATGCTTGCTAATATGTCACATCGCCACTCTTTAACCGGGTTGTAACGGGGCTTAGGTAAGGGGTTAGATAAACAGGGAAATTCAGGCTAAAACATGTCAAAGGAAATACCATTGACCTGTTGCATCAACACACATTTTCTTCAACCATGCAATCTATTCAAGGCATTTTCAAAATTTTTCAACCGACAAGTGCAAGCTACAAGGCGTGCCCCATTTTTATTGTACTATACTTCACAAACCACCTTTTTGGTGTTGTGTTCTTTTGTTGCTCTTCTTCTTTTTTTTTTTTCTTTTTTTTTTGCTAGTTTCTAACAAGGCGTGGGCACGCCTTAGAAGCTCTAGTCTTCTGTTCAATACATCACTTTAGCTCTTTGAAATTTCAAGTACACTTGCCTACTCAAAGCATAGCCTTATAGTATCGTTCAGAAGTACCATGCAACAAACCAAGGTATCCCATGGACATAGGGTTCAAAACAACAAAGTTTAACAAAGAAGGGATTAAGGGTAACATAATGGGCTATATAACCAAGAAAAAGGTCTAGGCTCAAACAAAGTTCACTAGGGGAAATAAAATGGGAACAAGTATTTAGACAGTTAAAAGGGTGTAACCTAAGTGCCCTTATCATCTAAATGCACCAAATTCAACAATTAAGATCTTGATATGCACAACATAGCAAGTTCTAGAACATTCAAATCACATGGAACAACACTCAATGAAAGAAAATAGAGCAACTATAAGTAAAATGCTCATTAGCTCAAAAGCTCACAAGAATGGTTCCAACTAGCCAAAACTTGCCAAGTGCATCATTCAATAACATTATCACAAGGAGAAAAGACATTGCATCATATCATATCACTGCCCAAGCTTGCAAAGCAATTGCCAATATCATCATAGCATCCTATTTTAACCAAAAGAAATCAGAGAGATTTTTTTTTGTTTTTTTTTTGTTTTTTTTAGGCGAAGTACTTCTAAGGCGTAGGCACGCCTTAGAGGAAATAGTCATCTGATGCACCACCCAATTTTCTATTTTTTGCGTTTTTTTTAACAAAAATTAAGCAAAACTAAAGCAAAAACGAAACAAAAGAGAACTAAAACCAAACTCCCCCCTCCACACCAAAACTCTACATTGTCCCCAATGTAGGAAAGAGAAAGAAAAAATGAGGACAAGGGAAAAGAAACTTCCCTGAATAGGGGAAAAACTGCAGCATCTAGGAGGGAGGAGGATGAGGGGGGTGGAAGCCCATATGGGCAAAGAAGGCATCCAGATTCTCAGATTGCATGGCAGAGAGGACATGCAGGTTGGCAAAACGTTGATTCAACGTATCCATCTTGTCAAGCAAGCCAAGCACGTTGTCCTCGAAGTGCTTGAGAAGGGTATCCAAAGTAGAAGAGGGTGGTGTAGAAGAAGAGGGGCCAGCCTGGGCAGTCACAGAAGGGGGCACCCGTGCTTTGGGAGCTCTATCACCAGCAGGGGTAAACTGGTAAGTGTCTCCCACCTTTTGAATTATGTCCATACGCTCCAAGCTTCTCAAATCCAAAGGTTCCACCTGGCGAGCTATGCTAAGCTTGATATCCCGAGCAGGATCCAAGACGCCCAGTCGGATAGCCAAGTGAGTGATCAAAGAGCCCATGATTAAAGGCTTATGTGGCTTACGGAGCACAGTCTGCAACTGAGAAGCCACCCAGCAACCAAAGTTAACCAGAACCTTGTTCTGCACGCACCATAGAAAGTAAAATTCCGCCTTGGAGAGTGTGCCAGATGCATCCTTGCGGCCAAAAAAGTTGTATGCCAAGAAACGGTGGATGACCCTGAGGACGGGATCAGTGAGAAAGGAAGCACGAGATTTACTAGGATCATAATGTTGAGTGTCTGTAGACCACTCCCGCCATATCTCTATATAAGTACTGGCAAAGGGCATTGTGAAATCACAGGCGCTATTAATATACGCCCCATCAGCCAAGTGGTCCTCACCGACGAACCCCAGATGCACATTAAATTCATTTTGGGACAAACTAAAAGTTTGACCCAAGAGGCGGAACTGGATCACCTCTGGGGTATCCAAGGCAAAGTCAGGAATCTTGGTGAACTAAAAAGTAGCATAAAATTCATAACATAGCTCCTCATAAGTCTGGTGGTCAATATACATGAAGGGCGCCTAACCAATGTGGTTAAAGAATCGCTCCACATCATGAACAATATTCAACTGCTCGAAGGTCGGAATATCAAAACATTTGCAAGGAGCAAACGAGCGCCCAATAACAGTGTGCAAAACCTTGCGTTGGTCAGTAGTCAAATCGGAGAAAATATCTACCAAAGCCCCAGGAGACAATATACTCTTCAAAATACCCAACCAGGACCGAGTGGGAGGCTGAATTGGAGCCTTCCTCTTACGGGAGGTGGATCCCGAGGCCTCAGTGGGGGTAGATTTCCTTGCTCGTTCCTTTTTAGGAGGCATATTTTGGTCCACAGGCAACAACTTTCAACAACCTTGACACAGCCAAAAACCAACCACTAACCCCAGAAGGCACGTGGGGCTCTCAATCAACAAGTTTCAAAGCAGCAAAAAAACCCCACAAGTGGTCACAGAAAATATAGAGATGCTGTCACAATTCACCAAAATTCCAAGTAGAATAATCCAACAAGAACCAACAGAGTAGACCTGCCAAGCCCAACAAGTTATACTAGGAAACCACAAGGCCGCCGACAATTTCAACAAAGCAGAGAGTCCCAACCAGTCAAATATAATACCAACAATGCGCCAAAGAGTAGATAACTAGGCAATATGAACCTCCACCAGCACACGAGTTGATCGAGTCTACAAGAAGGGACAGGGAGAGCTTACTAAAAACCCTCCATGGAAGGTCGGAGAACAAACCGACAATAGTGCCACTCCCCTTGGGCAAACGGGAGGTGTGACCTTCGCAGAGCACCGCTTGAGGGCTTGAGGGCAGCGTAGCTGTTTGGCGAGCAGCGAAAAGTCGGCAAATGGATGGCACAAAGAACCCAACGGTGAGTAAAAGCCAAGCAAAGTCCGGCAACAAAGAAAGGAAAGGGGAACAAGGGCAGCATGGTTCGCAAATAAGCAAAAAATAAGCGAACCGCGGGCTGGGAGAAGCTGGCGGACGGAGAAGAGACAGCCAAAAAGCAGCGGAGGTAGCGAGGTGAAGACACGGTGGAAGTTCCACCACCAGCGAAACCCCATAGCGGCATAGAAGAAAGAACAGCAGCGGCGGCGCGAGTGAGAAGAGCGGCTGATGTGGACGTGGAGAAGGTGGGTCTGGTGGTGGGCCAAAAAGGGAAAAAGAAAGAAGACAAAAGAAAGAAGAAGAAAAGAAGAGAAAGGAAAGTTGGAAGAGGTTGACCATTAGACCGGTTCCAAGGTGTGGGCACGCCTTGGAACCCATAGTCTTTTGATCAAGCGTCTGCTATTTTTTTTTTTTTTTTGAAAAATCACCTCCTACGACGACATAGGCACGCCAGTCAAGAAATAGTCTTCCCAACACTGTAAAAGTTAAAGACGAAGCTTGCAAGCGTGGCACGGCTTGCAAGCAATAGTCTTCTGATTCTCATCCAACTCGCTTCGATATCCCTTAGAGCGTGGGCACAACCCAAGTCTTCGATCATCCCCGATGATGCATGTTCTCAAGATGTGGACACGCCTTACAAGCCAAAGTCTTCTGCCCGCCTCATGTGCACCCTACTCAAACATAAAAAAAAAAACTATAAACAAGATAAAACCAAAAGGAGAGAAGAACGAAAAATTAAAATCTTGGGTTGCCTCCCCGCCGTTTTAACGCTCTTTGGCTAGACGACTCCAATGAGAGTAATCATTCATAAACTGGGTCCATCAAATGGACTTCCTTAACAGTGCCAATATCTGAAACATCAACAAAAGGTTTTAAACGATGACCATTAACCTTAAAACTTTTGTTAGTCTCTAAACTTTTAATTTCGATTGCACCATTGGAAAAAATATTGACCACCTCATATGGTCCAATCCAACGAGATTTCAACTTACCCGACATGAATTTCAACCGTGAATTGAACAAGAGTACCTTTTGACCTGGAGAAAAAGATTTCTCACGCAGGAGTCGATCATGAAAATGCTTGGTACGTTCCTTGTACAAACGGGCATTGTCATATGCGTCAAGGCGAATTTCCTCCAACTCTTGGAGTTGGAGTTTCCTCTCCTTCCCATCTCTATCCAGATGCAAATTGCATTCCTTGACAGTCCAAAATGCCCGATGCTCTATAGCCACCGGTAAATGGCACATCTTACCAAACACCAACTTGTATGGGGACATCCTAATAGGCGTTTTGTACACCGTTCGATATGCCCACAAGGCATCATCCAATCGAGAGCTCCAATCCTTACGGTTAGGGTTAACCATTTTCTCCAGAATGCTCTTAATCTGTCGATTGGAGACTTCAGCTTGTCCATTGGTTTGTGGGTGGTAAGTGGTACTCACACGATGGTGCACTCCATATTTTCTCATGACGGCTTCAATGGTGCGATTACAAAAATGTGTCTCTTGGTCACTAATTATAGCTCTTGGCACCCCGAACCTACTAAAAATGTGGGATTTAAGAAATCCTGAAACAACTTGAGAATCATTAGTCTGGGTAGCCTTTGCTTCTACCTATTTCGACACATAATCTACTGCTAACAATATATATAAAAATCCAAAAGAACTAGGAAAAGGTCCCATAAAGTCCATACCCCAAACATCAAATATTTCACAAAACAACATAGGTACTTGAGGCATTTCATCCCTTTGAGACAAACTTCCAAATCTTTGGCATTTTTCGCAACTTTTACAGAATGAATAAGCATCATGAAACAATGTTTGCCAGTAAAAGCCACTGTCAAGGATTTTGTAGCAGTTCTCTTAGGCCTAAAGTGACCACCACATGCATAATTATGACAATGAACGAGAATAGAAGGAATTTCATTTTCAGGCACACACCTACGAATAATTTGATCAGAGCCTAATTTTCACAAATATGGCTTATCCCAAATATAATATCGAGAATCATGGGCTATCTTATCCCTCTTATTCTTATTCATGCCAACAGGAAATTTATGACTGACCAAAAAGTTAACAATATCCGCATACCAAGGTTCCTTACCTTTGATAAGAAAAAGATGTTCATCAGGAAATACCTCAGATATGGGGACTGTTTCCTCCTCTCTAATCAATCGACTCAAGTGGTCAGCTACAGAGTTATCCACCCCTCTCCGATCCTTGATCTCCCAATCAAATTCTTGCAACAAGAGCACCCAACGAATGAGCCTTGGTTTTGATTCTTTCTTTGATAAGAGATACTTCAAAGCTGCATGATCAGAGTAAACAATCATTTTTGATCCCAACAAATATGATCTAAATTTCTCAAAAGCGAAAACAATGGCTAAAAGCTCCTTTTCAGTGGTTGTGTAGTTGGATTGAGTTGGGTTCAATGTTTTAGAGGCATAGTATATGACATGACTACACTTCCCACTATGCTGTCCAAGCACAGCGCCTACAGCATAGTGACTGGCGTCACACATAAGCTCAAAAGGTAGCTTCCAGTCTGGGGATTGGATAATAGGTGCCGTAGTCAACATGCCCTTGAGTGTGTCAAAGGACAATTTACAATCCTCTCCAAATTCGAAAGGCACCTCCTTTTGCAGTAGGCGAGACAATGGTTGAGCAATCTTTGAAAAGTTCTTGATGAATCACCTATAAAAGCCTGCATGACCCAGAAAACTACGAACATCCTTGACATTAGTAGGGTAAGGTAAACTAGTGATCAAATCAATTTTAGCCTTGTCTACCTCAATACCCCTTGATGAAACAATATGGCCCAAAACTATGTCTTCCCTAACCATGAAATGACATTTCTCATAATTAAGAATCAAGTGTGTTTCAATGCATCTTTTCAACACTTTTATCAAATGGTCCAGACATTGGTCAAAAGAATCACCGTACACAGTAAAATCATCCATGAAAATTTCAATGCAATTCTCAATCATATCAGAAAAGATACTCATCATGCATCTTTGAAATGTTCCAGGAGCATTACATAAACCAAAAGGCATACGGCGATATGCAAAGGTTCCAAAAGGGCAGGTAAAAGTGGTTTTATATTGGTCCTCTTGGGCAACAATAATCTGATAATACCCAGAATAACCATCTAAGAAGCAAAAGAAATACTTACCTGCCAACCTTTCAAGCATCTCATCAATGAATGGAAGTGGAAAATGGTCTTTTCTTGTTGCGGCATTCAATTTCCTAAAGTCAATGCACATTCTCCACCCATTTTGCAATCTCATTGGCACTAATTCATTTTTCTCATTCTTAACCAATGTGATCCCAGTCTTCTTGGGAACAACATGGACAGGGCTTACCCACTGGCTATCAGAAATAGGAAAAATAATTCCTAATTCCAAAAGCTTGAGAATTTTCTTCATCACCACCTCTTTCATTGCAGGATTGAGCTTCCTTTGGTGCTCTCTCACGGGTTTTGCGTCCGACTCTAGGAGAATGTAGTGCATGCAAATGGATGGATTGATACCTTTGATGTCTGCCAACGTCCATCCTATTGGTGGTTTATATTCCCGTAAGACCCGTAAGAGCTTCTCTTCTTGTATCGCATCCAAGTCACTGGCGATGATCACAGGCAAGGTTTTGTTTTCTCCCAAATAGGCATATTTCAAATGCTTGGGCAGTTCTTTTAATTCCAAATCAGGTGCCTGTTCAACAAAAGGTAAAATTCTCTCATTAGATGTGGGTAGAGGTAGAAAAGAATTTTCAAACCTGTCTGGAAGAGGATGTAGTGAATGGAGTGACATGATGGCGTCTTTGACTTCCTCCTCTTCCATGTCGTCTACTTCCAAGTCAGTTTTGCCTTGTTGTAAGACAAAATCCAACTTGTCTTCCATAAATTTCTGCTCAAAATTCTCTTGCACAATAGTGTTAGCAATGCCAATGAAATTCACAGACTCAGTATCCTCAGGATGCTTCATGGCATCAAAACTATTAAAGATGACTATTTCACCATCAAACTCAACAGACAAGGTCCCTTCACGTATATCTATTTTGGTCCTTGCTGTACTCATGAAGGGTCTACCCAAAAGAATCACAGATGAATTGGTAGAATGTTCATTATTCATGTCAACAATGTAAAAATCAGCAGGAAAAATGAATTCATTTACCTTCACTAGAACATCTTCAACTAGGCCCTCAAGGTAGACATTAGACCTATCTGCTAGTTGAATTATTACCCTAATCTCTTTGAGAGGTCCTAAATTCAATGCTTTAAAAATTGAAAGAGGCATGACATTTATTGAAGCACCTAAATCAAGCATGCTTTTTTCAATTCTTTAATTGCCAATTATGCAGGGTATAGTGAACATACCTGGATCCTTGCACTTCTGAGGCAACTTCCTTTGGAGAATCGCCGATACATTCTCCCCTACCTTCACCTTGTCATCCAAACTCAATTTGTTGCGATTAGTGCATAAGCCCTTCAAAAATTTAGCATATTTGGGCAATTGCCTAATCGTATCCAACAATGGAATATTGATCTCCACTTTCCTGAAGGTGTCCAAAATTTCTTTCTCAGACTCTTCCCTCTTAGCCTTTGTCAACCTGCCCGGAAAAGGAGGAGGAATGTCAACTTTCTTTGGAACTCCAATGGATTGTTTCTCTTCTTCTTCTTCAACCTTGTTGGACACTTCCTCTTCTCTGGCGTGGGCACGCCTTGGAGACTATACTTCCTTGCCACTCCGTAGATGCATTGCACTAGCATTCTCCTTAGGATTAGGAATTACTTGGGCCAGCAACCTCCCTCTATTGCTATTTTCCAGGTTGCTCATGGATGTTGCCAATTGGGACATTTGAGCTTCTAAATTCCTAATGCTAGCCCGAGTCTCTTGTTGAAATCTGTGAGATTCTTGTTGGAATCGTTGAATCTCCTGCTGTGATCTTTGGCCCTCCTGTTGTAGTTGACTCGTGCTTTGGGCTAGTGACTTCACCATATCTTCTAGAGACATATTAGAATTAGAAGTGGCAGGTTGTTGCACTGGTTGCACCGGTGGCCTTGGTTGGAATGGCTGTTGGAAACCAGGGGGTTTTGGAGCATAGTTGAAATTTGGATGATTACGCCACCCTGGGTTGTAGGTAGGTGCAAATGGGTCGTTCCTTCTTTGGGGTAAAAGCCCCCACCGCATTGGCTTGTTCAGGTGTATCTTCTTGAGAAGTACATATCACCATATGCCCTGAGCACGATACCACAAGTCTTCACAGATTGTAGATGCCCCACCGCCATTTGACGAACCAAAGAGGTTAGCTCAGATAATTTACCTTCTAAGTCAGAATGGTTCACCTCATTGACCCTTCTCATTGCCCCATCAGCTCTCACTCCAAATTTTTGGGAGTTTTTAGCCATGGTGGAAATTAACAACTTAGCTTCATCAGTGGTCTTGTTAACCAAAGCCCCACCACTGGCCGCATCTATTATGCTCCTATCCATTGGTGATAATCCCTCATAGAAATATTGTATCAAGAGCTGGTCGGGATTTGATGGTGTGGCAGCACGCTGTTTAAAGCGCCCCAATATTCATATAGAATCTCCCCTGCTTGACCCCACATATTTCTTTCCATGTTGGCTCTAGAAGCAAGAAAAATTTCTCAAGGAATCGACTCTTCAGTTCTTCCCATGTAGTGATGGATCCCGATGGTAGGTAGAATAACCAATCTTTCGCCTTGTCTGCCAAAGAAAAAGGGAAGACCCTCAACTTAATTTGATCTTCAGTGACTCCTTGAGGTTTCATTGTAGAGCACACCACGTGGAATTCCTTCAAGTGTTTATGTGGGTCCTCACCTGCAATGCCACGAAAAGTAGGAAGTAAGTGAATAAGGCCAGATTTAAGTTCAAAAGCCTCTATCGTGTTAGGGTATGTTATGCATAACGGTTGTTGGTTCACATTTGGAGTTGCTAACTCCCTCAAAGTCCTTGGGGCTGCCATTGCTACTTGAGTAATGTTCACTTCTTCTTCTTCAAATTCACTTGATGAATCACTGTAAACAATTTCTGGCTCAATTCCTGAAGGTGACGCTGTTGAATCTTGTTGCTTACGCAACTTTGCCTCTTTGGTCAACCTTCTTGCCGTTTCCTCGATCTCTGGATCGAATTCAAGTTTTCCTGTACGAGAAGATTGAGGCAAAAAACAACAGAAAATAAAACCTGCGCAATAAATCACTTAAAAGACCAATAATCCCCGGCAACGGCGCCAAAATTTGGTGGGTGTCAAACCTCCAAAAATAAAGTTAAAATATAAGCCTAAATGCCAACAACAGTAATTTGAGAATAGGGCAAGTAGGGTCGTCTCCTCAGCGAATTGGTGGACAAATCACACAGGGAAAATAAGGGGGTTTTTAGAAAGAGAGCAATTAATTAAAAACTAATAAAAGCTGAAATTTCAATTTAATCAAAATGGTAAGAATCAAATAACACAAATATCAATTAATTAAAACAATCTAGTCAAGGAATTAATCTCGGCATCGGTGCACACAACTGATCATAGATCCAAACAGATATTCACATGTTCATGAATAAATTGGTTATAGTAGTCAAGAGACGCGCCCAACCACCAATCTTTCCTTAATTTTGTAGTAGCCCAGAGACGCTCATAGACTACCCTCTTGTGAACTGGATAACCCTAGATACGCTCATAGGATTTAATGCAGTCACAGCATTTGGAAATAGAAAGACCCAATTCTAGATGGTTAACACACATGCGGGTTAACTGAGGCTAAATTAATTATCACCACGATACAAATTAGACCACTTGCGAGGCGGTGAAATTGTCTCGTGTGCCACTAATTAGGTTGCTTAAAGGCGACGCGCCAACACCCTAATTGACCTTATATTATTTAGACAATTGAATAACTGGCCACATTACCCAATAAACCCAAATAATAATTAATTAAAAATAGAGAATAATTAAATACCCATGAACATATAAATTAAAATTAATAATCAAAACGATCTCACAGTTATGGTGCCCCGAGCCTTGATTATTCCTCAACTAGAAAAGAAGATTAGCCACGCCTCAACATTGTAACCATGCAAATTGTTGATTCCATGTAATTTGATCTGAAGACACGATAATTAGAGAAGTACTGGATAGTCGCCAATTGACACTGCCTTGGAATTTTAATTGCACCAACAAAACTAAACAACAACTAACGATTGCAAGGTTGGTCTACCACTAGACGGAAAAAGGCGAGAAGACAAGACAAAAAGATGAAACGAAACTAAAACGGAATTGAAGTATTGGTCTCTTGTTGATGCTACAGGCTGCGGCACTAATAACTAAAAGAAAGTTTTCTCAACAAATTTGGCTAAAAATTGTTGATATGCTACTGGCGGCCCTCAAAGCAAAAGACATCCAAGGAAAACCATAAAAGCCACTCGGCTACCATCCGACGTTGTCTCCTCCTGGCGGCGGAAAATGGAAAGTAATGAAATAAAGAAACAAAGACTCCAGCGTTGTTCTCCTTCTTGTTGAAAAGGACAAAAAAAACAATAGAAAAAGGGAACAAGACTAAAGCTGGCTCTCTAAAAACGATTCTTCCACCGACTTTGACTCCCGTGCATATTAGTTTTGGTCTTCAATTCCCAAGCCCACAAGGAAGGTGAGACTCCAACTCCAAGTTGCTCATGGATGTCTACCCCAACAAGGAAACAAATTCGACTTTCCAAACCAGTTTTAGTATGCCAATAAAACAGGAAATATGCACTGGACCCCACTTGGACCTTCAATTTGCCAATAAAATTCACTTTTCATGCCAAATACCTATAATTGGTACAAAACCCAAATATAAGTAGTAAACCACTTCATTGCACAATTAAAAGAAGATTTTAAGCCCAAATAACCCTAATTAACACATACAAATATTCACCCATCAAGCTACATGCAGAGGTGGATATGATTTGATAAGTGTTTATTTTACATGCTTTTAGTATGTTTGAGTACTTAGTTTTTGTGTGTTTTTGATATTTCTATGGCTAATTAACTTAGGTTTCTAGTGAAATTCTACATTTTATGGTTTAAATGAGAAAAGTGTATTTTTGTGGATTAATATGGTGAAATCTTCATGTTTTTGTAGGATTAAATGCTCAATTATCAAATGAGGAAATAATTTGCCAAGAAGTCTTGACGAAAAGTTCGGATTTCACAATTTTGGAGCAGATTCGCGAGCCAATACACGATACAACCAATGAAGAAAAAGACTAGCTCGCGAATCCCTCTCACAGGAGCCAGGAGACCGGATCTGCGATGGGATCCGCGAGCCTATGCCTCGCGGATCCAGATCGCGGATCCTTAGAAAATGACTGCTGCAAGTTGCAGCCGGAATCCAGTTTTTCCAGCTCACTTCCAGCTCAATTTTCAGACGAATTTCAATGAAAGCTGCGTGAAGAATCTGGTGAAGTTGAAGAAACAACTCATAGGAAATTCAAAACACAATTTGCTTCAACTTTACAACTGATTTGAGATTGAAATTCAGTGGATTCAATGCATGAAGATTCATGAAGACATTTTTCTTGACTTTTGAAGGCCAAATTTGTCATGTGTTCACATGATAGAATTTTGGAGGTTTATGAATTCAATCATCTATAAATACGGCCTCTTGTAGACAATGAGAATTAGAATTAGAGAGAGAGGAGAAGGCTATATTCACTACAAAATGTAGTCTTCACTAGTTCCTTAGTTTAGTTTAGTATAGTTAGTAGTATAGTAATTATGTTTAGCTAAGTTATTGTCTTGAGTTATGGATGAACTTTCTATGTCTTGTTTGTGATATTTACATGGTTATTTGATGCTATTATTTGAGCAAGTATTTAGTACTTTGGCTTTTCTAATCATGATTAACTGGCCATTAATTGTGATCATTTAAAGGTGTTAAAGACACTAGTTCATGAAGTGCTAAACCTAGGAGTTCTCTCACAAGTGTAGGGAGGCGCCTTTGTGGCTTTAGTGATTTATTTCATGTAATTTCATTGAGAAAATGAGCTTGTAGTTAATTCCATAACCACGCTAGTAGGTATGGTTTACCTATGAGTATAGATGATACACTACGAAAGTATGTTTCACGTGCATTAGGAGATTACGCCATGCTTAGCCAAATTAATATCATTAATTCAACCGGTAACTTCATTTGCAAGAGTAGTAAAGAATTCCATAGCTTGAGGAGCTTTTAATTGTTATATTCTATCTATTTTATTTCCATGTTTGTAGTTTAGATTTAATTTATATGCATGTGACAGTCTAAATAATAGAGGAGTTTGAAAATCACCGGTACTTGACACTCTTCCCCATGGGATCGACACCTATACTACCCTATGCTCGATAAACGATCTGTATACTTGTAGATAACGGGGTTGTTTAGGTTTTATATTTAAAATTTGGTGTAGTGTAAAAACCTCGTCATGATTATCTCCAATTCAATATCTTTAACGAGTCTGAGAGTGCTTCACTTGCAAGCCTTCAGATTGGTTGACGGAGTTTCTGTTCATAGGCTTATTCAGGGTTGTCCTTTGGTTGAAGAATTATACTTATTCTTCCGACCTTTTAAGAATAGCAATGAATTAATGATAAAACTCTTGTGATTTCGATTCCATTATTGAAAAACTTACTGTTACGACAAGCAACAATGGTAATAAGAAATGAAAGACGAAAAATTGAAGAACACACATGAATTTATGTGGTTCGGTCAATGTGACCTACGTCCATGGGTAGAGAGATAGAGCTTTCTTATTTCTGTGAGAAGATTACAAAGAGAATCATTATAACCCTAGAACCAATAAATTCACCTACATATAATACAAGTCGTACCGGATCGGCCCAAACCCTCCGCTTCCACCATAGACCTCCACAAAAAATTCCTTTCAGGTTGAACTTCCAAAATTTCGGGTCGGGTTGTAATTCGGATACACTATAGAAAATTCCAAGGCAACTAACAATTCTCTTCCTTGACTTGAATTTTCCCAATCTATCAAACAAAATAAGAATATGTCCCTGCTATCCATGCCCCAAAGGGCCTCATGCTATGCGAACATTCACCAAGTCCAAGCTATGCTTGAACTTCTCTGCAGGCAAAGGCTTTGTTAACATATCTGCTGGATTGTCAGCTGTGGCTATCTTCTCCATAGAAATCAACTTCTCTTCTATGATATCTCGAATGAAATTAAGCCTGACATCAATGTGTTTTGATCTCTCATGATACACTGGATTCTTAGCCAAACTCAATGCACTCTGACTATCACAATAAATGATAGGTCTCTGAACTTCCAAACCCAGGCTACCAATAAGACCATGCAACCATATACCTTCCTTAGCCCCTTCTGTCAATGACATGTATTCCGCTTTAGTAGTGGACAAAGCAACTATAGATTGAAGTGTTGCCTGCCAACTAATAGCACATCCATAAAGGGTAAAGATGTAGCATGTCAGGTATCTTCTTCTCATCAGGTCTCCACCATAGTCAGAATCTGTATAGCCAACTAGACCACTAGTAGAATCTTTAGTGCCATAAACCAAGAAAATATCATTCGTACCTTTCAGGTATCGCATAATCCACTTGACTGCTTCCCAGTGAGCTTTACTAGGATTACTGACAAACCTGCTTACCACACTCACAGCATGAGCCAAATCTGGACTAGTGCATACCATGGCATACATCAAGCTCCCAACAGTGCTAGTATGAGGAATTCTTCTCATGTAATTCTTCTCTTCACTAGTACTAGGTAATGCACTAGCATCAAGTTTAAAGTGTGCTACTAAAGAAGTACTAACCGGCTTAGCTTGTTCCATCTGAAAAGACTATAGCACCTTCTCAATGTATTTCTTTTGAGATACATACAATAGGCCTGCATTTCTGTCTCTCCAAATTTCCATGCCCAAAATCTTCTTGGCTGCACCCAAATCTTTCATTTCAAACTCACTGCTCAACAAAGTCTTCAAATTTTCAATTTCAACCTTGTTCTTAGCTGCAATCAACATGTCATCCACATATAGCAACAAATACACAAAAGAACCATCTACCAGGCTTTTAGTGTAAACACAATTATCAAAAGAATTCCGAACAAACTCATGAGCAATCATAAAAGCATCAAATCTCTTATACCACTGCCTAGGAGACTGTTTCAAACCATACAAGGACTTCTTTAGCAAACACACATGATCTTCCTTTTCAGAATTAAGAAATTCCTCTGGTTGTGACATATAAATCTGCTCCTCTAGATTCCAATGCAAGAAAGCTGTTTTTACATCAAGTTGCTCTTACTCAAGATCCAAAACACTCACCATGGCTAGAACAACTCTAATTGTCTTGTGCTTTACAACCGGTAAGAATGCTTCATGATAATCAATTCCCTCCTTTTGTGAAAAACCTTTTGCCACAAGCCTTGCCTTGAACCGAGTTGGTTCAACTCCAGGAATGCCTTCCTTTTTCTTGAATACCCATTTGCATCCTACTGGTTTCACTCCTTTTGGTAATGGTACCAGATCCCATGTTTTGTTCTTTGTAAGAGACTGTATCTCCTCATTCATAGCAATCAACCAATTTGCTGCCTCTTTACTCTGCATTGCCTCCTTGTATGACTGCGGCTTATTTGAATTAATATTCTTCACTACTGCCAATGCATAAGCAACAGAATTAGTATCGACAACATTAGCACAATCTATATACCTAGAAGGCTTTCTGATTTCCTTTCTTGTTCGTCTTGTTGCTATTGTCTGTGGTTCTTATTCTTGCACGTCTCCAAGCTGTTCTATAGGATTAGTAGCAATCCTCATTGGAGTTTCCACCTCAAACTCCACTTTCTGACTAGCACCATGACCTTTATTCCCTGCAAGTTCATTAAGCTCCTTTTTCTGGCCAAACATAGCAGACTCATCAAAAGTAACATCTCTACTAATAATAAATTTTGGAGTTCTGTCCTTTTCAATACACCACAATCTATAACCTTTAACTCCAGTTGCATACCCTCAAAATATGCATTTCGTTGCCCTAGGCTCTAACTTACCATCATTAACATGAGCATAAGTAGGACAACCAAATGTATGCAGACTGGAATAATTAGAGGGTGAACCAGACCATACCTCTTGAGGAGTCTTAAAATCAATTACAGTTGATGGAGATCTATTCACCAGATAACAGGTAGTATTGACCGCCTCAAACCAAAAAATCTTGGAAAGGCCAGCATTAAGTCACATGCATCTAGCACGCTGCAGGAGTGTTTGGTTCATGAGTTCTGCAACTCCATTCTGCTGTGACATATGGTGTACAGTGCGGTGCCTCACTATACCTTCTTTCTTACAGAACTCGTCGAATGGTGTATTGCAGAACTCTAACCCATTATCTGTTTGGAGTGTTTTGATTTGTTTCCCTGTCCATTTTTCAATCATAATCTTTCACTCCTTGAACCGTCCAAACACCTCATCCTTTGATTTCAGAAAATATACCCAAACTTTTCTAGAGTAGTCATCAATGAAAGTGACAAAATATATGCATCCGCTATGGGACTCAACTAGAGAGGGACCCTACAAATCTGAATGAACATAATCCAGGATTTCTTTAGATGTGTGTCTGCCAGAACTGAACTTGACCCTATGCTACTTGCCCATAACACAAGTCTCACAAAATCTCAGTTTTCCTGTTTTTGCCCCATCTAACAATCCCTATTTGCTCAGTATCGCCAATCCCTTCTCATTCATATGGCCCAATTTGTGATGCCATAACTCTGTACAGCCATCATATTGCTCTAACGAATGAGAGACAGCCACCATTCCCATCATTGAATTACCTATCAAGGTATAAATCCCATGCTGCAATCTACCCTTCATTATTGTAAGAGCACCATTGGAAACTCGAATCTGTCCATCTCCACTGGAATAAGTGTAACCTTGTTTATCTAAAGTACCCAAAGTAATCAAAATTTTTCGTAGGTCAGGAACATACCAAGCATCAACTGTTCTAGCCATTCCATCGTATATCTTAATCTTAACAGAACCACTGCACTTGACACTAAGTTCCTCATCATCACCCAATCTGACACTAGCATTCCACTCCTTAAAAGAAGTAAATAGACTCTTCGAAAAAGTCATGTGATAAGATGCACCAGTGTCCATGACCCAGGTGTTTGCAGAACATGAAGTACTAACAGTCAACACATCACCGTTCTCTTCTTTATCTGAACTATCCTGAACCATATTAGAGCTGCTTTGAACCACAGCTGCACTGTTATTATTTGATTCCTTCTTCTTGCTTCCCTTCTTTTGTTGTGGACAATCTTTTCTCATGTGCCCCTTTTCTTTACAGTGAAAACAACGAAATCCACCAGATCTCGATTTGGAACGTGACTTACCCCTGCTGCCACCATTCCTTTCCTTGTTCTTGCTCCTGCTAACGAACAGACTTGCTTCTGATCTGTCTTCATTGAAACCAGAGACTTTTCTCTTCGGTTCCTTAGACTGCATAGCATCATTCACATCGCTAATAGAAATACTATCTCTACCATATAGCATAGTATCCATAAAATTCTCATATGAATTAGGCAATGAGCACAACAGAATGATAGCTTGATCCTCATCCTCAATTTTAACCCCAACACCTTGTAAATCTAGGATAATGAGATTAAAATTGTCAAGATGATCTTTTACCTGCATATTTTATGTCATCCGCAAGGTATACAAACACTACTTTTGATATAGCCTGTTCGTTAGGGATTTCTTCTGGAACTTGCTTTCCAGTTTCTTTCATAACCCCTCAGCAGACGTTTCATCAACCACCTCTCTCAAGACTTCATTAGTTAAACTCAGTAGAATAGCGCTATGCGCCTTTGCCAAAATCTCAGCCTTCTCTTCTGCCTTCAAACTCCCAGGCAATTTTTCTTCTCCTTCCAATGCTGCTGCACATCTTTGCTAAACTAGAAGAGCCCGCATATTCACCTTCCAGAGAGTGAAGCTGTTTGATCCATTGAATTTCTCAATATCAAACTTGTGCGATGCCATTCTTCAATCCGCAAACGGAATAACCCTAGATACCCTAGTTCGAACAGAATTTCAGGATAACCTAGCTCTGGTACCATTTGTTACGACAAGCAACAATGGTAATAAGAAACGAAAGATGAAAAATTGAAGAACACACACGAATTTACGTGGTTTGGTCAATGTGACCTACGTCCACGGGCAGAGAGATAGAGCTTTCTTATTTCTGTGAGAAGATCACAGAGAGAATCGTTACAACCCTAGAACTAATAAATTCACCTATATATAATACAGGTTGTATCGTATCGGCCCAAGCCCTCCGCTTCCACCACAGACCTCCACAAAACATTCCCTTTGGGTTGAGCTCCCAAAATTTTGGGTTGGGTTGTAATTCGGATCCACTATAGAAAATTCCAAGACAACTAACACTTACACTCTCTGGTAGGAGGCAAGTTCCTATTGGTGTGAAAGTGAACAATCTTGATTTATTTTGAGTACAGAGTTTATGGAGATCATGAATTATTATAGATCTTGAATATTTCAAGCACAGGGGTCATGGGCTCGAAGTAAGGGTTGCGTAAGACCTCATTCTTGCTAGAACTGTAGTAGAATTTGAGTTTCTTCATGGTGGAAGAACTGAAACAACTTGTTTTCCCGTAGACATCATGCTTTTGAGTTTATTCGTGAGTTGCAAAATGTGAAATCACTTTATTTATCTCACTTGAGTCTGAAGGTGTGTTTTCCTTTTCCTTTCTTCTATACATTTTGCATCACTTTAGAGATTTTTTTCACAAGTTCAGAGACAGGCTCATCTAGATTTTCTTCTTATTGTTGTGAAGGCTCTGTCTTTTCAGAAATTTATTGCCAACTTTCAACAACTTGCTATTCTGGAGCTTGGAGCTTCTAATTATAATGATGCTCTTTATGTGGTAATGGGGCAAGTTGAACTGCTAACACTTGATTAAGTGAGTTACGATTAGCATTATTATCACAGAGTCAATTCATTATGTTCTGTATTCCTGATCTCCTCTGTAAGTGCAGGTGTCTATTGAGGACCTTTGTTTTGCCGGGGCATTTGGATTCGGTTCCTGAAAGGCACTTCTAATACAGTTAGTTGAGCATCTTAGGGAGAGAGGAATCAGAAAATTCAAGTGGGAGGCAGATGAATCCGATCTAGTGGAGTACTTTTGCTGAATGGGACTTCTTTAAAGAAGATGACTCTGTGTAGAAATATAGAGCCTTGAAGTCTCCATCAGAAGGTTGCAGTAAGATATCATCAGTCGACAAATGTTCCAAGGATCGCCAGCTTGTGTTCAAAAGAGAGTGGGATTGGATATAGGACTCAGAAATTAATCTCAAGATCACAAAAAAATGTGGTTAAGTCTCACTCTGTGTGTGTGTGTGTGTGTGTGTGATGTGTTTTCTATTTTTCCTTTATCGCTTGTTTCTTTGGGAGGATGAGGGTGTTCTTTTGATGAAACCGAGTTTGGATAGCCAATTATTTGGCTTATTTATTTTCTTACATCATTAACACAATTTTCAATCACCTTTTTATCTTATATACATGACAGGTGTCAAGCCTGTACATAAATAATCAATAGACCTACTGCTAATAAAAATAACCAAAAGCTAATCCCAGGTACTGGAGCAGGGACTCCGGATGTGCAATGGGTTACTGGTTTCACCCTGATTCCAAGGAGTATACTTGATCCAATATACCAGGATTAGTTAATTTTGTATACACTGGCAAATAGGGTCGTCTCCACAGGGACTGGGGGAAAATTAACTCCTTTTTCAATTACAGGAAATGGGGAATTTTGAGAATTGAATACCAACAAAGAATTAACTAATTAACCGACTATGAAAAGTAATTAAAAGAGCGAATTAATGGGAAAAACTCTAACCGAGGATACACTTCAGAAATGGTTCAAATAACTGATCATTGATGCAAATATAAGTCCAATATTCATTGACAAACAGGTTTTTCACTGCCGATACGATCTAACAGCAGTCTCTCCTTACTGTATCGATAGTCAAGGTACGACCATTGACTATTTCCCTAGTCCAGGAATAACCCTAGGTACGACCATAGGATTTAATTCCTAATTGCATTACAAATTAGAGAAACCCTATTCTAATTAACAAACATGCTACGAGGGTTTATTTAAATTAGATTATACGTTTCTCTGACACAAAACCAATTATGCCAGTTGCTACCAGGATTAGAACAGTCAAACAATTACGGATTCAACCACGCTAATTAGCAAATAGATCACGTGAATAATTAAATATTGTACACCTATTTAATCACACACGATCAGTATGGTCAATAAATGTAGAAAACATACAAATATCAATGAATAGAAGGAACAATTAAAATAAATTAGATCTCTCAGAAATAGATGAACCAAATCTTCAAGTGTTCCTTGACTAGAAGGATGAAATTAGCCACACATCATGTATGAAATTTCACCAAAGTGTTTGAAATAAAATAGCAAAGACAACTACTAATTAAAGGACAAATAGCGAAGGAAGGAAGAAAGACGGAAAAACTATGGCTGGTCCTTGTTTTTTTTCTTTGTCGTTGTTCTCTTCTATTTCAAGCAAAAGACAATGATAGCCAAGAAGATTGATTGATCAATCGAATAACCCCCGAAGTACTAGTAGCCTCCCACAACTCAACCTCTTTTCCTTCCTTTTCCGAATTGAACTCCCACGTTTTTCTCCTTTTCCTTTTTGTCCTTAAGAAAACCAAAAACTATCAATAACATAGAATCCTATTCTATTAAGAATTTCCTATTCTAAAAGGTTTCCTAATAACAAATACCAAATTAGTTCCCTAATAGAAATCAATTACTAAATAACAAAATATCATAATTAATTCCACACTTCTTCATATTTGGGATCCTCCAACTTTTGGAAATTGCCCACGCGTCCTTGAAATCTTGGAAACCCGGACCTGGACACCTGACTTAGGCGCGCCCACGCCCAACTATCAGGAATGCTTCTGGATTTACATCCTTTTCAGTACAATTTCACCAACTTCTGCAATTAACCACCAATTAAATAAACTTAGTTGAATCCACCCAAGAATGCAATTTTTAGTCTAAATAATTAGGAAATATTAACATAATAAATAACTAAAATTGCACCCTATCAATACATCACATCAAAAAAGTGCTACAATATTTGGATAACCAAATTATCCCAAATAATCTACTATCCAAACACAATTGTAATGACGAATTTAGGTTGTGATGCTTGGAAAGTTAGCGAGCTTGACTACATTCGTTTTTATTAAACTCGCATGTTTTTGCCTAATTGTCATGCATTTACCTTGTTTTCTTGATGAGAGCTGATTAATCCTTAAATCAGTCTTTAAATAGATGTAATTGTGCTAGTTTAGAAAGATCCAAATACAGAAGCCTAGTAGCTTGAAAACAGTTCATTTAATATCTCGAATGCTAATAGAGAATCTTTTATAGTGGCTAAAGAAAGCAGGAAAAACACTTCCCTTATGAGTGACTCCGAATTTAGAGAAGGATTTTTGTTTTCTGACAATCATAGTTTATTTATTTGTTGTCTGGAATTTCATGATGTTTTCATGCTTTCATAACTATCTGTTTAGTAACAAAAGAGCACCTATTAGAATATAGAGAAGGAAGTAGTACAGCTATGCTTGGATTTATTCTTTGGATGATGCTTTTTTCATTTTCAGAGGAATGGATAGTGGGAGTGTGACGACCCACCTCTCCCTAGGGCGTACCCTAGAGTATTAGTGGGCGCCTGCCTAACTCTCACCAGGACTCATCACTCACTAATTATACAACTTATCAAACTAGAACTCTAAACACATTACAAGAGGAATAACATCATACAATTCCATAACTTCAAAATACAAACTCTGAGTACATTAATCCTCCATCACTACATTTAGTTATCATATTACAAAAGATTTCAATAATCATAGCTCAAAACTCTCAAAACATTCAATATAAGCAATCCTAGCACTATGGGTTGGCTTTTCCACTTGGGCACTCATTCCCTGCTAAGGAAAACAAATGGAAAAAGGGTGAGGTAAAAGGCTCGTGAGTTCCCAAAAACATGCAAGACACTTAGCACATAATACATTTCACTTCACACTTGAATTTAACAATACACACATAAGAAAGCATTTAACATTCATAGAAGGATACAGGGGCTCTCAGGAGCCAAATTCCACGAATCTTGTCCACGAACCAAGTAGTTGACACTCCGTCAACTTTCACAAATACAATCCATGTAGACCTTCACTTACTCCATACTCCACCAAACCCCCACCGGGCCCGACTCCAAACACTTAACACTTTATAACACTTTATAACACTTTACTTCACTTTGTTTGTACATCGTACATTTCTCTTTTTCCGGGACGAGTCCAAATGCCAAGTCCCGAGTGCACTTCACTTCACTTTTGGAACCCTATGGTTCGTACCTTTCTATTCGGCCTTGGCCTAACCGCCGGCTCGAATCGAAGGTCTCACCAATAGGTCTCAGGAATTCCCGACATTTCACAATTACACATAAATCATTACACTACACTTTTATAATCAATCATTTTAAAACACTTTCACTATTATTTTCACTCAAATAGGGTAGGTGCGATAAAGTACACACCACCCCAATGGAGGGTTCAAAAACCATGTTTCACATCACATTCACTTCATTAAACACATTTACAATCATTTGCACGTAAACACGTAACAAGCATGAAAACTCACTGAAATAGTAGGGTTCGGCTTCCACGTAAGGATCAAAGTCACTGTCTTGGTCACTCCCTAAAACAATTTCAAAAATAGTAGTTGAGATTCTCCTTTTTCACTCATTACTAAAACATTTCATTTTCACTTTATAGTTTCCAATCAACATTTTTCCAAAATCCCTTAAGGAAAAACACTCATTTTACATGATTCAACATTCCAAATAAACTTTTTGAAAATCACTATATCACTTCAAATATGCCACGTCATCGATGTACTCATTGAGCACTATTTTCACACTTTCTTTAGTAAAACTCTTAAGTGAGATTTATCATCTCAAAATTACTTTTATCACAAAGGTCGGCACTCACTGTTTGGCAATACTTTAATATAATTTTAAAACTCTTCAAACCATATCTTTATTTTCAAAATTCATTAAATTTAGCCACAATACAATAAAACCCTCAAATTCCCTCGAATAACATTTTTCACTCATAATTCACGAGAAACTTCACTTTTCACCTTTTAAATTTCAAACAATCTCTCACACACACACACACTCACAATTGAACAATACATATGTTTTTTCTCAGGAGAAAACTCTTCAAAAACAATCACAACATTTCAAAATCAAACATTAAAATTACCAAGCATGGTTTTGGCCATCACATACATTTTTCCTTCAAACTTTTCAACAACCAAAACCTTAATTTCTAATCATATCATGACAAATTCACAAATATCAGTCAAAGCCACATTCTGGTCCTCAAGTCCGCTACCTAGAGGCCACCTCAAGTTCGCTACCTAGGTTGGAATTTCAAGAGCCCAACTTCATCTTTTTAGATGAGATCATTATACCAATATCAACTATAGAT
The DNA here is from genome assembly GCA_013103745.1 of Gardenia jasminoides. Lineage (NCBI taxonomy): Eukaryota > Viridiplantae > Streptophyta > Magnoliopsida > Gentianales > Rubiaceae > Gardenia > Gardenia jasminoides. Next base: position 4,287,828 of record CM023099.1, on the reverse strand, counting down.
CTAAGCTACTTAACACTAATAAAACTATATCTAGTAGATTTAGAGCTTATACCTCCGGATCTAACACGATCCAACAAGATCAAGGAAAATCTTGTGAGTTCCACTTCCCAAAGTTGCTTCCAAGCCTAGCAACCTCCCCAAGTTTCGATCTTTACCAAGATCTTCAAGCTTTGACGATGATTTCCAACTCCAAACTCACGATCAAGCAACACACCACTCAAACAAGCTTTATTTCTTCACTTTTCTCTTCCCTCAAGTTCGAACCACTTTCTCTCTCTCTCTCACTTACACGGCTGCCAAGATGAAGATGAACAAGCCCACAATCCTTCAATCAAGTTTCATAAGTTCAAGTTTCTAGTTGGAAGAAGAAATGGAAGATCGAACCACAAAACTTACCTCTCTTTTCTTCCTTCAAGAACCGGTCCAACCCTCTCTCTCTCCTCTCTCTCTCTCGGCTGCAAGAAATGGAGAAGATGAGGTGTTTGATGGTGCTTGAAGCTTCAAGAAGAAAGGAAGAAAATTTGAAGAAGACAAGATGACAATTCTCTCTCTCTTCCTTGTTGCTCTTGGCTGCTCCCTCTCTCTCTTCACTCAAAGTGCAGCTGAAAAATGAGCTCCAAGGTTGCAAGAAAGTCAAGGTTTTATGGGACAAAAAGTGCCTTTTTTCATGTTTTAAGGAAAAGCACTTTTTAGACGCTTTATATCGCGTCACACGCGATAGTCTAACTTACACTGTTTTATTCCATTCCAACACTGTCCAACCTTAATCATATTTTCACAATATCACTACATATGCTCGATTTCAACTTAAAGTCACTAATCATGCCCCAGTAGAAAATTAAGCACTTAACTCGGCCAAAACCTCACACCGGCAAATAAATCGTATAAAATTCTCTAAATTAGAAAATATTCACTTTAAACATTTGTTCACTCATTTTTCAATAAATAATCACAATATAAACAACTTTATGCATTTAAAATAAAAATAAATTTTTGAGACCCTCACAGGGAGAACTTGGATGTCATGATCTTTTTGTTCCTGAAACTATTTAGGGGTACTGGAAGCTTCAGTGAGAGAACTTGGATCTCATGATCTTTTGCTCTTGAAAATATTTAGAGGTACTGGAAGTTGAAGCTTTGCATTTGTTAGTAGCCTTTTCTCACTCAGAAAAGCTCAAAATGAAAAATGCTTATACCATGTTATCTGTACTTTTCTTCACTCAGATAACAGTTCCTAATTCCCAGTTTTCAGTGCTCTTTTTTGCTCTATTTTGTATTTCTTTTCCCTTGTATTTTCTTGGTTCAACTATAAAGAACTGATGTGATACAATAACTCAATTGTAATTTGTACTACAGCTGATGGCAAACCATTTTGTTTACACTGCGTTCAACTTAAATGTACTACTGGACATTATGTGCTATATTCACATTTTTGTAGTCCACAGTTCAGATATCACAACGATTGCTGTTGGAAACCTCCTGACAAATGTAAAGGGTCAAATTCAGTAATTTTTCCTTAATTTTCTGGTGACAAGTGCGTGGTTGCAATAATTATGAAGAACACAGATCTATTTTGTCATCTCTTCAAGCCTCAATCAGTTTGGATACAAAGTCTTTAATGTTTGCATCTGAACTTCCCCCCTCATCAAAAGCCTGTCTTGCTAAATCCTTCCACTTTTTCGCATTTTTGCTAACCTGTTGTCCTTTCTTCCCTTCCATCACTAGGCTTATACATTGACTAATCACATTTCTTCTAACAATTCCATTTTCATCTGGATGTGCTTTGATTCCCATTTCCCAGATGTCCATTACAAACTTGGCATTTGTGCTTTGATCTGTCCACTGTGGCATTGCTATCATTGGGACACCCAAACTTAATGCCTCCAGTGTTGAATTCCATCCACAATGAGTAATAAAACACCCTATAGATTTGTGGGCTAGAACTTCAAGTTGAGGACACCATGAGATTATTAATCCTTTGTCAGATGTTTCTTCAAGAAAATCTTTTGGCAGCTTATTTGATTCTGATTCTCTAACCACCCATAGGAAATAATAATTGCTTCTTCTCAAACCCCATGCTAATTCTTCCATCTGCTCAGTATTAACTGCTGCCAAACTTCCAAATGATACATAAACAACTGAACTGACCGACCTTTCATTGAGCCATGATATGCATGCTCTAGTCATTGGCTTAAAAAGACTGAGACCATACTGCTTGTCATCTTCAAGGCTCTTCTCTAGGTACATGGATGGGATAGCTGGTCCAATTGTCTTTACGGGTAAGACTTTTGCCATCCAATCATTCACCTAAGCAATACACATATAAACAATAAAAGTCATATTAGTAGACAAAGAGCTAGATTTAGTTTTGAGATATCTGTTGACAAACACCTAGCTTGGCATGGTCATCAAGGACTTAGCTTTGCGACTGGCTAGCCAATAATCTATTTGGCCAAAATTCAGAATAATCAAGTATTTTTACCTCTTCTTCTAACTTGTAAAAGGTGTTGAAGAAAATCCAGTCAGCTTCCTCAATGGTCTCCATTTGGTCATGTACAACCAGCTGGTAAATTGCTGGATATGAAGCAGTATAAGAAACAAAAGAGCGGAGATCTGAAGCTAATAGTGGTGGGAAGCCAGGAATGTCCACTTCCGTCTCCTCTAGAGGAAGTCTCAGACATCCTTTGTGAACATTGGTAATAGATGTTATTGACAGCACAAGATTGAGTGAAGAAAACAGCTCCACGTAAGCTAATACTCTTGGCTACATCTAGACTCCAAGGCAGGAATGCATCATAAACAATACAATCAACAGGACAACCTAAATCATGAAGTTTCAAGATTAGCTCTGTGAGAGTTTCCGAGCCACATTTTCTAAACCTAGCCAAATATACATCTGTTGCAACTCCATTTGTTCCTTCATCGTATCCATCAGATATGGTCTCCACTGAGATAGAACCTGAGACTTCTTGCAAGGTTTTAAACAAGAATTTGGTTGTAACAAGTGTAATTTTGGTGCCTTGATGTTGCAAACGCTTAGCAAATTGGAGCATTGGGTTTATGTGACCCTGGATGGGAAGTGGCAATATCGAGCAATGAGCTCTGTAAGTTTCCATCAATTGCTCTCATCAGAACACTTGAGTATGGAATGTTTGGAGGTACCACAACCTTTAAGAGATCTTGGAGGGGGTACTTCTAGCTTGAATGAGTGAACACAAGAATGTGGGTAGAAATGTGGTTGGGTGGATATGGCATTTCTTGTGGTATAAATCCAGTTATATTCTCCGTTTTGGATTTCTTTTTGCCTAGGATATTCTTTTTTGGCCGCCTAAGAACATTGTGATCTGCATTGTTCATTTCAAGAAGAAGATATCAATAAATAAATAGCCAGTGGATCAAGTCTTATATGTCAGTTCATAGGAGAACTTTTTCACTCCGAAGTCCAGTTATATCCATAGGTCATCGACACAGATTTTAGCGTGAAACACACAAGTACAAACAGAACATGAGAAACATGATTGGAGAAATTAATGCAATCGAGTAGGTGGTGCTGTCCTTAGATATGGGACAATGGGAAAGATGGCATAGTATCGTCCACCCAAAGCCATTGTAGATTCCCCCCCCCCTCTAAAGTCCAATATGAGTTGAAAAAATCCAACCTTGCAACATTTGTATACAAGTCACGAGAAAAGCTAGATCTGGCCTTGTGTCATATATCCGCATTTCCTACAAAGTTTCAACACTACAGTACGGTTTCTTTTTCTTTTCTTTTTTTTTTTTCAATTTTCTTTTTCCTTTTCCTTTTGATTCAGGAGACTCCATCCTTACAAAGGGAAGGAAAAAATGAGAAGATTTGAACTTCAAATCAAGCACTATAAGACCATCTAGCACATGTTCCTACCAACTATATTGAGTCATGGGGACAAAGTATTAATCTAGCATAAAAGAGTGTGGATTTACCATAGGTGGCTATGTCAAAGTCCTTGCATATTTATTGATAGCAAGAGGCTGCATGGAACCCATACAAGCCATGCGTTGCGTGAGTGAATTTCCGAAAGGCTAGACTTTTTGAAAACAAAAAACTCCTAAAGTGTGATGTTTTCAAACCTTTTCCTATTGAGTGATTTTTGTTACATGTTTTCCCAAGAACTAACCACATTTTACACTCTTAAAATTGTATCACTTTTCTACTTTGCATACAAAACTTAATTTTGGACATTTTGCACCCTGAATTCTTAATTTTGGATACTTTGCACCATAAACTCTCATATCACATTTAATTCCAATCAATAACAACACTAACAAAATAATGACATAGAGGCCCTCACAATTCAATGATAATGTGATAAAAATGGTCAAAAGAAACCTAAATATCATAGTTAGAATAAAATTATAAATTATTATTAATTTGCATCATTTAATGTATAATTTTGTTCTAAGAATGATGTTAACTTTGCTGACAATATTAGTGATTGGACCACAAAAATCAATGATAATGTGATGAAAGTGATCAAAAGGAGCCATGGGATTGTAGTTGGAACAAAAGGATACATTGTCATTCGTTTGTACCATCTTTTATCTTACTAAATTTGCTAATATTGTTAATAATTGGACTTAAATAAAATAAATTTAAAAGTTTAGGATACAAAGTGTCTGAAATTGAGAGTTTAGGGTGCAAAGTATCTAAAATTAAATTTTAGAGTACAAAGTGAAGTTAATCCTTTTTCCAAGGATAAACAACGCGTTTATTGAATGCATGAATTTTTTTTTTCAAAAGATGCGTTTAATGATTGCATTTTTCAATTATACAGGAGTTCAATGTTCAAAAAACTTATTCATTGAAACGTTTTATCAAAAACCTACGGAAACTCTTTTCAAAAACTATCCAGCTTGGGGAATTTTCTCCCAGCTGCACGACTATCCTGGGCCAAATTTTGATTTTGAAAAGATGTCCATTTAGATAACATCTTGTCACATAGCTTTTGATGCATATGCGGGCTTCGCATAATAGTATCCATTATCCGCAGTGCGGCGTCAAATTGAAAATACTTAATTATAGTTCTCTTGCATCTAGATACTTTTGTGCTAATACAAGTTGGCTCAATTGGTAAGAACGGATCACTTTCTCATAAAAGATCGTATGTATGAATCTCGTTGTCAATGTGAGAGGTGTATTGATAGATGATATGTACTAAGCGACCTATGACTCCTGACACCTGCTTTGATCCGGGTGATAATCAGAATTGAATTCACCAAACTTTTTCATTACAAAAAAAGACACTTTTATTTATTTATATATTTTTTGTCAAACAATAATTCTTGCAGTCCCTTTCAGTCGGTGTCTATTTGGGCAGCCAGAATAGAACTTCAATGCTCGATTAGGTGCCCACCTATCTCAGTTTCTACACTTGGCCTTCGTCCCTCGTTGACAGACCACTTAAACCTCCAAGCCCTTAGTGGAAGCTATGGAAAATATTACATTCAGCCCCATAAGTATTAGTTGTGTATCGAGGTGAGGTAAGGACGGTCACGAGAATGACTCTCTTGAATGGTTTTGTCAAATTTTGACAGGTGTCGAACTTGTGTAATAATAATTAATAAACCTAACTTGCCAATAAAAATAACCAAAAGCTAATTCCAAGTACTGAAGCAAGGACTCCGGATGTGCAATGGGTTACGAGCTTCATCCTAATTTCAAGTACCAAGGAGTATACTTGATCCGATATACCAGAATTAGTTACTTTGTGTATTGTGGCAAATAGGGTTGTCTCCACAGGGACTGGGAAAATTAGCTCCATTTTCAGTTACAGGAAATGGGGGGATTTTAGGAATTAAATGTTAACAAAAGAGAAACAACTAATCAACTATGAAAAATAATTAAAAGAGATAATGAGTGGGAAAAACTCTAGCCAAGGGTACACTTTAGAAATGGTTCAAATAACTGATCATTGATGCAAATATAATTCCAGCATTCGTCGACAAACAGGTTTTTAATTGCTGATACGATCTGACAATTAGCTTCTCCTTATTGTATCGATAGCCAAGGTACGACCATTGACTATTTCCCTAATCCAGGAATAACCCTAGGTACGACCATAGGATTTAATTCCTAATTACATTAAAAATTAGAGAAACCCTGTTCTAATTAATAAACATGATACGAGAATTTATTTAAATTAGATTGTATATTTTCCTGACACAAAACCAATTATGCTAGTTGCTACCAAGATTAGAACAGTCAAATAATTATGGATTCAACCACTCTAATTAGCAAATAGATCACGTGAATAATCAAATATTGCGCATTTATTCAATTACACACAATAATCATAACCAATAAAGTAGAAAACATACAAATGCCAACGAATAGAAGAAATAAATAAAATTGATTAGATCTCACAGTAATAGTTGAACCAAATCCTCAGTTGCCCATTGACTAGAAAGATGAGATTAGTTCTCCATTAATGGAGAACGAGCCATGCAAGAAATCGTTTTGGAGAAATTGCAAAGTTGTCCGTCGATTAATTGAAGGAACCCAATTGCTGTTTGTTTGCTCTTGCGTTCCTATGTTCCCGAGGCGCACAGCCAAAGATAAAACAAACAAAGAGAGAGATATCCTACTCACGAGACGAAAGAAAACCTAACAAAGACTACTCCCCCTTGTCTGTCGTTTCTCCTTTGTTTTTATACTACTAATACTAATTCCAATCACAACTAGTCATGATTGGTCTCCAATTACCAATCAATTTCATAAAGCTCCTAGTGTCGGAAAAATATGAAGCAAAATTCCTTTTCAACTACTATTTCCTGATCGAGAATAATGTGAAAATACAAACTAAGGAAATCCCAGCAGCAATCAATTTGGAATTTGACTTGAATTAGGAAACTGGTCGACGTCTATCCCGACTTCCTGGCTTTGAACCTTGAGCCCAAGCGCGTCCACGTGCAAGTTACTTTAAAATCATCAATTAGGCACGTTTTACTCTACTTTCTGTAATTAATACAAAATACCAAATATAAGTATAATCAATCAATTAAAACAATATTCGGTATAAACAAAGAGGAAAATAGGAACAAATACATCAATTAATTGCACCCTATCAAATTTCATAAAATGTAACCTTTTTTAGAGTGTAATTCATTCTTAACACAAAATAAGTATAAAACAAATTTTTGTGGGCTTTACATATGACGTTAAAAATAATGTACATGTAGTAATCTAAACATTATATTTTTTATTTGACCACTCTTGAGCATAAACCTTCCGGGCAACATTTGACAATCGTCCCTACTGTATTTCTGCAGTGTACCAATAGTCTCTAAAATTTTAACCAAAATACATATAGTTTTTGAGATTTCTTTTTGACCAAAAAGGACATATGACAAATTAGTTCCTAATGGTTTCAGTTTCAATCAAGAAAGCAGAATTGAGAGAGCTTAGGCGATAGTTGACGAGGCAATTGCTAACAAAAAAGTCATGTGAATATTTGTTGAAATAATTGAATGAAATATATAGTATTAAAATCAATTGTGAAACTATTCTTTATTTATTTTTAGCTTCCATGCCTATGTCACTTGTATTTACAACTCGTGAATTATGAGAAAGGCTATTGGATTTGCTTGTTAGAGTTGGAAAGTCACTTTTTGAGATAATATAAAAATTTTTACTCACTATTCTAAAGAAACTTACGAGCCTACCAGCAGTAGCAATTAGTCAGATCCTATAAATTGTCCATCTTTTGTAAGTAAAAAAAAAAAAAAAAAGGCTCTAAGTAGTACTTATTTTAATTGAAACATTGGGCACTAATTTGGCCAAAATTAAAGATATTAGGAATTTGGCCAAAACTTTTCGTTACTAATTTTGCCAATTGTTATGACTCGTTGAAGTTGCGATCCCTTGGATGGTTAATGTGCTTGTCTCGCTTCCCTTTATAAAACTAGCAACTTTTCCCCTAGATGACCATGCTAGTCTTTTTTCTTTTTCTTTTTCTTTTTCTTTTTTTTGGGTGCTCAGAGCACCCGGTAGCCTTGCCTCTGCCTTCTGTGATACTAACTCGGATTCAGGTCGAGAGCGTCCGCAGAGACTCTTACTTGGGAACGAAGACCCAACCCAGAATTTTTTAAGGCGCCAGTCGAATTTGCAACCTTTCATTGACATTAGCAACTCGCTTAATAGTTGTCCCAATATCATGGATTTATGACCATGCTAATTAACAGAATGCAGACAGTAGTCTTGTCAAAGGAAGGAGCATTGTAGCTTGAAAAGGCTTCAAAGAGTGTGCCAGACGCACAGTTTTGTTTTGTTTTCCATAGCCAATTTCAAAGATTAGAAATTGGAGTTCCATATTTCATCTACCAGACCTCATTAGGAAAGACATACATATATTCCATGATACCTCCTTTACTCGCTCTAATAATAGATCCCCTGTCGCAATATTCCTTTTCTTTCTTTGTTCGTTTAATTAATTACTTTTATTTTATTATTCTTATATATTCTCATGTCTACAACAAAAGAAGAGGGCATACAGATTCAGATAGGTTACACAGTGCTCTGTCAAAATACATTTTATAGAATTCAGTGGTGCTACGTACTCAGATGATTGCAAACTCTAGTATTCACATTGAATTGAACTTGTGTGCACTACTTGGGATAATATGTGCTATATCCCTCTTTGCTACAGTCTATTTTCTAGATATCAATGGCAGCAGGAATACACATTTCTACTGCAATTGCTGATGAAAATCTCCAGACAAATGTAAACGGCCAAATTTAGTTACTTTTCCTCAAATTTCATGTGACAGTTACCTGGTTGCCTTTTGATTATTTTTGAAGAAGACAGATCTACTTTATTATCTCTTCAAGACTGAATCAATTTGGATGCGAAGTCTTTAATGTTTTTATCTGAACTTCCCCCCTCATCAAAAGCCTGTCTTGCCAAATCCTTCCACTTATCTGCATTTTTCCTAATATCTTGTCCTTTCCTAATATCACTACGCTTATGCATTGACGAATGACATCTCTTCTAACAATTCCAGTTTCATCTGGCTCAGCTTTGATTCCCGTTTTCCAGATGTCCATTACAAACTTGGCATTCGTACTTTGATCGGTCCACTGTGGCATGCCTATCATTGGGACTCCCAAACTTAAGGCCTCCAATGTTGAATTCCATCCACAATGAGTGATAAAGAACCCTATAGAATTGTGGGCTAAAACTTCAAGCTGAGGACACCATGAAATGACTAATCCTCTATCAGATGTTTCTTTAACTTGGCAGCTTATTTGATTCTGATTCTCTAACCATCCACAGAAAATAGTAGTTGCTAGTTCTCAAGCCCTGTGCTACTTCTTCCATCTGCTCAGCATCAAGTTCTGCCATACTTCCAAATGAAACATAAACAACTGAACTGGTTGATCTTTCGTTTAGCCATGACATGCAAACAATAGTCATTGGCTTAAAAATACTGAGACCATACTGCTTGTCATCTTGAAGGCGCTTGTCAAGGTGTGAGGGCCCCAAAATTCAGATTTTATTTTAAAAATGCATAATAGTATTTATATTATGTTTATTTATTGAAATATGAGTGAATATATGTTTAAAGTGATTATTTTCCAATTTAGAGAATTTTATACGAATTTATTGCCGGTGTGGGTGGTTTGGCTATTTTAGCGTTAAAAATTGTTCCGACACGTGAATAGTGGCTTGGACTTGAAATCGAGCATATGTAGTGATATTAGGGAAAGATTATGAAGGTTAGACAGTGTTGGAATGGAGTAAACCAGTGTAAGTTAGCCTGTCGCGGATGACGCGACATCAAGCGTCCAAAAAGTGCATTACCTTAAATCAGGGAAAAAGGCACTTTATGTCCCCTCTTATCTTGACTTTCTTGGCTTCCTTTAAGCTGCCATTTTCAGCTGAAACTTGGAGAGAATAGAGAGAGAAAGGCCGAGAGAAAGCTAAGGAAAGAGAGAGAGATTGGCTTCTTGATTTTCTTCTTCTTCTTCCTTGTTTCTCCCAAGCTTCAAACCACCATTGAAGCCCATCCTCCCCACCATTCCTTGCAGCCGAGAAAGGGAGGAGAGAGAGAGGATTTGGACCGGTTTTTGGAGAGAAAGAAAAGAGCCGACTGAAGAGAGAGAAAGAGGGGTGCCATCCGAAAGTTTGGAAGAGAAAAAGAAAGAGAAAAGTGAAGAAATAAAGTTTGTTTGAGTGGTGGGTTGCTTGATCGTGAGCTTGGAGTTGTAGATCACCGTCAAAGTTCGAAGATCTTGGATAAAGATCGAAGCTTTCATGGTTGTTGAGCTTGGAAGGGGTCAATTTTGAGAAGATATCACAAAGCCTCGGTGGATCTTGTCGGATCTTGTCAGATCTAGTCAAATCTGAAGATATAAAGCTTGAACCTTGTAGATATAGCTTTATTAGTGTTAAATAGCTTAGATCTATGGTTGATTTTGGTAAAATGATCTCATCTGAAAAGATGAAGTTGGGCTCTTGAATTCCCAACCTAGGTAGCGGACTTGAGGTGGCCTCTAGGTAGCGGACTTGAGGACCTGATTGTGGCTTTGTATGATATTTGTGAAATGTATCATGTTGTGGTTAGAGAGTAGGATTTTGTTGTTGGAAATTGTGATAGAAAAATGTATGAGATGGCTAAACCCATACTTGGTGATGTTAATGGTGGATTTCGAAATCTTGTGATTGTTCTTAATGAATGTCTGCCTAAGAAACTACATGTCACGCTCATTTGTGAGTATATGACTTTTAAAAGATAAAAGTGAAGTTTCTCGTGAGTTTTTGAATGAAAAATGTCATTTAAATGAATTTGACGGATTTACCGTATTGTGACCAAATCTTATGATTTGAGAAATAAAGATATGGTTTGAAGTGTTTTCAAGTTATGTTAAAGTACTATCAAAGAGTGAGTGTTGAGTTTGTGTTAAAAGTGATTTTGAGGTGATAAACCTCACCTAAGTGTTTTATTAAAGAAAATGTGAAAATAGTGCTTGGAGAGTACATCGGTGATGTGTCATACTTGAAATGAGATAGTGATTTTCCAAAGATTCATTTGAAACATTGTATTCGGAATGATTAAGTGATTTTCAAAGAGGTATTTGAAATACGATGTCATATGAAGTGAAAATCTTTCCTCAAGAGGATTTTGGGAAAAATGTTGACTGAAACTATAAAAGTGAAAACGAATTGTTTTAGTGAATGAGAGATGAAGTGAATCTCAACCATTGTTTTAAATTGTTTTAGAAAGTGCACAAGGAAGTGATTTTGACCCCTACGTGGAAGCCGAACCTTATTACTTCGGTGAGTTTCCATACTTGTTATGTGATTATGTGAAAATGATTGCAACTGTGTTTAGTGAAGTGATTTTGAAGTGAAGCATAGTTTTCAAACCCTCGGATGGGGTAGTGAGTTTCAGTGTATGTAAAGTGTTTATGTGAAAATGATTCGAATTGTGTTGGTCAAGTGATTTGACGTGAATTTGGATTTTCAAATTGTTAAGTGGGGTAGTGTGTACTTCATCGCACTTACCTTTATTTGAAATAAAAGTATTGTGAAAGTGTTTGGCAGTGTCCTATATGTGTGAGAGTTCTAACTCTCTTTTAAATGAAAATCTCGCCATGGTTTGTAAATGAATGATTTGTTGAAATGATTTGCTAGTATTTACAAAGAAATGATTTACCACTATTTCCAAGTAAAATGCTTTTACCAGTGAAATAACTTGTGAAGGATCTGTCAGTGTTTCGACTTCCTTTTTAAAAGAATGATTTATTGAAGTGATTGATTATTATTTCCGAGTGAAATGCTCTATAAGTGAAATAGTGATTGAAGAGATTGTGACGTCATTGGGCGAAGTCCCTCGACTAGTTTCAATGAACTAATGTGACGTCGATGGGCGATGTCCCTCGACTAGTTTCAATGAAATGATGTGACGTCGTAGGGTGAATTCTCTCGACTAGTTTCAGTGAAAGATTGTGATGTCGTTGGGCGAAATCCCTCGACTAGTATGTGACGTCGTAGGGTGAATACCTTCGACTAGTTCCAATGAGATAAAGTGACGTCGTTGGGCGATATCCCTCGACTAGTTTCAATGAAATAAAGTGACGTCGTAGGGCGAGTACCCTCGACCAGTTTGTGATGTCTTGGGCGAAGTCCCTCAACTAGTCTACTTCGTTAGGCAATGTCCCTCGAGTAGTTCATACGAGCAATATCCATTAAGTATCTATCTACTTGATTTGAATTGTATACTTGAAATATGACTTGAACTGTTTTACGTGAATTGTAAGCTTTTTTTGGAACTCACTGGGCTTTTTAGCTCACTCTTTCCAAATTGTTTTCTTTAACAGGGACCGAGAACCCAAGTGAAGGAGCCAACCCTTAGAGTTAGGGTTTGCTTTTGTATCGATGTGACAAACATGGATTGTGATTTCAAGAGCTGCTGTATTATGAGAATTTGAACGTTTGATAAGTATTTTATGTAATTTGGAGTTTGTAAGGATGGTGTAATGTGATTGTAAGCTATTGTTGAGTTTAGATTTGAGATTTGAATGTTAGTTTAATGTTTTAGCGATATTTATGTGAGTGAGTCTTGGCGAGAGCTAGGCAGGCGGTCCACGGATACCTTAGGGTACGCCCTAGGGAGAAGTGGGGCTGTCACACAAGGTACATGGATGGAATAGTTGGTCCAATCGTCTTTATTGGTAGGATCTTAGTTGTCCAGTCAATCACCTAAGCAATGTATAAAACAAATTGATCAGACATCTAGTTTTTAGTTTACATACTTTCCCCACTAAATGAAAATAAAATAAAATAAAAAAAAGGAAAAGGAGTGTGAGGTTGGTAGAAAAATTGTAATACTACTACTTTTTGTTTTGACCAGTTGATGCCACTCATGCCATGTGATTAGTGTACTAGTAAAGTTTCCGTCTAATCACATTGTACTCATAGAAGTAAGATGGCATAATGTTAAGGGAGTCGAAAACAGGTGACAAAGAACATCCAGTGAGAACATAGGCACAACATTGGGAGCCTAGCTTCGCAGGGTCATTAAGGAACTAGGTTTGCCATTAGGTAGCAGTAATATACAGGTAATGTTGAGATAAATCAAGGTGTTCTTTTACCTCTTCCTCCAACTTGTAAAATGTGTTGTAGAAGGATGATCCAGTCAGCTTCATGAATGTTCTTCATTTGGTCATGTGTAACCAGCTGAAAAATTGCTGGATATGAACCATAAGTAGAAATAAAAGAAGGCAGATCTGAAGCTAAAAGTGGTGGTAAGCCAGGAATTTCCACTTTAGACTCCTCCAGAGGAAGTTCCAAATGGCCAGTGTAAACATGATAGTAGATCTTGTTGACAGCACAAGATTGAGTGAAGAGCACAGCCACACGCAAGCCAAGACTTTTGGCCACATCCAGAGCCCAAGGAAGTACTGCATCGTAAACAATACAATCAACAGGACAACCCAAATCTTTAAGCTTCAGGATTAGCTCAGTTAGAGTTTCTGAGCCAAACTTTTGAAACATAGCATAGTATGTATCAAGGGCTACTTCATTTGCTCCTTCATCATATCCATCAGAGATGGTCTCCACTGCAATTGAACTCGAGACCTCTTGCAAAGTTTAGTTGTAACTAGTGTGATTTTGGTGCCTTGATGTTGCAAACGCTTAGCAAACTGGAGCATAGGGTTTATATGTCCTTGCACAGGAAATGGAAATATCAAGCAATGAGTATTGTGAGATTCCAAGGGTATGGATTCTCTAGAAATTCACTATCTTTTAGAGCTCAAATCATGGTGCTTGTTGCCGGAATGAGGAGTACTTGTAGTTTTCTATCAGTAAATATGAGAATTGTTTCACCAATGTTGTTAAGTGGATACAGGAATAGTTTGTGGCTAGAGTGCAACTATGTGATTGAATCACACTTGCTCCCCTGTGCTTTAGGAGTAATTGCACATTACCAATTTAATTGAACATTAACAATGAATGCTTTGCTCCATGAATAATTGTTGGGTCAAGTGATAAGGAGCTTGATACTCCTTAAGTAAGGTTTTGGATTGTGAGTCTTATGGATAGAAAAAATAATGTCTTGACCACTCTTCATAAGAGGGACGATAATGTTCAATTTTAAATTAGTCAGTGGTCTCACAAATGCTAGACACTGCTAGAAATTTTAGCTCATTAAACCGGTCAAATGCATACTTAAAAACAAACAAAAAATTGAGATTTTTTTATCAACAGCAACTGGACACTTGTTAGTGCACCGAATTTAAACAAAAAATTACTGAACAAATGTGCACAATCACATCCATTTACGAACCCTCACAAAATGAAAGGAATGATATAGCATCCTGACCCTACCTCCTGATAGATGCAAAAGCATGTTACTTATTTCACTTGCAATGCTCTTTCTGCTTGCTTTGCCTTTCGTACGGCAAAAGCAAAGGTTGATGGCCAAGTTGTCGAAAAAGATTGGGGATTATTTCATATACCTCTCTTAAGATTCCTAACAATTTTACTAGCCTCCCCTGAGATTTGCAAATAACACTAACCTCCCCTTACAGAAACGATCCAATTACTTGCATCACATGGAATGGAAATTTTTTTTTGGGCCACGTGGAATGGAATTACTCATATGTCCCATGATATTATGTCTTGTTAGAAACTAACATCTGACAATTAATAGTTAGGGCATTAACTAGCTGTCAATAACTAATTAATGAAAATAGCTGGTGGGAATTTCTTTAATATTTCTTTAACAATGAGCAGTAACTTGCAATTATAAAATGGTGCGAATTAATATACCAAATATTTTGTTCACTCTCAAAAATTGATATACCAAACTGATACCTCAAACAGCGATTTATCTAGATTTTTTTCAGTTTTAAAAATCTTCATAGCTACCTTGCAATTACATCTGTAATATTTGTTCTTAATGCTAATGGTTATGGGTGCATTCCATGATTCCCTCCTAATAGATTGAAGAGGTCATAGTTTCTAAACCTATACTTCACCTTCAACTTGCAATGTCCACAAAAATTACTATTTTTCCGCGTAAAATTTTACTGCTTCAAGTTAAAATGAGATTTATCTTAATGCTTGTTTTTGCCATTATGTGCAAAATGGCAAAGATTTGAAAAAATAGGTGCTGCAATCCAATACACTAACCCTTGGTCCAGCTTTGTAAAGAAAGATTAATTACTAGTTATTTTTAGTTCTTTGCTATTTGTAGTTACCTCGTCTCACTCTTATTAATACATTTTTATTCTTTTACTAATACAAATTGTATGCATGCATAAAGGGTATTTGTAAAATAAAATTTTTATTTTTCCCCTCAAAGTACTTCTTTAATGGTATTTTTTCTAATTTGGATTGATTTTGTTACGAAAACCTTAACCTCAAGGGCAGTTATTATAATTTTATAAATTTTAGGGGAGGTTAATAAAATTATTAAAAACCTCAAGGTAGGTTTTGAAATTATCCCAAAAGATTTGCCCTTTTGGTCCCATAAAGGAGTCCCAGGAATAATTTTGCCCTTTTTCTCTAATTATCCTGAGGTTTGAGCATATTATCTGGTGCATGTTGTGATTTTGTCCAATAACATTCAATCCCCTTAAGTGTCCACAAGTTTATTTAAATAAGAAGCTTTTAGGAGGGGAGGTTATGGATTGGATGGTACAGAAAGAGAAAGTGTAAGTGAAAATATTAGATTTGCGAACTCCTATTTATACTAAGAAATGAAAAAAAGAAAAAGAATAAAAAGCTGTCGAGTCCCAAATGCCTTTCATAACCATAATTATGATGAAAAAAATATTTGTTACAGACAAATAATTTGACGTATCTATAGATGGCACTGATGCAAGTGACAAAATATATATCTGTTAAAGAAACAAAGACCAATTTAGTTATACATGGCTGCTATGTAGGGCTCTTTGAAATGTAAGGACAAAAATTTTGAGCACACCGTAGAATTGCAATGTTGGCGTAAGAGGAATAGCTTGAGAGCGCGTTACAAGATTGCCTTCTTTGTAGTTTAATTTGCCCCTATCATAATTGTTGTGCAAATTATTATCCCAAATAACTTCTAGAATACAATAAACTAATTAACAATTGACTATGATTTACACTATGGAAATCAATTCACCAGGTGCTTAAAAATTAGACAATTTTTATTTTATTTTATGGAGAAAAAGGAAGACCATGAGAGTAATTTTAATAGAATCATATAAATTTTTTTGTTACAATTACATGAAGGGTTTTTTACAAGTATTTATTTGGGAAAACTTTTTTCAAAAGTTGCAAAAAATTCAAGGTTTGTGATTGTAAAGATGTGCAAATTAATCGGTCCCTTTTTTCTCATCTAACAGAGTGACAAGTGTCGAGCCTGTACAATAATAATCAATAGACCTAATGCCAATAAAAATAACCAGAAGCTAATCCCAGGTACTGGAGCAGGGATTCCGGATGTATAATGGGTTACTGGCTTCACCCTGATTCCAAGGAGTATACTTGATCCGATATACCAGGATTATCTAATTTTTCACCCTGATTCCAAGGAGTATACTTGATCCGATATACTAGGATTATCTAATTTTGTATACAGTGGCAAATAGGGTCGTCTCCATAGGAACTGAGGAAAATTAACTCCTTTTTCAAGTTACAGGAAATGGGGGGATTTTAGGAATTGAATGCTAACAAAATATTAACTAATTGACCAACTAGGAAAAATAATTAAAAGAGAGAATTAATGGAAAAAAACTCTAACCAAGGATACACTTCAGAAATGGTTCAAATAACTGATCATTGATGCAAATATAATTCCAACATTCATTGACAAACAAGTTTTTCACTGCCGATACGATCTGACAGTAGTCTCTCCTTACTGTTTCGATAGCCAAGGTACGACCATTGACTATTTCCCTAATTCAGGAATAACCCTAGGTATGACCATAGAATTTAATTCCTAATTGCATTAAAAATTAGAGAAACCCTATTCTAATTAACAAACATGCTACGAGGGTCCATTTAAATTAGATTGTATATTTTCCTGACACAAAACCAATTATGCCAGTTGCTACCAGGATCAGAGTAATCAAACAATTACGGATTCAACTACTCTAATTAGCAAATAGATCACGTGAATAATTAAATATTGTACACCTATTCAATCACACACGGTCACTATAATCAATAAAGGTAGAAAACATACAAATACCAATGAATAGAAGAAATAAATAAAATCGATTAGATCTCACAGTAATAGTTGAACCAAATCCTCAGTTGTCCCCTTGACTAGAAATAAGAAATTAGTCCTCCATCAATGGAGAACAATCCATGCAAAAACCGTAAGAAGCTTTTTAATTATCCTTCTCCAATTGATGACGAAACAAAGAAGAAACGATTCAGTCGTCTTCTTGTGCTTCTTTGTGTTCTGCGGGACGCACGAGGAAAAGAAGAAAACAACTAGCCAAAAAGAAGACGTTCAACAGCAACCAAAAGAAAAAAAACCTAAAGTACTAACTTCCCCCTTTCGTTTCTCCCTTTTTGCTTTATCACACAGCTACCAAATTTCCCAGAATAACAATCCTAATCCACTTATAACTAGCCTTTTCAAATAAACGCCCAAAAGCTTTTTACAAAGTGCAATCTTTTCTAATTTAAATAGCTCTTGGACTTCAACTCGAATTAGGAAACTTTCTGGAGTCCACCCTGAATCTTCCGGTCTTGACCTTGAGCTCAAATACGTCCACGTACAATCTACTTTAAAATCGTCAATTGAGCACGTTTTGTTCTAATTTCTACAATTAACACAAAATACCAAATATAAGTAGTATCAATCAATTAAAGTAATATTTGGTATAAATAGAAAGCAAAATAGGAACAAATATACCGACAAAATACACCTCATCACAAAGCTCATAAGTAAAAACTTTTCTCGTTTCTATTGTCAATTCTCATTCAGCAACAAATTAAAGAACCAAACATCCATAGCACGTGGGTTTTACATTAGACTGTATATGCCAAAACACATCATGTCTTTGTATTTTTTGGCTGACCACAATCACTTATATGAATGTGACCACATGTACCACGTGTGACATTATTGCCAATGGAATGCTCCTCATGCTGACTGCAAACGTCATTGCTACGCAGGTTGAGATTGATAGTACTTCGTGTCATTGCGATAAGCTAAATAGTTAAGCCATATGGATTAATTATTTTTAAAGTTGTGCTTAAAACTTAGCAGTGTATAAAAACATTTGCTATAAATACTTTAAAAGTGTTATTGAGGATTTTTTTAGAGTATATTTTAAAATATTTTTAGAATTTAAAATTTGTTTAAAACATTTTTTAAAAATTGAACCAACCATCACTGCTATCCATTACCACCATTCTACCACCACCCCCCTCCCTCCTGCTCCTCTTCTCTTCTCTCTCCTCTGCTCTCCTCCGTCTCTCTGTTTCTCCCCCTCTTTTCTCACTCTTTCCTCCTCCTTTTTGCTCCCATTTTCCTCCGCTTTCTTCCCTCCTCCTCCTCTCTCCTCCCCTCCCCTCCCTCCTCTACCATTCTATACTCCCCTTTCCCATCCAACAGCTATGACCTTCTAGTCATGACCAAAAAGTTGCAGCTAGTAACAAGTAGCCGCAAGTGGGAAGGGGAGGGTCTGGGGTGGCAATGGGAGGGTTGGGAGGGGAAGAGAGGAGAGGAGAAAGAAGGAGGAAGAAGGGGAAGAAAGGAAGAGGGAGGAGGAAGGAGCTGGAGAAAGAGAGAGAGGAGAGAGGAGGAGAAAGGGAGTGGTGGGGTTGGTGGTGGTGATATATGGTGAAAGAAGAAAATATGAAAATTTTCTTTTGTGCATTTATGATTTGTTTTAGAGATATTGTACGGATTAAGTGTTCTTGGAGTTGCTTTTGTTTGTATATTACTATAACATTATACTTGGAAAACTAGTTTGTGTACTTGGAAAAATAGTTTGTGAAAAATAGGACAATCCATACAAAGTCTAAGGATTTGATTAAGAAGTGTCTGGAGGGCGCTCTTTCAATATGTTAATTTTTTGGTAAAAATTAAATTAATTTGAGAAAAATATCCAAATGTTGTAAGTGCAATGGATGTGGGTGTGTATATTTATATAATAAGTCTTGTATAATTTAGGTGTATTGATTAATATTCTATAAAAATTTATAATTAAGAATACATGTTTAAGAGCAATGGATGTGGGTGTATATATTTATATAATAAGACATGTATAATTTAGTTGTACTACTTAATATTATATAAAAATTCATAATTAAGAATACATGTTTAAGGATTGGCTCTGATTGTCCACTTACAGTATATATCTAAAATGACCTCCAATTTTGAAGTTAAGGGTGCGTTTAATAAAATTGAAATCTGAAAATTGAAATCTGAAATCTGAAATCTAAAATCTGAAATCTGAATTTATTAAGTAATTGAATTGTTAAGTAATAAATCTAATATATTTGAATGTATATCATATTCAGTTATAAGCGAATAACTTATCATTTATTTTTGGGAGCAAGTTTTGTCTAAAAAATTCAGTGCCACTTAATTCATTCAGATATTCTATTTTCCGTTTTCAAATGGTCTAAACTTGTTAAGATCTAAATTCATTGAATTTAAGTATTGAATTGGGTTATCAAACGGGGCTTAAGTTTCTTAGATCTAGTGATCGTATTTGAAGGGTGAGGTGAATTCGTGAAAATTTATTTGTGCCGCTGCCAAGTATATTTGTGCTGCAACTCCATTTGCACTTTCAGCATATCCATCAGAGATAGTCTCCACTGAGATGGGACCTAATAATTCTTGCAGAGTCTTAAATAAGAATTTGTTTGTAACAAGTGTAATTTGGTGCTTTCATGTTGCAAATGCTTGCCAAATTGGAGCATTGGGTTTATGTGACCCTCTATGAAGTGGCAGTATCAAGCAATGAGCTCTGTAAGTTTCCATCAATTGCTCTGTATGGATTGTTTCGAGTTACCACCACCTTTAAGGGCTCATGGAGGGGGTACTTCTAGCTTATCTGAATGGGCATCAGAATGTGTAAAGAAATGCGGTTGGGTGGTTATGGCATTTTCTGTGATACGAATCCAGTCATATTCTCTGTTTTGGACTTCTTTTTCGGCCAAGGATACCCATTTTTGGCCGGCCAAGAACAATGTGACCTGCATTCTGCATTTCAAGATATCAGCAAACAATAGCCAATAGATCTACGTCTTATATTATATAATTTGTTCCTTTCACATTTTACCCAATGAACACTAGTTAGGTGATAGACATCCGTAATTTTGAAATTTACACAAGAACAAAACACTCCCACCAATCGTTAAAAAGAAAAAAAGAAAAGAAAAAGGGTAAAAAAAAAAAAAAACTCTCCCACCAATGTTACATATATTGCCTAGGATTTTAAGTAATAGAAAAATATTAGTAATTGAGAGTGATAGGTTCCTTACCAAATTCATATAAAAGAGAAAAAAAAAGGACAAACATATGTGACAGTTCACCAGTAGTAATAATTTCTCTCTTTTAATATCCTACGGAGGTTCTTTAACCATCATTCGATCTATGAGTGTGAAATGTACTTGGAAGGTGTGTGTGTGTGTGTAACTCCTTTATTTCTTACCCTTCCGCTGGTGCATCATTTTGGCTTTTATTTGGAGTTAAAATTCTACTAGTGGAAGTGGACCATAACTAGTGATATTTGTTGTGGTGATTGTGACCTGTGAGGCTGCGGTTTGTGATGGACCTTTTCGTTAGCAGGTTTGGACATATATTGGGTTCCTATCAAGGACGTCGACCGATACTTTTCTGTTTGCAATAATATTGTCGTCTCCCTAAGGTGGAATCTTCTGCAGAGATCTTGTAGTTTTGCTTGTTTATACATCTCTCTTCAGCATCTCATCCGTAAAGTTGGAAATCGAGGCAATCTTCGGTTAACATCTCCTCTATAAAGTAGTACATGGGAATAGTGCTGTAAACGATTCGATTTTCGCGAAATTTCGAGTTTGAAAAATATCGAGCTACGAGTTTTCATGTTCGAGTCGAGTTCGAGTTCGACTCTCTCAGGTTCGATAACTCGCGAGCCGGCTCGAATAGGTTCGAATATATATATATTATTTTTTTATTTTTATTCTAATAGTGAAATTACATATATATCCCTAATAATTTTATTATTTATTAAGAAAAATAATTATTTTTTTTTTTTCGAGTTCTTGATTTAAACTCGAGCTCGAGTTTCATTTTTTCATTTCAGCTCGAAACGATAAAAATGAGTCGAGTTCGATAAAGTAAATCTCGACTGACATTTGTTCACCTACATGAATCGAACATTTAAAAAAAAAAAAAAAGAGAGAGAGAGAGAAGAAGAAGAAGAAAAAAGGGAAAAGAGGAGAAGGAAATGGGAACAACAGGAAAGACTCTGTTACTACATAGAGTTGGGAGTTGGTGCGGAGTCAATTTAAAAGGCGTGGGTACAATTTTTTTTTTTTTAATGCACAGGAAGCGTGGGTACAATTTAAAAAGTGGAGAAAGAAAAAAGATTCGAATTGCATTTTCAAGTGTGCTAGCTCTATATATATATATATATATATATATATATATATATATATGTCAATTTTTTTTTTTATTTTGGTGCGTGTGAAGAGATCCTTTCCATGACTTGTACTCTCAACCTTGGGAAATTTGCACTGTACCGTCACAAAATTTGCCAATAGCTCATGACAACGAAACAGAAAAATCTGAGAAGACACATCAGGTTGAGCATTCCAGCCACAACAATTTGTGCTGGGAGTTCCTTCAAAACATTAAAGAACTTGACATGGTATTAAAGAAATTGACATGGAAAATTAACAGACTCGCAAAAGCAAACAGCTTATTATTGATTATCAGTAGTAGACAGACTAGGCAAAGATTACATCAAACATGCTGAAAGCTAGAAGTACTCAAACATTTGAAAAAGAAAAAGAAAATCTCAGTTTCTTAACTTGAATAGCGAAGAATTTTTCGGGCGGATATGAGTTCAGCTAGATCACTAGTAGTGTTGAAGCTTAGAAACGAAGAATCTGTGAAAGGATAATAAGCCTGTGATGAAGCAGAAGGACTCGAACGGCGGCAGTCATAGATTTCGCAGAAGGATTGGAACAGAAGCAGCAGCACCACGAACATCGGGACAAGTGGCGTTAGAGAATTGAAGAAAAAGACACAACAATTCGTTGTCCGGCTGCAGGCCTTCACAACTGGGTTATTAATGAATTGTTGTCTGAGTTGGCTGCCAAAATCATCAAGTGAAGAACTAGACTTTTTATTGCGTTCAAGAACTCCACTGGCAGTAATGGATGTCTTCAAACTGTTGAAGAGGACGACGACTTCGTTTTCGGACAATTTTCCTTTTATAATCTGGGCATCGCTTAGAATTTTAACGTCCTTTTCAGCTATAATGATTGTACACAGGAAAGAAACAAAATTTGCAATTTCTTTCGGGACCTCATCAGGTAATGTAGCTTCATATGCCAACAGATTTCTCAATATCACCTCTGAATTCTCATGCAGTGTCATGCCTGGGAGGGAGAATTCATTTCTAGTTTTGTCAAAATGAGTCCCTCGGATACCAGGGTTGTCAGAAAGATGAAATGTTGTTTGAACAACATCAGACAGTTCTGACACCGATGGAAGAAGGCTTCTTTGCTGATCAATTTTAGTATCAGAACTTAAAATCTTCTGAATATTTCCAGCTGATGTGAACATCTTGTCAACTTTTTCCGACATTTGAACACCACCAGATTTCGCAATCCCAAATGCAGACGCTACTTGTCCTGCTGCAAACCCAACGATCCCCTTGGCTCGTGACATAACGAACCATGTAACTGCAACGAGGTGCTGTAATCTTCCCTTGTCATCATGACCGCCATCTTTTTCTGCTGAGTACTCTGCTGTATATGTTCCTAAGCTCAATCGGTACATAATATGCAGCATATTCTTTGTTCCGTCGATGGCTGGGTCGATGGCTGAGTCGACCGCTTCACGCGAGATACTGGCTCTCCCAAATGGACTTATTTTGTCACAGAACTGACATACTTCGGAAAGGACCCAATATTCGTCTCTCTCATGCTTTGGCATCCCGAGAAAAGAACAGAATCCGTGGAGGACCTTTCCCATAAACAACAGTGGAATTTGGTTCTCCAACATCATTATATCTGGAACAAGCTCTTGATAATTTGAGAAGAACATCTCACGCTGTTCCTCATTGTCGAACTCCACATTGCATCCCCCGTTGTAATTTAACACGAAGTCCAGCAAAAATATGGCATCGACAATAATAATCCAAGCCAAGCTCTCTCCATCCAGATCAATATGCCTGTCATAACACAGACGGTTAATTGGTTCGAGAGCAGCCGCACGCCGCTCGACCTCTTTAACGAAATCCCCAATATCAATTTTTAAAGCTTCCAAATAAGATTTGGCAGCCTCACGCTTTCTGTTTGTCATCTGCTGGACTTTGGGCTGACAATGATGATAGGGTCCTAGGCCGACCTGCCGGGGAGCATAAGCGTCCGGATTTGTGGCTTTCAACCTCTCAGGAACCTCAAATACGCAAGGGTCGATATTGAAGCCATCCAAGCCAAATTGTGTGTAGCCTGCCCAGCTCAAATGAGGCTCGACGTTGCGGCCACCCAAGAAGAAAAATTTTGTGTAGTCTGCCTATCTCATACGGCTCGCATGTGAAGTGAAAATTTCACTATTGGATTCGAACGACATTTTGGCTGCGGTGGTTGTGCTGGGAATTTCACCACTGGATTCGGAAGACATTTTGGCTTGGGGGGGGGGGGGCTGTGGCTTGTTAATACTTTTAGGCTACAGCTTGGCAACAAATTTATAGACTAGCAATTTTGTTTTGGCCATATGGTCCTGATCGATGATGTGGGGCTATAGTTCCACCAACCATATTTTGCTATTTGATTGCTACAAATACTCTTTTACATTATACGCAGTATTACAGGATGACAGGATTCTCTCCTAGATTGTGAACTTTTTTCCTATCTCCCTAACATGAAATGTCGGGAAGAGATTTTTCTTGTATTTCCATTACAGCATGATGAATTGCTAATAAGTAATTACTTATCATTAGTTAATACTACTAATCAAGACCAATCACTTCCTTCAACTAACTGTGGATTTCAGTGGCAAGTATTTCTATCTATGCACGTTTGGATGGTCTGTGGTGCTTATAGTTGTCTGACAACATATCCACATTGTAACACATTGTAGTTTTCGGTAAGTCACATTTCACTATTGGTCACTAGCTATGCTATTAAAGTAGGATTAACTAATTTTATTTGTAATTGAAATCTGGAAAATGAAATTAAAACTTTTCCAAGCGCGTGAGGACAAGTAAAAGCCAAGTTGAGACTGATTGAAAACAAAAGCATTAAAACGTGTAACACGAGTCCTTCTCACTGTACATAAGAAAGAAGGGAAAAGGTACCTAGGTCATGGAAGCTAACTACTAACTACCGGGCCTTGGTCAGTGGCCATCAAGAGGAAAATCCCTCACTGGGCGCATATTAATTAGGTGGTCAAATTCCACTGACTGTATTTTCTCTTTAGAATGTTTTGGAGTTTAGTTAAATCATTTTTTCCAAATCTTTTTACAAAACAAGAAAATGAAGAAATATTTCAATTACATAGTTTGCTTTTGAAATAAGAAAAGATAACTAGAAAATGGGGCCAAATTAAAAGAATGAGTGAGATCTAAATGCTACTGAGAGAAAAGAATGAATTATATGTATGTTGAGGTAGAGTAATCTTTTGGATAATTTTCCCATCCATGGATAATTTTTATGTTGGTTTATCACGTACTCCATTGAGTGTCTATAAATGCAGATGGGAAAATCGCCATTTTCATCCTTAAACCTTTACACTAAATCAATTTCATCCTCAATAGTTTTTTTTGACCAATTTAGTCCTTGAAGTTTTATTTTTTGTCCAATCAAATCCTTTTTGGGCTGCACCACCACTTAAAACCTTTCCGGCAAGAATAGCACCAGCTCATTAAGGGTAGTATAGGAAATACAAGTTCAGGCCAAGTTAGAATAGAAAAAGAAATTCTCCATCAAATAATTGGGCAAAACAAAATTTTCCATTCAAATGGGGAGGAAAACATGAGGTAACAATTTTTAACAAAAGAAAAAGCACAAAACTTATGCACTGATGGTGTATAAATTTTTTTTTTTTTACACACTTTAAGGTGTTCAAAATGTGTTAATAGTTATCCCTATAAAGTGGAATTAATGAATTTTATCAAATTTGAAGTTTGAGAGTTAAATTAACACTTATCTAAACTAAAGCGTAGCAAAAGCTAATGTACAAACTAAGGTAGAATTTAGATTGTAATTTTTTGGAGCCTTTTTACAAAAATATATTCCGGCAATGGATGTTATGTGAAATTAGAAGGTGACTGTCAATTGTGTCAGTAGAATGTTTTACAAATTTTGTCGCAAAAAACTCACAAACCAAACAGGTTCCAACTTGAGACTATTCCAAAGTATGAAAAATTAAAATATATACAAGATTTCTGTCACAGTACTGAAGAAGAAGAGAAAAGAAATCTAGTATATAAGAGAAAATTCTAGAAATTTGATGAAAATTAAAAAAAATTCTACATGAGGGGTTGTTTGAGTCGGGTGTTCTGAAAATAGGCAGTTCGCATTTGTGAAATGCGAGTTTCTTAAAACTCGCATTTCACAAATGCGAGTTATGGATTTCCGTTGAAAAAAAAAAAGAAGAACGAAAAATCAATTTCCACGTATACCTCGCATTTGCAAAATGCTAGCGCGGCCAGATCAATAACCCCAATTAGTTCCTCGCCCTCCCGACCTCGTTAACCAAGAAAGCGAAAAGAAACCTAGCTTCGAAAAAATAGGAACACGAAATTCAGCCCCAAAATATCTCCCAACCCTTAAATCCGATCCGTGGAGTCTTCTAGAGCATTAAATAGTTGACCACGAGGCTGCATTCTTGTCACGCAATTCGGTCAGCGAGAAATTGGGAGGTGGCGGCCGTTTTCTCTGCCTGGATAGCTTCGGAAAGGACGGCAACATCGTGCATTGCAGCTCGTCGGTTGAACGGTGTCGGAGGTAGGGATTCCGGCCCATCTTCTTGTCTCCCGAAGCTGTGTTTTAGTGAATTTTATGAAATTTTGGTAATTTAATGTTATTTAAGTATTCAGTGGAGCTCTGTTGCTGGAGTAGCTGAGGAAGGAAGGTTGTAGTTTTTTTTTTATTTTGATTTTTTCTGGCTGTATGAGGGAAGTATGAAATTATGCGAACAAATGAATTTTTTGTGGGCGTCTTTAGTTTGGAATGAGTGATCACGTTTCAGATTTCTTGAATTCTCGATCTTGCGTGTGTATGATCAAGGGCTAGGTGAACGATATAATTGGGGATTTTTCTGCATTTTTCCCTTCAGTGTTTGATATTCCAGTTTTTCATTTAATTGTAGCAGCTAAAGTTGTGCGTGCTTGTGAATAAAGCGCAAATGTGTATGTGGACATGTAAAATTATCTACTGGGCAAATGTATAACTATTGGGCGGATCCTGCTATTTACTCTTTGTGAAAATGTTCACAATTTCAACTAACTCTTGTTGGAATGTTCAGTTTTTTCATATAGAAAATGGGCTGGTATTAGCATTTAGTAGATAATTATGTCCACGTAACATTGTCCAGCAATTTCCGTGCAAACATTATTTGACGAGAAAATGGAATGTGTTCTTGTGCCAACTAAAGCCCACAACTCTCCTTTGTAGAAAAGGCACCTAGAATTTATATAAGAGATTATTTGTTTCTTTTGCTTTCTTGTTTAGATGCGAATGGAACTAAGATCCACGATAATCTGCACTACGTTGACATGTTTGTAGAGACTTTTATAAGAAAAGATACCAGTTCCTTAATATATGTGTTTGGCATCGAAAACTGCACAATGGCCAAACATAGAAGCTTAGAAAAATTTGTTTTTTGAAGATAAGATTTTATGCATGATTTTTGGAAAATGTATTTACCTGGGGAAATTAGAGGCATATGAGTTATTAAGAGCATTTCTGTGCGATACCTTTCCTTATGGTTTTGGAGTTATACAAAAGTATATAATCCCCTTCACAATCATATTGTAGAAATTTCAGAGGAAAACATGTAAAGCTGAAAATTCTCAATTCTTTGTCATACATTTCAAATTTAGTAAAAGAACATTTGTTAAGTGTAGTAATGTCTATGACCAATAGAGTAGTAAAGTAAATATCAATAGTGCCAAGGGAAAAACATACACGAAGGTGGGCCAGCGTGGCTGTAAAGCAAAGAACACAAGAAAGCCCGTCGAAAACAAGAAATTCTAGCATTCATACTTATAGATTAAAAGAAACCACGTTTTCTTCATCCCATTAGTTTAAAAGGAAAAAAATCTGAAATGAAACATGGAGTTGGAGATGGCCACAATGCACAGAAGGGTAAGAGATGAATTTATGAAGTATCGTCATTCTTGCCTTTGCTCCCAACCATCGGGTTAAAACATCGTCTCGGAAGATGTGATGTAAGAAGAGGGTGGAAGTAGAGGTGTTTGTTTGAAATGGAAAAGCAATTGAATTAACAAATCTGATTGCAAAAAAAAAAAATTAGTTTAGGAAATTCCTTGTTTAATTTTTTTTGCACGAAGTTGATTGTGATGTATATCGAATGCAGAATTTAGTTGTAAAATGGTTTAAGGGAATATTGTAGAAAAAAAAACTAGAAGGAAAATTTCCACTAGAGCACCAAAATGTAATTTGTAATTTGAAAACATGGCATTTGGCATTCGGCCACACCACCGCCATTGCTGCTTCATCCTTCAACCCGTGCCTACGGTGGGTTTTGTGTGTTGCATGCTGCTGTCCCGAACTTGTGGTGGATCAAAGATTTTTTTTTTTTTTTAATTTTTTTTTGTCGAAGTGGACTATATTCAGCAGTTTTTCAGAACTGTACTGCATTGGGCTGCCAAAAGTTCAAAATGTCTAAAACTTGGTTTTTATGGTTATTTTTTTTCTGTAATTTGTTGTGGCTGCTTGAGGTCTTCACGAGTGGAATAGGAACGCATACCATTTCTGGGGACGGAGGGTTGGGGAGTTTAGAAATACAGTCCCGTTTTATTTGAACTGCTTTTCTAACACTTTACGAATCATTTTGTAGGGTGGGCCGGAGAAATAATCTCGAGAGTTTTAATAGTCGCGCTGTTATTGTTGATGCTATTGGTAGTTGATAAATTTGTGTAATAGGCGAGCTTTTTCCCCTAATGCATAGGAGAAATCCTTTCCCCATACAGTACTTCGTTCATTAAGCTATCGAATAAGGTTTTTAAAAGTAACCAGAAAACGAATCAAAATATATCACATATGATTAATAAACACTTCATAAGTAACCATGAAAGTTTTCCAAATTGTGACTGTATAGGTCAGTTTTGGAGATAAAGGTTAGCTTATAAAATACGTTGACATAATAGGAGAATGGTGAAGTACATGGACTGGGAAGCACGGTTGTGTCACAAGTCGAAGCAGAAACTGCACATGCATATGTGCCATTATTGAACTCATTTCTGGAGAACAGGAAAAAATATGCATGATTTCTTTAACTTTAATGCAGAATTTTTTTTTTTTCAATATGCTCTTACCTGAAATCTAGAATTTGTTCGGAAGGTATCCTTTTGCATTGTTATTTTAAAAAAACCACAATGTACGACCTCTTGAAACGTAATCTATGTTAATCAAGAAGTTGATTAGAAAGTAAGTAATCATAGAAACATTTTTTTAAAAAATCATTAATATACGTAGCGTTTCAGTTTCTCAAACGTTGTAAAACATACTGATGGCACCTGAACGTTTATACGACGTGCGAAATCAAGAACTGTCTTGGCCACGGAATTTACCGTATAACCTACGGAAAGAGTGATTAAATACTAAAAACTTAGATTCTCTTATCAACATCTTGATAAACGACATTCACAAACATACATAATAGTGATTATGAATTTATAGGGGAGACTCTATATAAATCGTTTCTGTTTCGCATGGGTTATGTCCGCATTGAAGTATAAGTAGCTGTAATGCTTATATATATATATATATACATGTATAGGAAGAGCAAGTGGTCATTCTCAATTTGATGCTATTTTTATTTGGAAAATATATATGCTTTGAATATAATGAAGAATGTTGTAACACGAAAAAAAATGAATGGAAAATCCAGTTTACTTGAGAAATATCGTGAATTTAGTTAAGTACAGTACTATGGTACGATTTTATTTGAAATGCTTTTGTAACATTTGTTGCATGATTTGCAGGGTGGGGTGGAGAAATAATCTGCAGAGTTGGTGTACCAGTTTGAGGGTATACGAGACCTGTAGCGTTCTCCCAGAGTTGTCGGCTTGAGGCGGGTGGAGGCACATAGCGGGTGGTAAGATGAATGTACTGATGGTCGAAATGTGTGTGGTGTGATAAAGATGTCACTAAATGTTGCTGCAATACAAAATGCCATATTTCTTTGTCAGCAATTGGTTTATTACAGTTGGTTAAAATTTCTGTTCATCCCAAGACTGCCATGCCACGCAAGCCTTTTGTATTAATTTCCATTTGCATGATATTTAGTTCAGGCGTTGTATGGTAATATGTGGTTGTCGAATGTGCCTTGAAATCTGTGTTGTGCAATGAGAGTTGAAAAAAAAATGCGTTTGTTGGCAGGGAGTTTTTTGTGCGTTTATAGGGGAGACTCTGCCGATTTTTTGATAGTTTTTGTTTACATAATGTCGTTTCTAATTTTGCCCACATGATTTACCAAAAAAAAAAAGAAAATTTGAGTGTTCCATTGTATTTTTCTCCATTTCTGTGAATTGAATCGCATTTTTTTATACTCAGAAGGTGGAAAGGCACCTACTTTAGGGCCGAAAGGTTTTGTATTATATTAACATTAAATATCACAAAAACAATGATCGGTAAGCCTTTTGGCGAGGTATGTTAAATATAGCATTGTCCAATGTGCTTCGAGTTTATGTTATGCAATAAGAGGTGAAAAAAATTGTGTTTGCTAGCAGGAAGTTTTACTAATTTTATAGGGGGAACTCTGTCGAAATTTTTATACACTTTGTTTACATAATGTCCTTTGTAAATCCGTCAACATATTTTCCATTTTGTTATTGAGTTTCTGTTGCATTGTGTTTTTGTCTGTTAATGTTAAGTAAATCCCATACTTCAGTTCTTAGAGGGTGGGAAGGAACGTACGTGACCAAAAAAAATGGTTTTGTATTATATTAAAAAAATTAATTGTACGACAATGATCGGTAAGGCTATTGGTGCTGTGGCGCCCGCATCACGTTGTCGACTGTACCTTGAGGTGATGTTATGCAATGACAGTTGAAATCAATTGTGGGCATTAGCAGTGCGTCTAAATTCTCGTTTTATAGGGGAGACTGCTGCCGAAATCTTTGCAAATATTTTTCACACAATGTCCTTTCAGAATTCAATATGTGGTTGTTTATGAGCACGTATGGGCAAGTATGGAGCTGTCAATTACTTTTCATTCTTCTTCTTCCAAGTATGCTCAACTATTACATCTTTGTTTTGGATTTACGACCTTCATCTTCTCTTATTGATTTCATTTTTGTATGATTTGTAGCCAAACTTTAAATGACACTCATTCTATTAGCCTCAATTAGGTATGACTAATATGTTATGCATTTGATTTAGCCACCATTTTGATGAAGGAAATTTACATGATGTCCCAATCAAGTTCGCCAACATAGTTTAGAGCTTTCAAATGCATTTTCTGTTTCATTTTATTTTTGTCCATTTGTGTTGATTACTCCCATTTTTGCATGTCTATAGAAACTGATTTGGCAGCAGCGTGCAAGCAATTTGTTTCCATTCTTCTTCCTCTGATTTTTTGTACCTATGCTTTGAAGTAATTAACAACACCTTCCCGCATGATTGACAGACCAAACTGCAGCAACAAGTTTGACTGGCTTTTTTGCTGCATTCTCGAGCCTTGAGGCATACTGTAGTTTACTATACAGGTTAGTACTATCGACTCCAGCAACATTAAGCACAACTGTGCTTCTGCTTAGTAGGTGAATGTTATGAAGTTGCATGCATTCATTGGAAACGTGTGTACCTTTTTTTTCGAAGTTACTGATCCGTTTGGTTTTTGTTATTAAATCGCTTTTCTGTCAAATAAATCACATTTTCACATGCTATATACATTGGAAAGGCACCTGCTTTAAAAAAATTTGTTAAGCTTTATGGTCACGAAATTGACTCCAAAGGAAACGGTCGGAAAGACATTCAATGAGGTATCCTAAGCATAGCGTGAGACATTCGATGTGCGGTCTCGAGTTTATGTTTTGGAATTTGTGGTTACTGGCAGGGAGTTCGATCATTTTATAGGGGAGGCTCTGTCAAAATTTTAGCAAACCGGATAGCTAAACTCCCCAAAATATTCAAACCCCGGAATTTGAGAAGTTGGCCGTGGTTAGACAATTCTTGCAAAATCATTGTATTTGATCTCGTTACGATCGCTCGTAATGGAGTGTCTTCATTGGTAGTAGTGATGCAGTTTTATTCATGCATTTTCTTACCTACATCTCCATTAACTTATCCATTTCCTTATGCACTTCCCACTGCTACGCTTGTAAGCTAGTCGATGCTCAAAATATGTCCACTATAAGTCGAGTACAAATGGCCTGATCATCGGTAACATTAGGTGTATTCATGGTTAAGCCGGTTCTCCATTGTAGTCAAGCGTATGTATTCATCGGACACAGTAATGCAACAACTTGGCTGAACCGTGGTAATGTTGACTTGTGTCATTTATCTCAATTCCCTGTGTGTTTGGTTTTATCTTTGCTTTTAGCGCGATAACTTTTCTCCCCTGTATTGGGATTATTGTTGTCGAGACTCACCAGAAGGCGGTTCTCATACATGCAAAGTATATATTCATGCACTTCCACCAATGGTACACTCCATGGTGTTCAATCCTCAATCCCGCTCAGTAGCTTCTCTCCTATCGTATCTATGCTTTTCTTACCTGGAATGAATTGGACTTTACTACGCCATATTACGATTGTAGTCATAATCGGGTATCTTTGCGCTTGACTTTGCCACAAATTTTCAAAATTCTACCGCTTGATTTGACCTTCAACGAATCCTTCAGTAGGCACATAAAGTTGTTTATGTTAGAGCATTTTTATAGAGTTGTTATTATTCATTGGGTGCATCTCACGCGGTTAGCCTAACGCGGTGTAACTTGTCTGTAACAATCATCTCCTCATCGATCATTCACGTTTGCACCTCCATGTGATTGCGAATGTACGTGGACACGTATGTGCAAAGAGTTTATCCTCCTAGTATTTTCTATTAAGGGGGAGAGCAGGGCGCTCATGGAGTGGTCGGTGTGTGTTACTCTCCCCGCATAGTAAATCTATCGAAGAAATCAATACGCTCGTCCCCAACCAAGTTAAATAGGGTCGACGGAGGCTTCGACTTATGATATATAATGGGAGTTGACAAGTGGGATGTTCGTGACTTGGAGATTCTTTCGCCTAACAATGCCGTCGCGAATGTCACTGTCGGTCCGCTACACCTACTATTCTCACAAAGTGGATGATGAAACATTGGGATATAATGATTATTGGGCGTGCGGGAGACACATCGGGCATTTTACATTGCGTAAATCCCCATTGAGCAAGTGAGAGCGCAGTACGTGGCCCAATTCCCCAAACCGGCTTCGGACCGATGATGTCCCTTTCAAACGCTGTTTCTGGATCCAATGCGGGAGCATACATCGCGTCCTCGCCAGCCACAAATCTCGGTACACGAAGTCCCTATCTCTGGCCAACTCGAGGCGAACGTAGATATATTGAGGGAACATGTTGGGTCACCGAAAGATGCATCGATCTCAGAGGACCATTCTGGGAGCCATACTGCAGATAATTACCCAAAATTTCACTACCGCCTGGAATTTCATGATGTGGACTCAATGTACGATTCAATCTAGACGTCTGATTAATGCACATTTTCACTAATTAGCGTCCCCGCCGGCACAAAGAGAAAACTCCTTCCTGGCCCAAGTAACACACACGCTTGTTGAAGTGCAAGTTAATGGACGGTATCCATGCCTGACGTATGTGCACCAACGCATCTCCTACTCTTCAGAGAACGAGGCGACGAGTCATGAGAGGTTGTCCGGAGGGGACTAGAGGAGGGACCGAGGGAGTCCGTACTCGGTGAATGCCCCCCCGGGGTTGCTAAGCAATGATGAGACCAGCCCGCTGACCGTTTCCAACACGCCACCGCGGTCAAACTGGAGCGGCTGTCAGGCTGATGACTTCCGGGTCCGCTCTACCCGCGGGGAGTTACGCTGCATGCCCATCAAACCTTGTGGCCAGGCGCTTGATTTTATGTCCCCGTCAGGCCCGTGCATTTTTCCAAAATCTTGAAACACAATGCTGATGATGATGACATTGGTGTTATGCCTCGAGCGATGAGTGCTCACTTAATGGTATTCCCCAGTATACTGACGGAGCAAAACAGAATATTTGCTTAACTTATCTTGACTTTGAAAGCGGCGCCTAGACTTGGAGCTTATCTCGGTTATGGTCTATCTACGAAAAGCTAGAGTTCGGGCTGGGTGTGGTGAGAGTAAGGAGGACACTTTTTTACAAGATGCAAGATTATGGTCCATGGGTGCGAGTATGCAAGAGATGCTTGATTGGTCCATCCATCGTGAGAAGAGTTAACACTCCATGGACTCAGCGCGCATTACTAGGTGACTAGATCATACATGCGCCTTGAAGTTCATTGTCCCATTAATAATAACCGGAATTTCTGACTTCCGCCGCCGGCCACATGATTCATTCCCTTCGCGGTCGCGCGCGTTGAAAGGACGATCCGGTTTCAAGGTTAAGAAATGCAATACATGGCACCAATAAAGATGATTTGACAGCGTTGACATCACATGTACAAAAGCGTGACGGTGGCGCGTGTGAGCTATTGTGTATCTCGAAGTTGGGATACAATTTTTCAACTCCCCAAGTACATGTAATTTTGCATCTTGTTCGGCCAAACCTGCTCCATGAAACAACCTGTGGTCGTCGGTTGTTCGATTATGGAGTACGGCGCCCATCAGGCCGGTCCGGAAAAGCCGCAGACCGACCGGGCGAAGAACCTTTGGAATCGTGAAATTGCTGGCATTTGACCTGCAATTCGCATTTACGCACGCACTGAAGTTTGTGGGTTGGACGCAGCACTCACTTGCATGGTAATCCCAGAGGCAAGTTACCTTATTGCAAGATCGCAGCATGCAAACAATCGATTCTACCGACTTGCGTACTGTCATTTCTTTGTGACTTACGGGAGACAATTGAGTCAGTTAAACCGGTAGTTCTTCCGTACCCTGGCATTGTACAGTTACGTATGCCGATACGTCCCTTAAAGACCGGTTTCCGGTAGTGTGATATCGCTGACGACATGACGTGGTGTCGTCCAGCAATGCCATTGTCGACACACACTCCCCACGACTGGACGCAGCCCGATGGACTCCATGTATTACGCCTGGCATCACATGTGATAGTAACTTGAGGCGGCGATTATAAAGGATTTTTAACACCTTAAGCGGTGCTGCTTTGCCAGGCCGGCTTCGCTGAAAGCCTCGCAAGCAGATGCGCAAGCGGAAGGGGCCTGAGCATGCAGCCGAAATTCGGGACGCGCGTGGGACTATCCTATCTAAATTGAAAAATAACCTGGTGCCTTCTGCTCACAGAACTGGTGGTCACAGTATTCTTACCACCAACATCGAAGATTATAATAATGTTCCCTCGCTCAAGGGGCACGACATCCCGCCAATCCGCCTCAATTCGCGGCGTTCGACCGACGCGGATATGCATCGAGACGGTGATCCATTGAACATTTAGAATGAAGAGTTTACCGTCATTGTCGCCATAGATTTCCGAGCGATATAAGGTGGTGGTATGACGTTTTATTGTTGCCTGAAAGCGGAATACACACCTGAGGGTTGTGGAGTCATACACTGGACGAACCGGTATTGTAAGGTCGTGAGGTCGCGCAGGGGTAATGAGCCGCGCGATGGATGGGCGCGGGGAAATACGCCACGCAGAAGCGCCAAGTATTTGGAGAACCATACTACACGTGGTGAGATTAAGCGGCGGTATCTTCGCCGCTGCCGCGTTCTCTCACGCTATAGCTTCAGATACCGTAGGGGATAATAAACCCGAACATGGCAATGTCGGACATCACTATTCATCTCCCACAAAACTCGGTGGTTCCAAAGGATGTCTCAGGAATTTTCAATCACTACTTACCGCGAGATCCCGAGTGGGAGGAGCTCTGAGTCAAAGGTGGGACACCGCACTTGATAAACAGCCAGGCGACTCTATTGTTAGGTGAAGAGCCTGAGACGGGGTTCGGTCACAAGAGAAGAATTCGTGAATGAGAAATGACGATAGAGCTGAGGAACCATGGGGAGCAAAGAAGATCTACACTTGGGCCGCTGAAAGTGGGTCCAGCAATAAGTGGTATTTAAGGAATTACAAACTTTGTACGAAGACTAGTGTAATGCGTGGTATAGAATCACGCTATAGCCGCATTTACTTTGATTCATGCTCACTGGCTACTATGGCCACGCTTAGATGGTGTTTTATATTTTAAATCTTGTCAGGTGTTGAAATTCATATGTTTGATGTAATCCTTATTCTACGTTTGGAGACCGTTAAATGTTGTTTATTGGTCAGGTTAAAGTTATATTTGGGTTTACCAAGGTAAATGTGGTTTGTTGGCAGGGTTTTACTAAAATTATAGGGAGGTTTCACGCCAAAATTTTTGGAAATAAATGTCCATCATGGAAAAACATCATCAACTTATCATGACAATGACGGGCTCACTTCATGGATTTTAAACGCTTTCTAATCTCGTGTTATGAAATCCATTTTTCTCACGCCTACAATGTGCTGATTTATGTTATGCCTTCCCTTCATTGGAATAGCCCAGCCCGCATTTAACATTTCCTTCTATTATTCGCCTCCAAAAGAAAGAAAGTGATATCGAGGGACATAGATTTAGGGGAATTTGTAAAAAGGGTTACAGCAGTGGTTTATTGTTGTTTGTGGGCTTAATCTATAAGATTATGTTTGTATC
Source organism: Gardenia jasminoides (assembly GCA_013103745.1). NCBI lineage: Eukaryota > Viridiplantae > Streptophyta > Magnoliopsida > Gentianales > Rubiaceae > Gardenia > Gardenia jasminoides. The sequence goes on along the minus strand of CM023099.1, from coordinate 4,251,586 downwards.
TCCAACTTCATACAAATATAAATTTTAACCCGAAACCGAGTAATTTGTTAACTTTTCACGGCTTAGATTTAATTGTTTTTTTACGTCATTGTGAGGTGAGGCGATATGCGACATGCACTCGCTTGTTGCGTGTGCACCTGTGTCGCTGTCCGATGTGGACCGGAAATTGTCACAGGAGGGGAGATGGATCACTTACTCAGCCTATTGTCTCCATCTTTATGGGTATATTTAATTTGTGACGTCACTGTGTCTCACGTCAGGAGGAGCAAGAACGCATTCTGGGACCACTGTTAATCCGATACTCGGAAAGTGCGGCTCTCACTCACAATCCGCATTTGCGTTTGAGATAAGCTTCGGTCTGCGCTACCCAGCAGGGCTTATCATGCTTTGATCATATCTATAGATGGCGTCCTGAGACACGTACACCTCCAATCTCCCCCCGGAGAGGCTACCTAATGTGGCCGCTACAGGGAGCTGCGGTTGAGGTCATATGGGGATTACGCGATTGCGGACCCCCGTCACGGGGGGGGCAGATACCGCGGGTGCAGTGAGGTCGAGTGGAATCGATTTGTCTGAGCTTAGGGTTTTCACCAGATCCGACCGACTTTGATCCGGGTCACACTGGAGAGTTAGTTGTTTTTGTCCACTGAAATTGTCGACGAGGGATCGACGACTTCAGATGCTACTGGCAACGACACATCAAAAGCAACTCATGTGAAGCCGGTTATCTATTGCTTTGGCCATTTATTCTCTGATAAGTCAGGGAATAAACTTCCCCGATGTGGCTTCCAACTTAGAGAGATTTAGGAGACACTGTGGGGAAACAGCCGGCAACCTCAGGCCTGCATATCTCTGCAGACCGCCTGCTTGTCACCATCTCCTTCCCCCGCCTGGCTCGTGATGTTTTTGGACCAAATGCTAATCGCTTCCGGTGTATCGCCAAATCGAACCATGCGCCATTCGCCATTCTCGCCCTAGGCGGAAAGTGTTGTAGCACATTGTTACCCCTGAAGAACGATGGAATAACCATTTTTAAAAATGCGCGATATTGCGCGGGTAACGCATGCCGAGCAGCGTAACAGGCAATGCCCCGTCGTGTGTGCGGACCCACCTTTCGACCACTATCTGGACCTTATGGACTAGAGGTTCTAATCGGCCATTACATGCAATTCAAGCCCAGAAATCACTGGTGTTCCAACACAAATGACTCGCACTACCGTGCGGTATTTATTTTTTAAAAATTGTATAGGTGGATGCCGTGCTCGACTCCCTACACCGACGGCGGTTAGGTCCCGTGCCGCCGGTTAGAGACAGCTTGTATCCTTACGCGTCCTTCCGAGGTATCGATACGTACCAATATACTTATGAATATGGATGTAATGTTGAAACAATTATTAATTTCTGTTTGTTTACACGGCCGTGAAGTTTGTACGAACCTGAATCGCAGATAGTGAAATAATGTATCTAACTCCTGCATTTTCCCATTCGGAACCGTTGTCCCGGCTGTCCACACTTCCCGTACAATCTACCGATGCGTAAAATTTTCAATGCTCCAAGTAGATCATAGTTTTTTGAATTAACTTTCAGTTCGCTTAGCCTCCTCGTGACTGGAGGGACATTCTGCATCCCTCCCTCGCTGATCAGACCGTCAGTGACGGAACATTTCCGAGAGTTGTCACGCTCATCATTTTCGGAGAGGTTGTCGAAGCCCCATCTCTCTCACGCATGGCGCGGCAGATTGGTTTCATGCAGCCAGTCGTCGGCTGACTCTCGCTCACTGCCTATCCGAGAATAATGCCGTAGATACATAAGTTTAGCCGCAGTTAAGAAGAAGAATGAGTTCGAGCTTGGCACACGGCGGCATTACATTGATGCATGGACGCATAGGCATGGATGGTGAAGCGGATGTGTGACCTGCATTGCTTGACGATACTACTTATCCATCCATGGATGCTTATTTTGGCGGTATGACGGGCCAGACAGCTATCTCACGATCAGAATCCAGAGCCGCAAGATCCTCCTATTCCTCGAGGTTTACGATAGTGCGCAGGCTGTAGTAACAGTTGCTCTACACAACGTGAGTACATTACACACAATCGGCCATGCATAACCCCAAACGATCTCGTCGTTCAAGTTCCCGCGATTTTCACGCACTTCTTAACGTGCCCTTCCTCTGGTGATGATGTCTTGCTCGCTGCATTCATTACGCGTGCATTAGATTACATGTATTCTCGGTGGCAAAGAATCGATGGGCGTTAGGCGCGTGCACCACTACCCGTACATCGAGAGTTTGTACTATTAGGTTACAAAGCACGTAACTGTCGGCGGCACGGGCGCTTGATGTTCGGCTCACCTATACCGCGCGGATACATTCCACGCCATGTATTGACCGTCAACAGCCGCGTTCTAGAAATGTAGGCGGAGCTGCACAGCGGTGGTAAAGTACGCCGAGGCGCAATCTCCCGGGAGCACATCCCCAGCAGAGTCAGCGGCAAGACTATGGCTACCGAAGATTTTTGTGGTGGATGTACTATGCTCAGCGCACACCCCGCCGTGCACCCCGATCGCATCATGCATCCGGGAACAGCTGCCTAGGTCACCGGTGGCGCCCAAGAGCCCGTAGGACACCTGACGGACCAAGAACATGGAACCTACGGGCCATCCCATGGCGCTGTCCGGGAACAGCCTGGAGACTCTGCCTGAGGCTTTGCATGATCGAGGGGGCCATGAGGCACAATACATCGCAGCCGGATCCAAGCAAGCCAAAACCTCCACGCAGGAGCTTAAACGCCAGACGAGCATGTGTATGGTGGACACCTTTGAGTGGGCATTGACCATGTATTGATTAGTAGTTTTTCCCATTACGCCAAAGTTGGTGAACGTATATATTCGCTCTGCTCGCTAACCTCCGTGTACCCTCACTCACGCACGGCCAGCTTTAAGATTACTACCGTTGATTCGTACTCTGAATTAGGTGTTGCCCATTTCCTGCCACCCAGCCACACACATCCCAGAAAATTATTAGCTAATTAGCTACATAATGGATAGCGACGATACGATATTATTAAAGAAATGCCAAAATTTCTTACTTTTATACAAATATCATTGTTATTGGCACTTTCCTCGCCTCATGCTTAATGTAATGTATACATCCCTCAGATGCTATTAAGTGTGTGAGTTAAGGTACTTTCAACCTACCGCAAAAAACATCCAAAACTGCTAACATAATATAAAAAATTCGGTAACGGTTTATGGTTTACATTGTATAAGATGTCTACGTAATTTTTCTATTATCTAGTTTAGGCAATTGACTTCAACAATGTATAAGATGTCTACGAATTTTCAACACTCAATACCCCGCAACAAGCAAAATTAATATGTCACTACTAAAATTTAATTGATAAAATATCCATTAATATGAAAACAGCAAATTCGCTTAAATGTCGCACAAATATATTGAGGTCATATGGGGACAAAGTATTATATAATTTGAAAATATACAAGTTCTACATCACGTGAAAACCAACGCATCTACGGTTAGAGGCCATGGTCTAGTCAACATTTCTAATGATGAAAGTTACGATTTACAAAATTATGATTAAAAACACTTTACATGGGGAATATATATGCTCTGAAGTTGTAGGGTTTATAGTTTTAGGGTTGAAGGGTTGTTGCGGTACGGCTCGATGCTATGTTCTAGGGCTTTACTTTAGGGCTATATATATATAATAGTTTAGGGTTTCGGTTTTAAGTTTGTGTCTATAGGGTCTTAGGGTTCATTGTTTAAGATTTCAGGTTCAGGTTTTGTTTACGATTTTAGGGTTAGGGGTAATAACTTTATGGTTTTCGACATTTAATTCTCAATAGGGTTATAGAGTTCGGTTTACGGTTTAGGGTTGGTCACATGAGAATTCACACATTCGAGTCATTAGCAATAGGGAATCGTAGGAATGGGAAAAAATTGTGTATGCTATTCACCATCTTATAGAATCAAGCTCTAAACTAAGCTTCATGGTATTCTACAAATTGCACAAGCACGCCTTTGATGCATATGCTCCAAAAAATGCAACTACTTTTACATGTAACCATGTCTTGACAAGGCTATACATATGTTTATACACAAATAGCACCGAGGTTACGCTTATTACAAGGATTATAGTGGGAAATGGGTTTTCAAGATCAGGCTTAAGTGCCAACTTGACCGCGTAAGAAGATGTGGTAATTATCTACGAAAATACATAACCAATCGAAACTCTACGTGGATGATTTAACCGCTTATTATGATAATGTGTCAATATAAATACACTACCTCATCAATTTTGCTTCTTCTTTGGAGATGCACATTTTGTAAAACTATTAAGCAGCAAACTTATATCCTTGTTCCCAAGGATATGAAAGTGACTAAATGTGAAAGGCAAACCTACCTGATCCGTGTCAGTACCAATCCAATTGAACAACAAACAGAGAGACTTGGTAAGTGTCTTTTGTCCCTTCACACCAAGCTTAGTTTCAATGTATCTAGTCCAATAGCTATCTATAAAAATATCAATCAGCGCATCACATTTAAGACTAAACATCCATTTATCCCCTTCTTCTCAGCCTCCCACCCAACCCCAAACAACAGTTTTTAAGAAAGTGTCGCTCGTGCACACTTCTTCTTAAGCATGACAATTGTGTAGTGCGTCTGTAAAATTTGGTCATATGCTATAGCTGCGTTACTTGGCGGCCTGAAAATAAATAACAAATTCCTTTCCCTTGAATACCAAATCTTACTTTGTTATTTCAAAAAAAAGGCCCAGAACCTGTCTTTGTTTATTATCCAAAAATAATATATTTTAATAATTTCGGTTTCGCTGCTTTCTCCTTTCTTCTTCCTCTCTTTCAATCTTTCTTCCTTCACTTTTCTCCCGCTGCAGGCTATTTATTATTACATAGGTTCACACCCATCAATTTTCCTAAAATCTCATAATCTAGAATAACAAAAACAAACTATAGTATTTCAAATGTCAAATGTTGGTGGGTCACAAAATAGCAAAGTACAAGATGTTTACTACTACACATTAGTTTTGACCATTAAAATTATGATTGAGAAATTTATTTTGATTTCTAGAATTTTTACATTTAATTTTGAATGCCATATTCAACCATACTTTTTTTTTTAAAAGCTTTTTATATACAAATCGCATTCGCAAATGCGATTTTGATTTTTTAAAATTGTGTTTCTGAAACTCGTGATTCATGGAATGCGCGAAGTTCCATAAATTCTGCATTCTACGAATGCGAAGTTTGATTAAAAAAATTATGTTGAAACGTCATTCATGGATGCGAAGTTCCATAGAATCGTGATTCGACGAATTCGCGTTCCAGAATTTGTTTTTTTTTTTAATTGAACTCAGATTTGTGTAACGCGAAGTTTGAAACTCGTGATTCGCAAATGCTAACATCACAGTCCCAAATCACAACCAATTTACCCTATTTAAGTAAAAAAAAAAAAAAACACTATTTCTAGAAATTTCTTATATACAGCCTAGGAATTACGAACAACAAAATTACTAATTGTTTTATTCTTTTTCTCGATTTATACATCACATGTTCATATTTCTATATAACTTATGTATCTTAGTTATCATCAAGACCGGCGAAGTGCCTCTAAATGGAACAAAGTTAGAGACCTCATATACCGCATTTGGGCAGTAATTGTCACAAGTATCACCATCAGGAAATTTAGTTCTCCAACACCCCCGCATCATTAGATCTCGCGGAGCAAGTAGATCGCTTGAAGAAGAAGAAGAAGAACTATAACCAAATTTAGTCAAGATTTCATCAGCCTTCGCTGAAATTTGAGGTGTCGGCAAGTCTAGTAAGAATTGCGCTCATGCTATCGCAATCAATCCAAATTCTTCATCAATAAACCCTGGTCAGAGTCATTGAACGAAGCTTTACTTCCAAAAATGCCGACACAGCTCTTCACCGACATTAATGAAATCCAATGCAAGAAGTTCACCATCTTCAAAACCAGTAAAACAACGAAAAAAAAAACCAATGAATATTGTATCGCAATAATAAATGATGATCAAATAGAATCATATTACATAGGTTGAAAATGTTGGGGTACCAAGAAGAAAAATCAATTGATGTGACCAATGAAGAGCATATTTGAGTTTTAAAGGAGGATCAAAAGTTAAGCAAAATATAAAACAATGATAAACAATAGAACATATGTTCGGGTAAACCTTGATAAATACTTATTAGATTGGCAAGAAAATCTGCAATTTATTCACTTGACACTGCTAAAATAATATTTCCACCCAAAAAACAACTTTGAGTACTCTAACTAATCTTTGTCGCCAAAGGAATATTTTAGAGCTGGATATCACTGCTTTAAATAGGTAATATGGAAGTACTCCACTTAAACTATTACTTAAATGGATTTAATTGAATCACCCATTTAAATTCCATTTAAAATTTATTGTATATCAAAACCCCCCTATTAATTGCTAATTGGACAGGTCAACAACTTAGTTGTCGATCAAGGATCCCATCACGAGATTCTTACCATCCGACATTATGATTTAGATTTCATCCCATTTTGACATCCTACAATACGTAACTGAAACGAAGCAATGGA